>CM066566.1:54097262-54704762 GCA_033816785.1 Picus viridis
AAGGTGCGGCCTAACCAGTGCAGTGTACAGGGGCACAATGACCTCCCTGCTCCTGCTGGCCACACTGTTCCTGATGCAAGCCAGGATGCCATTAGCCTTCTTGGCTGCCTGGGCACACTGCAGGCTCATGTTCAGCCTACAATCAACCAGTACCCCCAGGTCCCTCTCTGCCTGGCCACTCTCCAGCCACTCTGACCCCAGCCTGTAGCACTGCCTGGGGTTGTTGTGGCCAATGTGCAGAATCCGGCACTTGGATGTGTTAAATCTCATGCCATTGGACTCTGCCCATCTGTCCAGCCTGTCGAGGTCCCTCTGCAAAGCCTCTCTGCCCTCCAGCAAATCAACTGCTGCCCCCAGCTTGGTGTCATCTGCAAATTTACTGATGATGGACTCAATGCCCTCATCCAGATCATCAATAAAGATGTTGAAGAGCATGGGGCCCAGTACTGATCCCTGGGGCACACCACTAGTGACAGGCCGCCAGCTGGATGTGGTGCCATTCACCATTACTCTCTGGGCTCGGCCCTCCAGCCAGTTCCTAACCCAACGCAGTGTGCTCCTGTCCAAGCCACGGGCTGCCAGCTTGGCCAGGAGTTTGCTGTGGGGAACGGTGTCAAAGGCCTTGCTGAGGTCCAGGTAGACCACATCCACAGGCCTCCCCACATCCACCAGGCGGGTCACCTGATCATAGAAGGAGATCAGGTTGGTCAGGCAGGACCTGCCCCTCCTAAATCCATGCTGGCTAGGCCTGAGCCCCTGGTCATCCTGTAAGTGCTGTGTGATCGCACTCGAGATGACCCGTTTCATAATCTTGCCTGGCACTGAGGTCAGGCTGACAGGCCTATAATTCCCTGGCTCATCCAACCGGCCCTTCTTGTGGATGGGCACCACGTTAGCCAGCTTCCAGTCTTCTGGGACCTCTCCAGTGAGCCAGGACTGCTGAAAAATGATGGAAAGTGGCTTGGACAGCTCATCTGTCAGCAATCTCAGCACCCTAGGATGGATCCCATCCGGTCCCATGGCCTTGTGGGGGTCCAAGCGGCTCAGTAGATCTCTAACTTCCTCTTGGAGCAGTGGTAAACTATGCAGCTCTCTGGCTCCTTCTGCCAGCTCTGCAGGCCAGCTGTCTGGAAGACGTTCTGCCCTGCTAGTGAAGACTGAGGCAAAGAAGGTGTTAAGTACCTCTGCCTTTTCCTCATTCTTTGTTACAACGTTCCCCTCCGTGTCAACCAAGGAGTGGAGGTTGTCCTTGCCCTTCTTCTTGCTATTGATGTATTTATAGAAGGACTTTTTGTTATCCTTCACAGCAGAGGCCAGTCTAAGTTCTAAATGAGCTTTTGCCTCCCTAATTTTCTTCCTGCACAACCTAGCAACATCCCTAAACATTCTGTAGGTTGCCTCCCCTTTCTTCCAAAGATGATACACCCTCTTTTTTTCCCTAAGTTCTATTAAAAGTTCATTGCCCATCCAGGCTGGCCGTCTGCCCCGGCGGCTCATCTTCCGGCACACCGGCACAGCCTGTTCTTGCACCTTCAATAGTTCTTCCTTGAAGTAGGTCCAGCTCTCCTGGACCCCTTTGTTTTTAAGGGCTGATTCCCAAGGAACCTTCTGAATTAGTTCCTTGAGCAGCCTGAAGTCTGCCCTCCGGAAGTCCAGAGTGGAGGTCTTCTTGCTGCCCCTCTTGGCTTGGCTGCATACTGAAAACTCTATTATGTCGTGGTCACTGGTGCCTAAACACCCTCCGACCACCACATCACCCACCAGCCCTTCCCTGTTGGTGAACAGCCCCAGCTCCCTCAGCCTCTCCTCATAGGGCTTGTGCTCAAGGCCTCTCACCAGCCTTGTTGCCCTTCTCTGGACACGTTCAAGTGTCTCGATGTCCTTCTTAAACTGAGGGGCCCAGAACTGGACACAGTACTCAAGGTGCGGCCTAACCAAAGCAGAGTACAGGGGCACAATGACCTCCCTGCTCCTGCTGGCCATACTATTCCTAATGCAGGCCAGGATGCGGTTGGCCCTCCTGGCTGCCTGGGCACACTGCTGGCTCATGTTCAGCCTCCCATCAACCAGCACCCCCAGGTCCCTCTCTGCCTGGCCGCTCTCCAGCCACTCTGACCCCAGCCTGTAGCGCTGCCTGGGGTTGTTATGGCCGATGTGCAGAACCCGGCACTTGGATGTGTTAAATCTCATGCCATTGGACTCTGCCCATCTGTCCAGCCTGTCGAGGTCCCTCTGTGTAGTGGGTTGAGATAGCCACCCTCCCCACCACGGGCAAAATGACGACTCCGACAAACGGATTGCAAAAGTGATGGAGAAGTTTAAATAGAAGAAGTGAAGGTGCACAAAAGAAACCAGAAACAGTGAGAGAAGTAACCCCAAAACACACCCGGATGAACCCCATCCCCACCTGAGGGTGGGCCCAAGACCCCCAGGGCTCGTTCTTCCCCCCCCACTGCTAGGCTAGTCTCAGCTGGCCAGGCCTGAGACCGCCCATCCCCCTGGCCTTGGGCCTAGCCAGGCCCAAGGCCGGGAGACGTCTCCCCAGTTACCGGGCGGCGGCGAGGGAAGAAAGAGAAAGAGGCGGACCCCACGCAAGGTCTTATAGCGGTGCAGGGGATTGTGGTAGGAGATACACGGTTTTCCTGTGTCCACCCACTGGGCTGGACTGCTGGACACAGGAAGTGTGCCATGCAGCAGAGGGCACCCAGCCCAAACCACCACACGCCACCCCTTATCTCATACCACAGCCCCTGCACCCAAACACATCATCATATTAGAAATCCCTGATGACGCGTCCGGCAGGGTCCATATCTTCTTCTGGGCGTCCAAACAGTCTCTCTCAGGCTCAAACATCAGTCCAGTCCAGTTCTTCCTCTCTCATCCAGTGGAACCTCCCAGCGATGCAGAGCTCACTCTTCTGCAGTGCAGGTTCTCCATGGATCCGTTGGACATCCTGGCCACCTGGAAAAGCCTCACAACCTCTCAGCCAAGCTCTTCTTCTTGTTCACGCTTTGCTCAGCGGCATATCTCCACCCCTGGGGCAAGCCAGTCGGAACAATCCGGCTCCACGACTGCTTTTCCGATCCCCAGGGTGCCGCAAACCGACCGCCTCCGACCGCGGTCCAGGCTACCCAAACGCCTATCAGGGTACTTCGCCCCCACACCGGGCGTTCACGTACCGAGGCGTAGCAATGTCCGGCTGCACACCCCCCGGAAGAGGGAGGGCTGCGCCACAGCCCAACTGAGAGGCAGGGAGGCGGAGCCAGGTGCTCAGCGCCATTTTTCGGTACTGTCCGAAGAACATGGGGAGATTAGAGCCAAGCCCACTGCAGCCCGAGCGCCGGCCGGCGTCCGCTACCGCGGCCACTCAGCACACAGCAGAGCCCGGCCGCCTCTACCGCCGCGGTACAGGATCAAAATCACCTCCACCCCTCGGGCACTCCAACAGCTTCCCCAGCGAAAGCCACAAGCGCGTTCTCAGAGCCTTTGAAAACGGCTTTCCAGCTGGGGTCCCCGTTCGCCCCTCCTGGGTCTCGGGGGCTATCTCGCCCGCCCGCCCGCTGCGGCTGGCTCCATCCTTGCAGCGAGACGGACCTCATCTGACCTGCTCGCCGCTGCCCCTCCCCCGCCCTCACCCCCGCCGCTTCCACCGCCCGCGGAGAGGAAAGGGTGGGGGAGGGGCAGGTCCCGCGTTCTTAAGCGGCAACCCCCGACACACCAGGTGTCCCCCTGCAATCCACAAGAACCCACACGATCGCCCCGGCAGCAAAGCTTGAGCCCCCCACCTTCCCAAACCGAAAACCGACGCCCAGAACTAAATTTAAACTATCCATCCTTTGCAATCCGATCTGCAGGTCGCCACACCAACCAGCCCCACGTCGGCGCGCCAAAAATGTAGTGGGTTGAGATAGCCACCCTCCCCACCACGGGCAAAATGACGACTCCAACAAACGGATTGCAAAAGTGATGGAAAAGTTTAAATAGAAGAAGTGAAGGTGCACAAAAGAAACCAGAAACAGTGAGAGAAGTAACCCCAAAACACACCCGGATGAACCCCATCCCCACCTGAGGGTGGGCCCAAGACCCCAGGGCTCGTTCTTCCCCCCACTGCTAGGCTAGTCTCAGCTGGCCAGGCCTGAGACCGCCCATCCCCCTGGCCTTGGGCCTAGCCAGGCCCAAGGCCGGGAGACGTCTCCCCCAGTTACCGGGCGGCGGCGAGGGAAGAAAGAGAAAGAGGCGGACCCCACGCAAGGTCTTATAGCGGTGCAGGGGATTGTGGTAGGAGATACACGGTTTTCCTGTGTCCACCCACTGGGCTGGACTGCTGGACACAGGAAGTGTGCCATGCAGCAGAGGGCACCCAGCCCAAACCACCACACTCTGCAAAGCCTCTCTGCCCTCCAGCAGATCAACTCCTGCCCCCAGCTTGGTGTCATCTGCAAATTTACTGATGATGGACTCAATGCCCTGATCCAGATCATCAATAAAGATGTTGAAAAGCATGGGGCCCAGCACTGATCCCTGGGGCACACCACTAGTGACAGGCCGCCAGCTGGATGTGGTGCCATTCACCACCACTCTCTGGGCCTGGCCCTCCAGCCAGTTCCTAACCCAACGCAGTGTGCTCCTGTCCAAGCCATGGGCTGACAGCTTGGCCAGGAGTTTGCTGTGGGGGACTGTGTCAAAGGCCTTGCTGAGGTCCAGGTAGACCACATCCACAGGCCTCCCCACGTCCACCAGGCGGGTCACCTGATCATAGAAGGAGATCAGGTTGGTCAGGCAGGACCTGCCCCTCCTAAATCCATGCTGGCTAGGCCTGAGCCCCTGGCCATCCTGTAAGTGCTGTGTGATCGCACTCGAGATGACCCGTTTCATAATCTTGCCTGGCACTAAGGTCAGGCTGACAGGCCTATAATTCCCCGGCTCTTCCAACTGGCCCTTCTTATGGATGGGCACCACATTGGCCAGCTTCCAGTCTTCTGGGACCTCTCCAGTGAGCCAGGACTGCTGAAAAATGATGGAGAGCAGCCTGGACAGCTCATCCGCCAGCTCCCTCAGCACCCTAGGATGGATCCCATCCGGTCCCATGGACTTGTGGGGGTCCAAGCGGCTCAGAAGATCTCTAACTATCCCATCCTGGAACAGGGGAAAACTATGCTGCTCCCTGGCTCCTTCTGCCAGCTCTGCAGGCCAGCTGTCTGGAAGCCGTTCTGTCCTGCTAGTAAAAATTGAGGTAAAGAAGGTGTTAAGCACCTCTGCCTTTTCCTCATCCTTTGTTACAATATTCCCCTCCATGCCCACCAAGGAGTGGAGCTTCTCCTTGCCCTTCCTCTTGCTATTAATATATTTATAGAAGGACTTTTTGTTGTCCTTCACAGCAGAGGCCAGTCTGAGCTCCAAATGTGCTTTTGCCTCCCTAATTTTCTTCCTACAAGACCTAGCATGGGTTGCCTCCCCTTTTTCCAAAGATAATACACCCTCTTTTTTTCCCTTAGTTCCTTTAGAAGTTCATTACCCATCCAGGCTGGCCATCTGCCCCGGCGGCTCATCTTCCGGCACACTGGCACAGCCTATTCCTGCGCCTTCAAGAGTTCTTTCTTGAAGTAGGTCCAGCTCTCCTGAACCCCTTTGTTTTTAAGGGCTGTTTCCCAAGGAACCTTCTGAGTTAGTTCCTTGAGTAGCCTGAAGTCCGCCCTCCGGAAGTCCAGAGTGGAGGTCTTCTTGTTCCCCCTCTTGGCTTGGCTGAATACTGAAAACTCAATTATCCTGTGGTCACTGGTGCCTAAACACCCTCCGACCACCACATCACCCACCAGCCCTTCCCTGTTGGTGAAGAGGAGGTCAAGCATAGCCTTACCCCTGGTAGGCTCGCGCAGCACCTGGGATAAGAAGCTGTCCTCCATGCACTCTAAGAACCTCCTAGACTGCCTCCTCTCTGCTATGTTGTGATCCCAGCAGATATCAGGCAGGTTGAAGTCTCCCACGAGAACAAGGTTAGGCGATCTTGAGACAGCCTTAAGCTGCCTATAGAATGCTTCATCAAGATCATCCTCCTGGTTGGGTGGTCTATAACAGACTCCAACCAGCATGTCTGCCCTGCTGGTCTTCCCTCTAATTCTTACCCACACGCACTCAACCTGATCATCCCTGATCTCTAGCTCAATGGCATCAAGAGCCTCCCTGATGTACAGGGCCACCCCTCCACCCCTTCTTCCCTGCCTGTCTCTCCTGAATAGCCTGTAGCCGTCAATTGCAGCGCTCCAGTCATGCGAGTCATCCCACCATGTCTCCGTGATGGCAACTACATCATATCTTTCGTGCTGCAACAAGGCTTCCAGCTCCTCATGTTTGTTGCCCATACTTCGTGCATTAGTGTACATGCACTTCAGCTGGGCTGCTGGTTTTGCCCCTGACTCCAGCTTACCACCCTCAGACTCCTGTCTGGGGGGACTGGTTTCAGCCCCTTCCCCCTTCGAAGCTAGTTTAAAGCCCTGTCAATGAGACTTGCTAATTCCCTTCCCAGAATCTTTTTACCTTTGGGGGACAGGCCATTCTCATGTACTGTGACCTTTCCCCTCCTCTGGGACAGATGTACTCCATCTGTTACCAGCTGACCTGGTGCAGTAGAAAGTTTTTCAAGATCAAAAAAGCCAAAATTCTTCTGACTGCACCAACCTCTAAGCCACTTGTTGACTACCGCTGCTGACCTGTTCCTTCTCATATTCCCTCCTGCAACTAAGGGTATAGACAAAAAAATTATTTGTGCACCTGAGTCCTCCACTAGATCCCCCAGGACCTTGAGGTCATTCTTGATAGCCCTGGGAGTTCTAGTTGCAACATCGTCATTCCCTAACTGCATAATTATTAATGGATAGTAGTCAGAGGGCTGCACCAGACTAGGCAGCCTTCTGGTAACATCAGCAACTTGAGCTCTTGGGAGACAACAAAGTTCCCTGTGAGCAGGGTCTGGCTGACATAAGGGGCTCTCTGTTCCCCTCAGTAGGGAATCACCAATAACAATCACCCTCCTCTTTTTTTTAAGGGAGCAAGTCTTGATGCCAGGGGAAGGCTGTTTAACCCCAGGCTGACTCACCCCAAGCTGACTCACCCCAGGCTTACCCACCCTGGGATGACTCACCCCATGCTGCCTGACCCCAGGCTGACCCACCCCAGGCCGACCCATCCCAGGCTGACTCTCTCTAGGCCGACCCACCCTAGGCTGACTCACCCCAGGCCGACCCACCTCAGGCTGACTCACCCCGGGCCGACCCACCCCAGGCTGACTCACCCCGGGCCGACCCACCCCAGGCTGACTCACCCCGGGCCGACCACCCCAGGCTGACTCACCCCGGGCCGACCCACCCTAGGCTGACTCACCCCGGGCCGACCCATGCCAGGCTGACTCACCCCGGGCCGACCCACGCCAGGCTGACTCACCCTGGGTTGTTTTGCCTCATGGAAAACCCCAGATGGTGTGTCCTCCAGCATCAGAATCACCTCCCCCTCGACCTCCAGTGCCCCATACCTGTTGTCCAAGGGCAGTGGGGGAGGTGAAGGGAGACAGGGAGGTTTTAATTTGTGTCTTTTGAGAGGAATCTTCGTCCATTCCCCTCTGCTTTTTGGATAATCAGCCTCTGCTGGGGAGCCTGCAGAGCCTGGTTACTCAAGTTGGTCTCTCTTCTACAAACCCTGACATCTCTAAGTCTAGTCACCTCATCTTTCAATCTCGCCACCAGGTTAAGCAGATAGTCAATCTGCTCGCATCTGATGCAGGAATTGTCCCCACTACCCTGCATCTCAACTGCCAGGCTCCAGCACTCTCTGCAGCCATAAGCCTGGACACCCAACTCTTGCTTGTGACACTTGCCTACCTGCTTGTATTCCCCCTCAGTCTGAGTCGAGACCGATGTTTTGAAAGAGCGGTTGCGGCGCGTCACCACCATGGTGCCCTGCCCGCGGGACCTGCTGGACAAAATTTAGAAAAAGTGCGGCGGCGCGTGCCGAGCGAGAGACCCCCGCCGGAACAGGGGCTGCGCGAGCTGCCGCAGGCTTTTAAACCAGCCGCCGGCAGTGACGCGGGGAGCCCGAGCGATCCCGAGCAGCAAGCACGTGGAGAAACGGTCGTGCCGAATCTAGCCGAGTGCCGAGAGCCCGGGGTGCCCTGCCGATCCCCGTAGGTTGAAAGGGAAGCAGCTAGTGTTCCCGAGGGTGCCGGTCGCGGTGTGCTCCTGAGCAAGATCCCCGCTGGAACAGGAAAAGAAAAAAAAAAAAAAAAAGAAAAAGAAAAAAAGAAAAAAAAAGAAAAAAGAAAAAGAAAAAGAAAAAGAAAAAGAAAAAGAAAAAGAAAAAGAAAAAGAAAAAGAAAAAGAAAAAGAAAAAGAAATAGAAAAAGAAAAAGAAAAAGAAAAAGAAAAAGAAAAAGAAAAAGAAAAAGAAAAAGAAAAAGAAAAAGAAAAAGAAAAAGAAAAAGAAGAAAAAGAAGAAAAAGAAGAAAAGAAAAAGGAAAAGGAAAAGGAAAAGGAAAAGGAAAAGGAAAAGGAAAAGGAAAAGGAAAAGGAAAAGGAAAAGGAAAAGGAAAAGGAAAAGGAAAAGGAAAAGGAAAAGGAAAAGGAAAAAAAAAAAGAAAAGAAAAAGAAAAAGAAAACAAAGACCCACAAAATATTTTTTTGTAATTTAATCTTGTATGTATCTAAAAAAAATTTCCAGCACATACCTACTGGAAGATAGCCTGCTGTAGTATATTACATCATGTGCTGAGTGAAGAAGTTGCATAAAAATATAAGACCTTTTTTCTCTGTCAACATTGCAGATGGATCTAATCCTGCTTCCCAAATTGGTTCAATAAAATTAAACACAGGTTGGTAAGTTCTTTGGTTTTATTACAGGAAGCAAACTCTCCCTTATCCTTTGCAGCAACTCTATCAGTCTGAAATGCTCAAATGTTAACTGTACTTCATTAAAAACATCCAGACTTATGGTAAAGTTTAGATGCTTGAGACTTTTCCATGTGGCACAGTTACTGTGTAGATATTTAGTGTATTTACACATGCACACATAAATAAGAAATGTAAATAAATATAAAATGGCTCTTAGCAATCCAAATTGTAAAACTGAAGTTTTTACTTTGAGAATTTTCTTCTTTTCTTTTCCTTTTTTTTTTTTTCCAATAGACTCATAAAGTATTGTGCACTCCCTTAAAATGGGACAAATATCATGTAAAAGATGATCTTTTGCTCCCAAATCTCAAACAAATTTCTATAGAACATTTGATGCAAAAAAAATTGTAATTGATATATATTTTATAAAGCCATAATGGATCAAATGTAATTTTGAACTAGATGGCAAGAGAGAAAATATCCTGCTATTATACTAATCAAAGTACTGCTGCTGTGTTCAGCATTGTTAGTTTTGCTGGGGCAGGGACAAGATGAAAAACACTGACTTTGTTAATATCAGTAGAAACATGTAAGCAGTCCAATGCCATTTGTTTTCTTCTGATATCTGTCCTCTACTGCAGATGCTAGTGTCAAACTCACTGAAATTTTTGTAGACACACAGAGAATATGTAGTAGAAAGACTTTTGAAATGCAGAATATTGTTTTACTCTCACAATGACTTCAGTACTAGAAATACTTCATAAGCTAGAAGTGATAAATATTCATGTACATTAAATATATTCATTTAGTAGAATTATTCATAGTGAAGAAAATTATGTAGTCAGTTTCTTTTGGAATCAATAGTAGCTTAAGTGAACAAAGATTGTATGGCTTGGCCTGTGTATTTAGCAAGACAAATTAGCCTCTGCTCAGCACAATGTCACTTTTTGGTGCTTCAGTGGCTTTACTTCTAATCCACCACACATGAAGAATTTCTTTTCTGCCACTGAGGTCAGCTTACTCCTGTGCTTTTCCTACCAAGAAAGAAACATGATTTTAAGGGTATGCACCTGTCTCACAACTGCTCCAGCAGGAGTAAGTTTGGGCCAAAAATCATTGACCTCTTTTAAGAGTCTAATTGAGTTATGGAGTTTGAAACTGTGTATTGCTTGCAATGGTTTTGACTGGAACTGATAAAAGAGGATCAGTTTCAGCAACAGTTGACCATGACAGTTAGGCTTAACTAGGTGTACATAAAGAAAATGTGTGGAAGCATAAAATAGGAAACAATTTTCAGATGCATGAAGTCCCTGAAAACCTATTCAGAGTCAGATTAATGGCTGCAGGCTCCTAGGCACTAAATTACAGGAGGATTTAATTCTTGGATTTTTCCTTCTTTGTGTGTGTGATGCAAAATTGCTTTTATGATGAAAAACATTACAATGTCAAATCCTTTACTTCTGTAATAAAAAATGTTGCAACTAGTGCAAACGCAGCATTTGTCAGGCTTTTAACATGAGAGATTGAAAGAACAGTAGCCACATTGAGTTCTCAGCCAAGCAACATTAATTTTCAAATTCCCAAATATGTGCCATTGTGAGAGATGGGTAGCATAAGTACACTCTACATCATCTATTTGCCCACTGCTTCATATTAGGGCTGTGGAAGATGCATTATTTTGGAGGCACAGCTATCTAAAATCTGTCGGAAATTTAAATTATCTGCTGTATATTCAGGGAAAATTTGACAAATTGTAACTATAAAAATATATATAATTAATGTTCTCAAAAGAGGTTTCAAGTTAATGTTTTCAACCTTTTAACAATCCAGGAAGTCCACTGAAAATAATATGTGAAAAAAATAACGCTGTTTGTTGGCAGATACACATTTAATACCTGCAGAAAACCATGTCCTGTATTTTGGATGACATTTAATTATTTTGTAATAAACTAGTGGAACCACTGGAACTATGCAACACCTACAATCAAATATTTATGATTCTATTTTTAAAGATTGCTGAAACATCTAATATTCAAGATAACTTTTAATATTCACACTTAGGAAAGGTTCTTTTCAAACAAACAGACTCAGCATGGAATTAGGGATAATACATTTTTGTACCTTCGTTGTCCTATCCTTAGCATAACTTCTAAAAAGTAATTATTTGACTTTTTTAAGAAACACACATTGAGAATTTGGGGGGGGTGGGGGTGGGGGTGTCGAGGTTGGTGGGGGTTTTGTGTGTGTGTGTTTTTTGGTTTGGGTTGGGTTTTTTTGAGTGACCCTTGACATCTTTCCTTTGAATACTTGTGAGATTTCCTAGTGTTAACAGCCAGGAACAAGCCAGAGAGAGATCCACAATGGCAAGCATCAGCAGAAGAATGAAAGAGTGCCAGAGGGCCTGTCTTGGGGTCCAATCTGTTCAGAGAAGAGACAGCAAACTGCTGTTGCCAATTTACATACCTTTGCTTTGCTGTGAGGCATAGAGGACAGATATGTGTCTGGTGAGAGCTACATCATATGCATATTTATCTCAGTGTAGTAAGTATAGGGCCTTAAAGACAACAAAACAAAACACACAAAACCCCAAAAAACCAACAATACAAGAAAACCCCAACCAACCGAACAAAAAAACACCCCACCAGCTCAAGAAACAACAGCAAGATCAGGAATACAAAAGACCTTTCCACAGAACAAGTGATGAAAGACTTTTAGTGTAACCTGACCTTTTGATGGAGAAGCCAAGACCAAAGTCTGAATTCTGATAGGCACAGATAGCAAACTGACATGCTTTGTACATGCTTTTGTTGTTGTTTTATTGAAGCAGCTGTGGAAGTGCTTTCTATAAAGGGTGACAGAATAAAGACAGAAAACTATCTTTCAACCATATAAAAAGCAAGATGATCCCATATATATTTTAAAAATAGAAAGTAATTGAACAAGAATGTTTTAGAGAACCTGGAGTCTTAAGCTTATCCTCTGTACAAAGGAGGAGACTTCCTCCCTCTTGAAATTCTGTTGTTGTGTTTTAAATCAGGAAAATGGATGAACCGAGGAAACCCTATTCAGAATATGCTTTATCTGCACCTCCTGATCAGAGATAATAACATTCCACCCAAAGGAAGAAATTATAGGTGATTTTGATGATATTGTAAGATGAAATCTGATAATTTGGAAATATTTTAACATAAGTATGTGACAATTCCAAAAGATTCTTTTGTGTGCACACCAGTGTAGACTTTTTATTGGTTAAATAAAGAAGCCACAAGAGTCAATCATTATACTTTCTGCATTTTTGTTCCTAATATCTCATTGGTTTATATCTCATTGGTTTCAAATGACTGACCTTAATGGCACTCTATGAGCCTAAATGATTGGTTGAATATAAATTGTAGGCTGATGTGTTTTATTATTCTAATTTAACAAACACATCATCTTTATTATAGGTTTTTCCTATTCATTTTTTTTTCCTAGAGCGAACCACTCAGTGATATTTTTCCCAAGAAAGGCATGTACTGAAAAGAGCAAAACATGTAATTAAAAAAACCCCCATCCTTATGCCTGATTGGCTAGGTAGAGAGAAACAACATATTTCTGAGACCTTCTTTATCCAGAATACATATAGAGATCATATGGCAATAGCAAAAAATCCAAATAAAAATGAATAGTTTCTTTCTTTATCTTACCACTGGAGGAATCATAGGAACCCAGATTTTTTGTCATTTCCTCTGAAAGATTAGAAGTCCACTGTGAACATTGAATGCTATAGTCATCAAAAGTGGTTTTATAGTGTTACTCAAAACTCTTTGATTTAGGAAAGAAAACTTTTTGCTTATTTGTTTTTCTCACTCAGTACCATTCATAACCAGTCTATTCTAAGGTTTTAACTATATTTATGAAGGTTTTGCTGAATAGATTTCTACCTTCCACTACAATATTTCCTCCTCACAGGAATGGATGAACTTCTCAGAGGAACTTGTGTCCAGCTGACAGAACATGGTGACACTAGCCAGGTTCAAATTCATGAGTCCAAGGCCATTATATCCAATTAAGCTCCTTAAACTAGCTTATATTAATGCTAAATATGTTGACTTTTATGCATTTTATGCTTTCTCTAGTACAGCCTAATAAACACCTACAGAAATCAGCACAGAGACCTTTTATAAA
Source organism: Picus viridis (assembly GCA_033816785.1). Lineage (NCBI taxonomy): Eukaryota > Metazoa > Chordata > Aves > Piciformes > Picidae > Picus > Picus viridis. The sequence continues at coordinate 54,110,306 of CM066566.1, forward strand.
AAAGCTGAGGTTTAAGTGCATATAATAGCAAGTCTTAGAACGTGATATTTAGGCTCCTCAAAGCACTTCTTACTCAGCACTTCATTACCTCTTATATTTGTCTTGCTTTTATTTTTATTTTTTTCTCTTTAGTGATTGCTCAGGTTATTTACTAACTTCAGTTGTTTGTGCTCTTTTCCTAGAAAGAAATGTGCAGATTTTTTTTCAAATAGAGAAGCAGTGTTGACTCTATGTAAACAAAACTGGGGGAGGGAGGGGTGGGAAATTGTAGTGAATCTTCTGAAATTGTCTTTCCATGTAGATAAAAAGCACTAAACAAATAAATAAATATATGGTAACATATTCATTACACATAAAAAGCCAAAGAATATTATTTTTTTTTTTTTCAGAAATCTGATTTGTGGTCATGATAAATAAACATTTGTTTTCTACTCTAAAAGTCACATAACTAGACAGTATTAAGAGATTGTGCCATAATGTTATTTGGTGATATGGTTATTTAATTAAATTTTAATATTTATCTTCTTACAAAATATAGACATCCATAAGAATTTATACAGATGACACCAATTCACCCTTTCCCCCTCACCTCAGAGCTAGGATGTTTCTTAAACTGAAATGACAGAAAGCTCTTTTGAAGAATTTGATCAGCTAGGAGCAACTCAGCGTGGTTTTAATTTTTCATGAAGTGGTGCATGTCAGGTATCCAGTAATCAGATTCACTTTTAAGTACTTATTGTATAAATTACTCAATAAGGGTGGAAAGAAGAGTTATTTGTCGTTTTTAGAACCCGTTCCAGCAGCTTGTCTCTGGAGTTAAATAGAGCTGTCTTGATCATTTTTACATATAGACTTCCTTGAACACTAAAAAGAATTATAATCATCTGATTATAAATTCACTGTTAATATAGCCTTAGAGCTGAGAACATATCACTCCAGTAGTTAATTTAGTCTGTGGTAAATTCTCACTGTTATTTAATGTCATTTATCACCTGCTGTTTTGTCTTACTGTGAACATCCTGCCTGCCCTGTACTGTCTACAGTACATGGACCTTCTGTGACTTTAATGTACTCAGAACAAAGGCTCCAAAGTGCTTCTATCGGGAGGATTTGGCAACTTGCCGTAGATATATTCAAGCCATTTTGCTGCCTGTCACTCATTGCTTTACAAATTGAACTCTGTGGAGAGGTAAAAAGGATCTATAAGGCATTTTTTTTTCTGGGAAGAATATGCTAATAAAGCGCCATCAGCAGGAAGCAGGTTGTGTCTGAAAGAGTTTTGTCAACTCTGAATTAATTTTGTGTGTTAAGAAACACGGGGGTGCTTCTAGAGCTGGTCTGTGGTAATTAATCCTTCCTGTTTCTGGAAGAGTAGAACTGTAATAAATGCAGCCCAGGTTTAACAGATGTGTGCACACAATGTCTGCTTTATGAGGAGTGAAACAAAATGATGGATATAGGACAAAAAATGTTGATTTAAAAAAACCCAAAGCAAGAGTATGGAAAGTACTAAGATTGGAATTCCCAGTGTTTATGCAAATACTGTATTCCTTTAAATGTTAGCAGACAGTACGGTTTTGGAAACATCTGTCAGAGTGGTTGGATGCTGTGAAGAAACTGAAAAGGACAGATGTTTGTGCTTGTTAAAAAAAACAACAACCCACAAACCAAAAAATCAGCACCAACCAAACACAAAAAACCACCAAAGAAAGAAAGAAAGAAAGAAGCAAAAAAAACCCCACACCAAACAACTACCAAAAATAGATACATGAGATTGGAGCCACAGTCTGCTTAATCTAGGTGGTTATGGAAGCTGATCTAACAAGACAGAGTGATAATGAACTAGATTCTGAGCATCTTTGTAAATATTCACAACATACTTTAACAAAATATTTTAAATTGTTATCGCAATATAGCAGTATGATTTGAATACCTTTACCTCTTGTGGGATAAAGGTCCGGTCAGGGCAAGGGGAAAATACGTTTGATGCTGTGTAAAGTGTTTTAGAAAGCTTATGTGTTATCTTACTGAAATAAATCAGTCATACTTTCCTATAAAATCTGAAATAATTGAATTGTGTGATTGCTCATAACAAACATCACATTTCACTGACATCCATTGAAAGTCTGATATTTATTTCATTGGGGAAGATTGCCCTTTAGATTCTATGGACAATGTGATCCCTGAAAAATATTATAATCACAGAGCTAAATTCTAAATTACATAATCAGAATATATGCAAAAATCACAGAATCGTTTCAGTTGGAAAAGATCTTTTAGATCAAGTCCAACCATTATCTAACTCTACCAAGTTTGGTGCTAAACCATATCCTTTCATATCACATCTATACCTCCAGGCATGGGGTTTCAACCACCTTCATGCAGAACCTATTCCAGTGTGAGATAACCCTTTCAGTGAAGTTTCTCCTAATATTCAGCCTGTACTTCCCCAGGTGCAACTAGAGGCCATTTTCTCTCCTCTTATCACTTGGTACTAGGAAGAAGAGACCAGCATTCCCCTCCCTACAGCCTCATTTAAAGTAGTTGTAGAGAGCAATAAAGTCTCTACTCAGCTTCCTTTTCTCCAGAATAAACAACCACAGTTCCCTCAGCTGCTCCTCCTAAGACCCATTCTCCAGAGCCTTCAACAGCTTTTGTTACCCTTCTTTGGACATGTTCCAGCACCATAATTTCTTTCTTGTAGTGAGGGCCCCAAACTGAACACAGAACTCAATGTATGGCTTTACCAGTCATGAGTACAGGGAAATAATCACTTTCCTATTCCTGCTGCCACATTCTTCCTGATAAAGTCTGAGACGCTGTTGACCTTCTTGGCCAACTGCTGACACTGCTGGCTCACATTCAGCCAGAGATCAATCAATGCTCCCAGCTCTTTCTGCTGGGCAGATTTCTAGACACCCTTTCCCAAGTTCCCCAAGGACTTTTCCTTCAGACCAAAATCAAGAATTGATTTCACTTGAGGGACTGTTTGTTTGTGATTTTAACGAAACAAAACAAAAGAACACAACAAACAAACAAAAACCCGAAGAAAACCTACCAACCAACAGCAACAACAAAACCACAACAAACAACGCAAAGGGTTTTTTATAATATTATAAAAATAAAATCATAATGGAAAAACAAACAAAAACAACCAACCAAAAATATTTAAAATCATTCTACATATTTTTCTCTGTGATCTTTTGTCATATTCCTAGTACATATCCTTCATTTAAGTGTACCTCCATATGAAGACATTCTAACTGAGCCATGCAGTTGAATGTATGGCTTAATTAAATAATTTTAGCAGGAAATATAACTTTGAGGCTTATTACTGATTTCTGTCCTCACACAAGAAACAGAATACCTAAGCACACTTAATTTAAAATTTAACACATGTACCACTTACTAGAGATCTTGAAGATTGCCTTAATTTCTAATTCATATATTATTATATAGGCAGGTACATATCTCTGACACTTTTCAATACTATGTCTGTAAACTTCAGAATTCCTGGTGAATTGGAATCAGTACAGCACTAACAGTCTACTATTAATACCTTACAACTAGTTCTATAAAAATCTCTGCAAAGACAAGTGAATCTAAGGAAATTGAATTAACACTTAAAAAAATAATTTGAAATAATAGAGCCTGTAACCTGTGATTCATGCAAATTCAAACTTTTTCAGCTAATAAAGCTCTAGTCATAGGTTTTTTTCCAATTACTGTTCATTAAGAAATACAACACCTGAAAAATTTTTCTATTACTTAATTTAGAAGGACTAAAAAAATGTGTTAAGAACCTAAACCTCATAAACATATGATTCTGAGTAAAACTTCAGTGCCATCTGCATAAAATAATCCAAATTTCTGGATTGCAATTCATTAATCAGGTTTAGAATGTATTACCTCTTTCTCTTTTTATGACTATTCATGTCATTAGTAGCTGTATGGAATTTTGTTTGCCAATGAAATCATCCCTTTGTTGAATCATTGAATTGTTGCCTGTGGCAAGTGTCGGTAACATATAAACATTTAAATAGAAACTGAACACAAGAGATGATTTTGGTTTAAAATTTTCATCAGTGGTATAGTTTTGGCTAGATATGAGTGCTTTAAACATCTCCCTCTTTAAAATGCAACATTCTTAACAAAATAGGATTTCACTGGTGTGAATTTGGACATTAAAATGATTTACTAGGAAAAATGGTTATAAATTTAGAAAGATGGGAAAAGGAAAATTTTTTTCACAGAACCAAATTTCAAATTTCATGACTTCAATAATCTTCAATATTTCTGCAGATGTTTTTTTTGAAATATTGATTCTCATCTCCCAGCTACAGATCCTCTTGACTTGCACCAGTGTTAGATGCCTAAAATAACCCCAAAGAGAAGTGTGAACTCTCATTCAGTAGCCAAATTAATACATGGTATATAACCATTAAAGCCAGAAGGGCACCATAAGTTTACTCTAGCTAAATCTAGCTTGGAGTATTTTCACGTTTCAGCAAATTTATAACATGTGTCCTCTGCAGTTAAAGAGGAGAGAGGTGAAGCGCTGTTACTATTACTCTTAAACAGGTAATCAAGGAAGAGGTTAAGTCACAGGCTTCTTCCCCCTTCCCCCTTGCAAATGACTTGCTGAACTGTCTTATTTTGTCTTCAAGGACTCTCTGTAGTTTGAAACCCTTAAACAATTACCATGATGGCATCCCCTACATCACACATTTATTATTTAGTGATGTTATGCAGGCATTTCTGGGATGTTGTTTCATTTTGGTTTTTTCCTGTCTACAAATCTAGAAATTAGGAATTAAAAATTTGTGTCTCCTCATTTGGGAGAAAAAAATATTTATTTAATTTGCAATTAGCACTGAAGAGTTATTATTCTGAGAAAATTCTGTTCTTTGTTTTGAGGTTTCACTCCTTGTTCTTCCTGGGTTGCTCTTATTCACCCACATTATTTCTCAAGGATACTCCAGCAAACACATTCTCACAATGAAATTAAAATCTTGCTATTGGTACCTGATGTTTTTCTATTTGAGATTATATAGAGCAGTATGTTTTCAATGACTAATAGCTTACAAGATTTGAGTCAATGATGAAAAGTTTATGGCAACTTTCTTGATGAAGAAAATGCAGTCTCATTATTAACACAAAACATGCTCATGCTGGGTTGTAGTAAATGGTGTTACATCTGATTAGTCACCAGCAGTGCAGGATTTAATTCTAGGGCCACTTCAGTATATTTACAAACAATCTGGATGCAGGAGCTGAACGCACCATTGGAAAGTTTGATGATGACACTGAACTGAGAATTTATACTGGAGTTCCTTGCCTCTCCTGAAGGACAGGAAGCCATGCAGAAGGACCTAGATAGATCATTGGAGAATGTTCAATAGGATGAAATGATATAAATCTAAAGTCTCAGTTCTGCACCTAGGACAGAGTAACACCACACACAAGTATAAACTAGGAGAGGAATGGCTGGAAAGCAGTCCTGAAGAAAGGGACCTGAGTGTTCTGGTTGGCAGCACACTTAATAGACATCAACTGTGTGCCCTGGGAGCCAAGATGGGTGTGGTGGTTTGGGCTGGGTGCCCTCTGTTACGTGGTGTGCTTCCTGTGTCCAGAAGTCCAGTCCAGTGGGCGGACACAGGAAACCAGGTATCTCCTACCACAATCCTTGCACCGCTATAAAATCTAGTGCAGGGTCTAGCACTTCCTCTTTCTTCCCCTCGCCGGCACCTGGTAACAGGGGGAGACATCTCCTGGCCTTGGGCCTGCCTAGGCCCAAGGCCAGGGGGATAGGGGTCTCAGGTCTGGCCAGCTGAGACTAGCCTAGCAGTGGGGGGGTGGAGAAGGAGCCCTGGGGGTCTTGGGTGCACCATCAGTTGGGGATGGGATGTTTCTGGGTCTGCTTTGGGGTTTCTTTTGTCACTGCTTCTGGTTCTCTGTACACATTCACTGCTTTCTATTTAAACTTTCCATCGCTTTTGCAGTCCATTTGTCAGAGTCGTTATTTCTGCCCGTGGTGGGGAGGGGGTCTGCCTCAACCCACTACAATGGGAAAATAGCATCCTGGGCTGTATCAAACACAGTGTAACCAGCTGGTCAGAAATGGTGATTACCCCATGGTGTACAACACCAGTGTGGTCCCATCTTGACTAGGGTGTGCAGGTTTAGGTATTCAAATGCATCAAGAGGGGAGAAATAAAGCTGGTAAAAGGGCTGAAAGTAATGTAATACAAGAAGCAGCTGAGGATATTGGATTTGCCTGGTTTGGAGAAAAGGAGGTTGAGGAGTGACCTCATCACTCTTTCCAGCTTTCTGAGAAGAGAAAGTAGAGAAGGAGATATTGATCTCTTCTGCCTGGTATCCAGTGATATCCAGTGATACAATGCATGACACCAGTGCAAAGCTGGGTCAGAGGAATTTTAGACTGGACGTTAGGGAGCATTTCTTCACCAAGCTAGAGGTCATGCACTGGAATGGGATTCCTAGAGAGTTGGGTAATTTCCCAAGTCTGTCAGTTGTAAATACATCTAGAGAATGCCTTTAACATCGTGCTTTATCTTTTGGTCATCCCTGAATTGACCAGGCAATTGGACTAGTTGATCATTGTAGCTCCCTTCCAACTTAATATATTATTCTTCTCCTCTTCTCTTCTCTTCTCTTCTCTTCTCTTCTCTTCTCTTCTCTTCTCTTCTCTTCTCTTCTCTTCTCTTCTCTTCTCTTCTCTTCTCTTCTCTTCTCTTCTCTCTCTTCTCTTCTCTTCTCTTCTCTTCTCTTCTCTTCTCTTCTCTTCTCTTCTCTTCTCTTCTCTCTTTCTCTTCTCGACTTGCAGCATCACAGTATCACAATATCACTAAGGTTGGAAGAGACCTCAAAGATCAAGTCCAACCTGTCACCACAGACCCCATGACTAGACCAAGTGCCACATCCAGTCCCCTCTTGAACACCTCCAAGGACGGTGACTCCACCACCACCCTGGGTAGCCCATTCCAATGGTGAATCACTCTCTTGGTGAAGAACTTTCTCCTCACCTCGAGCCTAAACTTCCCCTGGCATAGCTTGAGACTGTGTCCTCTTGTTCTGGTGCTGGTTGATAGAGAGAAGAGGCCAACCCCTTCCTGGCTACAACCACCTTTCAGGTAGTTGTAGAGAGCAATGAGGTCTCCCCTGAGCCTCCTCTTCTCCTGGCTAAACAATCCTCAGCCTCTCCTCATAGGGCTTGTGCTCAAGGCCTCTCACCATCCTTGGTGCCCTTCTCTGGACACGTTCAAGCGTCTCAATATCCTTCCTAAACTGAGAGGACCAGAACTGGACACAGTACTCAAAGTATCTGCCTATTATGTTTGGTTGGATATTGCTGGCATAAATTACTCTTGTTTGAATGATTTCTTCGAGTTTCTATGCAACAGAGTGATTTTGTGGAGGTTATCAGTTTCCCTGGGTTTCAAGAGTTTGATCATGAACATAATGCTGGAGGTAGTTGTTTCAAAAATATTAAAGAACATTTCAGAATAACAAAAATTGATGGGGGTACATTTTGCAAAATATTTGGGATATAGGTAAAATGGAGTTGTGCTGATTTTACTTAGGTGGTGTTTGTCTTATATGAATATCTGAAGGGAGAATACTACTGTATTGAACTCATGGAGACTTTTACACTGCAGTTATGTTGATGAGTATACCTGAAGCATAGAATAGGTGTTCCTATACTTGTGTGTCTTTAAATCCAAATAAATAAATACAACCAAATTGAGTTTGTATACTGTATATCCTAAAGGTTGACATTTGTTTTGAAACAGCTTACACCAAGCAGTTTCTGAAACATTACAAATTTCCTCCATCTAGAAGTAGCACAGATAAACGGTGCCATATGAGCAACGTTCGAAAGTTTAAAAGAGGTGACCACTTCAAATTATTACTGAGAAAAGCAATAACAGTATTGCTATTAAAAGTACATAGTGCATCAGATAATGAATCTCATATATTTAATAGAACTGTCAAACATTCCTTATTCTGGACTTCTACTCAGCAATGTTTTCAGATCCTAATTTGATGCTGCTGTGTACACCATCCCTGGGTCTATTTCACAGGGAAACATTGGTAATGAAGTATGAGGAACTGTGCTTTTCTCTTTTCATCAACCATGCTGGAGCTAAGATGACATTTAACAAAAGAAGAGATTATTTTTTTAGGAAGAAATGAAAAACAATAGGTTTATATCATCACTGCTTAAGAAAAAAAAAAATCTCACCAACTGGAAAAGTCATTCACTTAGCCTTGCGTGTCTCAACTTCAATATGAGACAATTTGTCAGAGCAATTGAGCACCTATGAAGTGCTACATTAATGATAATTAAGGACTATAACTGCAGCTGGTTTTGAGGGGGTTAATGTTTTTGTTTGGTTTGGTTTCTTTTTTAGTCTTGGCTTTTAACCTTATGTGAGTTGTGAAATCTACCCTTAAACATCTGGGCTTAGAGAAACAATGCCATAGTTTCTGCAGTAATTCTGTATAATTTCTGATGAATGGTAGGGTACATTTAAGCAGTTCTAATGGGGTGAGCAATATTATTTTAAAGGGCTTTGATCATTACTTATCTTCCAGATGATTATAGGAATCTTGTTGGAAGCTTTCAAAGGATTTTTAATTTTGAATCTCTTTGTATCTTCAGCTTAGTGATGACATTAATTTCCCCTATTGCTTGTGAAAGGAAGCATAGTTTTGTTTCAGACGTTTTTTGTTCCAAGTGTCATGTCTTTTGTGCATGCAGATGGGACTGATTAATTCTGCGGCCCTACTTTGGGAAAAAAAAAAAAAGAAAGAAAGTGGTAAGCATAGCTTTTTCTAAAATCTATCAAGAACTAATGAAATGTGTTTTTCACCTTAGAACAAAAAAGTTGCATGGCTCTATACATGAGCTCTGAGTGGATTTTTATTTTTTTTTCAGTTCAGAATACTTGGTATCTTTTGCAACAGCTGAGCTATCGCTAAGGGGAGATTCATTTCTATGAAGAGATATGGCAGAAGACACTTCATCTCTGGAATCCTACTTAAACCTTCATAATAAGGTTTAAGCGGTATATAAATAAGACACTACACTCCACTCTAGGGTGAATTTCAACCTTTCTGAATTAGAAAATTTCTTTCCCTTTGACAATAATTGCAGAACAGCTAAAGTTAAAAAGTAAAGGTAAAGGAAGGATCATGCATAATTGATTATATTAAGAATTATTATTGACATTACTGTATATTTAAATAGAAAGGCTAACATCTAATTTATATTACTTTCATTTAGTAAGAGTTAGGCATAATCCTGAATATATGCATTTCAATTAAGAAGTAATTTCTTGCATGCAATAGACTGCATACAGACCTCATAGAGTTAGATCTACATGTTTTGGTGTTTTGTTTAATAAATATTAATGAATAGTTTACTGAAATCAGTCAATAAATACAATTAAGACAGTCCCTTTTTCATTCTATACTTGGTAAGACAGACACTGAATCTTAATTTCATTCCCTACTATCAGCTGTAAAACATTCCAGTGTTGATTAAAAAATCACCTTCTGTACAGAATGAGATTAAAGTGAAAATTTTAAAATTTACAGAATGCTGTATTAAAGTTTCTTTCCTTACTGAAAAAAAGTAAACACATAAACAAAAACATCCCTGGTTCAGAATTTAAGTCATTTGGATATACTGTGCCTCCAGTTTTCTTGAACTCCTTTGGCTAGAAAATGCAAACATTAAAACAACAAAAATAATAAATTGAAAAAATACCAAAAAAGAGAGAAAGAAACCACCCTCCCAAAACAAATATTCATTTTAATACATGTACAGCAAATTCACTTATCAGTTAACAACAAAAAAGAAAAAAGTAGCTTCACTACATAATATATTCATAACAACTTATTTAACCAACTAAAGCTTTCAGAATTTTTTTTTAGCCATAGATGAAGCACTTCAATTTTCACTTTGTATTAAGTAAGATAAATCATGAGCAGTTTCATGTCTTCTTTTTCAAATTTTTAAAAACTTTTTTATTTCAGTAAAAGACATGAAGCTCAAAGATGCCTGGCCCCAGGGGAAAAAGTAGTAGAATAAATGGATGGCTGAACAAATGCTATTTTCAAAGACAAGAAGTAGATTCCTTCATGGTCAAGGCAGTTAGATATCCCAATTTTTATTAACAATAAAGATGTATGGGCATGTTTCATGCCTTCAAATTAGCTTCTTGATTAAAAATATGTTAAATGTTGCCCAAGTGCATTAAAAATAATAAGTAGACTGAAAAAACATAATACGTAGCAGAAGAGAAACTGTAGAAGAAATTTCATGAAAAATGTCCTTTATTGTCTTTGTTATCTTTCCCTGGGTTTGAATACTGAGAGAATAATGAAAGAATCTTTTGCACTTGTTGGGGGAGGTTTGAGTCTATGTATCAAGTTAAAATGGTAATTTCAAAATGACACACTTAGAGAAGTATTTTTATTCTTTTTTTAGTGAATGTCAAATATAACTTTGCATTAAAATGTTCAATAACAAATGTTCAGGCTATGCAAACTCACTGTTTGAATAAATTATCCACAAACTACTTAAATAATTATAAAATACCTCTAGTTCATGGCGTTAGTTGTGTGTTTCTGCTTCAGACTTCTTTGTAAGCATCTCCAAAGGAGGGTTTAGGATGAGCTGCAACTTATCAGCTCTCACTTTAAATATTTTAAATAATCTGTTTCTAAAGTTCACCCACATTCAAACTACACAATATATTGAAGTTCCAGAGTACTGAATGTGGAAAAGTAGTGGAAACAGACTACTGTGGAAATATTTGGACACAACATTGAAGAGTAAGCTAGTTTCTGTGAACTCTGTGAAATTGTCTTCAGAGGCTGGAAGTCAGTCACTATTCACTCAAGCGTACACTACACCATTTGCACCATTTTACCATGTTTGCTGTCCTTTACAAAGAAAATCATATTATGTCTATTATGTTCCATCTTAGAGGCTCCTATATCTGCAGATTGGGAAGTGTCATGGATTCTTGCTGCAGTGCAACCCATGGTGCTTTACCTTTCTTGCAAACACATTTTATGTAATTTGTTTTGCTGCCCCTACAGAGTTAAAACTTTTTCTCATTAGACCAAAGCATGAAGCCTTTTATGGTTACAAACTGGTGATTTGTATCTCTGACTTACATTAGTTCTCTCCTTTTATCAGCTGTTAAATAGCTTTTTTACTTCACCAAATCAGTGAGATTTTTCAGTGACATTGTGCTTTGCAGGCTCTTTGACAATGACTATGAATAAAAATATGCCCTTGGACAGACTCTCAGCCAGTCTTAAAGCTCAGCCATAGTGAGAGAAGGAAAGGAATATGATAGTATCAGCAAATATACCACCAAAATACTTTTTGCATAAGGTAAACTCAATTGAATGTCGACCTTGTAAAAATGTATGAGTTCGCCCAAGTTGACCTACTGTCAATATCATTCAAAAAAGACAAATAGACTTCTACACTCTATATGTTTCTTTTGAAAGTCCTCAGCATTTTCATGTTACCTGTCTATCTTCCTTGTCCTTTTTGTGCTTCAGTTATCAAACCTTGAAAGTAATACTAGGTCACTTCTTTCACCGGTGTTTGTCAATGTACTGTATAATCAGAGCTCCTACACTGGATTTTGAAGAGAAATCACTGCAAATATTTCATTTAGCTATGCAAATTGCAATTTGAATGTTAAGAATACAGAATGATAAATATTTTAGGCATCACATCTCTCAAATAAACCATACCATCCATTATATGGTGACAGTGATTGCAACCCAAGGCAGAAACTATGCTAGATAATGACAGAGTTGGAGGAGTGGGCAAAATGGCTGGACTTGATGATCCTTTCAAGCCTGCATGATTCTGTGATTCTGTGATTTTGTATGTCTACATGTGATCTCACTCCAAAGGGGTCATAAGTAAAATATACAATGCAGTGGAATATTACCAAATGCTGGAATATTATTAAACTGCTAACACTCTTATATAATCAGTAAATGAAACTATGAAGCTCTTTTTTCCCCCTAAACCATGATAGGATTGAACAAAGATTATATTTTAGGATTTATATTAAAATTATGTGTGTATTAATTTGACAGTGTCATAAGTGAAATGCATTAATATAAAGTAGCTAAGTATGATACCAAAATTAATGAAAAATGTGCTTTCCCTAAGTTTCTCTGGTAAATAATAAAGTATGCTGACTCCTTTATGGTCCCAAAAGCCAGCTGTGGTGATACAAACTGTGCTTAAGCACAGTAATTCTCTTTCATCAGGATACAGAGAGTGGTATTCCAGTTATTCATTTGAAATTGGTCAGTCTTGAGCCATATTGTTTCTGAGCATGCTGCTTGGTAAGTTAGACTAGGTCAAGAACATGCCAAATGCTTGCAAAGGTAATCAATCTCTGCTGAACATAAAATAAATGTAAGGAAAAAAACAACTGAATGTCAGCATTTCAGTAAATTCTTCTAAAACGAGGAATGTTGGACGTTGAGTGATTAGTTGCATATAGTATATATTGACATTAATATTTTTCATTTGTATTTTTGCCTGTTTATGCACATGTCTGTACCAAATGTAATTGTAAAATACAGTAAGTGAATTGAAGCCCGTTATGTTAAAATTGTTGCTTCATCTGAGCATGATCTTTCACTTACAAGACTACAGTGGATTTAAAATATAACACTGTAAAATATTAATAAATCCATGATCATTATTCCTCATTAAGTGTTGAAATGTGAGAATTATTTCTTCTCATAAGCAGCTACTAGAAGCTATGTAACTACGCAGTTGCAAGAAGTGTTTATATTGCACCTTTTTACAGTAAATATCTCTTTGTGAAACAACCCAAAGGAAAATGTCAAGGTCATGAAAGCTTTCGTGTTTAAATTCTGTTTGATTTATCATTCTCTTCCTGATTATAATACTTGTCATTCTTTTTATCTTACTGAGCTTGGTGATTGATTTTCCCGTCTTTTGTCTGTCTTTAATGCTACTAGTCTACTATTGTGTGAAGCTTTACTGCAAATGCTGATCTGCTAGAGTTACTTGGAAATAAGTGTCAAATAAACCTTCATCATAAATTCAGTGAAAAATTAGACATATGCTCATAGGAGATATTAAAAGCTTTGAATCAAAGCCACTATCAATGCCCCATCATGTTTCATAACTACATAATAGCCTTAGATATTGATCTATTCTGCGGAGGAAAAAAAAAAACAGCAAACCAAACCAAAACAAAAAAACGGAGAAACATGCTTTCCAGCACATTTGTCATATTTTCTTTATACACATTATTAAAACAGCTTCTGCTCCTGTTGTAATAACCTAAGTATTTATAATGTCTTAGTATCTATAATGTCTTTATTAAAGTTGTTTTAATTTCATTTTAACTAAGAATAATTATATATTTTTACATTGTGAATGTAGGAAAATTTTATTCTACCAAGTTATGACTATCATTATTTTCTTTGAATGGATTAACATATAAATAAACTATGTTGAATGGTACATTTAAAGCATATGAGCAAATGGAAGAGGAAGAATTCACTACATGATATTGCAACAAGCAAATTTTTCATTGTTTTTATTCCAAGATGACATATTAAGAGAAATTGGATTTAAATTAATCTGAAAGATATCTAAAAGGTAATAGTGATTGCCTTTGAGTCAATGAATAATTATCAATAGGCTTTAAAAATATTTTTTCCACTTTTAAAATTTTAGCCAATAATGACAACGAGGATTTTATTTTACAGTTATTCCACCTCTGTTTTGAGAGTGCTCACTTCAAACTATCTCAGAGCAGTCAGATATAGTGTTCAACCTCTTAAGATAACTATCATGGACAAACTAATGGGAAATTTGTGAAAATTTCTTGTGAATACTTTTCTTACCTACAGGGAAAAAAAAATACTCATTTATTTATTTATGTGTATTTAAAACAGCTGGTGAAACTCTATTAGCACTCTGTATACTAGATTTACATCTTTTTGAAGTTGCTCAGCTCCAAGTCAGATTATGTTGTGCTACAGGTAAACCAATGTTTCACTAAGGGACTACTTTCCTGCTTGCAAATTACAAAGTTTTATCTGAATAATCTTTGGCTACCATGAACTACACTTTATCTCTCTCTTTAGAGAGTGAACTGGCTAATGCATGTGTCCAAACTTCAACAGAAAGAATAAACAAACAAAAAAACCAACCCAGTAATAGCTATGTTGCTTACAGTTTCTCATAAACCCATGTTTACAGGTTTGTGTACCTGTGTTATAGGTCCATGTACCCGTGTTATAGGTTTGTGTACTGTGAGCCACTGACAATAAAACACTGCTATAGGAATCAAGGGAAAGTCTCACCACAACATATATTTTCAGATCACTACATGAAACATTATGGGGGTAGGAGGGCAACAAATGACATTTCATATCCTTCCTCTTTTTGTTACAGGAAACAATGAAGAGACAGTGTTCATTGTATAAAGCTGAGGTATTCTCACCTAAATTTATTTGAAATTCAGGTTAGTTGTCTTGTCTTCACTCGCATCAGTGGAGGCCTTACTGGGATGTGCTGCAGCATGTCCCAAGGTCTCAGTATCTGTACTGCTTGTACTAGCAATCTGGTGAAACACACAATGAATCTAAACTTACCCATACACGAGGTTGTTTTGTAATCAAAACCAGGGTATACCTTCTGAGGAGAAGCAGCAGGGAAGGACTTATATATATCCTCAGGAGTTAGCTTAAATGAGAACACAATCAAATGTACACCCAACCCTGAGGATCTAGAAATATTTAGAGGTGCAATATCACAGACATACCTGGTTTCAGATTTAATTTAGGATCAGCACTGGACAGGAAGATAACCTTACAATGAAACCAGATTTTATTATTTTATTTTTTTTACAAAGTTCAACATACTGTAACAGTTTTCCAAAATGAATAAAAGAAGGACCAATCCAGAAAACGGTTTGCTAAATCTTGCTGTCAACTAAACCGTCTGCTAAATTTCACTCAGTATTAAAGTCTTTTAGGACTAGTGAAGAATAAAATGACCTTACATTTTCTTCATCAAGGACTTCTCAGGCTATCAGGTAGTGATAGGACTAGGGGGAATGGAATGAAGCTGGAGGTGGGGAGATTCAGGCTAGATGTGAGGAGGAAGCTCTTCCCCATGAGAGTGGTGAAGCCCTGGAGTGGGTTATCCAGGGAGGTGGTTGAGGCCCTGTCCCTGGAGGTGTTTAAGACCAGGCTGGATGAGGCTCTGGCCAGCCTGATGTAGTGTGAGGTGTCCCTGCCCATGGCAGGGGTTGGAAGTAGATGATCCTTGTGGTCCCTTCCAACCCTGACTGATACTATGATACGGTAATGTGTCATATAGCAGTTTCAGGATCATGAAAGTCATATGGTTTAAACCCTCTTATCTTATTATTTCTTTGTTTTTACTAAAGTGTGAGCTTTGGACAGTCATAAATTGCAATATGCATTTCAAAGAAGCAACTCTCTAATTTTCAATGCAGTTTTTAGAGTGATTTGAAATTCAGAATTCCCAGTATTGGCAAAATTAGAGAGGCTATCTTTGATCCTTTAAATTGTACTTAAAAATTGGAAATTTAAAAGAAGTTTTAAATTGGAAAATCACAGGACTAGTTTTATCGATCTTCATGAATAACTGAAAAATAATCACCAAAATTTTTATTTTTGTAGTTTCTTTTCAGAATGAACATTCATTGTAAGGCTGTATTTTTTTATGCCAGTCTTTTTTTCTTTTTTTTGGTTAAGTTTTCTTCTGTAGGTTGATGTTATCAATTAAACTTGCTATCTTATTAACACTTGAGAGAGACTTTCCTGAAACTGTAATCAAAGTATTCTTGCTAAAGCTCAGAGATGTTCTGTTAAAAGTGATGCACTCTTGCTTGCTGTTAATGAAGTTCTATACAATTATTACACTGGTGTGATTTGAATGAGATGATATTGTGACACCAGTTTTATCTGGTTATTAGTGTTTACCTAAGTACTTTTAGCACAACCACACATTTACTTTGGTGTCATCTAGTCCAACACCTCTTTGATAAGCAGGGATATCCATACCTAGATCAGGTTGCTCTGGGGCCCCACAAAACCTGATGTTGAATAATACCAGGAATGGGCCTCCACTACCTTCTGGGCAACCTGTTCCAGCATTCCACCACCCTCATGGTAAAGAACTTCTTGCTAATGTCCAATCTAAATCTACCCTTCTTCAGGCATTGTCCTACTGCCTTTGTAAATGGTCCTTCCCCAGTTTTCTTGTAAGCCACCTTCAGGCAATGGGAGGCTGCTGTAATCTTCTTCAGATGGAACAACCCTAACTGTCTCAGTCTGTCTTTATAGGAGTGGTGTTCCACCCTCTGATCACTTTTGTAGCCTTTCTTTGGACCCTGTCTATCAGGTCCATGTCTTTCTTGTAGTAAGGGCCTTAGAGATAGAAAGGGAATTCCATGTGCAGTCTCACCAGAACAGAGTGGCAGAATCACCTCCCTGGATCTGTTGGCCACCCTTCTTTTGCTGCAGCCCAGGATGAGATTGGCCTTCAGGGCTGCAAGTGTACACTGTGGGCTCTTTTTTTTTTTTTTTTTTTTTTTCTTTTCCCAATTTTCCAATTACATCATTTAGTTACCAGATATCTCATGGAGACAGACCGTTGTCTTGTCACAAGAGACAGAAAGCTAATAGTTTGTAAAAATCATTATGTTAAGTTCCTTTACTGGAAAAAGAAGATGTATTCATGTCCTTGATAAATAATGGAATTATTATCAATTTTTCAGTCACCATCTGACACAGCATCTGTAGAAAAGGTTATTTGTTATTCAAGTGGAAGTGTCATATTGCCCATAGCTTGTCATGTTTCAGTCTCAACCACAGAAAAAACTATACAAGGGCTGTTTTTTTTTTCCACTACTTTGCATGATGTACAAGAAAAGCATGTTTGATGCAACAGAAGAATGTACAAGAAAAGCATGTTTGATGCAACAGAAGAACATTGAAAGCCCAGAACTTGAAGGAAAATATGTGGCTACTCTCATTGTTCTGCTCTGTACATATGCAGACTTATTTCAGAGACTGGCAGAAGATTCTACAATATTCTAGATTGCTGGAGTGTCTCAAAAACATGGACCTTTAAGAGGCTATGAGTTTGTGTTATACACTAAATAAGGTTATACCCATCAGCCTGATCAATACTCAGAGAGCATCAATAGGGCTGACAGTCTTGCATAAGTGAGACAGGCAATTTTGAGAACATGAGAACTTTATAATTGCACATGTCTACTAGCATTAGTTGTATGTGTTGTACAGTACGAGCAGATGAGGTGAAGGTAGAATGAATTGCAGATATGACTAAGGCTGGTTGTAGATTTTTGGCCAGCTAATGAGAGGAAAATCAACTGAATCATAGATGACCATATTCTCAATGTTATTGCATGTATCTGGGAGGAAAAGAACATGACATCCAGATGCTTGTTCTTATACATTAACTACAAGCCTGAAGAGCACAATGAAATGACAAATAGTAAAATGTGTCCTGAACATGAAAGCAAAAAGCCCTAACAAAACAACAATGATAATAATGTAACTAATTTGATACCTAAACATATACTGATATGATGTATAACCTCTATGTCTCTTATTAGGAAAAGGAAGAAGGTCCCCAGACTTTCTAATCACCTAAAACCCAAATAAAATTGCATTTTGTTTTGTCATTTCAGAGAAGCAGAGCCTATGAAAGAGTCCTATAAATTAACACATTAACCTAATCAATTATCATTGGAAAGAAATACCTTCTCTGTCGAAGGTAACCAGTTGACTTGAAGTTAACATCCCTCCCTGCATACTGGAATCTTAGAGCTGATCATAGAATCATAGAGTCAATTATTCGGGTTGGAAAAGGCCTATGAGATCATCAAGTCTAACTGTTGACCTAACACCACCATGCTCATTAAACCATGTCCAGAAGTACCATGTCCACACATTTCTTGATACCTCCAGGGATGATGATTCCACCACCTCCCTGAGCAGCCTGTTCCAATGCCTGATCAGTCTTTCAATGAAGATTTTTTTTTTCTTCAGTTTCCAATCTAAACCTCGTCTGAAGCAGTTTCAGGCCATTTCCTCTCATACTGTCACCCGATACTAGGGAGGAGAGACTGACTCTCACCTCACTACAACTTCCTTTCAGGCAGTTGAAGAGAGCAATGAGGTCACCCCTCAGGTTCCTTTTCTCCAGATTAAACAACCCCAGTTCCCTCAGCTGCTCCTCACAAAAACTGTTCTCCAGACCCTTCACCAGCCACCTTCATTGCCCTTCTCTGGACATGCTTCAGAAATTCACTGTATTTCTTGTGGTGAGACACCCCAAACTGAACACAGTATCTGAGTCGCAGTCTTACATGTGCCAAGTACAGGGGCACCATGACTACTCTGCTCCAGCTGGCCACACTGTTCCTAATACAGGCCAGGATGTTGTTTGCCTTCTTGACCACCTGAGCACACTTCTGGCTCATGTTCAGCTGTCTGTCAACCAGCCTGTAGCATTGCATGGAGTTGTTGTGACCCAAGTGCAGGACCTGGTACTTAACACTTGACCACTTGATGGTAAAAAATAAGTCTGATTTGAAAAGAGTGTTACTATGTCCATGTCGATTTAGCTGTCATTTTAGTGAAGAAAAAACTATTTTGTATTCCAATTGTCTCAGCTACTAGAAAGGGTAACTGAAAAAATCACCAGAACTTAGGAAAATTGACAATCCTTCAATAAATCTAAGGGTGATTAATCTGAGGCTGAGCACCAGTCTCAAAGGATATTTTACTCAGTTTGAGTTTTACTGGTTGTCCAAGATACCAGTCACCAGAAGCACAATGGACAGTAGCTACAGCTAATGGGAGCATCTGATCACACTCTAAATGGAAGGCTGACTGTGATCAAGTAGTTATTATGCCTTACATCAGTCCTTGAAGGCTGAAGTATGGATTTTATGCTAGTCTTAGTTAAATGGAAGATATGTGAAGAAGATGATCAGGGTAGATTTAGACTGGACATTAGGAAGAAGCTCTTTACTGTGCAGCTGGTGAGATGCTGGACCAGTCTGCTGAGAGAATTCACAGATGCCTCATTCCTGGAGGTGTCCAAGACCAGGCTGGATGGGGCTTTAAGCAACCTGGAATAGAGGGAAGTGTTCCTGCCCATGCCCCCTTTAGTTCTTCTGACAGATAATTGTATTGTTCTTCCTTCACTATGTAGGTTCCACCACACCACAGCCTCCCCACATCCTTTGACTTGGACTGCAGCCATGCAGAGTGAATAATGACACGTAAGCACATTGTTTGTTTAAATAGATTTGTGTACATGACCTGTGATCTAGAGCTGAGAAAAAAAAGAATGAAACACTGATTTCTAAGTGCTCTGTAAGATAAATCAGCCATCACTCCAGGACACAGCCAACACAGATACTTTTAATTGTATTTATCATTTCAGTTTGTTTGAGTATTGTGTTAATAGTTTATATTAATTTTTGATGCCTGTGTACTGTTAGCATTTTCACAAAATGAGAAATGAAGTTATGCACATAGCTTGTTACGTAGCTACAATTTTCACTGAAAGCAATGGTATACTACTTACCATAGAAGATATACAGTAAGAGTCTTGTTTTCCTGTCACTTACAACAGGTTTCGCACCAAGGTAATATCCCTCCGTTTAGAAGGATTTTTATTAGCTTATCTTACTGTTACAGTTCAGTCTTCCTGGTGCTTCTGAAAATGAGTATAAACACATTCCCATATTTCATCAGGGCTACCTTCTTATGTAAAGATACTCAAGAGCAAACTGTCCCTTGTCAAATCAGTCCTTGAGAAGCAAAAACTTTTTTTTTCTTCATTAAATGTTTTTATGGCATTGTGATCAAAGCTGAAAAATGGGATCTATTGATTATGACACAGTGTTTGCTTTTTCTGTAGACAGTTTTAATAACAGATCCTAAGAGTTCTTCATGATTTTCAATATTCTATTGATAACTTTATAATGACTTAACAAATTATTTGTCTTTTAGAGTATTTTCATATGGAAATGTAGATATAAAAGGCAAGCTAAGGTGAAGTAGGAAACTGCGTTTCATTCTTTATGTTGTATATAACATATTTTATTCCATCATTTAAATAAGTGAACTGTTGCGATTAAAATTACATAAGACTTATCACCATGCAAGCAAACTTACTTTAATTTTAATATATTTTAACAAATTTTAAACAAATGGGAAGAAATTTTCAGAAATAACAAAGAAAGTCTTTTTGTTGAGAAGATTTCAAGTTAAGATACAGAAGTAGAAACAACCATTTTAAAACAGAATGTTTTATAGTACTTTGAAAATACCTTATTAATTAAAAAATATGACTGCAACTTGATTTTTTAAATTATTACTATTCATTTAACAGTTTTATGGTTGGGGCTTTTTTCTTTCCTTTGCTGTCAGTCTTTAAATCTGCAAAAGCACCACCTCTAAGAGTGAGAGGAAAACTTCATTTTCATGTTGCATCAGTTCTGGGACTTTTTATTTTGAGCACACAAGTGTCTCTTCATGCTGATTTTCACAATGGTGAGCTAATCCTCATATTACAGAATCATAGAATTGAAAAAGCCCTCTAAGCTCATTGACTCCAGCCATGAGCCTACCACCACCATGGCCACTAAACCATATTCCAAATAAACACCTTCCTCCAGGAGCTGCAGTTAAACTAACCACATAATCTTCCTGTTGATTTTATCAAACTCTTCTAATTTTGCCATCTATATTTGTTCATTTAACTCAGCAGTATCTATACGGTGGGTTGTGTCTAGCAGTAGTGTTTATGTATTGTTGCGTTATAGTGTGGCCGTGACTGAATGCTTTGAGCTGGTGACCTCCTAAAGTCCTTTCGACAAGAGTAATGCTGATTCTGCATTGCATTCTCTTTATCCTTGGCCTGAGAGCTAGTAAAACAGGAGACATGATTTAATTCTTCCCTGTCTTCCTTAAAATATGTCTGACCCATACAGCCTAACAGATCTCTAACTCATCGTATAGCCCACACCGTGCCTGAGCATTATGGGGAAAAGAACTGTTTCTGAAGGCTAAAACTTGTAACAGTATGGACAGTTGAATGTCCAGGCCCCTGCTAGAAACTTTGTCTTAACTTTTCTGATACTTTTTTTGGTAACCTCTGCTGCCACAGCCATATAGCCACACAAATGCAAGAAATGTGGGATGAGATTATCAAATACACAGTGAAGAATAAGCAAATGCAGGAACACAGAAGAAAGAATGGCACTGTGAAGCTGATAAAGAGATTAATTGATAGAAAAGAATATAGAAGAAGTTACAGGCAGTTTGGCTGAACCAAGTGAACTCAATCAATGTATATATAGTGGGATGAAAACTATTAAGACCCTGAAGAGAAGAATTGAGTGGTGTAATTACCTAGTCTATCCTGATTCAGAAACAGAACAATCATTCACTTCTACTTGGAAACAATAAAAAATTATATTAATATTCTCTGTGATATTTAAAGTGGAATTTCAAGTCTAGATTAATGACAATGAAAATGGTCATCTTATTCTAAATAAGAGCCTGTAACATTTAAAACAAGTAAGTATAAAACTTTGCATATTGAACTACTTTCTTTTTAAAAAATATACTTTGCCATTTAGTTTTTAAAGCTGAAAATGAATTGTCTCTCATACATGCTGTTGAAGACCAGCAATACAGAATATTAAAACTTTAAAATCTAAGAATTCAAATGGTAGAAGTAATTTATTCTTTTATTTCCTCTTGTATTGAACACTAAAACAATGTTAGTTACCTTGCTTCCAGCATTCTACCTTCTTTGAGAGTTTCTTGCCAACTTTGTGAGTTTTAGTTTGACACATCACATTAACTTCCTTTTTGGATCCTTAACTGATTGTCCACCACATAATTCAAATAAATGTTCCTGAAAAACAAGGTGGCAGAAGGAAACAGAGGTGACCTGAATATCTGTAGTTTCCATTACCCAAATTACTGGTTTTCTTTGAGTGTTGAATTACATCTGAGTAACTAAGCAGGTTTTTTCCTTCTTCGGTACTTTTTATCTTTATTCTTATATAAATATATAAGTCCTTCAAGGAATAAAACTATAAAACCCTAAATAAATAGCTTTTTTCTTTAAATTTTTTTTTGTTTGTTTCATACATTTCCTTTTTTCACATTTCAACAGTGGTGCAATACCTGTAGAGAAAAACAGGACTGATATTTAAAGCATAATGAATGAATTATTTGGTAATTACAATTAAACACAGGCAAAACCATGCTAATATTGACTGTCCAGCTGGGAGTGACTCTTTCAAAAGTGAGAGGCTGTTTAGATGGTAAGAAAGATAGTGCTGGAAGCCTAGATTGAACATCTTGTGAAGCTCCGTCTCCTGAAGAGTTTAAGAATAATGTCATGACATGGACCCTTTCATAGTTCAAAAGCTGGTGTGGCAAAGCTATGAGCAGCCATAGCAGATATGTGTGAGTCAGTGAACACACAAGCATCTGTATTTGAAAATGGGTCCAGAAGACTTGATTCCAGTGAACACCAAAGACACTTATTCGTCTTTCCAGATTTATGTTATTTATGGTCTACATTATGACAGACCCTAGGATTCCATGCCATGGTCAGGATGTTACCAAGTTTCAAAAATACACTTGTAAAGCTTCTGGCCAATGTGATTTTAAATGGCTCTTAAGCTATATAAAGTGCAGAAAATTGGATTCATAATGGAACCATACAGAAATTCCCTGTTATTTGGAAATGCAGGACATGGTTATATGTAATGAAGTGCAGGTGACATTAAAATAATGGATTATTTAAGGTGAAAGGCAGTAGAAGCTTCTCAAAAACACAGGAAAAATGCTGACAGGACTTTAGACTTCTCCTTAGTTACTTCATAATATTAAAGCCATTCTTAGTAAAAGCTATCATTCATATGACCTGAGGTCTGTGATTTCACAGTGGAGACAAAAAGGATATCACTTACACAATCTCCATCCGTATCTCATGGCTAGTTAGTGGCAGCTAATTCTATTATTTCCCTAGTGTGTATTTCCACTGGAATCCTTGAGATATTTCTCTGCATTTGCAAAAATGTCATCTACTTTGTTATGAATAAATAAATTATACATTTTTCTTTTTCTTATATACCTGAAGTCTTTTTACACAGAAGTATTTCCAAATCAGGTTAAAATATCATATACCTAATGGTTTCCTCTTCATTGTCACATCACCATCTTGCAATAATACTGGATGAAGGTTAAATTGCATGAAATGAGAGGGCAGCCTTTCCTTATTTTTCTGTTCCTGTTTTTCCTGAGACTCTTCTCTGTTTTAGTTAATCCTATATGCATATTATTACTTCTTATCTTTCTTTACATTTTCATGAACTGTTCATTTGATGAGCAATTTTTTGAAGGAATCCTTCCACAGAAATTCTAAAATAAATAGCCAGTTTTAAGCTTTCTTGGATGCAATCTTGATGCACACTTATTCTATAGTTCTATAGTATATGGGAGTTAATGGTCAACGCTTCAAAATAACCTAAAATAAAAACAAACAAACAAACAACCACTAAACAACAAACCAACCAACCAACCAAACCAAAACCTCAAAACCTCAACAACAACAACAATAACAACAACAAAAAGATTCACCGAAACCTCCTGGAAAAGCTGCTTGCTGGGAAACATTGTCTGCATCTTCTTTTAAATACAGTTTATCTGAATTTGAATTTCTGGGTTTTTTTAATACAGATATCATATGTTGGACTCTGAGTATTAGATCTATCTGACTTCTCTAGGCATGTCATGCTATGCTCAATCTAACAAGTTGTTTTCTGGTTTTCAAAATATTACATGGTTTATTTACTTTAATTACAAGATACTTTCCACAGCAATAACAATGCAAATTTAGTTTAGGACACCATCAACCTGGTTTGAGAGCATTTTATACCTCATATCCACAGCTCTAAGCAACAACATGAAATGGGAGGCAGCAAAGGATTTCAGGTTCTACAATCGCAAGTATAACTCCACTCCCTGATATTTCTGCCCTGCCTTCATGTCTCTGTATTTCTGCATGATATCTCCCAAAAAGATAGTCCTGCTTTCTGAAATTTACACAAACAATTAATCTGTAGGGTTTTGTTACTGAAGATAATACAGAAAAAAAGAATCCATCTTTTTGGACTTAGGCAAGAGATTAATTTGACCGTCTTTGTTTCATATGCACACTGGTAAAAAAATTAAAGAATTTAATCAGAAGACAGCTGGACATGGAAAATTCCTAAGCAGACTTTTGACACTTCCAGAAATACATTGGAAAGGTTTTCTGAAAGCAAAGGTTGCATTCACAATAAACTACTTACATTTTTATGCTTGTGTTGTCATCCAGGGTCTAGGAGTTCCACAACTGCACACAGCATAGAAAAAAGGATATTATTATGCATTTATAAACACGGTGTTTGAATATTTAATTTGATTTCCTTTTTGGTCCTTTGTTGTCATAAGTTGTGAGCAAATACTCCTTATTCACCCTTTTGAATCTTTAATGATTTTGTGTTCATCTTTCATATCCCATCTTTGATCGTCCTTGTTATGCCTCTCTTTACCTTTATTCTATTTCTAAGACATCCTATTAGAGACAAGGCAATCAGAACTACAAATAGTATTCAAGAGAGAAGCAAATTATAGCTTAGATAGCATCAGTTTGCTGCTATATTTTGTTCTATTTTCAGTTACTTTCCAAAAATTTCTGATGTTTCTTTTGGTTTTCAACTGCTTTATGCATGGAGCTGACACAGAGACTGAACAATAGCTTCAATATCTTTCCTGAGCAGTAATAAGTAATTTAGAGCTCTCTAACTCTCTTCCTGATATAGTCCTGATTACAAATACTAAATTTA
Source organism: Picus viridis (assembly GCA_033816785.1). NCBI lineage: Eukaryota > Metazoa > Chordata > Aves > Piciformes > Picidae > Picus > Picus viridis. The sequence goes on from CM066566.1 coordinate 54,135,358, forward strand.
GAGCTGCTTTTTCTTACATTTTCTCTAGACTGATAAGGAATGCACTGACAAATTTATGCAGTATCACAGAGGGTCATATCTCTTTGTTGGCTCAATCCATTCACTAAATGTCTTCTGTTAACTTTTAATAAACATTTAATTGCATTTGTTTAACCTTTTATGGGTTCTAAATCAGAGTATGGTTTATTTGGATAATAAAATATGATGTTTTAAATATTTCTGTCTTTGTTCTTCCACGTTTCCTGGAGCAATTTTCACACACTGAGCTAAATCTTAAGGGTAGGGAAGCTGTGAGATAAACTAAATGCATACTAATGCATTTTAAAGTGGAAAGCCCACATAAATTTATGTGTGTATGAGCATACGTATATATGCATATGTGTATGTGTGTATATATATATAATATGCCATAGCTATACTATGTTAAATGAATTATGGTTTTATTTACCTAGTTCAATCTATATTAATTTCTGAAGATAAAATTACCTATAAGCAAGAATAAGATGGGTAGGAGAAACAGCAGAGTAACTAAGAGAGTATATCAACATTGTAAAAAGGGGCAGGTGAACCAGGAAACAATTAAGGATATTGTAAGGTCATGTAGAAAGAGAATTAGAGATGCGAATGCTCAGTTAGAACTTAATCTGGCCAATTCTGTGATTTTATAAATACACTAATAAGAAAAAGAGGGTCAGGGAAAATCTTAATTCCTTATTGGATGAAGGGGGAACATAGTAACAGAAGACAAGGAAAAGGCTGAAGTACTTAACAGGTTCTTTGCCTTAGTCTTTAATGAAAAGATTGGATATCCTCAGGGCAACTGGGCTCCTGAGTTAGTAGACGGAATGGGGAGCTGAATATCCCTCCTGTAATCCAGGAGGAAGTAATTGTTGACCTGATGTACCACTTAGATCCTAACAAGTAAATGGGTGCAAATGGGATTCATCCTAGGGTCTTAAGGAGTTGGCACAAGAGCTGGCTAAACTATCTCATCTGGGGAGGTCCCAGATGACTGGAAGTTGGCCAATGTGATGCCCATCCATAATAAAGGCCAAAAGGAGGATCTGGGGAACTATAGGCCTGTCAGCCTAACCTTGGTGCCTGGCAAGGTTATGGAGCAGATCATCCTGAGTGCCATCAAGTGGCATGTACAAGACAACCAGGGGATCAGGCCCAGCCAACATGGGTTTAGGAAAGGAAGGTTGTGCCTAACCAGTCTGATCTCAATCTATGACTGGGTTACCTGCCTGGTAGATGAGGAGAGGGCTAGGAATGTGGTCTACCTAGACTTCAGTCTCTCACAACTTCCTTCTGGAAAAGCTGGCCACCCATGACTTGGACAGGTGCACCCTTCGCTGGGTCAAAAACTGGCTGGATGACCAGGCACAGAGAGTGGTTGTGAATGATGCAGCATCCAGCTGGTGTCTGGTGACCAGTGGTGTCCCCCAGAGATCACTACTGGTCCCAGTTCTATTCAGCATCTTTATTGATGACTTGGATGAAGGGATTGAGTCTACCATTAGTACATTCATGGATGTCACCAAGTTGGGAGATAGTGTGGATGTAGTGGGTTGAGATAGCCACCCTCCCCACCACGGGCAAAATGACGACTCCAACAAACGGATTGCAAAAGTGATGGAAAAGTTTAAATAGAAGAAGTGAAGGTGCACAAAAGAAACCAGAAACAGTGACAGAAGTAACCCCAACACACACCCGGATGAACCCCATCCCCACCTGAGGGTGGGCCCAAGACCCCCAGGGCTCGTTCTTCCCCCCACTACTAGGCTAGTCTCAGCTGGCCAGGCCTGAGACCGCCCATCCCCCTGGCCTTGGGCCTAGGCAGGCCCAAGGCTGGGAGACGTCTCCCCCAGTTACCGTGCGCCGGCGAGGGAAGAAAGAGAAAGAGGCGGACCCCACGCAAGGTCTTATAGCGGTGCAGGGGATTGTGGTAGGAGATACACGGTTTTCCTGTGTCCACCCACTGGGCTGGACTGCTGGACACAGGAAGTGTGCCATGCAGCAGAGGGCACCCAGCCCAAACCACCACACGCCACCCCTTATCTCATACCACAGCCCCTGCACCCAAACACATCATCATATTAGAAATCCCTGATGACGCGTCCGGCAGGGTCCATATCTTCTTCTGGGCGTCCAAACAGTCTCTCTCAGGCTCAAGCATCAGTCCAGTCCAGTTCTTCCTCTCTCATCCAGTGGAACCTCCCAGCGATGCAGAGCTCACTCTTCTGCTGTGCAGGTTCTCCATGGATCCGTTGGACATCCTGGCCACCTGGAAAAGCCTCACAACCTCTCAGCCAAGCTCTTCTTCTTGTTCACATTTTGCTCAGCGGCACATCTCCACCCCTGGGGCAAGCCAGTCGGAACAATCCGGCTCCACGACTGCTTTTCCGATCCCCAGGGTGCCGCAAACCGACCGCCTCCGACCGCGGTCCAGGCTACCCAAACGCCTATCAGGGTACTTCGCCCCCCACACCGGGCGTTCACGTACCGAGGCGTAGCAATGTCCGGCTGCACACCCCCCGGAAGAGGGAGGGGCTGCGCCACAGCCCAACTGAGAGGCAGGGAGGCGGAGCCAGGTGCTCGGCGCCATTTTTCGGTACTGTCCGAAAAACATGGGGGAGATTAGAGCCAAGCCCACTGCAGCTCGAGCGCCGGCCGGCGTCCGCTACCGCGGCCACTCAGCACACAGCAGAGCCCGGCCGCCTCTACCGCCGCGGTACAGGATCAAAATCACCTCCACCCCTCGGGCACTCCAACAGCTTCCCCAGCGAAAGCCACAAGCGCGTTCTCAGAGCCTTTGAAAACGGCTTTCCAGCTGGGGTCCCCGTTCGCCCCTCCTGGGTCTCAGGGGCTATCTCGCCCGCCCGCCCGCTGTGGCTGGCTCCATCCTTGCAGCGAGACGGATCTCATCTGACCTGCTCGCCGCTGCCCCTCCCCCGCCTCACCCCCGCCGCTTCCACCGCCTGCGGAGAGGAAAGGGTGGGGGAGGGGCAGGTCCCGCGTTCTTAAGCGGTAACCCCCGACACACCAGGTGTCCCCCTGCGATCCACAAGAACCCACACGATCACCCCGGCAGCAAAGCTTGAGCCCCCCGACCTTCCCAAACCGAAAACCGACGCCCAGAACTAAATTTAAACTATCCATCATTTGCAATCCGATCTGCAGGTCGCCACACCAACCAGCCCCACGTTGGGTGCCAAAAATGTAGTGGGTTGAGATAGCCACCCTCCCCACCACGGGCAAAATGACGACTCCAACAAATGGATTGCAAAAGTGATGGAAAAGTTTAAATAGAAGAAGTGAAGGTGCACAAAAGAAACCAGAAACAGTGACAGAAGTAACCCCAACACACACCCGGATGAACCCCATCCCCACCTGAGGGTGGGCCCAAGACCCCCAGGGCTCGTTCTTCTTCCCCCCACTACTAGGCTAGTCTCAGCTGGCCAGGCCTGAGACCGCCCATCCCCCTGGCCTTGGGCCTAGGCAGGCCCAAGGCTGGGAGACGTCTCCCCCAGTTACCGTGCGCCGGCGAGGGAAGAAAGAGAAAGAGGCGGACCCCACGCAAGGTCTTATAGCGGTGCAGGGGATTGTGGTAGGAGATACACGGTTTTCCTGTGTCCACCCACTGGGCTGGACTCCTGGACACAGGAAGTGTGCCATGCAGCAGAGGGCACCCAGCCCAAACCACCACAGTGGATCTCCTGGAGGGTAGGAGGATGCTGCAGAGTGAGCTGGACAGGATGGTTCAATGGGCTGAGGCCAGTGGTATGAGATTCAATAAGGCCAAATGGAGGCTTCTACACTTTGGCCACAATAAACGCATGCAGCTCTACAGACTGGGGGATGAGTGGCTGGAGAGCAGCCTGGCAGAGAGAGAGTGCTGGTTGACAACCTGCTGAATGTGAGCCAGCAGTGTGCCCAGGTGGCACAGAAGGCCAGTGGTATCTTGGCCTGTATCAGAAACAGTGTGGCCAGCAGGACTAGGGATGTAATTCTGAACCTGTACTCAGCACTGATGAGGCCTCACCTCAAGTACTGTGTGCAGTTCTCGGCCACTCACTTCAAGAAAGATATTGAGGTGCTGGAGTGGGTCCAGAGGAAATTGATAAGACCGGTGAAGGGATTGAAGGGAAAGGCTTATGAGAAGAGGCTCCAGGAAGACCTAATAGCGTCCTTCCAGTACTTGAAGGGAGCCTACAAGAAGGATGGAGAGAGACTGTTTACAAAGGTCTGTGGTGATAGGATGAGGTGAGATGGCTTCAAACTAGAGAAGTGAAGATTTAGATTAGATATTAGGGACAGGTTCTTTACTATGAAGGTAGTGGAACACTGGAACAGGTTGCCTAGGGAGGTGGTTAGGGTCCCAGCCCTAGAGATAATCAAAGGGAGGCTTGACAGGGCTCTGGGCAACCTGATCTAGTTGAGGATGCACCTGCTTACTGCAGAGGGGTTGGACTAGATGACCTTTGGAGGTCCCTTCCAACCCAGACCATTCTATGATTCTATGAAGTGACTCAGAAGAACAATTTCCAATGGGACCCTGAGCAGCAACAAGGTTTTGAACAGATCAAACAGGAGATTGTGCATGCAGTAGCCCTTGGATCAATTCAGACAGGACAAGATGTTACAAATGTGCTGTACACTGCAGCTGAGAAGAACAGTCCCACAAGGAATCTTTGTCAGAAAACACTGGGAGGGACATAAGGATGACCTCTGGGGTTTTGGAGTCAAAACTACATTGGAGCTGAGGCCAGCTACACTCCAATTGAAAAAGAGACAGTAGCAGCATATGAGGGAGTTTGAGGTACCTCAGAGGTGACTGGTACTGAAAAACCGCTTCTCCTGGCACTCTGACTACCGGTGTTTGTCTAGATATTCAAAGGGAGAGTCTCATCTACCCATCATGCGACTAATGCCATATGGAGCAAGTGGATTGTATTAACAACACAATGGGCTCAAAGAGGGAGCCCCAACCTCCCAGGAATCTTAGAAGTCATCACAAACTGGCCAGAAGACAGAGGTTTTGGGATGTCACTAGAGGAAATGGAGGTGACACATGCAGAAGAGGCTCCACCATACAACAAATTGCCAGATAATGAAAAGCAATATGCCTTGTTCACTGATGGGTCATGCTGCATTGTGGGAAAGCACTGAAAGTGGAATGCTTCTGTGTGGAGTCCCACTCAGCAGGTTGCAGAAGCTACTGAGGGAGAAGGCAAATGTAGTCAGTTTGCAGAGGTGAAAGCCTCCAACTGGCTTTAGATATTGCTGATCAAGAAAAATGGTTAACACTCTATCTCTATACAGACTCTTGGATGGTGGCAAATGCTTTATGGGGATGGCTGCAGCAGTGGAAAATAAACAACTGGCATCATAGAGATAAACCTACCTGGGCAGCTGACCTGTGGCAAGTATTGCTGCTCAGGTAGAGAACATGGTGGTCAAAGTATGTCACGTAGATGTCCATGTACCCAAAAGCCAAGCCACTGAAGAACATTGCAACAAGTGTGGATCAAGCTGCTGAGATTAAAGTGGCTCAGATAGATATGGACTGGCAACATAAAGGTGAATTGTTTCTATCTCGATGGGCCCAGGATGCCTCAGGCCACCAACAAAGAGATGCAACATACAGATGGGCTCGAGATGTGGCACTTGGTGCCCTGGTCTGGTCATGGGGTCTGTGGTGACAGGTTGGACTCGATGATCTTCGAGGTCTCTTCCAACCTTAGTGATACTGATACTGAGATTGAGGGGTGGACTTAACCATGGACACTATAGCACAGCTTATCAACAAATATGAAATCTGTGCTTCAATCAAACAGGCTAAGCAGATAAAGTATTTATGGAATGGGAGGAAATGGCTGAAATACAAATATGGGAAAGCTTGGGAAATTGATTACATCACACTGCCACAAATCCAGCAAGGCAAACAGTGTGTGCTTATAATGGTAGAAGCAACCACTGGATGGCTGGAAATATATTCAGTGCCCCATGCCACCACTTGGAACACCATGCTAGGTCTTGAAAAACATGTCATGTTGTGACACGGCACCCCAGAAAGAACTGAGTCAGATAATGGAACTCATTTCCAAAACAATGTCATGGATACTTGGAGAAAGGACTATGGCATTGAGTGGCTGTATCACATCCCTTGTCATGCACCAGCTGCAGGGAAAGTCAACCTTTACAAAGGCCTACTAAAAACCATTATGAAAGCAATGGGAGAAGGGACCATCAAAAACTGGGATGCATATTAAGCACAAGGCACTTGGATGATCAACACCAGAGGTTCTACTAATCAGGCCAGCCCTGCCGAATGCAAACTGTACATTCACATGTTGTAAAAAGTGATCAAGTTCCCATGGTGCACCTAAAGAATATCCTAGGGGAAAAGGTTTGGGTTAGCCTTGCCCCAGGTAAAAGCAAACCCATTCATGGGATTGGTTTCACCCAAGGACCAGGATGCACCTTGTGAGTATCGCAAGGAAGATGAAAGCATTTAATGTGTGCCACAAAATAATCTCACTTTGAGTGAGAATGCACAGTAAATTGCATATATGTTATGACGTTAATTGCTGTTGAGCATGACACAGAACAGTGTGGGATATGGAGTGGAGAATGTAGTGGTTTGAACCACATAATATATATCCTTTACATGATTTATGACTGCATTATGACCATGCTGTATTATGACCCTAGGAAGAAGGGCACTGGTTGTTCCCTCACTCTTCCAGTTCTAGTTCCTGACAACAGTGTTTTGCCTGTTATGGGATCTTGGATGGGTATTCATTTCTTCCTTTTCCCCCTCTGTTCTCTCTCTATATACTGGTGTAATCTGATACCTTTGTATCAAAGGAGTAAACTACTTTGTGCAAATCAACTAAAACTCTCTCTCTACTATTTTTTTACTCCCTTTCTTATCTCCTGGAAAGGGGAGAGAAGACGATAGGAGGTGGAGGGGGAGACTGGGAAGAGATATCTTGCATTACCCCCTGACATAAGGTAAATGGCATGGCATAAACAGTATTCATATGGCCAAAATAGCTTCAGAAGAGGCTGCCTTGTCTGCTCTGAGCCATGACTGGCTATTTTGTAAAAGTATTCCTTTGTTGTAGTCTAAAATTCGGTGAGAGTCCATGTTGATGATTTAAATGGCATAGTTTTTGTGCTATTGATCAATTCAATGGTGTAGGTGTAGTTGTAACATTCTCATGAGGTGTCAGTATATCATTGTTACAGGTGAAACTGGCCAGTTGCCAAGAGAAGAGAGAAATACATTTCAATGAAATTCATTAAGGTTTGCTGTGAGCACCATTTTGGTGAGAATTTGCCTCAAGTATTAAATATACTAATTTTGTGTATATATTTACAAATATATAATGTGTGTGTATATACATATTGTATTTCTGTATGGATACAATATATTTTCTACTACATATTTCATGTGGGGGAAGGAGTAAAGGGAGGGAATTCATAAACTGTTATTAAAGATATGTGTGGATTCCCCTGCATTAGGGGGATTTGAATTAGTTTCAAGGCCCAGTTTGACAGGATGCTGGGCCATCTCATTTAAACTGTATTCTTACCCTGAAAAGTTGGACTACATGATCCTTGAGGTCCCTTTCAACCTGATATTCTATGAATCTACAAATTCTCAACTTCTGTTTTCAGGGAGTATGATGGTCCATCTGGTTTACAAAATACAAGTATTTGCAAACACCTCTCCACAAGATGAGAGTAATTGCACGACTATGCAAGAGGGAAGACAACAAGAACAGTATCTTGCACTTTGTTTCTACAAAATTTACCTCAAAGTACATAAATAAATGTAACTATGAAATTTTTAAACATCTAGGAATCTTCTGTAGAGAAATTACCTAATTTTTATTTTGAGTCCAAAAAGACAAAAATAGAATTTTCTCATACATAATGTTTAACTTAATTGAATATCAAATGCTTATTAACACTGGGGAATCTGTGATTCTGCTTCTCATTGTGCTCCTGAGCAAAAGAAATAATTTAGAAACATTCTCATTCACATTTAAACTTGAAAATACTTGATAAAAGGTGAGTAGAGTAACTTCAGTTGTGATACTGATATTATTCTGAGTTTGAATTGCAGACAGAAAATCTTGTATTAGTTGAAAATTCATTTAAACTGTCACCCTTGATGGTAGGTATGAGGGGCTTGGTTTAAGCCGAGATCGCCTTACAACTCATACATAGGATTCATTGTGTAGCTTCAGGGCTGAATGACGCCAAAGCCACACACCCTGACATGCTGATAAAAACCTTTCAAGCAACCACACACACACAGAGACAGCTTAAAAGACTATCCCATTCTTTGCTGTGACTCACACTCATTTGGCTAAAAGTAGTCCCTGAATAGCAGTAACTTTGCGCAACAGCTTGAAGTAAGAATATTAAAACCAAACCAAACCAAAACTAAACCAAAAACATACCAAAAAAGCAGCCAAACAAAAATACACGAACACAAAACCACCACCACCAAAAAACTCCACAACTCAAACAAACAAAAAACTAAAATTGTTGACAGAAGTATTATAGTGGTATAGGGTTGACTAGATATTGCACCTCCAAGCAAGGTGTCTGTTTCAGTTGGTCTTCCTCCTGGAAGTATTTTAAGCGGTTTAGTTTTTTTCCCTCTTTCCATTAATAATTCCTGATAATAATGTGGAAGCTGCCTCATGTTAAAATTACTTACATTGCTTAAGTCTTTCCACTATGGTAATATGTGACTCCTGTTTTCTCATTGTTTTCACAAACTGATAACAATTGATTGCTTCCTGAAGGACTTGATGCATTTTAGTTGCAACACAAAGGCAGGTATAATGTTACCCGAAGCGCTATGACACATCACTTAGAAAGAATGCAGCAGTGAATTTCTCACAGCAATAAGGCCCAAAGGAAGAAGATTGAGATAAAAGACAGGGAGGATTTTTGGTGATGTGCTCCACTAAAAACCTGGTTTTTTCCATGTTGCCTGCGGGGACAAAATACAGAACCACAGAAGAAATCAAAACCTGACATTAGTGACTGCTCCCACATTGCTGATCTAATAGTATATATGTGCTCAGTATTAAACAAAGACTGCTCCTTGGCCACATGCAGCATGACCCAGTGCAGAACTCTCCATAAACCTTACATGTGAGTAGGAGGTGAGGTAGGAAGGGAAGCATTCAGCATCAAATCATCTTCTGCCACTTATGTTTTGTTTTATGCTGGGTGAGCTATGTGGAGCCATTTGTCCACGTCCACCCAAGAATCATTTACTGATAGTCCAATATGAGGCCAAAACCAGGATAGACTTAATTGTCTGTAGCAACCTGTAGCTGTTGGTATCAGCCTTTCATCAGGAGTCTTTGAAAGCAAAATCTCTCACCTTTTCCGGTTACATTGACAGCTATTTTACAAACTTTTTGAGACAAATTGAGCATAGTCATCCCAGGGGTTGGGCCCAGACATCATGCTTCCATCTAGAGTAGCATAAAGTAAAGAAAATACTAAATGAGTAACTGTTCCCAGTTTGAATGTTTTCCACATGCCATTGAAATCCACATAGAATAGTAAGGTCTGGGGTGAGAGGAATAAAATCTCATTTTTTCAATCCTATTATTAACATACCTGTGTATGCTTGGAACTTAAGGGACCACATTCAGAAAATTTCTGGACTGCACAGTTGTGTTAAAATATTAGTAGTAATAAAATCATTTACCAGGAGAGAATCATTGTAACAGTATTTAATTGTTTTGTAGACATGAAGTAGGTGGATATAAATGCATAATACATATATATGTATGTTGTACAAACATGAGTGATTTATTATAAAAGTTCTTATATTTCTGTATGATTTCCTCTCATTGCCTATTCTATAGAAAAGCTCCAGAAAATGTGTTCCAGAAAAAGTAATTTCTCATGATGTTTCAGATGAGAAAAAAGACAATAAATTTTTTTTTCATTAGAAGTGACATTTAAGATTGTGAGTGGTCCTGGAATGCTGTTGACCCGCACGGTAGGTGCAGAATATACTACACTTCTTGAAATATTCCATTTTCTGGTTTAAATTAATACATTGAGTTACATTATAGAACGAGTCTAAAATGAAAAGCATGACTTCGGTACATGCTTTTTCACACTTCTCAGATTTGTGTCCTCATATTTTCTTCTTCCCCTCTACTCAACTTCAAATCTAATAGTATGACTTTTTCTTTCTGCTCAAAATGCTTTTTTAATTAGTGACAACATTTCATTTTAGAGTTGGCACTATTTAGGCAGCGGAGTTTGGGAAGTGAGAATTTGATTCCTGTTGTGTATGCCTGCATTGAACTGTGCAGTTTTGTGGAGACACCTGAGCTACCCTGACACAACCCAAGCAATGTAACAATGTCAACGTGTTGCTGTGCCAAGGGTAATTAGCTTCACTACTTGTAAGGATCAGGTACAGCATGTGTGCAGGGTATGCAATTTCTTCTAATACATGAAAATTGATATGACTGTTTTTTGAGACTAGAACTTAATTCAAAATGTCATATTCTGTTGTGATTTTTCTAGAATGAACATTTCTGCCTCACTGAATATAGTGTTTATTTATGTGGGTCTTCTCTTACAAGATGGGAGAACAAGGGACAAATTTAGCCAAGATAAAGTGATACTCAGGCTAATATCACCACATGACCCTGAATTATTCAGTACACCTGTGCAACTCAGGAGAAGCCTGGGTATCACTAACACAGAATGAGGTTTCACAGTATAAACACATGCTGAAAGACTCTCTGTTAACACCCAAGGGGAGAAAATGGATGTATCCTCCCAGAGTGCAGTAGCAAGTTCATGTTGGAGCTGGGAGAAAACCTGTCCCCTGAACTGACTCCAGTTCTGTGTCTCAGATGAAATGCTCTACAGATTTTAAAAACATTTAGAACTGAAATAAACAGCTGTGGAAAATTACTGATTGTGCTCTTTTTAAACAGATGGCAAAAGTATCCTCCTCTCCCTTCTGCTACAAGTGACACTCAGATTAACAACCATAAGACACAAATTTGCCTTCCTGGAAAATCATTACAGACATGTTTAACAGCATTTTGAATTAATTCTGTATCACCAAGGGCAGTATCATTTTCTATGTATCATGGATTGAGTTGAACCTGCTGCTGTTATTCATACCAGGCTGCAGTCATGCCAGATTCAAAATATGAAAGTGCTAACTGGAGCAAAGCATTATGGGGCTTGAAGTTCAGATTGCAACATGGGAGGCTTCCTGTTCTGGTTGTTGCTTCAGGGTTCCTGGTTCTTGGATGTTGTCTCTTTCTGCAGGCATAGTGGCAGAACAAGTGGGAGTGGAGTAGGTACTAGTTTTGGTTTTCTGTGTTATGCTGGTTGTTGTTGTTGGTTGTTTTTTTGTTTGTTTGTTTGCTTTCCCCCCTGTGTATATCACTGTGTTTTGTCTGCAAACAGGCTAAACTAAGGAAATCATGCATACTATTATTAGATTAATTATATTAGCAGCTGAGGTAATCACACATTGTGCTCATGACATCTCACATTGTATTAAACACTTACCTGTTTATCTCAACCCTGAGTTGCGTGTGTCACTCTTCCCCTCGCTTTTGTGTTGGGGGAGCAGGCAGATTAGCCCTCATGCTAAACCATTACCACATGTACTAAAACCAAACAAACAAGTACAAAGCTTTACCCTTTTTCCAATAAATATATTTATTTGCTTACTATTCGGCAACCTTTTTTGGTTTTGTTTCTTTGACATTTGAGAATAGAGAACTGATCTCGTTTTCTCCAATGCTAGAGTTTAGCATTCAAAATAATTTATAGTGTTTGATACCATTTTTTACAGGAATGTCAAAATTAATTAGTGTGAAAAGTGACTTTGGAAGAGGAATTTTATTTTAGAAGCATAAACTATTTGTATTTACTTCTCATTATCAAGCTGGGTGGAAAGAGAGGTTTAGACTGATGTGTCCCTTAAATACTCTAGAAAGCGGCCAATAATACTACAATCTAAAACTACCTCTATAATAGGTCATCAATTTTGTGATCCTTGCACACATTTTGTAGTTTTCTAACTCAGCTAGTGTTTCTCCATAAATTGCATACATTTATACCCTTTATGCAACATAAATTAAATATTTGTTTTGCTGCAAACTGTTACCAAACAGCAACCTGCTTTGCTGCCTTTGATCTGTGACCATGGATAGAACTGACATTTTTTCCTTCAACTACCTATTTTTTCCTCATAACAGCTGGAAAGTGGGGTAAACATAGCAAAGCTAGAAAAGGATAGGAAATGGAGAAATGAAAAGGAAATATTTTTTAAGGTAGTGCACTGTGGGAAACAAATCAGCATGCGGGATGTGGTTTAGCCTTAATTTACCTCACCCACAAGCAGATTAAATCCAGATAGTGCATTTGCCCACTCTTTCCATGCACTTGCCCCTGCAAGAGTGTATGAAAGGGATCAGCAACCTTTTTGAGACTCTATTTTCCCACAGCACCTTCATTAGCTACACAGAGAAGTAAATTACTTCTGCTCTCTTTTCTCTCTAGCCCACAGAAACAAAATGCAAACGATTCCAGATAGAACAGCTGAGTCCTAATACTATATCGGTTTTCTATTTCTTCACCAAACACCACCGTTTCTGTACTATTAGGAAAGAGACTGGTTTGTGTCAGCTCCTAGTTCTACTCAGAAATATTTTTTCCCACTTACAATATGTAAGAGGTCTATACTATGAATTTGTGCAGAAGTCTTTACAAAATCAATGCCAAAAATACACCTTAACAAGTATCTGTAGGAATCTTTGTGTGATTATGAGTCGTAATTTTTTCTTAAAGGAAAATGCCACAATATTTTTTCATCATATATATTATAGCTAATGACAATTTATTATCAGCAACTAGTCAAATATGGGGAAATCTTAGATTATGCCAAACAAATCCTATAAAGAAATATTCAAATTATTCTCTATTGTCATTATTCTCTGCTTGTAAGGATATTGACTTTGTTGTTATCAGGAAAAGCAGAATTTGACCTAGAATATTTAGGATTTCTGGCATTACAGGGTTTTCCCTGTTCTTTTTTTTTTTTTTTTTTCCTATTACAGAGACTGATGATTTATTCTATTTTCATAGAATCATAGAATCAATCAGGGTTGGAAGGGACCACAAGGATCACCTACTTCCAACCCCTGCCATGGGCAGGTACACCCCACACTAGATCAGGCTGGCCAGAGCCTCATCCAGCCTGGTCTTAAACACCTCCAGGGACTGGGCCTCAACCACCTCCCTGGATAACCCATTCCAGGGCTTCACCACTCTCATGGGGAAGAACTTCTTCCTCACATCTAGCCTGAATCTCCCTATCTCCAGCTTCATTCCGTTCCCTCTAGTCCTATCACTACGTAAGATCCTGAGAAGTCCCTCCCCAGCCTTCCTGTAGGCCCCCTTCAGATACTGGAAGGCCACAATTTGGTCACCTCAGAGCCTTCTCTTCTCCAGACTGAACAGCCCCAACTCCTTCAGTCTGTCCTCATAGGAGAGGTGCTCCAGCCCTCTGATCATCCTCGTGGCCCTTCTCTGGACACGCTCCAGCACGTCCACATCCCTCCTGTAAGAGGGGCTCCAGAACTGGAGGCAGTACTCCAGGTGGGGTCTCACCAGAGCTGAGTAGAGGGGAAGAAGCACCTCCCTTGACCTGCTGGTCACACTTCTCCTGATGCAGCCCAGGATCTGATTGGCTTTCCGGGCTGCAAGTAAACACTGAGAGCTCATGTTGAGCTTCTCGTCCACCAGCACCCCCAAGTCTCTCTCCTCAGGGCTGCTCTCCAGCCAGTCCCTGCCCAGCCTGGATTTGTGCCTGGGATTGCCTCAACACAGATGCAGGACCCTGCACTTGGTCTTGTTGAACCCCATGAGGTTGGCTTGTGCCCACCTCTCCAGCCTGTCAAGGTCCCTCTGGATGGCATCCCTTCCCTCCAGCGTGTCCACTGCACCACACAGCTTGGTATCATCAGCAAACTTGCTGAGGGTGCACTCGATGCCACTGTCCATGTCACCCACAAAGATGTTGAACAAGACAGGTCCCAGGACTGATCCCTGAGGGACTCCGCTTGTCACTGGCCTCCACTGGGACATGGACCCGTTGACAGCCACTCTTTGGGTGTGGCCATCAAGCCAGTTCTTTATCCATCTAGTGGTCCATCCATCAAACCCATGTGTCACCATCTTGGAGACCAGGAGGTGGTGCGGGACAGTGTTGAAGGCTTTGCTCAAGTCCAGGTAAATGACATCAGTTGCTCGCCCCTCATCTATTAATGCTGTCACCTGATCATAGAAGGCCACCAGGTTTGTCAGGCAGGATTTGCCCTTGGCAAAGCCATGCTGACTGTTCCAAATCCCCTCTTCACTATTCTTCTGAGTCATTAGTGCCTCCAGGAGGATCTGCTCCATGATCTTTCCGGGCACAGAAGTGAGACTGACTGGCCTGTAGTTCCCTGGTTCCTCCTTCTTGCCCTTTTTGAAAATGGGAGTAATGTTTCCCCTTTTCCAGTCTGTGGGGACTGCCCCAGTCTGCCATGACTTTTGGAATAGAATACAGAGGGGTTTGGCAACCTCATCTGCCAGTTCTCTCAGCACTCGTGGGTGTATCCCGTCAGGTCCCATGGACCTGAACACCTTCAGGTTCTTCAGGTGATCGCGAACCTGAGCTTCACTTACGATGGGCAGTTTTTCATCCCCATCCCTGGCATCATCTTCCATGACACCAGGAGTGTGGCTGGAGGCCCTTGCAGTGAAGACTGAGGTAAAGAAGTGATTGAGTACCTCAGCCTTTTCCACATCACTTGTGACTAATTCACCACTTTCCTTTCTGAGGGGGCCCACACCTTCCCTAGTCTTCTTCTTGCCATTATCGTACCTATAGAAATTCTTAGTGCTCCCTTTAGCCTCCCTGGCTAGATTCAATTCAAACTCTGCTTTGGCATCTTATGAGTCAATATTGAAAAGAAAAATTCCTGATTAATATGCTACATATGATGTAGAAGAATTTATTCTTAAAGCAAGGAATAGAGAGACAGCTAGCATACAGATCTGTCACTTCATTCATTTAAAATAGGGAAATTAAGGGACATGCGTTTGTTTCAGGACTTGGATATAAAAATATTTTAACCCAGGACTTTTTTGTATTCTTATGAAAACCACTTGGAGAATTACAGGAAAGGTGGGAAGCATCCTAAATTGTTTAGGAAAATTAAATTCCTTGGAAGATACACAGAAATGTGGTGGGATGAGTCATATGACTGGAGCACTGTAATTGATGGCTACAGGTCCTTCAGGAGAGGCAGGCAAGGAAGGAGGGGTGGCCTTGTACATCAGAGAGGCTCTAGATGCCATGGAACTAAAGATTAAGGATGATCAAGTTGAGTGCCTGTCGGTGACAATTAGAGGGAAGGCCAACAAGGCTGACATCCTGGTTGGAGTCTGTTATAGAAAACCCAACTAGGATGAAGAGGTTGATGAATTATTCTATAGGCAGCTAGAGGCTGTCTCAAGATCACCAGACCTTGTTCTTATGGGTGATTTTAACCTGCCAGATATCTCCTGGGAACTTTACACAGCAGAGAGGAGGCAGTCTAGAAGGTGCTTAGAGTGTATGGAGGATAGCTTCTTATCCCAGCTGCTGTGAGAGCCTACCAGGGGTAAGGCTTTGCTCGACCTTCTTTTACAAACAGAGAAGGGCTGGTGGGAGATGTGGTAATTGGAGTCTGTCTGGGGTCCAGTGACCATGAAATAATTGAGTTTTCAATATGCAGTCAAGCTAAGAGGGGCAGCAACAAAAGCTCCACTCTGGACTTCCGGAGGGAGGACTTCAGGTTACTCAAGGAATTAACTCAGAAGGTACCTTGGGAAACAGCCCTTAAAAACAAAGGGGTCCAGGAGAGCTGGACCTACTTCAAGAAAGAACTCTTGAAGGCGCAGGAATAGGCTGTGCCAATGTGCCAGAAGATGAGCCGTCCGGGCAGATGGCCAGCCTGGATGGGCAATGAGCTTCTGAGTAAATTAAGGGAAAAAAGAGGGTGTACTATCTTTGGAAGGAAGGAGACGTAACTTATGAAATGTTTAAGGATGTTGCTAGGCCATGCAGGAAAAAAATTAGAGAGGCAAAAGCCCATTTATACTGGCCACTGCTGTGAAGGACAACAAAAAACCTTTCTATAAATATATTAATGGCAAGGAGAGGGGCAAGGACAACCTTCACTCCTTGGTGGTCACAGAGGGGAACATAGTGACCAATGACAAGGAAGAGGCAGAGGTACTTAACACCTTCTTTGCCTCAATTTTTAATAGCAGGATAGGTTGTCTTCCAGACAACTGGCCTCCTGCACTGGCAGATGGAGGCAGGGAGCAGTATAGTTCCCCTGTATTCCGGAAGAAAGCAGTAAGAGACCTGCTTCACCACTTGGATCCCCACAAGTCCATGGAACCGGGTGGGGTCCATCCTAGGGTGCTGAGAGAGCTGGCAGATGAGCTGGCCAATCCTCCATCATTTTTCATCAGTCCTGGCTCACTGGAGAGGTCCCTGATGACTGGAAGCTGGCCAACATGATGCCTATCCACAAGAAGGGCTGGAAGGAGGAACCAGCAAATTGCAGACTTCTCAGCCTGACCTCAGTGCCAGGCAAGGTTATGGAACAGGTCATCCTGAGTGTAATCACACAGCACTTAGAGGATGGCCAATGGATCAGGCAAAGCCAGCATGGATTTATGAAGGGCAGGTCCTGCCTGACCAACCTGATCACCTTCTATGGTCAGGTGACCCACCTGGTGGATGTGGGGAAGGCTGTGGATGTAGTCTACCTGGACTTCAGCAAGGCCTTTGGCACCATCCCCCATAGCAAACTCCTGACCAAGCTGTAAGCCAGTGGCTTGGACAGGTACATTCTGTGCTGGGTTGGGAGCTGGCTGGAGGGCTGAGCCCAGAGAGTGGTGGTGAATGGTGCCACATCCAGCTGGCAGCCAGCCGCTAGTGGTGGCCCCCAGGGACTAGTGCTGGGCCCCATCCTCTCAATATCTTTATTAATGGTTTGGATGAGGGGAATGAGTCCATCATCAGTAAGTTTGCAGATGACATCAAGCTGGGGGCAGCATTTGATCTGTTAGAGGATAGGAGAGCTCTGCAGAGGGACCTTGACTGCCTGGACAGATAGGCAGAGTCCAACGGCATGAGATTTAACACATCCAAGTGCTGGCTTCTACACATTGGCCGCAACAACCCCATGCACTGCTACAGGCTGGGGTCAGAGTGGCTGGAGAGCAGCCAGGCAGAAAGGGCACTGGGGGTACGGGTTGATAGTAGGCTGAACATGAGCCAGCAGTGTGTCCAGGTGGCCAGGAGGGCCAATGGCATCCTGTCCTGCATCAGGAACAGTGTGGCCAGCAGGAGCAGGGAAGTCATTGTGTCCCTGTGCTCAGCACTGGTTAGGCCTCACCTTGAGTCCTGTGTCCAGTTCTGGGCCCCTCAGTTTAGGAAGGATGTGGATTTGCTGGAACATGTCCAGAGAAGGGCAACAAAGTTGGTGAGGGGTGTGGTGGAGTAGGAATGTTCCCCCCCCACACAAAAAAAAAATAAATCCACAGCTAACTCAGCCAGAGAAGCAGATGAAAGCTGTATTTTACAAGCAGATATGGAATGCAATGAATATGTACAAAAACATACAATATTTACAATATATACAGAAATATACAGCAATGTATGTAATACAGGAAACCTTTCCCCAACCCCCCTGCGGCCAGGGGGTTCGGGCCTGTCCCTCCCTTCTCCCTCCCTACCTCCCCTTTTTCCCAAAAGGGTTAGAAAGAGAGAGAGAAAGGAAGGTAATTAAAAGGGGAAAACTTTGTTAAAGCTCAAAGCGAATGCAAAAGTTAGTTTTCTCTTATCTGGTTAGCAAGAATCGTCCCTGCATAGCAAGCTGTTGCTTCAGAGAGAGAAACAGGCCAGCTCACAGTACAGGGGGAAGAAGAAGACTGACTGCCCCCTCCCGACTGAAAGACTAAGCCAGAACTTACAGCCGGGTTCCACCAATGAAACTGGATTAGCATATCGTTGTTTTTCATTCAAATACCAAAACATTCAGCCAGAGTGTTCAGAAAGTGTCCTTCTTTTAAAGGCACAGCCTAAACTGGTCACAGAGGGGTTTGGAGCACAAGCCCTATGAGAAGAGGCTGAGGGAGTTGGTTTTGCTTAGCCTGGAGAAGAGGAGGATCAGGGGTGACCTTATTGCTCTCCACAACTACCTGAAGGGAGGTTGTAGCCAGGTGGGTGTTGGTCTGTTCTCCAGGCAACCAGCACCAGAACAAGAGGACACAGTCTTAATCTGTGTCAGGGGAGGTTTAGGCTGGATGTTAGGAAGAAATTCTTCACAGAAAGAGTGATTGGCCATTGGAATGTACTGCCCAGGGAGGTGGTGGAGTCACCATCACTGGAGGTGTTTAAGAAGAGACTGCCTGGGGTGCTTGGTGCCGTGGTTTAGTTGATTAGATGGTTTTGGGTGATGGGTTGGACTTGATGATCTCGAAGTTCTTTTCCAACCTGGTTAATTCTGTAAATATTCTGTCAACACCTTTGATACATGTTCTCAGATCGGAGAAATGCAGAGAGAGCATAAAACACGAAAAAGCAGGTGGCACAGGTAATTTCATGGGGTTCTGCAACTTCTCAAAAGACACTGATGTTAGAATACAATTGAATTAACCAGGTTGGAAAAGACCATATTTAATTTTATTTTAAGATAAATTTTCTTCCTGCAATGCTTAGGTTACTGAATTTGCTATTTCACAGCCTTAACATCTCCAGACTGGAAGGACAAGTGGTGTTTTACCACAGTATCAGTCAGGGTTGGAAGGGACCACAAGGATCATCTACTTCCAACCCCTGCCATGGGCAGGGACACCCTACACTACATCAGGCTGGCCAGAGCCTCATGCAGCCTGGTCTTAAACACCTCCAGGGATGGGGCCTCAACCACCTCCCTGGATAACCCATTCCATGGCTTCACCACTCTCATGGGGAAGAACTTCTTCCTCACATCTAGCCTGAATCTCCCCACCTCCAGCTTCATTCCACTCCCCTAGTCCTATCACTACCTGATAGCCTGAGAAGTCCCTCCCCAGCCTTCTTGTAGGCCCCCTTCAGATACTGGAAGGCCACAACTTGGTCACCTTGGAGCCTTCTCTTCTCCAGACTGAACAGCCCCAACTCCTTCAGTCTGTCCTCACAGGAGAGGTGCTCCAGCCCTCTGATCATCCTCGTGGCCCTTCTCTGGACACCTTCCAGCACCTCCATATCCCTTTTGTAATAGGGGCTCCATAACTGGAGGCAGTACTCCAGGTGGGGTCTCACCAGAGCTGAGTAGAGGGGGAGAATCACCTCCCTTGACCTGCTGGCCACACTTCTCCTGATGCAGCCCAGGATCTGATTGGCTTCCTGGGCTGCAAGTAAACACTGAGAGCTCCTGTTGAGCTTCTCATCCACCAGCACCCCCAAGTCTCTCTCCTCAGGGCTGCTCTCCAGCCAGTCCCTGCCCAGCCTGTATTTGTGCCTGGGATTGCCTCAACACAGATGCAGGACCCTGCACTTGGTCTTGTTGAAGCTCATGAGGTTGGCTTGTGCCCACCTCTCCAGCCTGTCAAGGTCCCTCTGGATGCCATCCCTTCCCTCCAGCGTGTCCGCTGCACCACACAGCTTGGTATCATCAGCAAACTTGCTGAGGGTGCACTCGATGCCACTGTCCATGTCACCCACAAAGATGTTGAACAAGACAGGTCCCAGGACTGATCCCTGAGGGACTCCGCTTGTCACTGGCCTCCACTGGGAAATGGACCCGTTGACAGCCACTCTTTGGGTGTGGCCATCAAGCCAGTTCTTTATCCATCTAGTGGTCCATCCATCAAACCCATGTGTCACCATCTTGGAGACCAGGAGGTGGTGCGGGACAGTGTTGAAGGCTTTGCTCAAGTCCAGGTAAATGACATCAGTTGCTCGCCCCTCATCTATTAATGCTGTCACCTGCTCATAGAAGGCTACCAGGTTTGTCAGGCAGGATTTGCCCTTGGCAAAGCCATGCTGACTGTTCCAAATCCCCTCTTCACTATTCTTCTGAGTCATTAGTGCCTCCAGGAGGATCTGCTCCATGATCTTTCCGGGCACAGAAGTGAGACTGACAGGCCTGTAGTTCCCTGGTTCCTCCTTCTTACCCTGAACTTACACGAAAGAGCACTATAGAGATGGGAAATGAATTTTGATTGATTGTTTTTCAGTACTTTCATAGCTACACAAGTTAGAGGACATTTGTAATCCAAAGACAAAGGAGTCAATTTATGTCTTGTGGAGTTTATCATGGAAGTGTTAAACTGGAATGATATTAACATATTTTTGATGTTAACATATTTTCCCATCCAATACCATGCCTCTCCATTCCTCTCTAGTCCTGAAGAAACTTTTGAGAAATGTAGAACTCTGTCTTTGTGGTGTTAACCTAATATTTCATCTGAGATCTTCTTCAGGTTCCATGTGGACACTCTCTTTCTGGAAAAAGGGACCAAAGAATTCGTTTCTAGGGTACACAAATTATAACTTGTTTCACTTATGAATAAGTACAATGTTAGTGAAAGATGCATGGGAATTTCTCTGGGAGCAAAATAACAGACCTTTGAATAAAAATATTTTTTACTGAATAAGATAATGGTGTAGTTACCATATCATTATAAAATATAAATTTTGAAATTACTACATTAATTGTTTTAAATGGGGAAACATTTTTGTTGGAGTATCCTTCTCGTTTATCCAACTTACTCCTTAAAACATAACTAAAAACCTGAAGTGAAGGCATATTGGCTCTGTTTCATTGGTAAAGAATTGAAATGATGCTGTTCAATCCAACTTCATTTACACATCTCTTGTTCAAGGTGATTAATACTAACACAGTACTTCTTAATGCAGGACTGATTTCCAAATGGGATTTTTTTCATGGTCTGTGTTTCTAGCATGTGATTATTTGGATAATCAGTGAATATATTGAAAGAGCCTTGAATCCTAAAAGTATCCTGTGATTTGAGTGAATTGTCATGCATATGTAGCACAGTATTTCTGATTTGTTATTTCTTGGGAAGTGATCCTTTTTTTCCGTTGTTATAATTTAAAGGATGATAGATGCTTATTTAAATAATTAATTGCTAATATATAAGTATATCCAACCATTTGAAGGTCTCTCATAGATAAGAATTATTTTCGTCAGTGATATGGTTTACAATTTACAAAATTTTAGTTCATTAATTTAAATTAGAATCAGCCTACCGACACCATTCATACAAAATATGATGATGAATATTTCAACATACTGTAGAAATAGAAAATTCCATTTATTGAGATCACAATGTAAACTCTTAATCCAAGAAACGCTCTTCAGTCTAGTTATTTGGGAGAGCTAATTGAGTACACTGTCAAGATAATGCCAAATTACTCTTTGCTTTAGATTTTCCAAGTTTAATAAGTTCCAAAGTGTGGTGTTCCTGCTACCCTTGGAGAATATTGCTATTAATCCTGATATTTCCTGGTAGTAACTCACACTTCATTTCTCCTCTTTCTTTCTGGTGTTTGTCATTCTTTCTTTGTAAAGGGGGGAGGGGGGTGGGGGTGTGTGTGAGAAAAATGGTTTATTTTTCCTTTTTACTTTTAATCAGTATTTAGTCATATAAACTACAGAAAGAAAGCCTGAACGTCTGGTGAGAGGTTCCACAGAATACTAAGGCAAGCTATAGACCGCACACCTTAGGAAGAATGCAGTTTCTCTCCTTGGAGAGTTTCCTCATTTTGGATCAATAAAGACAAAAGGATAACACAAGAACCTGTTTCATTTGACTAAAATCTTAGCAGCAAGTGGAAACTTTGCAGTGAAATTTCCATAAGCTGATACGTAACCATACATGTACATATTTAACTCCTGATGATACTTACTTAGGATAGGTCATTAAATAAAACTATGAGTCACTGTGTTTTGATTACTTATAAACATGTAAGAAGGCAGTTAATTTTGTGGATTAGAAAGGAACAAGCTTAAACCAGCAGCATCAGTAAGAAAATAGTTTGGTTTTGTTGTTGGGGCTTTTTTTGTTTGTTGGTTTGTTTATTTGTTTGTTTGTTTGTTTGTTTGTTTTGCATAGTTCCTGTTCTCTTTGCAACACATACTTTATGCCAACAAAAGGTCAAAAAAAGCATCTAGGATCCTGTTTTCCTACTTTCCAAGAAGGCTAAACTGTAGTTATTACATAAAGGTTGTCTGGAACTTTTTGATATTAGAGTGATTATCAAACCCAGATTGTTCTCATTAAGTTTATTTAAATAATATTAAATGGAAAATAAATTTAATTTTATTGTCTAAACAATAAGACAAATATTTTTTTAACAACCGCAAAAAAAAAAAAAAAAAAAAAAAAAAAAAAGAGATAAATACTGAAGCAGCTTTGTGAGTGTATTATGTCATATAATTTGGGCAACTGGAATGGGCTGCCCAGGGAGGTGGTTGAGTTGCCGTCCCTGGAGGTGTTCAAGAGGGGACTGGACGTGGCACTTGGTGCCATGGTCTAGTCATGAGGTCTGTGGTAACAGGTTAGACTCGTTGATCTTTGAGGTCTCTTCCAACCTTGGCGATACTGTGATACTGCGATAACTATCCTTTGTCTGTTCTATTAGTAGATGGTAAATACAAAGCTATACTATCTGCATTTTGTGACAAGTTAAGAATTATTTGAATCTGATATGGACTAAGAGTATACCCACAGAGTCTGAACTTCTCAGAAACATGAAGTAGTAATTTTATTTATGTTTTTTTAATAGACTGATTGAAGATTGTAAAAATGTTCTTTAATAATGGTAGCTTCACTACAGCTGTTCTTCATCTATTCCAATTATTCTCTCTTTCTCCATCTCTAGAGACACATAACGGTAATAGTTTCATTAAGAAGCTTTAATGAATTGATTCATTTTGCTTAGGGATGACCTCTAAAATGAGAATATTTACATGTTACAAGTTAGCAAGTCTTGAGTGTTAGCAGAAACAGTATGAAATACAACACTGAAAATGTAAAATACAGCTAACTAAATGTATTTTATAAAATTAGTTATAATATTCATAAAATGTCCACATGAATTTTGCTCTTTAATCTGTTATTGGTTGCTGCATGGCATTCTTGTACTCAGTTTTTACAATTCACATCTGCATTCTTAACAGTATTCATATCAAGCTGCCATTGAATTGCAGTTCAGAAATGGTACGTGACAGGCACTCTTCTATTTTATGAGTTATTTGAACATTAAATTCACAGTGATGAGTCAGAAAAAAATATCTAACTTAGTTGTGATTACACTCCCTCACAGAGGAAGAGCCTCTGTGCCTTCTGATAGATATGTTTCTGGCCTTGTCTTAGCTGTGGACAATGTCGAGGTGCATCCCAGCTACTTCAAGCTCAGCAGGTCTGCACCAGCTGTTGAGCTCATCCACAGATTCCAAAATTTATCATCTATCATAAAAAGAGATTTTGGTTCTACTTTAGCAGTTAGCCACACAGGTTTACAGAGTCCTCAGTGCACCAAACACTTCAGCCCCAAAGACTTTTCTGAAAAAAAAACCTATGAAAATCTCAGGTTTTAACTTTATAGATATGCCTTATATATTCACAGATTCACAGATTTTATCAGGCTACAAGGAAGGTCATCTTGTCCAGCCTCCCCACAGTGAGTAGGGACACCTCCAACTCGATCAGGCAGCCCAGGACCACATTAAGTCTGATCTTGAATGTCGCCAGGGATGGCGATTCAACCACGGCCCTGGGCAGCCTGTTCCAGTACTTTATCATTCTCATTGTGAAAACCTTCTTCCTAATGTCAAATCTAAATCTATCCTTCTTTTGTTTAAAACCATTGCCCCTTGTCCTATTACTGTAGATGACTCCCTGCTACCTACTTTTCTTGTGGAATCATAGAATCATTGGTTGGAAAAGACCCCTGGGATCATCAAGTCCAACCACTAACCCTATTCTGCAAAGTTAACCTCTAAACCATATCCTTAGACATCACATCTAGATGACCTTTATACACATCCAGGGATGGTGACAACCACCTCCCTGGGCAGCCCGTTCCAATGTCTGACTACTCGTTCTGTGGAAAAATTTCCCTAATGTCCAGTCTAAACCTACCCTGTTGCAATTTGAGGCCATTCCCATCTTGTTCTATAGCTAATTACTTACGAGAAGAGACCATCATGAACCCTCTCTACAATGTCCTTTCAGGTAAATGTATAGAGCAATGAGGCCTCCCCTTAGCCTCCTCTTCTTCAAACTAAATGGCCCCAGCTCCTTCAGTCACTGTTCATGTGATTTATTCTCCAGGCTTTTCACCAGCTTTATTCCCCTCCTCTGCAGTCTCTCCATACCTTGACATCCTTCTGTGCCCAAAACTGGACACAGTACTCAAGGTGTGACCTCACCAGTGCTGGGTTCAAAGTGACAGTCACCAACCTACTTCCCTACTCCTGCTGGACAGACCCTTTCAGGTACTGGAAGGCTGCTGTAAGGTCTTCCTATAGTCTTTTCTTCTCCAGGCTGAACAACCCCAATTCTCTCAGCCTGTCTTTGTAGGAGAGCTGTTCCAGCCTCCTGATCATCTTTGTGGCCCTCCTCTGGACCCACTCCAGCAGGTCCATGTCCCTCTTGTTTGGGGGTTCCATAGATGGACACAATACTCCACATGCAGTCTCACTAGAGCAGAGTGGCAGAATCTCAATCTGCTGCCCACACTTCTTTGATGCAGCCTAGGATGTGGTTGGCCTTCTGGGATGCAAGTGCATTATTGGCTCATTTGCAGCTCTTCATCCACCAGTCTCCCCAAGTCCTTTTCTGCAGGGCTGCTCTCAATTTCACTGTCCCCCACTTGTATTGGTATCAAGGATTGCCCCCTCAGGTGTAGGACTCTGGTGGTTTGAGCCTTAACTGGAAGTTAAGAGCTCAGATGGGGCAAGGCTGAGAATCTCTTCCCCCACTTCCCCTTCCCCTCTCTTTCCTCCCAACAGAGAGGGGAGAAAAGGAAGGAGCAAATTTACCAAGCAATAATTTGGACTCGGCTTGGAAGTAGAAAGGTAAAGAGTTGTCTTTAAGATATATATATATATATATATATATATATATAAAACAATAACAGAAGAAATGTTCACAAGGGCAAGGAACAATAATGGATGGGAGGGGGATAAAAAACAAGAGAGTAATACAAAACCAGCCTTCCTGGAGAAGCGTGGAAGCATGGAGGCAGCAGAGAGAGGAATCAGGGCCGACCACGTGGCAGAGGAGCAGGAGGGCAGCTGCAGTAGCTCTCATACAGCAGAGGCACGAGCCAAGAAGCTGTGCTAACAGCTACGATGTCCTGCTTTTATACCCTAGCTAGGCAGGGAGGGGGGAGTGGAACAGACTCAGCCTCCCAGGTGAGAAATGCTCTGCAGAGAGTGAAAAGTACCTGCAAGCCCTCCACCCTGCTTTGTTCTTTTGTTTTTCAAAAAAAAGGGTGTTAACCCACCACAAGGACCACAACCGATATGCCAGAACTCTGTCCTTTTAAAATCTAATCATGTAGTTTATTTAAAAAAGCAAGTGCATTTTATCACATGCCTGTATGTTGAGGAAGATTGTACTCTCATTGTTGTATATCTTACCCTCTGATGAGATAACTGCTACTATCCAGAGGAGAAACTGCTACTATCCAGACGAGAAACTTAATAACTAGGAAAGATATAATGTTAAACTGTAATGATTCTATGATTCTAAGAAATTAGTATGTGGGCCTGAATGAAAAAAGAAATGATGATCCCTATAGTCATTGTATGAAGTCATAACAATGATGAGTTATGATTTTTAAAATTTTCTTATTATTTTTTCCTGTGAACTTGTCAGTTATTTTGAGGCACATCTATATACTTCTGAGAATTAAAGCAGCTCTGTAGGGAAGAACAGTCAAATGTAAAGGTGGAATAATGCCTGAAAAGCATAATGTAGGAAGAACAGGTTCTACTATTTTGTCAACTTCTAAAAGGAATCCATATGCCAGTGCATTGATGTTTAGTTGTCTGAAAAATTATAAAAAGAAATCTTAAACATACTAAATTGTTAATAAGTGAACTTCAAGCAAGTTGTTGACCTGTCCCATTGCATGTATAGCTGTGCCAAGATGACCAGTTTCTTTTCTGGGGAGCCACTGTATTTCTTCTGCATGAAAAAAAAAAAAAAAAGGGCAAACCAAAACAAAATAATAAAAATAGCCCCCCCCCCCAAGTCAAACCAACACAAGATAATAAAAATACCCCCACAAACCAACACAAAACAAAACAAATAAACAACAACAACAAAAAGTCTGTTATAAGGTAGGCACTGTATTTTAGATTTTACTCCCACAACAATGAATCTTTATCTTTCTGGTTACCACAAATCACTTCTTTGTTTAGGACTTTCTCTTCAGTTGAAAGAAGTATTGATTCATTATTAGTGAAACAGTAAAGGTTCATTTAAAAAAAATCAAAACAACAAACAAAACAAAACCAACCCCCTTTTCCCCCAAAAACCCCCACTATGTTGTGTCTTTAATTTAAAAACTGCTTGAAGGCCCTATGGGGTATATTAAATCTGTCTCATTGCTATATATCTTAGTGTACATTTTGCTTAAAACCAGGTGTTTTGTATATTGAACTTTTTAACACTGCAGGGAGGTAAGTATTCACAGCTGGAGTTTTATGCTTCACACATTTTCATGTTTCAGAACAAGGAGCAACCCCTAGGAAAAACTCCTCCAGCATGAAAAGAGGCAGAACAAAGCACTTCTGTATCTGGTGGCAGGACATGGATATGATGAAGTCACAGATCCAGGACTTGCATATAAAATAGATGCTGGTGTAACTGAGACAAAAAGTTGCAAGCCATCAGTGTGTACAGATCTGCAGATCAGTTGCAATCTATGAAGTCGCCAGTGTGGGAAAAGAATGTAAAACACCATAAAAGAGCAACTGATTTATTTTTTCTTACCATAGACAGAAGTGGACTTTTAAAAAACATTTTAAGTCTGTCATGCTTCCTGTAAGTCACTTTTCTTTGTTTTGTTGGGTTTTTTGTGTGTGTTTGGAGGTTTTTTACACAAAGTATTATGAAATGGCAGTTTGAGAGATTAGTGCTTTTTTTTCCCTCTCTTGCAGACAAGTAAAAAAATTAATTGTGTCAGGTCTCAAATTAAGTTTACTAAAAAAAAAAAAAAAATCAAATTTATGGGAATTCCTGTTATTTCTGTGGAAACAGTTTAACAAAAAAAAAAAAAAAAGGACTCCCAGAAGACAATAAGTTGCATTTGACATCAATATGCAAGTTTGAAGCTTTTTTAAAGATAATTGGATTTTCACTTTTTACTGGGATTTTGAACAACCCAGAAACTAGATTATCAATATAAGAAAACAAGCATTTTTGGTGGGCTTAGATAGAGCATGTGCTTTCTGTCTCACAAATTAAGACATTTCCACACCTGTATTTTCATCACTTAACAAGTTTATAATCCTTTGCCCCAACAGCAGAGGCAGTGATGCAAAGACTGAGAAGGTAAATATTTTTATCAGTGTCATCTATAACAACAAAAACTTCTAGCAACATAAAAACCAATCTTGAGCCATAGGTTGGCATTGCAGTTGTTAACCAAAAGGTTATTACTCTTGGAATGATGAGAAAATCCACTGAAATGCCATTGTGTGAATATATGTGACATACACTAAGATGTACTAACAACAAACATTAGAGGACTCCTTAAAAGTTTGAAAGACACAAAAGACCATATTTATTATTAGAACTATTAAAATAATGGTGTGTCTGATCATTTAGTCTCTTTTTGAGGCCCAGAATGTTCACATTTTAGTGCAAAAGTACCTTAAAAAATTTGTTTTGTCAATTCTGTGCTTTCACCTTTCCTTCAGGCCTAAACTGAAGACTGCCGAAGTCCACACGTTACATTCACTCATGTCTCTGCAGACAAACCAGTAATTTGTCACTAGTATTTGTCACACTATAGTTATTCCAGTTCTGCTGTGGATATCCTCCTGGTGACCATAAAACATAGATTTTCTGCTCTCTTCCAATGATGATGCAGGCACAGAGAGAAACATATACAGGGTAGGAAGAGAGCAAACACAATGGCAAATACAATGATAAATGGTTATGTGTGGTCAACATTATTGCTATTTCTGCTATGAGTGATTTATTGCACATAATATTTTATACAAATGACACTTAAAAATAGAAAGGGAGAGTAGACAGTAAGCAAAAATGCATTCTTATTCAAGAGTGGAAATACAAACAATTTATAAAATTAATCTTGGCTCATTAATGTTATACTGGAGAAAATCTTTAGTCTACATAGAAAAAAGTTCCCTTACTTTGAAAGTACCTTTCTGTATGCTTAGCGTTAACCAAGTAATAAAATGATGAATTAGATGACATCTTTGAATAACACTTTAAAAATAAGGTAAGTGAAAGAACTTCCTTGGTGTTTTGATTGGTTGATTTTTATTGTTGTCTTAAATTATGCATGTTTATATATAAATTTTCCTTCCATTTTTGCCATGAGGGGATTTTTATACTAGTCTTAAAACAAATACAAAACGTTAATAAAATTCACCTGTCTGCTAGATTTTCTATTCTACTTAGAGTAAGTGTCGCTGTCTTACCCCAGATCACAAGACTTTGACTGCAAATATAGGTTTGTGGGCATTATCCTAACTTATAGGCACAAACCTAAGCATTGTTTCTCTCTCTGTCTCTGATTAAGAAAATGCTTATCTTACTATCCTTCCTCAGTGGTGCTCCTTAAACAAAGCCTATATCTTTAGACTTTTTCACAGGATTAAGTGTGTGTATGTGTGTTGTGTGTACCTGTGTTTGTCTGTGTGCATGGGGGACTGTTGGAGGGAATGAATTTCAGCTAGAATTAAGTCAAGCTATAACTGTCTAGTGGTGTAATAATTGATAACTCTTTCCCCAGGTACAGACTTCTATATATTTACCCGAATATATGTTTGTCTGAACAATGAATGCATGAGCAAAAGCCCTGGTTAATTTATGGAGAGGACTGAGCCACTTTGTGATTTCAGATACATGGATTTAAATTCAGAAAATCTCAATGGCTTCAGACAACTTGTTCTTGACTGACAGTACTGTAAATGAGGGCAGCATCTAGTCTGGAAACTTTTGACAGCAATTTATTATTCCAAAATGACATATCTTACAGTGATTGTCCTTTTAAAATACCAGTAGTCTGATTCATCACCCCTTAAAAACTATTCTTAGGATCTAAATTCCCAGTGCAGATTTCAGTAAGTTGTGAGGAAGTATTAATAATGAGCTCATACATAGCTGAAACTACAGTGGATTATATTTGACTGATTTGTGTAAACTAGCCTCTTGGAGCAAAAATACACACCCACAGATAATTAACAACATTCATAGCAGTAAATACAACTGCTTTTTCTGATATAGGTTCAGCTCATTATATCTCCAGTGATGATTTTTCTGTGGCAGAAGTGATATTCAATGTAAAAATTACCAATCACTTTGGTAAATGTAGCGAGTCTGTAAAAAAAGCCTCATCTATGTAAGAAAACAAAACATTTCTTCAGCATCTGATCCAGATTGCTCTGCATGTAGTTTTCTGAACAAATAAATGGCTGAACTGTGTGAGGAGCACCATTTATTAGACATAGCACATTCTCTGTTAAAACCTTCAAACATAAGAGCTCCTGTCAATCACCTTCCACTGAGTAAGATTTTACCCAGATAAAATGTCTAGAGTGCTAAAATCTTTTTCAACTATTTTTACACATGTAAAGATGACTTCAGATCTGGCTGTATGAATTTTGGATGGTTGCCATACTTATGTAGCAACATTAACTGCCAGCATTTAATTTTCCTTCAACTTTATGCAGAAAGAAGAAGGGTGGAGAATGAGAGATCTGAATGTTTAAAACATATAAATATATTTAAAAATTCAAAGATGTTGCTAACTATAAAGAATGATAATTATAATCCATTTTGGAAGCAACATGCTT
Source organism: Picus viridis (assembly GCA_033816785.1). Classification (NCBI taxonomy): domain Eukaryota; kingdom Metazoa; phylum Chordata; class Aves; order Piciformes; family Picidae; genus Picus; species Picus viridis. Next base: position 54,165,576 of record CM066566.1, read on the forward strand.
GTTCCTTTAACCATTTTTGTCAACTCAGTAGGAGATTTAAATTTCAGCTGCAGTTTCGTTATTTAAGTGGATTTTTTATGCCTACTTCAGTGTCTGGGAAATAAGTGACATACACAGTTTAGAGGGAGAGCCTGACCTCTTTGCACCATTGTGTTCCTGGAATTTAGGATTTCCATTTCTGAATAGACATATTTTACCCCTGCTGAAATCACTATAGCTGAATGGCATTGCCTGATAAAGGCTGGAAAGACAGAGTTCTAACAAGCTCCAAATTGCAGCTCCAAAATAACTTAGTGTGAAGTTTTACATATGTTTACAATATTCATTACCATACATACAAAATTTCAAAACAAGACAGACTGTTACAATGTATGCAATCAGCTTGGTGTCTTGTAGTTGGAGTACTTCAAGGAATGCAACTATGAAAGCACCCAACACAAGGGTCCTTCAACTTAATCTGTTAACTACACTTTGTACCAGACCTTGGTAGGAACAGGTGGGCCTTGGCTAATCTTTTGACTTGTCTAAGTGGTTCTAGGCACAGAGTTCACAATAAAATAATCAAAGCTCAAGGGGCACTTCAAAGCAGCGTATATTCAGTACTAAAGCTCCTTATTAAAGAGTGGAGGCCAACACCAAAATGTAATGCTTTCCTGTTGGCATACAGCAATTTCTTCTCTTTATAAATTATCAGTGAGTCAAGGAAGATGATTATTTCACAATTTTTTAACAATGGTATTCATTAGATACGTACTGAACTTGTATCTGCAAACACTGTAGTGAAATTTTACCTGAAAAAGCCTTCATACTACATGTCCTTTTGGGTCGCCACATATATACAAAGAGGTTTTCATAGATTTGCATGCTATATAGTATTAATGTTGTTTTATATCATAACAGTTGCAAATCTAAAACCCTATTTTAAGATTTGTGATAGTCCCCTGAATTTTATCATATATATTCCTTTTAATGCAGAATATTAAAGAAGAATTTTAAAAATGTAATTTATTTCAAATGGTCTCTTTAGCCTGTGGAAGACTTAATAACAAAGACACGCTGATAAACCCAAGCTACACATAAAATCTCTCACTACAGTTGGATAATATTATTCATACATAGCAGTCACACATTACAGATACACTACTTGATAAAACTATTTACATAATAATTTGGATAACCTTAGCTTTATTTGGAGAGCATAGAACCTTGATTTTCATTTCTGAGGGCAAAATTTGAAGTGATGTCAAATGTAGTAATATGATGGCATATGCTTATTTAATAACTAAGATATTTGGTCACAGCCTGTCCTTAGTCAGGTGAAGTGACAGTGTGCCTTTTCAGCCTGGGGAAAAACAAAGAACAAACAAAAAGAAAAAAAGGGTGGATTGTTTTTGTTCATTAGGGGTTTTTTGTTTGTTTTTAAGTAATGTTGAAAATGTCTTTTATATGCCATTCCTTTCTTATGATTAGAAAATTATAGGCCATAATCTCTTCTTGTGAAAATCAACTTATGTATACTGGAGTCAATGGGATTTTATTGATTTATGCTGGCTGGTGATCTGTGCAAGTGTCTGTTATAACCATAGTTAAAATATGCTTCTCTGTAATCATAACAGACAGTGTGTGTTCAATTAAGTCAACATCTGGTGCAAAGGAATGACTAGGAGTGCTAATGAAGTCTTCTTTTATTTATTAAAAGAGTAAACAAAAATAATCTGTGTTAGACTGCTTTGTGATAAGCATGATTATCCTACAAAGGTAAAGGATGTTTTCCTCAAATTCTGGTTGAAAATGTAACATGTCTCCATATTTGCTGACTTTGGCTTGCAAAATGTCTTATAATTCACCACTGCCTTCTGCTCCCTTGGACTGAGAACCTTAATGAAATTTGTGAGATTTCATGGCAGCAAAGCCTACAATACTATTAAGACTGTTCTACTCAATAGATTTATGGTGAATTAGCCTCACACAGAAACTAACCGGAACACTCCTGAGGCAGAACATAAACACAAAGATACGATCTATCTCCCTCTTGTCACACAGTTGAGCTGATGTTGCATTCAATGAAGTATAAATTGGGTAAGAGATTAAACCCCTTGTGTTCTAGCTGGTCCTCAGAGATTAGAGCGGCTAGGGATGGCTAGATTTATCTCTTAACAGATATGCCAATTATTGCTCTAACTCTAGTCCTGAAAGCAGATGCATGAACAGCCTGTTTGCTATAAGTCTTACCTCATTCACAGGAACCAGTTGGATGCACAAATGCTGTGGTTTATTTACACACAACATATCTGGATTCTTCAAGACTGATGGTGGTAAATGCACTAAATTATAGATGAAATATATAGCTTTAAAATATGACTGCAATCACAAACCAAGTCTCCTGGGGAAATATTTGTCATAGCCAAGGTATCCCTTTTGGTAAAAGAGTTGGAGTAAGGAGGACAAATTTGTCAATTTGTCCCTGTCATTTGTCATCAAACTCTCATTCCTCTCCAAGTGAGATATGAAATCGAGGTAATATTTATACCTCAATACCTGCTATTGTGCGGAATGTATGTGGCAATGTGGTCAAGCCACCATTCCTGATGGTCAAACAGTTGTACTTTTATCAGTTGCACAAGGCTTTTCTTATTATTGGTCTAAATCCTCTGGTCAGTAGTCTTGCTGTTGATAAGCAGAAGAATGGAAAGGTAAGCTGCTACATGTCCCTGCAGTCTCTCTGGTGTAATGGCAACACAGACCACCAGGTATCTACCCAGGTTTTGTGCCTGCTCTGGAACAGATTTTGGGTGGATAGATGCTGTCATTTTTACTTCTTTTTTACTACTCTGTTGTTATGTATGAAGCATAGTCAATTTAAGAAATGGTGTAAGGAGTTAAATTTGTTTTCCTCATGTTTGCCTCAACATTGTTAGTCCTGAGGGTTTTTCACACCATTGTCTCAGGAAGATAACTGCTTATCTCTAAGACCACAAACTGTGATTATAGTTGATAACCAGGCAAGGCCAACAGTTTCTCTTTTCAAGAGTGTTGTGATACAAGCTGGGGCTCACTATGACAGTTTCATGGGTCTTTGACAGAGAGGAATCACACATCAGTTTAGACCCAAGGGACCATGCAGCTTACCATAGCACCAGGGCTGACACACGTATCTAACCATGGGAAGAGAGCTGGCACACACAATTTGCTGTGGGACCTGCACTCACACACTTAATTTACCATGGAACCCGTGCTGACACCAGTCAAATGTGTTATAACTGTGTCAACTGAATGAGGAGCTGTGACCAAACATAAGATTGGAAAGGCATAAAAACCTTAAAGGTAGTAGGGAAGTTTGGAGCTCTCCCACCAATCAAGGCCTTCAAAACTAGCAACATATAATCTAGAACTCTGGTGGTAACTACCTCTGCTTTTGCCATCTCTTGCTTTTTATACTCCTTTTCTATATTTCTGACTTTCCCCCGCATGCATAAGTTCAATAAAATTCAAGTGCTTTTCCGCATCAACTACTTGATTCCTTCTTGGTCTCATTTGGAGGATCCATAAAAGAACCACCCCTTCCACAAAAGCAGATTGAGACAAATGGTGACCTTCAGAAGTAAAAGAATAACGTGAGGAATAATTATTTCTTTTTCAAGCCCCCAAGTACCAAAGTTGATGGTCAATGCCACCTGTGATTAGTCCAAGTGTATGTGTTCTGTGATTATGCTTTCGTGATTTATTTCCATGTAAAACATAGCTAATGTTCATCTTTCTGTGAGCCAGAGATCCTGATATATGTGGAACAGATGGGCCCACTTATTTTTAAGCAGTCTGTAACTGTGTATTATCCACCATTGAAGTAAAAGTGAGAAAGTTTTCCATTTATTGATTAGTTACAAGGAGAAACAATCATTCTGACACAGACACCAACACTGTCAATTGTGATGTGTGCGAAATCATCTTTATTGGTGTGACTACTTTATCATGAAAGCATTCTAGAGCACCATTGTCTCATTGGAGCATTTTCTTGTCATTGAAGGGCATTAGCATGAAATAAACTAATAATGCTGAGTTATTTCCATGTGCATGTCAGAATTGTAGCCTTTCAGATTTTCACTGAAGTCTTTTCAACAGCATTGACATAGACTTTAAAATGCATGATGGAAAGAAAGCTAGTAGAACTTGAATAAGTCACGGAAAAAGTAGTCAAGGTGGGAAATTCTAAGAGAAACTGAACAAAAATTATACAGTGTAGGACTGTATCATCTGTTTTCTAGGCCTCCTACACTTGCAGCTGTTGCACCAAAGGCTGATGTCAGTAAGACTATAATTACTTTTCAAGCACCCTCTATCTTTTTTTTTTTATACAAACTGGAAATCAGTTTCCACTTCATTAAGATATAGTTTACATTGCCTTAATGAATAAATAACATAACTATAAAGTATCTGCCACATGCTCTTGGTTTCAGAATAGAGTAGGGAGAAAAAAGAACTACTAAATAAGACACAAAATTGTCTAAAATTTAGAGCATTTAGACATATTTAAAGGCCTTTAAAAAGAAATGTGTTATTTTTAGACTTGGATCACCGCACAAAGTTTAAAGATAATTTTGAATAGCCCTTCTGAGCTTGTTACTGACAGGAGAATGTGCAACTTTTAATTCCAAATATGGCTTTTTATATATTAGGCCTTTTTTTTATGTCTCCCTTGGCATTCCTTCAATGTCGTTTTGCCATTGTGTCTTTCTCAATGTCTCTCCTCTAATTTTCTTTCCTCTCTTCCAGAGATATTCCATGGTATTCCTCCCATATTTTCCTTTCAACTTCACAGGAACTTGTGGTTTACTTGCTAGAATTTTAACATTACGTGTCCCCCTGAAATTCTTTGAGCCTTGACTGATTATTAGTTTCCTCCCATATTCATATTCCTCTTATTTAACATCTGAATATCCTCATTGATTCTTTTGCCCAACAGCAGTGATGATGTCATTTCTATGACTAGAGGTAAATTAATAAAAGAAAGACAATGATATATTTGTTACATTCAATGCAAAAAAAAAAAAAAAAAAAAAAAATCAGCAAAGAGGTCATCTGTCCTGGTTGTAGTACTGTTCAAGAAATCAGAATAAAGCTGAAGGATCTTGTTGTAAGTTTCATCTTTGCTTAAAGAAGAAAATTTGTGTTTACAAATAAGGTCTATACTCTTTACCTTTCAGTGTATTTTTTCCCTGCAACAAGAACTACATACAAATTTTAAAACCTTCACTGCATGCATCACTGCAAGACAACTGTACAAGTATAACCTACAACAGGGTAGAATATAAAATTTGTATCCCCAGACCATATAGAGTTATTAAAAAACTATTAGGCTGAAAGATTCACCAGGGAATAGATATAAAACATACCCACCTAGAAAAGAAGCATGTGTTTCTCACACAGTTTTGTTTCCTGAAAGATGACAATTTATAAAGAATAAATTATGTAGAAAAAATAATATCTAGCATATTTTAATGGCTTTATGTTGTTGCACTACTATAAAGCAAGTAGTTCTTCAGCAGTTTGTCATGTTTTGCACCTCAGGAAAAGTCAATTGAAGGCCAATGAATTCAACACAATTCAAAGGATGTGAATGGATATTTGTAGCATATGTATGTAATATTTCATAAATCCGTTAAAGAATTCTTAAGAGACAGGACTATATGTCCTCTCCTAAAGGGTTGCACAGCCTACAGATGGTTGTGATTGTGAGTTCTGTGCCATATGGACACAGAGGATTTATCCTCTAAATTTTACCACCTTATTGCAGTTTATCACTAATGTCACAAAAAATCACCACCAGCAAGTACATCTAGGATTAAGACAATGAATGAGTACATACCAAACTCTTACAAATTACTATCAGCAATCTTTAGTGTAGTATCAATCAGCAGTATGGTTATCAATCAATCATAGCATTAATTAGTATTGTAGTACAACCAATAACAGCAACAACCATATAGTTAAAGTACTATTAAAGATTTCTACAATTTATCATTAATGAAGCAAATTTATAAACACTGTAACAGCAGATATGCTTAATATAGAGTATTTATATGACTATTCATAACATAAAAATGAAGTTAATTTGAATCCATAAAGATCTAAAACATCCCCAAAGGGAGGGAAGAAACAATTTTAGAGCCAGGATACACCACCATCACCAAAACAAGTGAGAACTGAACTGGATATTAGATTGGGTATTAGAAAAAAATCATTGCCTAAAGAGTAGTCAGGAATTGGAACAGGCTTCCCAGGGAGGTGGTAGTCGCCATCCCTAGAGGTGTTAATCAAATATGTAGACATGGCACTTCAGGACAATGTTTAATGACCATGGTGGTGTGAGATCGATGTCTGGATTCAAGGATTTCAGAAGTCTTTTCTAACCAAAATGATTCTGTGATTTTATGAAACCAGTAAGACAATATACATAGTCTCACTTCAAAAATGATCCATGTTAAAGAGTCTGGAGTCAGCCAGGCATCCCATCCAGGAAGCTCTCTGAGAAAAAATCTCCATTTGGAAAAAAAAAATAAAATAAAAACATTCCTTTTTACCACAGAGACAGAAGTTGGAATAACAACAACATGAGAATTTGTTAATATTAATTAAAATTGGTTTATTTTTTTCCCCACTAAACTGCCTAACAAAATTTTGAATTGAGTATATCTATTTGAACAATTTATTGAACATTGCTGTGAGGTTAAAGTTTAAAGGTCATACATCCTTCTTTGAGCTGGCAATAGATGCTGATGATTTCTATTTCTCACCTGTTTTCACTTCTTTCTGAGCAATTTTCTTTTTCTGGAGTGTTTTCCAGCCTCTCAGATGTTAAGCCACCATTACAGTCTCTTTTTTGTCACCTATCAGTGGTATTTCGGAGTGTTTCCACTTTCAGAAGACTATGGCTGCACTTGAATGAGGCCAGCTGCACTTTTCAAGGATATTTCTGTTTCACAAATTCAGTTCCCAGGGTCACAGTTCCAGGCTAGCAGGCCTTTCTCTATCACTATCTTTCAGCAGTCAATTGTTCAGTAATTTTCCCCTTCTAAGAAGGCTCATGTCACCATAGCTGACTTTTTATTTTCTGACGGAGTCCACTTCAGAGGCATGTAAAGCTCAAATAGTCCATTTCATCCTGGAAATATTATTTGACTGAATTTACCTCAATGCCTTTTTTTTTTTTTTTTTTTTTTTTTTTTTTCTACAATACAATAAAAAGACTTCCCTGAAAGTCACATTTAAACAGAAGGCAGCTTATTTGGTTGACTGTTAAAATATGGTGAAGCTTTTTTCCTAATTAACGATTACATCTGGTGGTATCCAAATTTTTGCTGTATCTCTAATCTTTCCCATATTGCATAGTTCAGTAAACATTAGTAGCTTCTGTTCTTGATATGCAGCTTTGCTTTCTACAATAGAAACACAGGGGAAAAAAATTAAAAATATAAGGATGATGGAACGGCCTGAAATCCTTCTTTTTCTGTTACAGTATCTCACAAGGAATTTGCAGAAAATATGGCATCCTTTATTGGATAAGAATAGCTAAGAAACCTATTTTTCAGAGCAGAAGAAATAATTTCAGCAAATATTGGGTATTCTTTCAACTTGTCATTTTGGAGGGATCGTCACTTCCTGCAGATCTTGAACACTTTAAGAATTCAAAAGGGGAGGAGATCAAGTGCATTGAATGCTTCCCTTTTTACAGAGAAACATGCATTAAGGAAAGAAAATTTTTCACCTCTCTTTCCCGCTTTGTGGAGGCAGTAGGTTATACCTGCCAGATACTGGGAAAAGAGTATTTTGTCTCCACAAGCAGGAATACCTGGGGACAGGAGATGAGGAAATCTTAAGAAAGCTGCCATTCACAGAAGACTGGGTTTTGCAAAGAACAGTGTATTCACCTTGGAAATGTCAGATTTTTTTGGAAAATGTCCATTTAATAAAAATATTCATACTTTCATGTCTTAATTCCTAAAAATCCATCAAAATTCAAGCTGTTTGTTAGACAGGTCATTTATCTATAATTTTAATGAACTTGCTAGTTCGCTCTTCTTGACAGTTGAACTAAATAATATTTTTTAACTGGACTGAATAAATGGCAAAATATAAACTGCAGCTTCAGTTCATCCTTTTTCCAGGTTAGATATGGTCTAAATTTGATTAGCTTCTCTCTGACACCTTTTGAATATATCACATTTGTCAAAATTCAAGTTCAGTGTCCCTTCTTTGTCTATATACTTAGTGAAAAAGTAACTTTTAAATAAAAAAAGTTTTTCTCTTTTCATTATAGACTAATAGTTCTGGTAGACAGTTAAGGTGCAAGATGGTAGAGAGAAGTAGACCTCTAAAGTATTCTGCAAAAAGTAGACTACAGGATCTCAGAGAATTAAGTGTAACAGAAACTGTAAGTTAACATGATTTGTAAAGAAATATCACAGGGATTTTTTACAGAGAAGCAAACCCACACAGATCTCCATGTGTAACCATCCTTGATGTAAATACTTTGTAAAACTGGATCATGTGAGACTGATGTTGGTATTGATGGTGCAGATCAAGTAGTAAAATTTCTCAGAGTCTTGAGTGCTGCTGAAATTTTCTTTTAGGCATAACCCTACAAAACAAATGGAAGGTCAGAAAAGACTTCCCCAAACTGTACTAAAGTATTTGCATCTATATAGAGTTCTTTAGATTTTCATTTAGACTTTTTTTGGCAGAAGAAAGTACTAAAGGAAATGAATTATATACCTAGAGATATATAATATCATTTAGTTTCTAAACCATTGTTGGTCACTTAAATCGCTGGTTATCAGTAAGATAATTACTTTTATGCAGTAATTACTTTTATGCTTATATAACAGATAGAAATTATACTATACCCCTTCAGAACCTTTATCTTACTTCTGAACTGCTATGCATTCTGAGATTGAAATGCCATAGGATCACCAGATTATATAGCAATTTTTCAGCATAATCATATATTTGTTAGTCTGCTGTCCTGTTGTTATCTTAAGGGACATTTATTTCATAGGGTAGTCCAAATATAGCTGTCTTAGTTAGTAGATATACTTTTCTGAACAAAGATACATGGTGAAAAATTGCTTCCAATCTTACAACCCTGCAATCACTTGAATGAAAATACAAGTTGCTTTGCAAGTGTCTTTCTGTTTGATACTTAAACTAAGAAGTATTTTCTGATCATCTGCTAGTACCTTTAAAAAAATGCCATCAAGTTCCAATGTGAACTTTAACAATCAGTTCAAGCTCTGTAAGGCAAACTGACATTTTTAAAGAAAAGTATTGTCAATGGAAGTGTGACATCAAGTTATCTTATTATTTAGAATAAAAATAGATTAGTCTAGAACTTTCTTTTTCAAATAACACAATCTCAGTTACTTAGTGGCATTTGGCATAGAAGTTTATGACAGATTAGAGAGCAATAAGGAGAAAGGAGAACCAAAAACTATTTCTAGACTGTGGGTTCACAGTATATTTATAGTCATAAGCCATTTTCCCCATTAGAATTTTTTCATTAGTTTTTGTATTTAGAAACAACATTGATTGTTTACTTTTTATTTCTCCTCTTGCCAAAAGTACATGTTTATTTGACCTACTTTTTCATTATTCCTTGTGGTGAGGGAAGGATGATACATCCAGAAAGATATAAACCAGCTGTTTCACTCTGATTTAAAATATTAAAGATGAATTTTTGTTAGCTGTATAACAATTCAGAAAACAATCTTGATTATTTTCTGAATGGAAGTACATCTATAAACAAATAAACCATAGCACTCAATGTCTTCACGTAAACCTGCAATACCTTTGGAATATAGAATAAAGAGAATATAAGAATTTAATAAAGATCGACTAAAATTGGTGTAAGAAATATTGTTTTCTTTCTTGTAGTAAAACAGGAAAAAAGATGGAGGGTGACTTGAGTTCATGAATGCAAAAAAGCAAAAACCCCACAACCTTTAGAAATGGAAAAGGTTTGAAATAAATTTTAAAAACAATCAAACCAGGTACATTAGTATATTAATTTATTCATGAATGAATCAAGTGTGCTGCTCCTTAGGGCATAATTTGTGATGTCATTTCAATTCCAAAATGCATGACAGGGAAAAGATCAAGAAATTATGCACAGTATAAAATAAAGCAAAGAATTCATTCAAAGAGCAGCTAATGTTATGGGATTAAATTCATTCCAGAAGAAAGGGTTAGGACCCCGATTGATCAAGGAATGCTCTCAATACACACCAATATTCTGTGCACAAAAATACAATGCTAGGGTTCTTGGGAAATATAGCTAAAAAAATGAAAAGTAAATGCACATAAAGACACAGGCATAAATCATAAGTACAGCATCCATTTATCACTTTTTTTTTCCTCTGTTTTTTAATATTTGTATTCCTTTTTCTGAACACTGTAAGATCTTTTCTTCAGCAGACATTGTTGTTATTCCCATGCGAATACACTATTTCTGCTCTTACAGGACTCTTGTAAAAGAATCTTTTATGCTGTCTTCACTCTTCCATTCTCCATGGTGAATCTTTCTTGTTAAAAGTGTTTGCATGGAAGTGTTACTTCTGATAAAAAGTGATTTATGATAAAAGGTTAATTAGATTAATGAAGGATGTCATGATCATTAGTCTTCTATCTACCTTACAGTTCTTGAGTTGTAGCCTTTTCTGATGGCAGCCTTTCTTCAATTAGACTATCTCCTATATAAGTAATTTCTAGGATTTCACAGTGTGCTTTATTCTTTATTGACCCTCAGATTATTATGCAACCTCACTGTTTTCTAAGAAAAAAACAAAACACAGACAAAACCAACAAACAAAAAACCCCACAAAATAAACCACCAAACAAACAAAACCAACAAAAAACAACACCCCACCACCTCTGTTAAATATTAAGCTGTCATGTTTTTTCTGAGCTTTTCTATTCCTTTAAAGTCCTCCAGGTGGTGACTTAAAGACCTGTCTTGTCTACTGCTTCCCCTCATTAAAACTAAAATTACTTCCTGATTACAAATGCCCTCCTGTGGTTCCTTTTCCTTATGTATTCCTACACAGCCAAATTTCCAGCTTGTTTCAAATTTATTTGAAGAACCCTTTCTTTACTGGATTTTTTCCCCCTCACTACAGTATGTATTCCCCAAAAAATTTCTTAAATTTCACTTCTATATGTATTTTTTTTAATTATTATTAATTCACTTTTTTGTTTTTATTCTTTCTAAATTTAAGAGAATTCATCCTTTAGGTTTGCACTCAAGATAAAATTTTGCACCACAGTTTTCATAAGCTGCTGAGTGTCTCTGGGTCTTTGTAACAAAACATGTTTTCTCAAAAAGTCTGAAATTAGACTGTGACAGCTTTTTGCAATTGTCACCTACACTGAATTGCTCTACCACTAAGAAGCAGGGCTACTTAAATACTCTCCAGTGAAAATGTCTTCCTCAGGGATTACTTTCTTTTTCCATTTCTATATTTATTTTCGGTTAAAGATGTTAATGTGTTTGGGAAGAAAAAAAGATGGTCTAAGAAAACAACATCACCATCTATTTGCTGTACAGGTGAAAACCAGAAATTAAGAGCATCTGTTTGATGCTTGAAGTGGTGGCATTTAATGGCCTCTTATACCTCTGAAAAATTATTTAATTTAATTTTTACCCAAAATGGTTGGTTCTTTGAGAAATTCCTGCATACTTTTCCCCTTCCTAAATATGTCTGCATGAACCTTTTACAATATCATGCACCCTCAATGGGGACATCTGTCTGACTCCAAACTCCGTTTAAGATGAAACTCTCTGTTATCCTTTTGGTCTCTTTCTGGACCAACTTCTGGGTTTTGTTTGGTTTTTCCTCCCACTTTGGGATGCTTGGGTCCTCTTCTGGGATTGATTTGTCCTCCCTTCTGGGACAGTTTCTCCCCTATCTCAGTTCTGTTCAATGTGTTTGGTACAATGCATACTTGTAAATAATCTATCATAAGTGTATCTGCTGATGTATTATTAACAAGTTTGCTTCACTAGTGATGTGTGCAGTAGTCTGTAACATTATATACCAACAATATATACTTACTTAGAGATTTTGGTGTATATACACACATATATATATGTAAACATGCACTTTATTGGTCATAGGTATAATTGATCATGGTGATTTTTGTAGTATTGGTGGAAATCTGTAACACAGTAATGAGATTTAGATGATAAAGTGTCTGTGCCCTTGTGCATTGCAGAATCCTATATGATCTCTACACACCCATAGACTAAGAAATCCATTGGGTCATTACAACATACCACAAATGGTAAATTTAAGCTTAAAAGGATTAAAACTTCATACAGAAGAAGTGAAATGCACATAAATTGCTGTGTGGATGAGGCAAAACAAACTGAAATGCACACACATAGAACTAAAATAGACTTACTAGGTTATAAAGCTCACTTCTTATTATTCCAGGCAGTCATGTTACACCACCTCACTCAGAACTTGATAAAATTCTATCCTTAAAATAGTTAGAATGTTGGAGGAAGAACAGCTTTACCTGCAGTACTTTAGTGATAAGTGGTTCTACATACTTTTAATAGCTAAATACTTTGCACTTTCAATCAAATTATTCTGCACAACATTTGTTATGCGGCCAGTGTTGTTTTTTAGTTTAAATTCTTCTGGTTCTCTTTTGCTACTTGTACTGTTGAAGTGTTTATACAAAAAATAATTTTTCTAACCAAGTTGCCTTTTCCTAAGTAATTTAGAGTACGTCTAGAGACAAGTGCAAGTGGAAGAATGTCTTCCTAGTATTGCAGTCACACAATTGGGTTAAATACCTTCCAGATTATAGATGGGTCATTTCTTGTCAATTTGAAGTAAAAGTAAACCAAACATCTGTGTCCTTCTAAGTGTACTTTTAATATCCATTATTGTCTGAAGATCCTAGCAGGGCTTCTTTGTCTTGTTCCTATCCCATAAAACCACTCTGGAATATCAGTGACTGACCTGTCTATTGACTTCCAGGTGAAGACCAACCAGTTGGATTGTATAAACAAGTTTTACCTAGTTCTCTGAGGAAAAGCAGTACAAAAACTACCTTTCACATGACTGCATCATCCTGTGCAGCTCAGTCATCACACCATCATACTTTCTCTTCAAGTTACATTGCCTGTAAAGAATCTAAGGAGGAATCTAGTCCATCTTGCCTTCAATATAGAGGGGCTATGTCATTAGGCATTTTCTCCATCTCCAAAATTCCACAACCTCTGCAGGCAACCTATGCTAGCACATCTGTAGCAGTTTGGGCTGGGTGCCCTCTGCTACATGGGGTGCTTCCTGTTTCCAGAAGTCCAGCCCAGTGGGTGGACACAGGAAACCAGGTATTTCATACCATAATTCTCTGCACCACTATATAAGATCGAGTGCGGGGTCTGGCACTTCCTCTTTCTTCCCTCGCCAGCACCTGGTAACTGGGGGAGATATCTCCCAGCCTTGGGCCTGGCTAGGGGGGATGGGCAGTCTCAGATCTGGCCAGATGAGACTAGTCTAGCAGTGGAGTGGAAAGGGGGGAAAGAAGGATCCCTGGGGGTCTTGGGTCTACCCTCAGGTGGGGATGGGATCTTTCTGGGTCTGTTATGGGATTTCTTTTGTCACTGCACTTCTGTCTCTCTGTACGCATTCACCGCTTTCCATTTAAGTTTTCCATCACTTTTGCAATCCGTTTTTCTCAGTTGTTATTTTTGCCCGTGGTGGGGAGGGGGTCTGCCTCAACCCATCACAATATCATCACTTAAACCATTAGAAAATGTTCCACAGTTCATGCTTGAATTTTTTGTTTTTCCACATAGGTTCATTACAAAGTCTTATCTTTCATGGACTCAAAGGAACAACTATTTCCTTTGTCTGTAACAATTATTGCCTTTGAGAAATCTTCTGTTTGTTTGAACTATGTGTATGGTCGTATCTTATTCATCTATTTTTTTAGATTAGCCAACTGTAGTTTACTTTCTGTGTTATTTGTTTTGCTTTATGCTAGATTGTCTCCAGTTTGACAATTGTGATACCACACCCCAACACTTGATGTAATACAGTGCTCAAAACTCCAGCTCCAAGCTTAGCTTTACTAAGCTGTGACATGCTTTTTGCAGTAATATGCAAGTCCTGTTTTTTTCATCACACCCTGATCTCATTTTTTTAGCTGACCTGCTCTATGCATCTGTCTTAGGATAAGATGATTAATCATCCAAAGACCCTTTATCTTTATTTGGTTATCAGGGAACATAGACAGATTACCTACAATTTGAATGTCTAAGTTTCAGGTATGTAAATTAGACAGTGTACATTCTATTTCATGTCGTGGAAGCTGCATTTTTGCCCCAGGTTATTGGCAATGGAACAGAGGAATCCATGCAAAGACAGTACAGTACTAAAGCAAACTTTCACCTAGCCTCTGTCCACAGAGAAATGTTCTTAATATCTCCTCCATTTCCTTTTAAGCTCTCAATACTACTTAAAACAATAGTTACAGTTAAAACAAGCTCTTAGATATGCAAATATTTCCTTAAAACCTGAAAAGACATAATAACAACCATCATTCTAAATGCAGGACAAGAACATCGTGCAACATTTAACTGTGGTTATTTTTTTATTTGTTTGTTTGGTTTTGGTTTTTGTGGATTTTTTTCTCAGTGCTTGAGTAGACACTTGACAGCTGATTATATGGCGGATGGGTGCTGATGACTTTGAAAACTAGGTTTTTAGCAGGATGATAAAATTCTTGAAAAAGAGAAAGTTGTTAGGGACCTAGAACTTGCATACTTGAAATGAATTAGTGGTAGGATGGTATGATCCAGTTACTTTGTGTTACGTAAGACATGAATAGATGTCAGGAAGCAGAAAGACTAAGTGCATATAAATATATTCAAAGCCACCCAGTTCCTTCCTTCTGGTCTCTTCCATGTGGTTTTGTTTTTTGTTGTGTGTGGTTTGTGGTTTTTTTTTGGGGGGTATTGTTTGTTTAATTCTTTTTCAGTAGTTTTCTTTCTTGTATGTCTCATTACTGTTTTGCTAAATCTAGGAGGCTGTTTGCAACTGATTCGACATTATTCTATCCACTGGTAGCATTCGTAGTGTTAATCAGGCTTGGGAAAGCTATAGTAATTATACTTATTAATTATATTTTAAGCAATATTTTTATTAGAAATAAATAAATATTTTCTAGGAAAATATCTATGATTAGACAGTAAAGATAGTAGCCTAATATCAGATGCTTTGGTAAATTCTCATTGTAATGTATTCCATTTTCAATTTAATTTTCGATCTTTATCATGTACTTCAACAATTCCTCTAAAAGCTTACATAACTCATATCAGCTTAATGATGCTACAGTTTCCTCAATCATATCTTGTTTAAGTAAATATTGATACTGGTTCTATAATATCATATGCCAGCTTCTTCAGTTTTGCTGCTGAAAATATTATGATCCCCTTGACTGAGATCTTGAAACTTTGCTAATACTTATAAAGTAATTATATTTCTAATCTCATATACTTATTTAATGAATTAACCTGACTTTTCTCTCACATGCCATATCTTTATTCTTACTGAAAACTGAGCCATATACTCTTTTAATATGTACAAATATTATTTTTACTTTCTGCTATATCCTGGATGAATAGGGGTCTCATTTTTCTTTGTTACTTGTTCTCTTTTAATTTATGTAGTAAACAGTTTTTGTTATTTCTATTAATTTCCTCTTCAGGGCTCAATTAACATGGATTTTTAGCAATACTAATTTTATCCTTATACCTTCTGATATCTAGGACTGCAATTTTATTTTCTAGTCAGCACTGGTTTCTCTTCTACATAGACTTTCCACTTGCTTTTAACACCATATCAGAGTGTAGAGGGGATTGATCCTGGCTGGGCACCAGATACCCACCAAAGCCACTCTAGCACTTCCCCTCCTCAGCAGGACACGGGAGAGAAAATACAGTGAAAAGCTTATAGATCAAGATGAGGACAGAACCAATTACCATTGCAGGCAAAATGGTCTTGATTTGGGGATATTAGTCTAACTTACTATCAATCAAATCAGAATAGTATAAGAAATAAAACTAAATCTAAAAATAACCTCCTCTCTCCTTTCTTCCTGGGTTTAACTTTACTTGTGGTTTTCGCTTCCACATCAGTGGCACATGGGGACAGCAAATGAAGGTTATGGTCAGCTCATTATATGTTGCCTCTGCCTTTCCTTTCTCCTCACACTCTTCCCCTGCTCCAGCAGGTCCTCCTCTGGATCTGCTCCAACAATTTCATGACCTTCTTGTGCTGAGGACTCCAGAGCTGGACACAATACTCCATGTTAAGTCACATCAGAGCAGAGTAGAGGAGCAAAATCTCCTCCCTCAACATGCTGACTATTCTTTTGAAACAGTCTGTGATATTGTTGACCTGGCTTGTGAGTGCATGTTATGGGCTCTTGTCTAGCTTTTCATCCTCCAGGACCCCAGGTCCTTCTTCGCAGTTCTAAGTTCATAATTTCTTGGGTTGTCTTTTTGGTTGCTTGTTTGGGTGGGTGGGGTTTTTCTTGTTTGTTTGTTTGAAGCTGGGGTTTTATTTAGGGGTGTGTGCAATCATCACCTACAATTCCTACAATTCCCAGAGAAAAATACTGAAACTTCTCTCTGTACAACCTTAGCCTACATTGTTACATATCATGAGTCCTCTATTACTAATGGCTTCTGTTGAACTTCCCACCTTACCGAAGGGAACCGGAATAAAATCAGCTCACAAATTGTCATGGTAGGGCTAAACAGGTCCAGGACAACCCAAACAGGCCCTGGTGTGTCTAGAGATGGCCCCACTTCCCCCTCCTTCCTGTAGGAGCTGGGGTAATGCAAGAAAAGGGACAAAAGAAAGGCCCCAACATGTCTGGGTGAACAAGTTTCCTTTTCAGGTAAGAGCGTGTACTCTGGCCACTGCTTCACCCCAACCAGGTCTATGTTTTGCCTGTTATGACCACAGCCTGGCAGAATGCCTTTTCATTGGTAACTGTTTGCTGGCTTCAGTTGCCGTATTGGCTCAGTTGAATCTCAGGCAAGATATAACCTGCTGGCTGATTTCTAGTTGCCTTGCCTTGCCTGCTTGCACCTGTCTTGCTTTAATTTGCTTTGCCTTGAGTTCTCTGGTTCCAAACCTGGGATAGAAGTCATGATCCTTACACTGCAAGCTAGAGCAGCCATGAGCTTGGAATCCAAGCCTTGCTTCCCCTTGTAACTAGAATTTTGCTGTTCCTCAGTTTACCCAGGACAAAGCAAGAGCCTGTTGCAGTAATAGCGCAAACATACCATCATCCTGCTGATGCCAGACCAGCCCTGAGACCGTGTAGCATTCCTGCCAGCAAACAGCTGTGCCTGGCACAAAAGAGTGCCCCATAAGCCTCAATGGCTAATACAGCAGCAGCACTCCCCGACTTGGGGAAGAACTCCTTGTGAATAATTGATTCATCACCTCCTTCACTTAATGGTTCTTGTGGAGTCTCCCCACTGTGGTTGAGCACCATATTGCTCCTGGGGATTCTCTCTTTCCTGTTAATCCTCCCAATTTGCTTAAAATTGTTAAAATTGTTATATTTGCCTAAATAGTGTCCATTCCCACTGTAAATATATATTCCAACTGCACATTGAACCTACTTAATAGTTGTTGGCAGTTTTTCATATTAATAAAAAGTTATTAATAGTTTTATTAATATCCATATTTGGCATATTAATTTCATAAATTCCTACATCTTAACACAAATATGGGAGCCAGTGGTATGCACTTAGTCCAGGAAAGCTATTGTTCTGTAGAGATGGAAAAATATATATATGGTGTAGTCTGCCGGGATGAAAAGTTCATTACTCCCTTTCCACCAAAATAGTTCTAGCAAAAGGAAACTGATAAAGACCAAACACAGACTTAGGAAGGGCATCAATTTTTTCACTGCAATGATTCACATTTCTGAGAAGCAAAATCCTTCCTTGTTTGCCTTCATCAGTAATAATGCTTCCTATATCCGATGGTAAATAAATTTCATGGGAAAGAACATCCTTCTTAAGCATGCAAGAAATATTCATCTTTTGCTAAGTTGGTCTGGCTGATTACCTGTCTGGGTTGTCACAATGAACATATAACAATGTCCTTGAACAATCATTTCTAAAGTTTCCTGTAACTATACTTTTAATTGGAGTAATCAATATGGTTTATATTACACATAATTAAAGTTTGAATCCATTACCCCTCAATCCTGTCACTGCATACATTTCTAAAAAATCCTTTTCTGGCTATCCCATAGGCCCTTCAAATACAGGAAGGGTGGTCCCAGACCTGCTCAAACAGTTCCATAGCATTCTTGTATTAGAGGCTCTCGAGCTGGACATAATGCTCAGGAGATCAGAGAAGATGGGAAAAATCACCTCTCTCAACCTGCTGGCAGTGCTTCTTTTGATGTTGCCCAGGAATTGGTTGTCTTTCTGGGCTGCAAGAGTACATTGTTGGCTCATGTTGATGTTCTCATGAACCATAATTCCCAAGACCTTCTCAGGACTACCCTCTGTGCATTCTCTGCCCAGCCTGTATTTTTGTTTGGGATTGCCATGACCCAGGTGCAGGATCTTGCACTTGACTTTGTTGAAAAATATGCAATTAACATTAGCCCACATTTCAAACCTGTCAAGGTCATGTCTGAATGTATGTTTTAATATGACTTTGTTGATTAAATTCTTGATAATTAAAATTAATATTTTCATATATCTTTCTTGATAAAAGTAGATAACCATTTTCTCTTTTCCCCCCATTTTTCTGTTTAGTTTTTTTTTTTTTTTCTTATTTAAATCAAAGCCATTATTGTTCTCCCATTAATCTCTAGTAACTAGACTGTGGATTTTTTTCTCCTTCTTTATTCATAAGGTAATAAAGTTTGAAGGCATAGTGAAATATAATATTGTTGCACCACAGGGAGGATGATAAACAAAATGGAAGATCTCAATTACTTTGTCTCAGTTATTTTTCTTTAGGTGCTAATTTGCCAAAGTATTTCTAAATTACTTCATATACTTTGAGTATTGTGTTCTGGTATTGGACAAGCTTTTACGAAGAGCTTTAAAAATATTGCTACTAAATGTTTACTCAGTGTTTCATGTTTGATCTTTTTTTGTATGATCCTTATACCAAAGCTGGAATTTATTTTCAATGACTACATATAAATGCAGCACACGCTCTGCATCCTAACAGATGCCATCTGTAAAAGCATTTACTTTAAATTAGTGGAATAAGTAATCAAAAGGGCTTTGTACTTAATGCAGAACTTTTGGTGACTATTAAATGCTCATTAGAGGGTGTTTTTGCTGTACGACTGACAAAATCAGCAGGACGTTTATGTTAGATTTCCTGAGTGGGTCAAGATTGAATATGATTTTACAACTTAAATAACGTAAATGAATGCAGGTTATTTCAGAATCTCCAGATGTTCCTTAAACTCCCTGCCCCTAAGCGAAACTTACAGCCAATTTAAATTTTGCAGCAATATTACAGCACAGATTTTTGCTTCCAACATTTAACAACTCTCTTAATACATTTCATTCATTTTTGTCTTAACCATTCCAAATTAAAATGATGATCAGTATTATACTGAGGGCTCTTTCTTTAAAATGCATGTTAATAGATGGGTCAGATCAGACTATCACAAAAGGGCTTTTGGTGGGACAAAACCTGTACTAAAGTTCCATACAAAGCCAGTTGTCTGTTCAGACTCTAGGTGCCTTAAATAATCTCATCTGAATTTCATTTATTTGAAACAATAGATAACTATTAAAAATATCTTCTAAAGGTAAACTGCTGCCTCAAAGTTAGCTATACAGGTGTATCAGTTTTCTCTATATTAATAAAGGTTTCTGCATTCCTATATACCTATTATGATTTAACATGTACTTTCTTAATTAGGCATATCTATTTGTATGGTTTTTGTGGTGCAGGGTTTTTGTTGGGTTTTGTTGTTTTGGGTTTTGTTTGTTTGTTTGTTTACATTGCATATACTTATGCTAATTCCAACATTTATTAGCAAGAAGAGTTAAAAAAAGATAGAGTCAACTCACAAAGTTTAGTTAACACTGCTTGAAAGTGACCTTTAAACAAGGCACAGTTCTACATAAACTTTCGCTGGACAACAATTACTCTGGGGTTTTCCAATGATATAGATAAAATAGCCTGCTGGAAATGATCTTCAAATGCTCAAACTTCAGTGCAAAAGAATAAAAACATCAGATCTTTCTATAATACTACTTTTGCATGGTTTAACACCAAGACAAGAAGAAGAATTCATGATACCAAGAAGAAAATAGGCAAGAGAGAGAATACTATAGACTATTAGCACTAGTTCCCTTGGTAGCTGCAGGTTTTGGGTACCAGATCAGGACTGTAGGAATGGCTTGCACCATTTTCATTAAAGAATCACTGTTTAGGATATATAAGATTTGTGAAAGCAGGAATTCAAGACATTCAGTCATCAGTTGAATTTGGGTTCATTTTAAATAGTGAATGCAATAAATAATTAAAATTCTATGGAAAATATAAAGACAATGATATAGACAGATAAGTTGGAACTAAGCTCCTGCTATCATAATTAGATGAGATATTGAGAGCTTTATCCATTTGGATTCTGAAAATATCCAAGGACAAAGCCATTATGACCTTTCCACGCAATGTGTCTCATTGCTTGTCTTAGGAGCCTGTCTCAGTCCAGAGAGGGAAAGAGACTCAGTTCTTTTGAATATTCCTGAGTTATGAAATTAGAGGCACAAACAAGGCCAAAATATCAACAGCTAGACTATTTATTACACAAATAAAGTGAATGGATCACAAGGGGAAAGAGAGAAAATAGAGAGGGAGAGAGAGAAGAGAGAGAGAGAAGAGGAAAGGAATTATATTAACACACCCCTCACCCCCCAAGACAGTTTGAGTCTGTGGAGGAAAGGTGGTGCAGCTTTGGATGCAGAGGAGATGTTGGGTCTGTAGAGGAAGGGTGCTGAGGTTTTGGTTGTAGAAGAGATGTGGTCCTCTGGGCAGCCTCTTCAGCTCCATGAGTTGTAGCATGCAGAACTTAAGACATGGAGAGAGGGTTCCTCTTGGTCTGCTTCTTCCAGGCTCCATGGTGATGTCTCTGTCATTTTTCTCTCCTGGTATTCTCTCCATTTGTCTTCTCAGTGCAGCAGTGTCCAGGTCTTTTCCTTCTCCCATGTTTTCCTTCTCAGCGGCATTGTCCTTCTGTGTTTTTCTTCTACTGAGCCAGTAGTTGCTCAAGTCATTTTATACAGTTTTTAGTACTTAGGTATGTGTCCAAGTATTGTTCCCCAAGAAATCTTCCTGTGTATTCCTTTGTGTTTGGACTGGGGTCTGGAGGAAGGGGTGGCCTCCACCTCCTCCTTCTCCATTTACCTGCCCACACACCAAATACACATCAGGGCCCAGGTGGTGAATCCATTATCTCACCATCCTCCCTTTCTGGGGTACCTGATGGGTGGAGATGATCTTGTCTTATGCATATTCCAGAAGGCATCAATAACAGTGGCCTCCGTCCATTGATGTCAGGCCAGCTGTGGTCCAGTGAGCAATCGTTATCTTTGCACCTTCTCGAGAGTCGTTCTATCATCCATTGTCTGGGCAAGCAGCAAAGATGATTTTATCTTTGTTGAGTCACATCAGAAGAGACAAGATGTTAGCCTCTCACACCTGCTAACTGTATAAAAAAAGTAGATTGCTTTTACCCAAGAAATTAAATTGCTTGGGTGGCTGAGCTGAGTTCAGTCTCTTACTAGTTAAAATCAAACTTTTTCTGTGTATTAACCTGTATTTGTTTATCTGAAGTCTTCAACTATTTTTTTTTTTAATATTTAAAAAACTGCAGCATTTTATATGCTTGTCTATTACATTTTAAGAACGACTTACTGATTTTTATTTGAACTCTTGCAAAACAGAGGTCATACGGATCTGAAATTGTCTACTATTATATTGTGTTTGGATAATGTCTCTCAAATTAGCATAAAGTCACTATTGCACACTAACTAAATACTGTTTCATTTGAGGGTTGAAGAAACATGCAATGAACACAGGAAGACATGTTGGAAGCAAAAAAAATCAGGGGAAACTGAAAACCAACACATTTTTGCACAACTTCTGTACTATGTCTTTTAAACAGTTTTTGACTGTTTGGGGGTTTTCCTACTTCAGAGCTAGCATGCAAGTTCAAATAAATGTGCTCAGACTGTGTACATGTTATATGAATGAGAACTTATGAAGCAGAAACAACATTTACATTTCTGAACTGTCCACTTTTTTTTTTTGAGTTAGTTTGTTTTGGGTTTTTTACTAGTTATTGTGAATGCTTATATACTGTAACATTATTAGAGGTTTTTGGTGAAATATAAATTATGCTAATCTGCTAATCTATTTGTGCTGCTTCATCAAGAATAAATTACTGCAAAACTGAGACCTGTTGTAGTCTGAACATGTTGACAGGCACAGAGTATAGGTGACCAGTCTGGATATATTCTCCACATGCAGACCAGGTAAGTTCCACATAGAACATGCATTTATGGATAGAATTTCTTTTTCGTGGAAGAAAGATTTTGAAGCACATTGAGCTAGATGATCGATGTATCATTGCCAGCTGAAACCCAACTTCCATCTGTTTGTTTTATATATATATAATGTTAAAATGGATACTGCAGAGTAAAATCAAGGTGAGACAGCATGTGGAAGTGCCATATTTGAACAGTATAAATGTGACTCTACATCTTTATGTCACACAGTTTTCTGTTCTGAGCCTCCATGGAGCATGAGTCAAAACATTAGAATAAGGAATTCTCTACATAACAGAAGATGAAGAAAATTAATAACAGAAGATGAAGAAAATTAATTATTTGAGGGGTTTTTTTGGGTGCACTCTCCCCACCTCTCCTCCCCAAGTACATAATGGTGAAGATCATAATTGTCTCTCCCATTTAAAATATGCTGTTGAGCTTTGTTTTCAAGACTTAATAAACACTACATACTCAGAAGACACAATGAAACAAGAAAGAAATTGTTCCTTGTGAATACAGCTTTTCTCCTTCTGCCGACTTATACCTACTGAAGTCTATTTCATTCTTAGATACTTCTTCAGAAAACAATTAATCACCGTATTTTTTAGTATTTTCATTTAATGTTAAAGAAGGGGAAAGGATGTTTGAAAAAGATCATCTATACTGTTGTCATGTCCCTAAATGCTGCCTTGTTAATCAATGGCTTTTATCTAGGCCTTACTATCAGTTTACAAAACCTCCTTTGGGTAGAATTAGCATGATTAAGTCTCATTTAATCCAAATACCTCAAATAATGAACAAAATAACAGAAAAATGTTAGGCAGGAAATTTCAAGCCATAGACAGGTTACGTATTAACAAGGTCATTAATTCATTCTTGAACTGTCCACTAGAAGGTATTTTAGGGGACAGTAAACTGTGCTTCTCTTGATTCCATTGTAATGAGATTAATTATAGTCTTTTTCACTTTCTCTTTTTTTAAAAAATTTTATACAGTCTCTATGACCTCATATATCATCATGACAAAAAAATAGAATAATATTATTCAAATAATTCATTTTTGAATAATTGGTTTCTGAAAGTCTCTAAACACAGGTTCAGTAGCCTCTTGTATCAGCGAGTCAGCTTGATTAAATAAACACACAGTCATCCATTTTTTCTTTTATTTTTTTCCTGAGTAGCAAAGGATTTCCTCAGTTAAGGTCTAGTGGAGGTGCATTTTATTTAAGAAATAGCATTTATTGTAGCTCCCGTGTCTTATCCTTTTTTTTTCCCAAAACTTTTTCAAAGATATAACAATACAGAGACCAAAAGAAAATAAATTCTTGAATGGTATGATAATGTAGAGAAGGAAACACCCATGCCTTACAAATAGCTTTTTTTTTTAGCTAGCAGTCCCAGTTGTCCTGGGATAAAGTAATACTTGCATTTAAAAAATATTCTTCATGAAAAGGACCATGTAAAGAATTTCTGTTCACTTTTTTTCAAGAAATTTGTCTGTATTAGCAAAAATATTATCTAGAAGGCATTTAAAAAATATTGGTGTTGAATACCTGTGAAAACAGAGAGTCATGCTGTAGATGCTGATCATCTGCAAATCTGGTGTCATGGTTTAATCCTGGCAGGTGTTGTAGCCTCACACGGCCACTCATTCGCTTCCCTACTTTGGAATGGAAAGAGAATTGGAAAAATAAAGAGAGAAAATAAATGGCTTTCGTACTGAAAAACTTCTTCCTATGATCCACTCTAAACCTACCTTCCCTCAGCTTAAAACCCTACCCCCTGTTCTATTCTTAGACATCCTTATGAAAAGTCCCTGTCCAGCTTTCCTGTAGGTATTGGAACACTCTCTTTTCCAGGCTGAACAACCACAGTTCCTTCAGCCTATCTTCCAAGCAGAGGTGCTCAAGTTCTTGGATCATCTTGTGAGTCTCTTCTGGACTCACTCCAACAGTTATATATCCTTG
This sequence comes from Picus viridis, assembly GCA_033816785.1. Taxonomy (NCBI): domain Eukaryota; kingdom Metazoa; phylum Chordata; class Aves; order Piciformes; family Picidae; genus Picus; species Picus viridis. The sequence goes on from CM066566.1 coordinate 54,190,175, forward strand.
TGGTAATGTGCTCAAAACCCTTATTTCCCTCTCCCCATTGCATAGTCAGGGTGGGCAAAAGAGAAAAAAGGAAAGGGGCAGGAGAAAGTGCCATTTCTACCTAGGGATGGGCTCAGTTCACATGGACCCTTCCCCATGATATGTGTCAGAATCCCTGTGCTTTGGCAAGACCAGGATGCAATAGGTTGAGTTTCCTGCTTCTTTTGGTGACGTTATGACAGCAATTACTCTCAGAGATATTAAAAGGGAGTGAGCCAAAAAGTGCATGCTTCTTCCTCATGGCAAAGTGCCCTTCCCGCTGCAAAGTTCCTTACAGCTCCCTTGCTGTAAAGCGCTCTTCCTCATTAGTTCTGGCTTTTGCATTGCACCTTGGGGATTATAAACTGTGGGAAGAGGTTGTTTTCAGATAGCTTTGGAAGGCTATAGGAAAGATTTGCCTTTGCTCAAATTAGAGAAAGCTATGTTTTGCCTTTGACTCAGAGGTTAATGTAAACACTGTGTAAACAAAGGAGAGAAACTAGGCAGAATTTTGTTGGATGTGTTAAAATATTGTTTTGTTATTTTGACCTATTGTATGCCTTAATTACATGCACGCCAGTAGAAAATGACCAATTAAGATGTGACACGTGCCTTCTGATAGACTAGATAACTATGCTGTATAATGTAATAAACGTCTTCGCCTGCTTACATCTTGTCTTGGAAGCTGTGTTCGAAGTAAATACAACATCAATATAAAATCCATATTATAACAATAAACTGCAGTTTGGAAGGCTTCCTGAAAGCAGAAGACCATTAGAGGAATTCTCACAGTTACAGTGCTGCCCCAGGGAATTGACTGCCTCTTATTATTGAATTAGGGAATAATCTCTTTGTGGGCTTATCTTTTTCCAATTGCTGTTCCTGTGTCCAGTTCTGGGCCCCTCAGTTTAGGAAAGATGTTGACTTGCTGGAATGTGTCCAGAGAAGGGCAACAAAGCTGGTGAGGGGTTTGAAGCACCACTATTATGAGGAGAGGCTGAGGGAGCTGGGGTTGCTTAGCCTGGAGAAGAGGAGGATCAGGGGTGACCTTATTGCTGTCTACAACTACCTGAAGGGAGGTTGTAGCCAGGTGGGTGTTGATCTCTTCTCCCAGGCAACCAGCACCAGAACAAGAGGACACAGTCTCAATCTGTGTCAAGGGAGGTTTAGGCTGGATGTTGGGAAGAAGTTCTTCACAGAAAGATGATTGGCTATTGGAATGGGCTGCCTGGGTAGGTGGTGGAGTCACCATCACTGGAAGTGTTTAAGAAGAGACTGGGTGAGGCACTTGGTGCAATGGTCTAGCCGATAAGATGGTGTTGGGTGATAGGTTGGACTTGATGATCTCAAAGGTCTTTTCCAACCTGGTTGATTCTGTTCTATTCCATTCCATTCCATTCCATTCCATGTGTGTGTTCAACTGAACACTGAACCTGTAAATTTTGCTAACTTTGTATAGTTACATGGAGGTGGAGTTTTAGATTTATAAATAATTAATATTTTTATTAACACCTCTTCATTTTATAACAATCCTTTGTAAGACAGGAACAGCAGAACTGGATGCAGTATTTGAGGTAGGGTCACACAAGAGCAGAGTAAAGATGACGAATCCCCTCTCTTGACTTGTTGGCCACACTCCTCTTGATGCTACCTAGGATATGGTTTGCATTCTGGGCTGCTTGAGTGCACTGTCAGCTCATGACAACTTTCTTACCAATCAGAATCCCCAAGTCTTTTTATTCAGGACTAGTCTCAACCCACTCTACACCATGCCTATACTTGCTCCTGGGATAGGCCCAACCCATGTGCAGGACCTTGACATTCACAAATTTGTATAATATATTGGAATGGGGAAAGGTCTTCAGATTGTCTGAATAAGTTCTCTGCTCTGAATAGAGCTCCAATGAATTAAGTATCCTTCTCAATCCCTTTTTTCTGATTAACATAACTTTTAAATACCAGGGTAGCTACTCATAGTTGATGTCTTTACATTTACTTTCTATAAATGCTCTCTAATATTTGCTGAAATTTTATGTCTACTTTTTAGAATTTCTGTAAATGAAATTTTTCATTATGCCTTTCCTGGAGAGTAAGAACAAAAGTGCATCAATAAAAAAGGCTATAAGGCTATCAAAGTTTTTTTTAAATTAAGAGTACAATTCAGAAGTATTTCATTCTTGACATTCAGAATTACAGGAGTAATTCAGAATTCAGAAGTATTTCATTCTCAATACGTTTTAATTTTTTTCTCCTGAAGCTCAGAAAAATTAATACTGCTAAATCACAAAAAACGTTGTCTTGCTATGAAGACGAAGTGTTTAGATTTTATATATTCCTCTATTTTTAATTGAAGACAGTTTTCAGTATAATGCTATCAATGAGATAAAATTTTGCTCCTTTAAAAGAATGTATCTAGATTCAATAATGGTTCACCAATACTTTTACATTATGCCTGATTATTTGCAGGTATAATTCAATGTCTGGTTTAAATTAATTTTACTTCAAATTACTGAGATTGTATTGCCAGGTTTGAAGTTGATAGTAAAGTTTCAGTGCAACAATGACAGGCTTCAGAGCAAAATATATGTCAGTTTTATAAAGACTTTGGTTTAAAATGAATGATGAAGGGTTTGCACTCAGAACTTCAGGTCCAAAATTAAAGGCTAAATAATGATTAGTCTAATTGGCAAATTCTTATTAGAGTGTTGAATGGTTGTAATGTATATGAAATAGCATTATAACTTCTGGTTTGTTTTCTGCAAGGAGCAACAGTAAATCTACATTTGCATAGTAAGTTTATCAGTGGAGCAATGAAATACTTTCTGCAATGGTTCAAGAAATATACCATTTTCTTTATTCATATCTATTCCACTCAGAAAAGGATAGGTTACCACTTATCAGTCATGACTATAACATCAATAAATCATTCATAGAGTAATAAGTGTTCTGTCATTAGAAGCCTAAACTTTCAAGAGATAAAGTATGGTGTAATAGATGTGTAAAGTAAGTAAAAAACCAAACCAGCAAATATCCCCAAACTAAACCAACCAACCAACCAACCAACCAAATAAAGACACCTAAGAAAAAAAAAATAAAAAAAATTAACTGTCTGAAAGCATTAAGGGTGCCTAACTCAAGTTTTTAAAATTCAGTGACAAATAAGAAGGCAAACACCCTATCGTATAACTCTGCATTATTATACATTCTTCTAGCAGTTGATTCATTTCTTAAAACAAACTACTGAATATTTCCTTCCAATTGACCATGCAGCATATTTAATCTTCAAAAGCTGTAGCTTAATTTAGAATTTCTTTCTAAACAAAGATTTCTAAGTGTGTGTTTCAGCAGCTGTCTTGCCAGGTTTCTGAAGAGAAAAATTAAAGCTCTACTATATTTATTCCAAGTCTTCTCAGTGACTGATTGTGGTGGTTTAAGCCTTAACTGGAATTTATCTACCAAAAAAAATAAATCTGGAGTTGGTTTGGAAGTAGGAGAAGTAAATTTTTTAGCAAAATATATATATAGCAATAACAGCGGGGATTTACAAGGGTAAGGAATAAGAATGAATAGGAGAATATACAAACCCAAATTTTGATGGCCTTGTATCTCCCTCAATATATGTGGATTTCAGTCCTTTAGAGAAATGCGGATGTGGCAGGGAGAAGATCAGGTCCAACCACATGGCAGAACCAGGAAGCCAGCAACAGCTATGGGTCCTTTCAAACAGGCAAGACAGGAGCAGAGAGCCAGATGGCTGCCATTCCTCCACACACTCATACACACCACTCCCCCCCCCCTTACAGTCTTGCTGGACAGGAAGGGGGAGTGGAACAGACCAATTTGGACCCCCGGGGACCCCTTCTCCCAGGAGGGAGAACCCAAGTCCACTTGGATCAGGTTTATTTTGTCCTCTGGGGAAAGCACAGCTCTCACAACCCAACCCCAGGATGGTGTAACCCAGCATACTGATCTAGTATGAGTTAATTTTACTTTATGTTTATCAAGAATAAGGCTTATCAAAGATGCTGTATGTAAATAATTATGAGAAGCTATCACACAGATGGTGGATAATAATGTGTAGCTGGGGAGGATATATTTTTTTCTTTTGACAAGTAAAGAGAAATGACATTTGACTTCTCTTCAGAAATGATAAGATGCAGTGCTTGACAGAGATATAGTCTGCTTCTATGTTCCTAAGGAAAGGGCACATAATGTTGATAATCAGCTTATCTTTCAAAGAGCTGTTCATTGTCCTTCTTCACATTAACATTTTAATGCCTTTCCACTACACAAGTACCTTTGGGAAGTTTATTTGTGGAGCTGAGCGTGGTAGAGGGAAATGGACACTGGTTTCTGTTTATCTGCTATATTTATCTTTACTACCACTCAGATGCCTTTCTTATATATGGTCCATTCTGCAATATCTGTAGAATGTTCAGGTCTTGGGATGTTTGTGCATGTTGACATTTCCTGGACTTCACTGCTGCCAATTGCAAAAAGGAGAAATTGCAGACAGCATGTATGACCACGTGCTTAAAGTAATCTGTTTGATGAGAGCTTTCTGCCTGGTGATGTTGGAAGGACATTAATCTCTTTCACGGTGGAAGACAAGACAAGCATTTCACCAACTCTGTGCTGCTCTCATTGACTCAAAAGTGACCCCTCTTGCCAAACAAAAAATAAGCTTACTGAAACTCAATATTCAGGTTTTAAGTAGGACAGGAATCTTCTGTGAAAAAGCTCAAAACAGTCCTTTCAACTTCCAACAAAAGAGGTATGGAATTAATAATTTAAAACATATAGTAACATGAATTAAATTGTAGAGCTCTGTGGACAGACACTATCATCATATGTAGATGTGCTTTTTGGTAATCAAATGCTGGCCTCCTATAAGTTGTTATAGTGTAATTAATAAGCAGAATATCCTGAAAGACAGGAGATATATGTAAAATCAAAAGCTGAAATAGGCAAAAGTATCTTGGTATGTACCATAGAAGTAAATATCTCATAGACTTATTTCTTCAAATGTTTTAATAATGGTCATCCTCTGACTAGCCATATAGCTTGATGCAAAAAATCCATAACCAGTATGAGAAAAGGAAAACACATGAGGAAATTTGCAAATAAAGGGAAGTGTTTACAAGTGATAGTAGGTAATGGATATGGAATCTGGACTCCACAGAAAGCTTAAAATATTAGACTTTTATTTTCTTCCATATCACAATATTTTTGCACTAAATGTGAAAAACAAGTACCAATGCTGTTACAAAGATACATAATAGAAAATGTCAAAAGGCAAAACTTTGATAACATTGTCAGAGGTCTTCTTAATATCAGAAATAGAAGATATTAATAAACTACAGTCAAAAGAACAAGCTTTTTATATTTCTCACCAAGAGTAGCTAGGCTTCCCCAGAAGAGAGTCAAGTGGCTCCTTTATGTATATTGTTTTCCAGGCAGAAGCAGAACTAAAAACTCACCTAGAAATATTGACAAGTTTAAATAAAATGGATGAACTGCTATCTACCAAGGAAAAAAAAAATTCATAATATAAGTAAATTATCAGAACAGAAATTAACAGCCTAACAAGGAATCATAGAGGCAAGCCTTCACAGAAGTGAAAGAAGAGTTTCATTGGGTTTCTAGCACAAATAAAACTTCTGACCATGAGGCTTGTTACTTGTTACATTCAGAACTGAATGAATAATTATGAGAAAAAAGATGCGTAATTTATTCAATGAATTTGTCTGTGCCTTTTTTCTCTTCTTTCTACAGCCTAGTGATCACAACTTTCTTAAATGTATTCATTATGCAAATTCATTCAACTCATATTCATTTACATTCTTAAAAGACTGGATTAAATTATCTAAAGGGTATGTTGCTTATAATATTTTTGACCAGTCAAAAGAAGTTAGATCACTTGATTAAATAAAAAGATAACCAAAGTTAGTGAAAATATACAGCAGTATAATTTCCATCATGTATAACCTAGCACAAGTTTTAAAATACAACTCTTAAATACTTATGCTGGGATGTCAAACTTCAGACATTTGCTTCAGTAAACAAAGCCAAAGGGAATTAATTCAAAACCTGAAATAAAATGTAGTTCTTTAACTACTATTTCTATCTACTTTCTACACTTGTCCCAGAGGGGGAAAAGGATCCTGGGGCAGGAATTGGCAGGGCTCATAGACAGGGCTTTAAACTAGATTTGAAGGGGGGAGGGGTTAATAGTCTCCTGATGGCCTGTGACAAACAGAGGGGCAGCTCACCTGAGGCAGAGGGATGGAGAGCTGGTAAGGGCTCTCAACTTGCTGCCCTGAGGCAAGCCACGAATGATGCACCAGGACACCCTGTGGAAACCAAGGGGAGTTGGCACAAGAGGACGACAGGGCCAGCCCAGCTGAAGTGCTTCTATGCAAATGCACGCAGCTTGGGCAACAAACAAGATGAGTTAAGGGCCACCGTGCTGTTGGGATGCCATGACATAGTGGGCATCACCGAAACTTGGTGGGACGACTCCCATGACTGGAATGTAGGGATAGACAGGTATAAGCTTTTTAGGAAGGATAGGCAGGGAAGGAGAGGAGGAGGTGTTGCCCTCTATGTCAACAACCAGCTGGAATCAGCAGAACTCCACCTGGGGAGGAATGATGAGTTGGTTGAGAGTTTATGGGTTAGAATTAAAGGCAAGACAGGGGAAGGAGATATTACTGTGGGGGTCTCCTACAGGCCACCTGACCAGCAGAACCAAGCAGATGAGGCTCTGCACAGGCAAATAGAAGCGGCTTCCAGGTCACAAGCCCTGGTCCTCATGGGGGATTTCAACCACCCTGACATCTGTTGGAGGGACAACACAGCAAGGCATCAGCAATCCAGGATGTTCCTGGACTGCATAGAAGACAACTTCCTCCTCCAAATGGTAGAGGAACCAACAAGAAAAGGTGCTACGCTGGACCTTGTTCTCACCAACAGGGAAGGGCTGGTAACCAGTGTGAGGCTCAGAGACGGCCTTGGCTGCAGTGACCATGAAGCAGTTGAATTTAATCTCCTTGGGGCAATCAGGAGGACATATTCTAAGCTTAGGACCCTAGACTTTAGGCGTACAGACTTCGATCGCTGCAGGGATCTGCTAGCCAAAGTGTTGTGGGATGAAGCCCTAGAGGGAAGAGGGACCCAGGACAGCTGGTCAGTATTCAAGGACCACCTCCTCTTTGTCCAGGAGCTATGTATACCTACAAGGAGAAAAGCAGGAAGGAATGCTAGGAGGCCTGCCTGGATGAACAAGGAGCTACTGGACACACTATTACTTAAAAAGAAACTCTACAGGAAGTGGAGGGAAGGACAGATAGAACAGGGGGTATATAAGGAAGCTGCCCGAGCAGCAAGAGGCCTGGTTAGGAAAGCCAAAGCAGAGTTTGAATTGAATCTAGCCAGGGAGGTTAAAGGGAGCACTAAGAATTTCTATAGGTACGATAATGGCAAGAAGAAGACTAGGGAAGGTGTGGGCCCCCTCAGAAAGGAAAGTGGTGAATTAGTCACAAGCAATGTGGAAAAGGCTGAGGTACTCAATCACTTCTTTACCTCAGTCTTCACTGCAAGGGCCTCCAGCCACACTCCTGGACTCATGGAAGATGATGCCAGGGATGGGGATGAAAAACTGCCCATCGTAAGTGAAGCTTAGGTTGGTGATCACCTGAAGAATCTGAAAGTGATCAAGTCCAAGGGACCCGACGGGATACACCCACGGGTGCTGAGAGAACTGGCAGATGAGGTTGCCAAACCCCTCTCTATTCTATTCCAAAAGTCATGGCAGACTGGGGCAGTCCCCACAGACTGGAAAAGGGGAAACATTACTCCCATTTTCAAAAAGGGCAAGAAGGAGGAACCGGGGAACTACAGGCCAGTCAGTCTCACCTCTGTGCCCGGAAAGATCATGAAGCAGATCCTCCTGGAGGCACTACTGACTCAGAAGAATAGTGAAGAGGTGATTTGGAATACTCAGCATGACTTCACCAAGGGCAAATCCCGCCTGACAAACCTGGTGGCCTTCTATGATCAGGTGACAGCATTAATAGATGAGGGGCAAGCAACTGATGTCGTTTACCTGGACTTGAGCAAAGCCTTTGACACTGTCCCACACCACCTCCCGGTCTCAAGCTGGTGACACATGGGTTTGATGGGTGGACCACTAGATGGATAAAGAACTGGCTTGATGGCCACACCCAAAGAGTGGCTGTCAACGGGTCCATGTCCCAGTGGAGGCCAGTGACAAGCGGAGTCCCTCAGGGATCAGTCCTGGGACCTGTCTTGTTCAACATCTTTGTGGGTGACATGGACAGTGGCATCGAGTGCATCCTCAGCAAATTTGCTGATGACACCAAGCTGTGTGGTGCAGTGGACACGCTGGAGGGAAGGGATGACATCCAGAGGGACCTTGACAGGCTGGAGAGGTGGGCACAAGCCAACCTCATGAGCTTCAACAAGACCAAGTGCAGGGTCCTGCGTCTGGGCCGAGGCAATCCCAGGCACAAATTCAGGCTGCACAGGGACTGGCTGGAGAGCAGCCTTGAGGAGAGAGACTTGGGGGTGCTGGTGGACGAGAAGCTCAACATGAGCTCTCAATGTGCGCTTGCAGCCCGGAAAGCCAATCAGATCCTGGGCTGCATCAGGAGAAGTGTGACCAGCAGGTCAAGGGAGGTGCTTCTTCCCCTCTACTCAGCTCTGGTGAGACCCCACCTGCAGTACTGCGTCCAGTTCTGGAGCTCCTCTTACAGGAGGGATGTGGACGTGCTGGAGCGTGTCCAGAGAAGGGCCACGAGGATGATCAGAGGGCTGGAGCACCTCTCCTATGAGGACAGACTGAAGGAGTTGGGGCTGTTCAGTCTGGAGAAGAGAAGGCTCCGAGGTGACCTCATTGTGGCCTTCCAGTATCTGAAGGGGGCCTACAAGAAGGCTGGGGAGGGGCTTCTCAGGCTATCAGGTAGTGATAGGACTAGGGGGAACGGAATGAAGCTGGAGATAGGGAGATTCAGGCTAGATGTGAGGAAGAAGTTCTTCACCATGAGAGTGGTGAAGCCATGGAATGCGTTATCCAGGGAGGTGGTTGAGGCCCAGTCCCTGGAGGTGTTTAAGACCAGGCTGGACGAGGCTCTGGCCAGCCTGATCTAGTGTAAGGTGTCCCTGCCCATGGCAGGGGGCTTGGAACTAGATGATCCTTGTGGTCTCTTCCAACCCTGATTGATTCTATGATTCTATGATTCTATGAAGATGAAAATATTTTATGAGGAAATTAATAATTTGCATTTACCTTCTCACTCCACTGAAGAACTGTTGCTGATCAGTCTTAGAAACATAATTTTCAGGTAGGAGGAACATTAGTATGACCCAAGGCAGGTTTAGAATAGAATAAAATAGAATAGAATTACCAAGGTTGGAAGAGACCTTGAAGATAATCGAGTCCAACCTGTAACCACAAACCTCACAACTAGACCATGGCACCAAGTGCCACATCCAGTCCCCTCTTGAATGCCTCCAGGGACGGCGACTCAACCACCTCCCGGGCAGCCCATTCCAATGACGAATGAATGTTTTCTAACATTTTAGGTACTCTAATCCCAATAAAATTGAATATGATTCATTAAACCTGCTGTCTATGACTAAAAGTTCATAACAGTTATAGAAAAGGCTAACAATCAAAGGGGAAACAATCTAAGGCTTATTTGCCATTTGTTTGCCATCAGAGCAACCTCTGCTTATGTATTCACCTAAATGTATCTCTCAACCAATCAAATATGCTGCTACTCATGATTGGTAATAACTGGATTAACTGACTAGTCTATAAAGATTTATTACATCTATTTGCTAGAATTACCAGTCTGTACAGGAACATCTCTGCAACAAAAATTTTGCTCACTCTTTGCTAATATTTTCCCATACTTCATTGTCTGTAATCTTATTTTTGGATATTGCAAACACTTGTTTTCACTGATGACAAAAAGCTGAGTAACAATGCTCACAATGTTGTTCCTTTTTCCTCCTTTGCAAGTATACACGATCAAGACCCACACTATTAGTAACACAGTATTTCAGATATTTCCATGTAATTGAACCATACTAGCTAAGGAAACTGAAAAGATATTTCAGGGGGAATATTGTATCCTGTTGTAAATAAAGTAATATTCATATGGGCACTTCCACATAAGTTTCATAATCAAGAGATAACAGTTTAATTCTGTTAGCTGAAAATTCTTGCAAGCAATGGAAAATATCCAAAAGTCACATGCAGAGAGCAAAATTCTAGAAAACTTGGCTGTAAATAGATTACATTTTAAAAATGTCTTATAAAAAAAGTGAGTGCAAAAAAGATGTTAGTGATGATTCTTGAACCACCCTGTTGTACTTTCACCCCAAATTATAGATGGTATGACTTAGCTCATTACAGTATCACAGTATCACCAAGGTTGGAAGAGACCTCAAAGATCATCAAGTCCAACCTGTCACCACAGACCCCATGACTAGACCATGGCACCAAGTGCCACATCCAGTCCCCTCTTGAACACCTCCAGGGATGGTGACTCAACCACCTCCACGGGCAGCCCATTCCAATGGCAAATCACTCTCTCGGTGAAGAACTTTCTCCTCACCTCGAGCCTAAACTTCCCCTGTTGCAGCTTGAGACTGTGTTCCCTTGTTCTGGTGCTGGTTGCTAGAGAGAAGAGACCAACCCCTTCCTGGCTACAACCACCCTTCAGGTAGTTGTAGAGAGCAATGAGGTCACCCCTGAGCCTCCTCTTCTCCAGGCTAAACAATCCCAGCTCCCTCAGTCTCTCCTCATAAGGCTTGTGCTCAAGGCCTCTCACCAGCCTTGTTGCCCTTCTCTGGACACATTCAAGTGTCTCGATGTCCTTCCTAAACAGAGGGGCCCAGAACTGGACACAGTACTCAAGGTGTGGCCTAACCAATGCAGAGTACAGGGGCACAATGACTTCCCCACATTAAAAGGAATGATTTTTCTTGGAATGCATAATTCAACAATTATTTTAGATCTACTTTTTATATGTATGCATATGAATATATGCAGGCTTCTATGTATATTACACGTTCATGCATTCTTGTTATTTAATCAGGATTTTCTCTTAAATAATAAATTATGAGAATGGAAACATTTCTTAAACAAGCTTTTATCCAAGATTTGTGCTAAAGGACTGTTTCTGTCACAGGCAATGATAAAAATGTATACTTTTTTTAAATGACATGAGGTCCATGTTTTTATAATAAACACATGACTTAGAAGCCTTAAAGAAGATTTCTCTTTGAGTCTCAAAGTTTCCTATGATGATGAACTCTGTTATGTTTGGAAAATCCTGTCAGAAAATAACCTAAATATTGAAAACTGAATCCTAATTTCAAACACAAGATATTCTAACTGGTCTAAAATGAGCAAAGTGGTTGACATATCTATCTCTGGATTGTCCAAAACCTCCACAATGGAAAATGTACAGAAATTATTTTTATACTTCAGAATCCATGGAAGAGCTGCAAAAATTATCAGAGGGCTGGAGCACCTTTCCTACAAAAATAGGCTGAGAGAGTTGGGCTTATTCAGTCTGGAGAAGAGAAGGCTCCAAGGAGACCTAATAGCATCCTTGAAATAACTGAAAGGGGGCCTACAAGAAGGCTTGAGAGGAACTATTTACAAAGGCATGTAGCACTAGAATGAGAGGCAATTATTTTAAACTCAGAAAGGGTAGATTTAGATTGGACATTAGGAGGAAATTCTTTACTATGAGGGAGGTGGGAAGCTGCCACAAGTTCCGCAGGGAGGTAGTGAAAACCTGATCCCTGGAGACATTCAAGGTCAGTCTTGATGGGGCTCTGAGCAACCTGATCTAGCTAGGGATATCCCTGCTCACTGCAGAGAGGTTAGACTAGATGACCTTTGGAGGTCCCTTCTAACCCAGTGCATTCTATGATTCTATGATCTTCTAATAGTCAAGTCATTGACATGTTCATTTAAAGATCTTCTGACTCATATATTTTTTGCCCGTAAGTAGCATTATTTAACTTTAAATCTTCAAAAAGGTTAAGGAGGACGCAGGAAACTATAGACTGGTCAGCCTCCCTGGAACAGTAATGGAGCAACTTATCCTTGGTGCTGTCCTTAAGCACATCGAAGACAAGAGGGTTATTAGGAGCAGTCAACATGGTTTTACCAAGGGAAAATCATATTTGACCAACCTGATAGACTTTTATGAGGACATAACCAGGTGGACAGGTGATGGTAGAGGAGAGGATGTGGTTTATCTTGCTTTCAGTAAAGCATTTGACACTGTCTCCCACAGCATCCTCTCAGCTAAACTGAGGTTCTGTGGTCTGGATGATCAAGAAGTAAGGTAGGTGTAAACTCATTGAAGAAAAGGAGTCAGAGGGTTGTGGTCAATAGGATGGAGTCTAATTGGAGGCCTATATCTAGTGGAGTCCCTTAGGGGTCAGTACCGGGACCAGTACTATTCAACATATTCATCAACGACCTGAATGAGGGCACTGAGTGCATTGTCAGCAAGTTTGCTGATGATACAAAACTGGATGGAGTGGCTGGCATACTGGAGAGTTGTGCTGACATTCAGTGATACTTAGGCTGGAAAGTTGGGCAGAGAGAAATGCAATGAGTCCTGCACCTGGGAAAGAACAACCCTATGAATTGGCGACCAGCTGGAGAGCAGTGAAAGGGAAAAGGACCTGGAGGTCCTAGTGAATGGAAGGTTGACTATGAGCCAGCAATGTGCTCTTGTGGCCAAGAAAGCCAATGCTGTTCTGGGATGTATTAGAAGGGGTGTGGCTAGTAAGCTGAGGGAAGTTCACCTTCCCCCTACTCTTCCCTGGTGAGACCACATCTGGAATATTGTGCCCAGTTCTGGGCCCCTCAGTTCAAGAAGCACAGGGAACTGCTTGAAAGAGTCCAGAACATAGCCACAGAAATTATTAAGGGAGTGGAACCCATTCTTTACGAGGAGACACTGAGGCAGCTCAGGCTTTTCATCTTGGAGAAGAGGAGACTGAGGGGTGACCTTGTTAATGTTTATTAATATGTTAAGGGTGAATGCCAAGAGGATGGAGTCAGGCTTTTCTCAGTGATCCCCAATGACAGTGGGTGGAAGTTGAGGCACAGGAAGTTCCATGGAAATCTGAGGGAATTTTTTTTCACTGTGAGGGTGATGGAACACTGGAACAGGCTGTCCAGGGGGGTTGTTGAGTCTCCCTCTCTGGAGATATCCAAAGCACACTTGGATGTATTCCCATGTGATCAGGTATACATCTGCTCTGGCATGGGGGTTGGACTAGAGGATCTTTAGAGGTCACTTGTAGCCCCAAACATTCTATGACTCTCTGATTCTGTAATATTATAACAGTTGTTCTGAGGCATTTAGTATTTTTAAAACATACATTGTGATGAAGAGATTATTAATTTATGAATATGGAATATGAATTATGTAAATAGTATTTTATTAATTACCAAAATTATTAATAACCAATGAATCACTTTTTTATATACGTGTTCTAGTGCATGATCGTGAAATACACATCCTAAGTTGTTTAGTATTATAATTAGAACTCAATTGGAATATTTACAGAATCATTTCATATTTATATTACAAAGGGTGCAGTTCCACCACATGACCACTAAATGGCGACGCCAAGGGGCACGGGTGGCTGCTAACAATATAGAGTGAATGTTTCTATGTGTCAGAGGTTACTGGTAGATGCAGATGTTTTGAACCGAATGTTAGTGAGTGGAAAGCGCATGGAAAATACTTTGTGTCCTTTGTTTGTAGCAAGGTTGGATTCCAGCAGACTACTGTCGCTGGACTGGTTCCTAGGCTGGTCTGGATGGCAGTGCTGGGTGGCAATCCTCTCTCCACAGCAGTGGGGAGGAGATGGAACCCAGGGTTAGCTGGTAGGCAGATTCCCATTCCAGGACTCACAGACCCCTCCAGGCAATAGGGAGCAGTCCTGGTAGGTCGGCCCGGCAGGGCTGGTCCCGGAATGGGGTCAGACCTCTCAGAGTTGGACCTCAAAGAGTCAGCTTGCACGACAGGGTGGGGCGACAGCTCCTGATAGGCAGGCTCAGAGGTTTCTGATCTGGCATGGTAGCAGGCGGGGCTGGACCTAGCAGGGTTGGCCCTGCTGCAACGGGTTTCAGGGCACGGACAGTGCTCTAGGTTTTCCCTGAGGTCTACAGGGCTCGGAGCGGCAGAAGTTGTGGCTCCTCTCATGCGATAGTGGGGTTATGCAGGCATGCGATCCTGCTTTCCAATCTGACACACATGGTCAGTCTGCTGGTTAAGGCTAATGCAGACGTGTGGGCTGCCGGACTTGACTAAGTCCTTTCTCCCCGACAGCTGGGCAGATCTTACCCTTGGGGGTCCAGTCCTCTCGAGACACAGCGAGCTCTCCTGGTTGATGAGACTGGCTGTAACGACGCTGGAGCTTCTCAGGCTCAGCGAAGGTCCCTCCTCTGAGGAGATATTCTCAGGGCTCAGGCTCAACGGGCCTGCCTGGATGTGGGCTTCTCGTTGCTGTGCAGAGGCTAGTAGTTTGCTTGCAAATATGAGAAAGAAGACTTAATAGCAATGAGCTCAATGGCAAAGGCTATGGCACGAGCTTTGTCTCTCTCGAGCAAGGAGAGACAGCAAAGTGAAAGAGGGGGCAACTTGTTTACCAACTGGGGTAATACTTATAGATTCCTCGAGGCTGGATTTGACCAGTGGGCACTCTTGTACACAACTGGCTTCAGCCTATAGGAAGCATGAAGCTAGAATTATGCCCATACTTAGTATTCGCACAAGCATGCTGTGCACTGGGTGCATGCAGTGATCTGTGCCGGCTTGGCTAATGCCTTGGCTTTTGTCTCACTCATGAAAGAGGGGGACCTTGTCCCCATGCTGGGACAAGGTTCAATATCTGGGCATAATGTGCCTTCACTACATACATAAACACAAACAATTTTTAGCTTTTCATAAAGATTGGTGATAGATCCTTTCATTATTCAAAATTCATAATAGTAAGGAATCTAGCCAGATCTAAAACTAAGCAACAACTTCATATGAATTCAAACCAAAAGTAACAAACCCCCCGAACACCTCAGATAAAAGCTACTGTAGTTAATAAAACTTCTGCCAGATGATGAAGTGAGAAGCAAAACAGAACTGATTTCCTGTAATAAAGAGCATCAAGATTTCTTGATTTTCAGTAGTCTAGGGAATTTGGAATTGTTAGTGTTGCATGTCATTTGCAGCTAAAAGGTGTTGTGAAGAAAGGCAAATAACACCACATCTGAAAACTTCATCTCATTTATACTGTTAAAGTCTTCCAATTTAAAGGCAGAATTGTAAAACTGAAGTGATACACTTTTCTGCTTTTCACACATTCTTTTTTAATCTGTAAACATTTTATGAGTCTGAGTTAAGAAGTAGGGTACCTCATTAGTATGAAACAGTACATATTACTATGATGTAGGTCTCATATAGTTTTTATTGGCATATTTTACAGAGTGTTCTAAACCCTTTTCAGGAATCTGCATTCAAATTACCTATAAGTTTCTAGGAAAGAACCTGAAGGAAATTTATCTGCCCAGTATTGGCTACGTGTCTTCGATGCAATAGCTAGTAAATTCCAGAGACTGAGACAGTGGACACAGAGACCTGCCATTCACAGAGCTGAAGTACCTGTGTTCAGTCCCACATTTTACCCATTAGTGTCCCATAGATTTTCTATAGTATGATGCACAACAATTTGAAAGGTGTATATGTCACTTATGAGGTCAATGTTGCTCTCTTGGTCCCTACCAGATCAATATCTATGACAAGCAGACTTGTAAATTCTCTATGTAATTATTATCTATTTAATTTTATACAGTTTTCTATGTACAAACCCATCATAAAAGCATAGGCTTGTTACTCCAAAACTAGAAAAAGATTGAGTTTTGAGTAAGCAATAACATCAGAATCCTAGAATAGGACCTGACTCTGAACCAAGCAGGCTTTGCAGGACTGTTTGTTGTAGATAGTACAAGATGAAAGATGTTGATTTAAAGCATACTAAAGTGCAAGATGTTATGCCTTTCAGTTTTGATACTATTTTTAAATGATGCAGAGCAATAGAGGAATCAATAACATATGGGCTTACCTGATTGACTTCTTGGCAAACAGCCCCTTGTTTTTAGAGAAGTTTTTTTAAGAAAATAAATGAGGATGTCTTACAAATGTGCAATTTGCTATTTTAATATAAAATTTATGAGATGCATTATTTCAGTTTGTAGAGGTAGTTTGTAGGACATAAGGTAACATTACTTATCCAAAATGCATACCATTTAAAAAGGTTTAACAAGTAAGAAAGAGTCATTTTGACAACATTGAAGTTTTTCCTGAAATATGCCAGTGGATGTCTGGTTTAAACTGTCTGCAGTTATATTAGAAAACAGATTAACTTCCAACAATATGATAATGTAAATTTACACTAACAAAGGGAGTTTAATTCTAAAAGATATTATAGAGACTTACCAAATAGGTGATTTTGTTTCATGGAGAATGGACTCAATATCTAATGGAAAGCACTGTGATTCATTAAATTGGACAGCAGTGTAGAAATGAAGAAACCTCAGTTTTGTTTTGGGTTATGCCAACAGTCACCTGCATGATTTTTAGAATGTTATTCATCTCTCAGCCCTTGGTTATTACAAAGGTAGATATAAGTTGTCTCTAACAAATACTAGTTTCAATAAATAATGAAGATATTATTATTATTATTATTATTATTATTATTATTATTATTATTATTATTATTATTATTATTATTATTATTCTAGAAACTAGTTAGTATTTCAAGTCAAATAAGTGACATAAAAGGGATTTTTCTCATCTGGAATTGTTTCTAGGCTTACCAGGCAACAATTTACCATTTTAACAATAATTTGAAGTACAGTATTGAAGTGTGGCAAAATGTAATATGATAATATACTGTGATGAATTGCATTATATTCTCCTTATATTAAAGTCTCTGGTAATAGGGTAAGAAAAAAGATTCATTTAATGAGTGAGAGGTGATATCTGTATGGTACCTGCAAAATGGTGGCATGGATGGATATGTTGAACAATTTCCTGAGTACACAGGCCTTTTCTGAAATAAACAAATGAACAGGTCATTTACACCTTGGGAAATAATATTGTCGTAAATATGAGTTACTGGGTATTTTAAAGAGAGACATTACATTTTTTATTTCCTATTAGATTTCAATTTTACACATAAGTTTTAAACAATTGGGTTTACAGATTGGAAATGTATGACCTTCTAATGCCTTTTGACAAATCATATCAAAAGGAAAAAGTTGCAGTCAAAGAGACACCACCATACATTACTGTGCTCACCCACTCCAATGGTCACAGAGAGAAAGCCTTGTTAAGACTTTGTAGTGTCAACTGAAGTTGCTAATACCATTTGCACACATTCTCCTGGCAAAATGATGTGTGAGTGCTTTATAATTTGCTTTAGATAGAATCAGACACATTGCATAAGATCACAAGTTGAACTTGTCAGACTGCCTCAGCAGACTTCTACCACATCATCCATTCTCTTTGCAGCATCACCCTCAGCTGTTTTACCAGGCTTGTCAGAAAACAAAGGGTCTTTGATCTTTGGAGATATGATTTTTACCTCCCTTTGCTCCTTTCCTTCACACTGAACTTGAGGCAATGGCTTCTTTGGGACAGAAGTTTAATTGTCTCACAACTAAATGATGACATCAAGTGAGCAGCTGAGAACACCACTTAATACTAGCTAATAGCTTTACAAATGCTGGGCTGGATAGAAATTGAATCAGTACATGATAATAGTTCTATTTGGAATATGCTAATAATAACATACGATGTTTGAGCTACCCAGAACTATGAGGCAGATACACAGCCTGTGAGATTTCTTTTCAAAACACCAATACAAATTGACAACAATGCTCCTGATTATATACTGCTTTCACAAGGATACATTCTTCATCTGTGTCATGTACAAAATAGCAGTAGTTTGACTGGGTAATACAGAACAAGAAAAAGGTTAAAAATATATTTCAGGAGGTATTAAAGAACTCCTAAGTTATTTGTCTCTAAAAAAAAAAAAAAGTATTATCCTTAATAATGATGCTCCTTTCCCTGTGGGGAGATGCAATTTCTTTCCCTGGCCATAATTTTTCCATTGAAAAGATTTTGTCCTTTATTTGAGGTAGCCAACCTGACAAGACAATCAAATAGAGAATATAGATACTAAGCATTACTATTATCATGGATTACATCTGTGAGTATACATATGTCTCTCTTATAAAACACCAGTCTGCATAGGATAGCTGTAATCTAAATTAGTATATGCCTGTTGACACAGAGACTGAACAAGAATGTTGTATTTAAACCAGCTAGAGACATCAGGCATCAAAAAATTGCATAGTGGATTTCATTTATAGGCTGTGTGCCATGAATATATTTGGCAAAATAAATTGCATTAATTTACTTAAAGTTTTACAAAATAAAACCTTCAGTCTGATATGGAGCTGATTTCAAAACAGGTTCATATATTTAATGGAAGCATAATGTAGGTCTTCTGTGAGGAGAAAATCTGGAGTTTGAAGCGCCATCTTTCTCTAACAATAAATGTGAGATGAGGGATGTTACAGAGGCCATTTATATTCTCAGAGAACCCATGCAAGTGCTTGATTTCTCTTAAAAATTGGTACAGCAATATTGATACTATTTCATCTAGCGATCTTCTAAGATATTTCTACTCTACAAAGGTTCAACAAAAGTATTACCATTAAATAATTAGGGTTAGCTTATAAATTATACATGCAGTTCTAAACAGATAATTAATTTTCTGCATACTGGAAGATTTGCCTGCTTTCTCATTTTTAAGATAAAGGATTAAAAAATAATAACAAAATCATCTAAAGATTGACTCAAAT
Source organism: Picus viridis (assembly GCA_033816785.1). Classification (NCBI taxonomy): domain Eukaryota; kingdom Metazoa; phylum Chordata; class Aves; order Piciformes; family Picidae; genus Picus; species Picus viridis. The sequence goes on from CM066566.1 coordinate 54,209,193, forward strand.
ATTTTGTTTATTTGACTCAAATATTTTGTTTATTTGTCCTCTTCTATTAGTATTTTTGCCCTAAATAAAAATCACAAAGTAATGGGTCCATGAGACCATTTTAGGCTGTGCCTTTAAGAAAGGGACAGTTACTGGAACGCTCTGGCTGAGTGTTTTGAAAACAAAGATAAAGTCTAAACGAATTTCATTGGTAGATTGGTAGAATGCAACTTTAAAATTTTTAGCTTTAGTTCAGTTTGAATCTCATTCTTGTTCAGTCTGTTTCAGCCCCTCTGAACAGCTGCTCTGCCTTTCCTCTGTGCTGGACGGAGTTGACCTTGAACTAACTGAGCTAACAGATAGGAAACTAATTCTTGCATACGCTTCGAGCTAACAGAATTTCCTCCTTAATAATTCCCTTTTCTCTTTCTCTAATCCTTTTTGGGAAAAAAGGGAGGTAGGGGGAAAGAGGGGGCAGAGGGGGGGGACCCTCCTGGCTGGAGGAGGGAGTTTTGTTCTGTATTACATTCTTTGCAGTATATTTCTAGATATATTTTAAATTCTGTATGTTGTGTATATATTCATTGCATCTCATCCTGCTTGTAAATATAGCTTATTCATCTGCTTCTCCGACTGAGTCAGCAGTGGTTTCTTTGTGTGTGGGGGAGAACTGAGCCTCTCATCACAACAGTCCATGTTCTTTAAATTTCCATATCAAAATATGAGTATTCCAGACCATCTTTAAGTGATATGTTTGGCTTTCAAACTGCTGTAGAAAACAAAACCACACAAGAAAGTGCTTAGGTAATTTTCTTTCCTAATTTCAACAGAAAAAGAATATGGTCACTATTTAAGATTGGTCTTCTCAGAATTTATAGCAAAATGAAACAGCAAAGCCCCAAACACTATTTTTAACTTTAGCTTGTACCTCTGTTTCACAAAATTCATAAATACAAATATGCTCACACAATCAAATTATAATGAAACAGTAAAGTTAAAAAAATCATCAACACACAATCTCTACCTTTCTTTCCCAATATGAGTAATTTTGTTTTGTTTAATTTGGCCTACAATTTGCTATTGGCAGTTGACATTTTTTAATAGTATATAAATATTGACTTTAATATTGATAGCTAAATTTTAAGCGTGTTCATACTATTTAATATTTTGTCCCCAGCATATAGGTAGGTAGCTTAGTCTCAAAGAATAAATAATTCAGCAGTTGCTGTAGCTTGCACAGATGTCAGCTAAATTTATAATCTGGACAAAGTGAAATCAGCTTTGAGTCATTGAAAACCAGAGTCTGAAATGTTATTAATTTACTAAAAAATATTTATTTCACCAGGGTTTTTCAGTTACAGCTAAAATACAACAAAGGCAAAGAGGGAAAGAGCTCACTTGTCCTGTGCTCCCAGTATGATTCAATTAAGATTCTGAAGTTACACTGGTGTTTCTGCAGGTTGCAGGTCCATAAGTAATTTATTCACAATGTCTAATCTATGTGCTTTGATCTGGCATAAATTCCCACTAAAGTCAGTAAAATCAAATCTTAATCCCATTCTACTTTTGGTTCTATGTGTACGAGAAGCATTTGTACATCAGATGGAAGTTCAAACCCATGAGTTATTAGAGTCTTCATAACATTATGAAACTACTATTGAGCTTCTCCTTATGAAATTTGTGACCAAAATCTTTCTGTCATAACATTCTTCTATTGTTATGTGATAATAATCTTCAGAGGATTCAGCTGTTAATTAATGAGTTGCCTCAGAATATGGCTTGGCTTTATCAGGGAAAAGGGAGAGAAGGAGATAAAGAGGACAGAACGGAAGGAAGAGAGATGGTGGAAGAGGGAGGACTTAATTTCAGATTGGTGTTCAGTTCTTATCTAAACCAGATGGCCATGCGGAAGCATGGGCCTGGCCAGCATGTCCAGAATATACTAGCAAGGCAATATATAACACGGTGTTGGCTACTGTTCTTAATAATTATTGCAAAGAATGAGACTGTAGTTTGTCTTTTAAACTATCTTTGCAATCAGAAAGTGGCACACACAGTTTTGGCTTTCTTTGGAAAAAGGGAGTTAAAATCCAACTTTTCATCCTCCTATGTAGGTTCTATAATGAACAGTTATGTTACCTTTTAGCAATGGCATACTGCAGGACTAGTCATAATTTCTGGTGATTGTTTCACTGTCATGGGAAAATAATCACATTTGTTTTTCCCACTCACCAGATGACTCATGTAACTACTTCCTTTGACACTGGATGTGCACCTTTGTATCTGATGGCATTTGCACACTTTCAGTCATTTTATATAAATAGGCTTTTTTACATCAAATATGTCTGTTACAGCTGCTTGCCTACTCTTTCCTTCCTTCCCTTCTCACCCTCAACAAAAAGCCAAGCAAACAAAATAAACCTTAACCCTCCTCAGATTACCGTCTACAACTTGCTTAAATAAACATGTAGTTGTTGATACAACCGATTGATGATTGACATTCTAAGTCTACCCTGTTAACAGTTTGTTATCATAGGCATTGTAACCAATTAGGCTCGAGCCTCGTTTGTCCAAGATTTATTTTCCAATATCTGGAGCTCAGAACAAGTTTTCCTTAAAATTAATAAGAACACTTTGAATACTTTAAACTAATATATAGCTTTGAAGCTAAAGGCTCCAGCAAGTAAGCGGTTTGGGGTATTTGTGTGGTTTTTGTGGGGGGTGTTTCCCTTTATTTCCTAATTTAAGCAGTTATTAAGCAACATATGACTTACTCTGCATGAGCTAAAATATTGAAAAAAACATTTGAAGGGTCAAGATGAAGCAAACAAATCTTAAATATAAATTGATCCTTAAGCAAGTAATTAAGTAAAAGCGATATAAATGTCACTTTTACCTTAAATTTCAAATTAAAAGACACAGGAAAAATCCTGCTATAAAGTATAAATTTTTTCTACAGATATCTACTTATTTTCTAGAAGATTTTATTCAAACTATTATTAAGCTGGAGTTTTGAGGATAAAACTCTTTTCAGTAGTTCACAAGTGGGAAGAATTTTATGAAAGTCAACAATGGCTATGTCCATTCTCATTATTCTAACTGCATTGAAATGGCTGATTTTATAATTAGTTTCAGATGAGCAGTTTAACGCATTATTAGGCACCACTAATGGATACTCCATTCTTGAAGATACAGAAAACTCTGTATTACAACTACAACTATTTAAGAACAGGGGCTTTTTTGTTAGTTTATTGACTTTTTAACTCAAAAAACTTGATTCACTGAAACAAGAAGTTCAGTATTACAGAATAAAACCCATGATTTTCAATGAAACTGTTTTTGGGAACATGTTTTGGTTATTTCACCCCTTTGAAGAGAGTTTAGAACAGCCTAGATGAATTAAATTTAAATTCTTTCTCCATCATGTTAGAAACATGAATTTGAATCATGTTTTCTGTTATGCCAAATAAGATGATGATTACAGGATAGGGATGTATTTGATCATTTGTGATTATTTAGTATTTGGGAACTGAAGTACAGAATCTTATTAAATAGTTAGACAAGTAAGTAGAATGCATTTGTGTGTATGTACATATATATTATATAGACATATCATAGAATCATAGAATCAATAAGGTTGGAAAAGATCTCAAAGATCATCAAGTCCAACCTGTCACCCTACACCTCATGGCTACTAAACCATGGCTTCAAGTGCCACGTTCAATCCCTTTTTGAACACCTCCAGGGACAGTGACTCCACCACCTCCCTGGGCAGCCCATTCCAATGGCCAATCACTCTTTCTGTGAAGAACTTTTTCCTCACCTCAAGCCTAAACTTCCCCTGGCACAGTTTGAGTCTGTGTCCTCTTGTTCTGGTGCTGGTTGCCTGGGAGACGAGACCAACCCCCACCTGTCTACAACCTCCTTTCAGGTAGTTGTAGAGAGCAATAAGGTCTCCCCTTAGCCTCCTCTTCTCCAGGATAAACAATCTCTGAAGAAATTAAGGCTTTAATACAAAGATAATAAAATTACAGATTTTATTTTAATTTTTATTTTTTTAAATGTTAAATTTTATTAATTTACATCACCTCAGATGCAGTTACATCTGGCTGCTGTACATCTACAGCTGTACATTTTAATAGTTTCCTAATATAGAACAGTCATTGTAATGTCATGCCTAAGGCTATTATTGGTTGTAATAACAATGGATATTATTATTTTTATTACTATTATTATTATTGTTGTTGTTGTTGTAAAATGTTGTTGCAAAATATTGTTGTATAGCACATTACATAGCTACCACAATGGAACATCTTTTCAGCTTGGACAATAATTCGTAGTTTTGTATGCACATTTCAGGTGTGGCCATACAGAGTACGAATAATTTTAGCAAAAAACCAGAAAGACAATTTTGTTTTCTTGCTGGATATGAAAGACCAGAAGTGAAAGAGAAGAATGATAGAGAGTCAAACTGGATGCCTATACGGGATTGCAGATATTTTACTCAGAGTAACACTCCAAGTCTTTCTCACTGATGAACCAAAAGTAGGGCTGCTGCGTATTCGAACTCTTGAATATATTTCACAGTATCACAGTATCACAGTATCGCTAAGGTTGGAAGAGACCTTGAAGATCATCGAGTCCAACCTGTCACCACAGACCCCACAACTAGACCATGGCACCAAGTGCCACGTCCAATCCCCTCTTGAACACCTCCAGGGATGGTGACTCAACCACCTCCACGGGCAGCCCATTCCAATGATGAATCACTCTCTTGGTGAAGAACTTTCTCCTCACCTCCAGCCTAAACTTCCCCTGGTGCAGCTTGAGACTGTGTCCTCTTGTTCTGGTGCTGGTTGCTAGGGAGAAGAGGCCAACCCCTTCCTGGCTACAACCACCCTTCAGGTAGTTGTAGAGAGCAATGAGGTCTCCCCTGAGCCTCCTCTTCTCCAGGCTAAACAATCCCAGCTCCCTCAGCCTCTCCTCATAAGGCTTGTGCTCAAGGCCTCTCACCAGCCTCGTTGCCCTTCTCTGGACACGTTCTAGTGTCTCGATGACCTTCTTAAACTGAGGGGCCCAGAACTGGACACAGTATTCAAGGTGTGGCCTAACCAATGCAGAGTACAGGGGCACAATGACCTCCCTGCTCCTGCTGGCCACACTATTCCTAATGCAGGCCAGGATGCCGTTGGCCTTCTTGGCCACCTGGGCACACTGCTGGCTCATGTTCAGGCGGCTGTCGTTCAGCACCCCCAGGTCCCTCTCTGTTTGGCCGCTCTCCAGCCACTCTGACCCCAGCCTGTAGCTCTGCATGGGGTTGTTGTGGCCAAAGTGCAGCACCCGGCACTTGGACTTGTTGAATGCCATCCCATATATTCCCATATGCCACCCCATATTTCATGTTGCCATTCCTCCAGCATTAGTCCCTTCCTTCCAGAGAAACAGATGAGAAACACAGGAATCAGATAAGTAGCAGAACAACAGTTTATGAGATTTAGCCCTCATGAGTTTTTTACTATGTCTTCAGATACTATTTTTCTGCATACACTCCTGTTATTAAAACATATTAAAAATTCTGTGACATATATTTCAAATGTAACATGTTTGAGAATATATATCAGAAACTACTGGATCACTGAGTATATAGGAAAACCTCTGAAATAGAATATACTTCATACAGAGCGACATTATCAAATAGATCAATAAATAAAATTGTTGGCATAATTTTAGAATTATCCACCAACTGTTTAGACATCACATCAGCACAGATTATTCATATAAAATATCTACTCTAAGAAGTTAAACACTTTTACTTTTGTTCCAAATACTTTTAAGAAAAGATTTTAATGTTCTGCGTGCTAAACTCCCCTACTTAATATGTCTTACATTGATACTTAAGCATCTAATTTCTTGTTAAAAAACATAAACTGAACGAGAAATTATTTCTACAGCTCTTAAAAACAGTTAATTCCCACATTGCTCTTAGCTTTGTGTGACATTATTTTATGGTTTTAACTTTCTAACAAATATCCTGAATCAAATACTTTGTATCAACCACAATTCTTGCAAGCAGCAGTGTAACTAACTGACAAAAAAAAGGGAAAACATAAATGTATTTCTTAAAATGTTGAATAATTTTACACTTTTTTGGGGGGGGAGGTGAGCATTTTAACACTTTACTCAGTACTGACTCAGGTCATGTTGGAAATGTCATTGTTGTGATTAATTGATAGCCATAACCTACAGCAGGGAAGCATATAATTTTAAACTGAATAGTCTTGGATAAAGACCAATTAGTACCATGGCAAATGATGAGCAATTTCAATATCAAATGTCATTCAGGGTATTGTTATGTTGCTGTCCTATTTCTTTTGTTGTTTTCCTTCCCTTCCTCCTCCTCCCTCAGTTCACATCTTTTAGCGATGCAAAATACCACTGTTTTCAAAATTAGAAACACACTCAAACATTAATTCCTTTAAGTAAATCAAATAACACCAAAGATGAACATGAAGCAGCCCTTTAGGCAGTCAGCAAAGGCCTCTAGTGCTGGTTGTCAATGTAACCATTAAAACCTGAGTGTGAACGCATGCAATACTCAGAAAGTGATATGTGGGAGCAGAGCCACACTTGCTGCGTACCAGTGCACTCATATAGGTGTCAGCAAGAAAAGAGTTTCTGTTCCAATATGTATCTGGACTGCAGTTTTTAATCTTTTCTTCCCAGGATATTGGATGCAGTATGCAGGCATAGATGAGTATGGTAGGTCTCAAGTGAAAACAAACTTCTCTAGATAAACAAACAAAAAAAACCTACACACCAGAGCTTTTACATGTGTTTCCTTTGGAATTTTCTGAGCTTTCTTGTGTTTTCCACAGTGTCCTACTGGGGACAATGTGATACCAGAATCTGCCTGTGTGGTTCCAGTTACAGGATGGGGTCCTACTTCATAAATGAAAATTGGTAATGGTCATTTATAGAATCATAGAATCAGTCAGGGTTGGAAGGGACCACAAGGATCATCTAGTTCCAACCCCTTGCCATGGGCAGGGACACCTCACACTACATCAGGCTGGCCAGAGCCTCATCCAGCCTGGTCTTAAATACCTCCAGGGATGGAGCCTCAACCACCTCCCTGGATAACCCATTCCAGGGCTTCACCACTCTCAAGGTGAAGAACTTCCTCCTCATGTCCAGCCTGAATCTCCCCACCTCTAGCTTCATTCCATTCCCCTTAGTCCTATATATCCTAATATCCTAAGAAGCCCCTCCCCAGCCTTCCTGTAGGCCCCCTTCAGATACTGGATGGCCACAATGAGGTCACCTCAGAGCTTTCTCTTCTCCAGACTGAACAGCCCAAACTCCTTCAGTCTGTCCTCATAGGAGAGGTGCTCCAGCCCTCTGATCATCCTCGTGGCCCTTCTCTGGACACGCTCCAGCACGTCCACATCCCTCCTGTAAGAGGAGTTCCAGAATTGGACGCAGTACTGCAGGTGGGGTCACCCCAGAGCTGAGTAGAGGGGAAGAAGCACCTCCCTTGACCTGCTGGTAACACTTCTCCTGATGCAGCCCAGGATCTGATTGGCTTCCTGGGCTGCAAGTGCACATTGAGAGCTCATGTTGAGCTTCTCGTCCACCAGCACCCCCCAAGTCTCTCTCCTCAGGGCTGCTCTCCAGCCAGTCCCTGTGCAGCCTGAATTTGTGCCTGGGATTGCCTCGACCCAGACGCATGACCCTGCACTTGGTCTTGTTGAACCCCATGAGGTTGGCTTGTGCCCACCTCTCCAGCCTGTCCAGGTCCCCCTGGATGGCATCCCTTCCCTCCAGTGTGTCTGCTGCATCATACAGCTTGGTGTCATCAGCAAACTTGATGAGGGTGCACTTGATGCCACTGCCCTTGTCACCCACAAAGATGTTGAACAAGACTGGTCCCAGGACTGATCCCTGAGGGACTCTGCTTGTCCCTGGCCCCCACTGGGACATGAACCCATTGACAGCCACTCTTTGGGTGTGGCCATCAAGCCAGTTCTTTATCCATCTAGTGGTCTACCCATCAAACTCATGTGCCACCAGTTTGGAGACCAGGATGTGGTGCGGGACAGTGTCAAAGGCTTTGCTCAGGTCCAGGTAAAAGACATGAGTTGCTCGCCCTCATCTATTAATGCTGTCACCTGCTCATAGAAGGCCACCAGGTTTGTCAGGCAGGATTTGCCCTTGGTGAAGTCATGCTGACTGTTCCAAATCACCTCCTCACTATTCTTCTGAGTCATTAGTGCCTCCAGGAGGATCTGCTCCATGATCTTTCCGGGCACAGAAGTGAGACTGACTGGCCTGTAGTTCCCTGGTTCTTCCTTCTTACCCTTTTTGAAAATGGGAGTAATGTTTCCCCTTTTCCAGTCTGTGGGGACTGCCCCAGTCTGCCATGACTTTTGGAATAGAATAGAGAGGGGTTTAGCAGCCTCTTCTGCCAGTTCTCTCAGTACCCGTTGGTGTATCTCATCGGGTCCCTTGGACACTTTCAGGTTCTTCAGGTGATCATGAACCTGATCTTCACTTATGATGGGCAGTTCATCCTCCCAGTCCCTGCCATTATCTTCCATGACTCCATGAGTCTGGGTGGAGGCCCTTGAAGTGAAGACTGAGGTAAAGAAGTCATTGAGAACCTCAGTCTTTCAAGTAGGCATTCAACTGACATTACAGAAAGCTCTATGCAACTGTTCATTAAAAATCAATTAATTAAATAGTTAGATCATATGATGTATATAATTGTCCTGGTTTGAGGCCAGGCAGATCCTCTCCTGCCCTTGAGAAGGGCAAAAGAATGATACTCACACAAATGGATTGCAAAGTGATGGAAAGTTTAAATGGAAATGCAGTAACTGTTGTACAGAATCTACAAAGCATAGTGACAAGAGTCCCAAAGCATATTGAGTCCTTTATAGCACACCCAAAGACTCCCAGCATTTCCCTTTTCCACCCCCTGAGCCTATATCCAAGATCCAGCCCCCCAGGCTAGGCTAGTCTCAAGCTGGCCAGATCTGAAACTGCCCCTCTCCCTTCTTCTCCTGGCATTAGGCCTAGCCAGGCCTAAGAGGCCTTGAGATACTCCCCCGCTATTACCTGATAGGGAGCATCTCCCTCAAGAGCAGAGAGGGAAGAAAGAGAAAGACTTTGCAGATGGATTGGTAGGGTGCAGGATATTATGGGTATGAAATACACAGCTTCCTGTGTCCACCTACTGCGCTGGACCCTCAGGACACTGGAGGTGTAACTTGTGTGGCAGTAACAGGAGGCACCCAGCCTAAACTGCCACAAAAAACGTATGTTTTAGATATTATTTAATGGCTGATTTAATAAGCTACACATTTCTGTATACCCCATTCAACATTGCCTTTCTAAATGCAGGATTGGCCAGGTTGGAAGAGAATAGATGAAGCATTATTTACATATTAATTTTTACATATTGTCTGATTCTTGATCCTTTCCTTATAAAACATACAATTCATAAGGGATTTTGGGATGTGTAGAGAATAGGATAAAGTTTCTATCAGAAATGTGAGAAAATGTGCAGTGGGCCAAAGTAACACACTTTAAAATTGGAGGACAGGCACTGAGTAGAAACAAATTAATTCACTAGCAAGCATACCTTGCTTGTATTATAATCATATGCATAGTGAGGATAAAGTCTAGCTTTATTTGCAAGTCATTTTAAAAAATATTAATTAATATTAATTTTCTTCTTAATTTGTTACTAAGTGTCATGTGGTTGCATGTATTAGAACTTCAAGATATACCGTTTATCATGTCCCATCTGACAACAAAATTGGAGAAGTTAATTCTGCAGCTGTCCTTTGGATCCTTTCTCTTTAGCATCTGTGCATTAGATTGGGAAGGGTTTTGTAGGAGGAGGGACAGCTGCATGAAATTACACAATCCATATTTTAATTATATTTTTTTTTTTTTTAATCTCAACTGCTGCTTGTTAGATTAATACTGTTTGTATAGGACTCTGAGTTACTGTTGTATATTAATCAATCAAACCTTTGCTAATTTAAGGAGGAAATCTTACATCACTGGGACATGGTCATTATGAATGCTGTCTGAACGTTCTTAGGTGATTCTCATTGCTCTCCTCCACTTTCAAGGGAAGATCTTCCATTGTGTGACTTGACAGGTTGTCATATCATTGCGAAAACGCTGACCCTTCCTTAGTATTTCCTCCTCCAAGGATTATTTTAGGAAGGGTGCCATCTAATGCCACTGTCAGTATTTGCAAATTATTTTCTTTTTTCTCTCAGAATCACTTATGACCATCAACCCTGAAAATTCCTCTTTTTTTTTTTATGTAAACACACTTGATCATACAGACAGCTCTAATTAGATAACTTCATTAACTGTCATGGCATTCAGGGGAAATTTGATTTTAGAAGATAGATCATTCTCTGTATTTGATTTCCCTGATAAGTGTTTATAGAGGTAGCATGGACTTTCCAGTGTTCCATGTAAATGAAACATAAAAGTGCAAATCCTTAACCTTTTTCTCCCACCAAGTTCTTTGATTATTCAAAAAATACATCAATAAGAAAGTATCAATAAGATGCTGCAGTGGAGTTTGTTGTTTAAAGATTTGATTAGTTTTCTTGTCCTGCCCATTTGTAATGGTTTGAGCAGAATCATATATGTATGTATCCATGTATCTTACACCATTCTGAATATTGCTTCCTGCAAGAAAGTGAGCATTGCTGAGGTTTGGGAGGCTCGCAGGATGTTGTGTAGTTTGTAAAGAATTTTGTTCCCGGGTGCAGGCTGGACTTTCTCTTTTTCTGGTTTAAATTTTGTGGGGGTCTTCGTGTGGGTACCTGAATAGATTCGGTCAGGGTTTTTCATTTTGTTTTCCCCTGTCTCTTTCTGTGTAATCTGATTCCCTTGCAATAGAGTAGTAAATTGTTGTGTATCTCCACTAAAATTCTCTACCTTTTTCCTGTTATTCCTTGTCAGTGGAGGAGAGGGATAGGGGGAAGATTATTTTAACCCCTTATGCATTTCTTCCCCCAAAACACACTTGTCTTCACCTTTAGATACTATCTTCCACTTTTATGTTCTTTCTCTGTGAGTTAAATTGGCTTTTGGTGTTTTCTGTTTTGTTTTCTTTCTTTCCCCAAACTATAACAATGACATTTTAATTTTTTTTTTTTTTTTTAATTTCAGCAAGGAAATTAGAGCAAGTCAGAAAGTAAGCTCAGGATACTCATATAAAGTTGAAAAGAAAATTTCCCCATAGGTCTCACCCTCATCAGGAAGTGAGAAAAGATTCTGTGTAATGTTCTGGACTAGGCAAAAAGAGCTGACATTTCATTGCCCTTCATTTGCTAATACCAAATAACTTCTAATCCCAGTTACTGATATATAAACAAAATATATGGTTGCCTTCATTAGGATTAATTAAATAGTTTTTTGGAAACACTTAACTCATGATTTCAGTATCTGGGTATTGGATAACAAACACTTTGCCATATTCTACCATGGCACCCTAATTAGTCCGACATTTACATTAATTTTACAGCAATTAATGATGAAACATCGCAGAAGCGGAAGTTATACTATGTAACTTGGCTGCAAAAAAGTGTTATATTTTTATATATGGTTTTGTGTTTCTTGTGATGTAGCAATACCTTTAAATTTATAGTCTCCATTTCAAATGAACAGCAGCCACTAACAAGCCATTTGTTACTTTTCCTTACATATGGAACCTTTTCACTGGCATTGGTTCAAATGCCCTGTGTCCATTGGACATTCATAAAATCACAAGGTGTCAAAAAGGAATGTTTATAAACTAATTTGCATTACTCATGATTTGTGACTGTGCAATAGAGAACTTCTAGCCATATTTAGTGTGGGGGAGTAGAATGGGGAAAACTGGGAGTAAGCGTTATTATTGGCTCAATTCCACACATACCAAATGTGAATACTTATGTTCTTCCCACAAAACATTATTTTTTTAACATAGTGTACACTTTATTCTTTTACCATGTTCCAGATAGCAGATATCTCTTGTTTTTCACTTATGTTTTCCTCTTAACAACAGTCATTAATTTACTGATATGCTGTCTATCAGAACTACATCATCTTGATTAGAGCTGTTATCCTAATCAAAAGGCTGATAATTAAGACTATCCATCTGTAAAGTTCCAAGTGCTAAGATGAGCTGAAGATCCTAATTAAGATTATTTAGGTGTTACTTAAATGCCATCATTTGATTCAGCTAATCATACCAGCAGGTACATTAGATTTGCATTAATGTTCTGCTGAAGCCAGCAGCTATTTAAGCAGATCAAAAATGTAGATTACAAGAACCATTTTTCAAGCATCTTCATATCAATACAACACAGACAATGCATTAAAGTAAATGGAATATTGGAAGAAAGAGACACTTCTGGTGTTTCTTAGTCTGCTTTATGATAATTAGTAGAGTATTTAAAATAAGTAGTTTATTTATTGGGTCTGTTTAATCAGCACCATATTTAAGCTTTATATAGACTGCTTTGAATATAGACTGTATGGATTACTTTTAATGTAGTCTGTATTTTTCTAGCCTAAATGAAATGGTACCCAGTGTGGAAGATCATTAGTTCCTTCTGATAAATTGTTAGGTACTTAGCAAATAAGTTGTTGGAGAAGTTATAATTCTCATCAGTAAAGAGTCTGGTCGAGGCAGAAATTCTGAAGGACTCATGATTTTCTGCTTTAAAAGGGTCTGTTTTAAAGCTACCAAGTGTTTGGATTTTGGTTTTTTTGGGGGAGGCTGTTTGGGTTTTATTCAAAAATATTTCTGTTTGGGGTTCTTTTGGATTGGCTTTTTGTTGTTGTTTGCTTTTTGGGGGGTTATTTGTTTTTTAATTTTCATCAGAATTGTAGTATGTTATGATTTTACAATCAAAACAATGGAATTTCAGCTTTAGCCCGCAGATTGTTCCTTTTCTAAGGAAGAGATCATTTGGTGCTATTGTTAACAATGCCAACAATACAATCCAAAATCTTCATGAAGGCATATACTTTTTGCCTGAAGATGTGAGAGACAATATACCATTAAACTAAAGGCTTAACATATATTTCATGGGAGATCCTGTCCCAAAAAGCAAGGTACTGGCTCACATGGATCCTGGTTTGCCGATCCAAAGAAGTCATGAGTGTGCTTCAGGGATAGGCCAGTCCTCTAGGTGGATGTTATGTTATTTAATCTATACAAAGATACATTTAATCTAAAATTCCGCTGTATGTTGCAGTATATGTGAGCATAAAACAATTTTCAAAGAAAAGAGAAACAACTTCAAAGCACAGCTCATCAGAGTGAACTTGATAAATGGTCTGTAAAGCTATCTGGAGTCACACTCTCCACATTATGGTCATCAGTAAAAGATCCAGTTGCCCAGTGGATATTAGAAGTATACTTCAGAGGCCCATATCAAGGCCAATTATGCTCAAGTTCCTAATTAAGAGAATAGATGATGGGCTGGGAAGGAGTAGAAGTGCTATGCTAAGGGCCATAGGTTGGAGAAATGGGCTGATGGGAACCTCATGAACTTAAGCCAAGGAAAATGCAAGCCTTGCACCTAGGATAGGAAGCCCCAATCTGAATAAGTGTTAAACTTTTTTACAGAAAGGATCTTGTGGTCCTGATGGACCAGGTCAACACGAGGCAGCAGTGTACCTTTGCAGCAATGAATGCCAGCCATGTGTGTCCACATATATTGCTTATGGGTTGAGGAGCTTATTCATTCCTTCTGCTCAGCACTTGTGAGACTGCATCTGGAGTACTGTGCCTGATTTGGGGCTCTGCAACAGAAGAAAGACTTGGGCATACTGGAGTTCAGTGGAGGGCAACCAAGGTGACTTGGGGAGTCTGGAGTGTATGATATACTATTAGAGATTGAGGAAGATGATTTTGTTCATCAACAACTAGGTAGGGAAAGTGAACACCTTTCTTCTGTCTTGACCTATGTAATGAGAAGGCATAGATGGAGTCAGACTCAGAGGTACATACCACTTGAAGGAAATGCAACGACTACAAGGAAATTCCAGTCCTAAGATGCTGGGAAATGCAAAGTCATTAAAACAACATTTTCCACTGTGAATGCTACCAAAATTGTTCATCTTTAGCTATATTCAGAGTTTTACTGAACAACACTCTGGTTTGAGCTGGAGCCACTTTGAGTGGAAGTTCACTTTAGTCTATCAGCCTAAAAGTCTTTTAAGAACTATAGGATTATTTAATCTCTAGAGGTGATTCACTAGACATAGAAGGTGTCTATGTTTAGAGGACTTTCGGATGGTTGTGGTGAAAAGGATATAATCCTTTTAGTCTCATTCTGTTTTTCAGAATCATCATGCTCTGGCAGGGTTTTTTTGAGGATAAATGTTCTTTCATATGGGACTTGCTTAGGCACTTAAGTATGTAAGTGTAGGATTAACATAGTATCATTGATGCGTTTCCTTTAAAGGGAAATTAGTCTGAAAATAAATTGGACTTCACTACGTATTCCTGAGGAACACCAGATTTTCCAATGCTCTTTTAGAACATGGTATTACAGACAATGTGAAATGCTGGCCCAATTCAGGAAATACAGACCTAGATTTTAGGCATGAAAGTCATAATAGGACTACAGTTTGTGGGACATGTGCTTAGCATTAATCTATACATGTAAAGACTCAAAGCATGATTTTTAGACTTCCTGAGGTCCTTTCAAGCAAACTAGTCTCAAGAAAAAGATGTTTTCAAGAAAGAAAGAAGAATATGCATGATATGTCTAAGGAGAGAGGGCTAAGGCAATTCAGGAATCTTAATGATACATTTCCTTGCTTTGAAATGATATTTTTTTCCTTTAACTCTGAAGTTCCTATAGATACATTTTCCACAGTTTTTGATGTTTTTGTAAGGAATGTTTCTTGCAAGCTTCTGATGATATTCTTGCTTTTATGTTAACAGATTTCATTATCTAAGATATACCAAACACCCAACAGAAAATGGATGAAAAATTTCAAAGAAATTATAGCAATTACATCAAAAGAACAAAGATATTACAGTGCATTTTAGTGGTTACATTTAAAAGTGAATAATCTTTTAAAAAATTACATTTTCATATTCTATTTGCATATAAACAGACATGTTCACAATGAATTTGAATAGAAATAGATGCATTCAAAACATCTTTACAGCAGTCATGGAATCACACAAGTTACATCTGTAACAGTTATTAGTTCTGATTATTTAAACTGGGCATCTATTTTTCTGAGAGCTTTTATGGGACATTCACTGATTTTGTACACCACTTGTGCACCTGCAGATCCAGACAACAGATTTACATATTTAGTTTAGATTCCACCCGCACAACAGTCAGTTTGTGCCCAAGTTTTCCAGACTCCTCTCAGGTTAGAAGAGAATTTCTAGAGTGTTCAACTTAAACAATCTATGTGTTTAATTTAAGTATTTGATATTTGGGACAGTTGACAAACTGAATAAAAGTATCTTTCACAGTTTCAAATACTGCCTTACACCCAAAAAGAGGCTTATCAGGATACTCTTTTAAAGATTTTATTTTAAATAGTCCAACAGTAGTATCAGAAACACTATACTGCAACTACTTAAAGAATAAAGCAACTATGTCTTGCATACCAATTGTTGCAAAATTTGTTACAAAATAAATGCATGGGAAAGGTGGAGAGTTTAAAAAAATATTTTAAAAAATTATTAATTCAACCCCTGTCCCTGTCCCCCCCCCCCCCCCCCAGTAACTAGATACAAATTATGAAGATTATATACAAGGTCGTTAATTGGTTGTGAATGTCTTCAGAATATAGAATAGGTTACAATAGTCGAGAAATAATATTTGGAAAAGATAAAATCCACAAAGCAGTGAACATCCCTACTAACAAGAGACAGGCTTTCCTGCAGTCTATAGGAAATATTCCAAACTTACTCAGAAAGAGGTGCTGGTGAGAATTCCTCTTAGGGGCTCCTGTTTTGGAAAACCTTTCAGAAATGCTTACAGTCCAAATGCGTGATGCAAACAACAAAAATGGAACCAGTGAGCCCACAAGGGCTTTGCAGTACAACAGAGCTTTACAGCCTCAAGGAAATGAGCTTTGCAGCTAGGGAAAAGCATGCACTTTTCAGCTCACTCTCTCTTTAATATCTCTGAGAACAATTACTGGCATAACATTTCCAAAAGAAGTGGAAAACACAGCCTATAGCAACCCTGGGCATGCCAAAACATGGGATTCTAACATGTGGCATGGGGAATGATCCATGTGTATGGACCCCAGCCCCAGATGGGAAGGTGCCTTTCTCCTGCCCCCATTTCCCATGCTTTACTCTTTCCCCCTTCTCAAATCCACAAGAGGGAGAGAAGAGTTTTTGAGTGCTTTACTACACCAATGTCTTACAAAATACAACTGCATTCTAAATCTATAATGTTTAGGTTTATAGTGTTAATTATGCATTTACTTTACAATTATCTTGTTATTTGTTTTTTGTCATTTTTTAAATGACAGCTCAGTGGAAAAATGAGTAACATGAGGGTGATCTTTTTAGATAAGAGTCGTAAGTACTGAATCATCACGTATATAATACCAAAACTTGTCTTTCATGGGTGAATAACAGATGCATTTTTTATTTTTCTTCATACCTGGACAGAAAGTAGCTTGCCTATTCAGGTAGCTGAGCATTTTACTCTTTTTAACGGTGAAGACAATATACTATGATGAACTGTGGCAATGCATCCAAAAGCCCTCTCCCCACCATGGAGTCGGAGAAGGAGGTGAAGATCAGGAAGTGTGGGAAGATGGGTAAGAAGGAAGGCACCTCCCCACTTTCAAGGCCATGTCAGCTGACACCTTCCCCAAGTCACATGTAAATAATATCTTATAAATTTGTCTATAAGTTATGTGGGTGGTGAGATTTCCAATATAATAAAATCATAGAATTGTAAGGATTGTAAGGGACCTCAAGGATCACCTAGTTCCAACTCCCCTGACATGGGTACGGACACCTCACACTAGATCAGGTTGCTCAGAGCCACATCCAGCCTGGCCAAATAAATTATATTTTGTCTATCTCCCACCTGCATCCCTTTATCCATTACATGAACAAACACAGAATCACAGAATCACCAAATCACCAAGGTTGGAAGAGACACAAGCCATCAAGTAAAAGATGTCTTTTTCCCTGTAAGTACTTAACACCCTTATTATAAATTGACGGAGATCTTTCTCTCTAAACAAAGCCACAATTTTATCCAAGGTTGAGGGAGAATAACCTTCCTAATTCATTCATTAACAATATTACAATTGGTATAAATTCTTACTTTTCTGAAGGGCATGTGCTCTGCAGTAGAAAAGGTGAACTTAAATTGTTTTATTGTATAAGCTGAGGAAGCAGTGTTCTCTCAAACATTTGGCCTAACAGCAGAGCTTTCTTTAAATAGTGAGACTGAACTAGAAGATTCTATGGACTGGCTCTAAAGAATCTTCTAAAAATATAACGCCTATTGACTGTACCTGGCTACTTCTTAGCAAATGTCTAAAATGCTTTTAATGTTAGAACCACAATCTTAAAATATAAGTAATATTTCCTGTTCTAATATTTTATTCATGCTGATGATGATAAGTTGATTAGCTGTCACTATACTTCCTTTTTGGAACTTATTTCTTTAATTATCATTTTATCTTTCTGTAACTTTTAATGATCTCAGACCATAAAACTGTTATTATTTTATTATACTGGTGTGACAGTGGAAATCAGATAAATGGTGTGTGCAAAGTACAGCTTCATTTGTAAAGCTGCAGAATGAGGATCTTTGATTACAAATTTATGGAATACATCTGTATACCTTAAGAAAATGGGCTCTTGAACCTGATGGAAGTACATAAAAATACAGATGTTAGAAATGTTTTTGGAGTCAGAGCAACCATCCATTTAGCCCTGCTTCCAATGAAGTCAGTGGGATATGCCATTTCAAAACCGCATATAAGCTTGGCCATTTCCCTTGTAAATTTTATTATTGACAGTCGTTACATTAGGGATGTTATAAGATACATTCTTATGCCTTCTCTTTAGAATCTGTCTTTAGATCTGCTATCTAAGAATTCTTCTAATCCACTTTAGAACCTTCTGCTATAGTCTTCACCCACAACCTACTATAGCAATAAATTCCAGAACTATATTGTGTATCTTATACTAGATTCAATAAATGTCCCCGTGTTTAGTACTGTTGGCATCTGGCAAATAATATTTCTGTATTCATTTTATCTACTACCTTCCTGATCTTTTTCTAAATCTTAGTAATATATTTTCTTAGCTTACTTCTTTTCACATTAGAGTTCTAGCCTTTTCAAATTCTCCTTAAAAAATAACTAGTGTGGTCCTTTTTATTTTTTTTATGTTGTCCTTCCATGTACCTAACCTAACTCCACTGAGTGTTTCTTGATGGACAAGAACAGCTCTTAGTAGATCATGGCATAAACATTTATGTATTTTGTAAAACAATTAGCTTGAAATTTCCAAATAATATTAAACACATTCATCAGGATCTGTGGTTTGTTCAGTCAAATAATTTGCAGTTTGTTTGGATGAGGAGCTAATGACCATTTGCAAGCTGAAGGGAACAAGCCTTTCCCATAAATTATGTGCTCTTCTAAGAAAGATGAATTCAAGTCTGAAAAAGTCTGAGGACCCAGATCCGTTAGAGAGCTGTTGAATCAACCTGAGAGGCAAGGCTGCAGTAGACCCATACCCCTGGCTCCAACCGGTAGTGAGACTGAGGTGCTCCTGATAAGCACACCACAAACACACTTATGCGGTGCATATACATCACATGTGCATCCAGCCAAAACTATCAAGACAGGCAGAAACACACAGCACAGGCAGCCTCATTCCATTACTCTCTCTGTCTGATCAGAATGAAGGTCTAGTAATAGCAACATGTTGCAATCATAGCAATAAGTAGTGTGAGCAATCTGATAATATAAGCTTAGAGCTGGATATAGTGGTAGGCCATGCTTAGCATAAGTGTAGAAGTAACTAGTAGTTTAGCAAAATATTGCTGTGCTAGCAGTGTGTGACTAAAACAAAGTACTGGTAGCCGTAAACACAAAAAATTATCTTGGAATAACAGGATGTATATGTCAATCAACAACTTTGCGTGATATTAGTAGTTTAATCAATAATGTATAACAGTAGGATGCGTGAACAATTGTAGGAAACCAATGAAATTGTACTAACACATAGGCTATCAAGAACCTTACAAAATTTCTTGCACCACAAAAATGTAAAACATTAGATGCCAGAATACCTTTTACAATCTCAGTTGGAGTGATTCAGTTCCCCACATGGTTTACCCTACCATGTTCCAAACTAATACCTTTTCCCACATGTTTATTACTGAACAATCATTTAGCAGAATCAGTGTTTCTGATATTTTTACAATTTTAGACTTCACAGGCTTCTTCAACATGCTACTACAATTAAAAAACCCATTAGAGAGAATATAATTGCTGTTAGTGCACAATGTTTGTAATATATATTAGGCATCAGATTACTGAAAGGCATACATATTTAATGAACTCACCCTGAAAACAAGATTACTAATGATTAATAGCCTGAAAGGACACAAAGAGCAACATGCATTTTCCCTAAGCCATTATATACTGCCAAACAGATTTCAGAAATTATGGGTGAGGAAGTAATCTGATGGGGCAATAAAAGTCAAAGGAGAGAAACACAGTGTTCTACAAAATAATATATTGAAAAAAAAATATTCTGTGCAGTACAATTTCAACACTAGATTACTGAGGACCTTTTAAGAATAGCAATGTAATGCTTTTAGTTACACTCATGAAAATTGTCTGAGTGTTCTGAAGGACGTCTCTTTATAGCATTACTGCAGGTCTTTATTAAGCGCAGCTTAGTAACAACACTGTTAAGGTACTGAGTGTGGGATGCCCAATTGTCATAGGGTCTGACCTCAGTCTGTTTTCATTTTATGTAGGGAGAGCAAAAATCGGGGTTTTACATCCTTTATAAATGCTATACATTAGAAAAGGATTAGGCTTCATGACTGACAACTGAGGAGAACAGTTAAATCATGTATGGTCCTTTCCTTTCCTTAAAAGAAACTCAATATACCTGAATAATCCAAAATCCTGACAGCAAGCACAGTCAGAAACTGATCTTACATCTACATCTGTCAGCAGCTTTTGATCCTCCCTATTCTTTACTACTGTGATTTTTGGAGGTGGAGTGGGAAATAACAATGAAAATATGTAATGAGAAGTAAAAAGTTTACAGAGTTTTACTAAAACACTTGTATTGAAGACAGAGGCTATCTTGAACTAAACTAAATGGTGAGATGGACAGAGTATTTAGCATTTGTAACAGCTGGATACAAAGACACTGGGTCTGTCTTTCACCTAAAAGTCCCTGTGGCACTAGACTAGACTATGGATTTCTAATGGTGCCATTTCACTGGCAGTTCTCCATTTGTGGTGCTATTGATCAATATTCAGAATGGGGTGTCTGGGAAAGTATATTAAATATAAGACACTAGAATAACATCTCAAATCTGGTGACATAACATAGTTTTTAAGTATATATAGAATTCCTGACTAGCAGTTACTCTGACAGGAGAAATCTATCATTTGCATAACCAGGTTATTTCACAAAACAAGAAGAAAAACATTAAAAAATCATCTTGCTAGTTCTGGAAGGTCCATTACATAAAATCATTCATATGCTAACAAAAAGGCTTACTGCATGGGAAGCTAAACTTCCACCTAAGAAGAAACATTTATAATATACTTGATAGAGAGTAAATGTAAACAAAAAGTCTGGCCTTCAGTCTTACACACTATAGGGTAACTAGGGTGAGGTGCAACAAAGATTACAAAACGATTAATAATTGTGACTTGGGAAAACAGCAACTCTGCCTGGCTGCCAGAAGTATGTATCTGTTCTTTGAACATAGGAAGGAGTTATGCCATGTGATCTCTTAATCAAAATTACAGGTCCTGCTTCCTTTCTCCTCACTGACATTAATGCTGTTGTATTTCTGTTTTGATATTTTATGTGTTTCTGCATGCCACAGATAAAAGATTGTCCACAAATGCAGAGGTTTTTCTTGCATATCATCTGGGTGATAAGCAGTTTGCTATTTTGCAGAAGAGATAGCTGATAGTTGATAGTATGCAAGATAAATGGGGGTGAAGCACTGGTAAAGGGTTCTTTGTTTTTAAAATAGGTGTACCATTAAACATGTAACCAAATATAAGTAATTTTTTTAAAGGAAATTCTTTCTTTTACCACCACATCAATTTTAATGAAAGAAGGATATTTGCCATTTGCCTTTATATTCTATGGCCATCACCAGATCATTCATTACCTTTTTCAAAGCTTTCAAAGTACAGCAATTAGTATTTTGTATTTTATCTTTCGTCACTTGTAGGTGCACATACATAACATACACAAGTACCTATGATTCAGGGATAAGATGAAAAAGAATTAATTATTGAAAATTGAAGTGTTATGATGATTATGATGTGGAATAGTGAACACAAAAAAATTACAGAACAGAAGAGCAGAGTATTAAGCATTATATAGTTTTGGGTAAAACCATTGAATTTACACAAAATGACACATGTACACACATATATGCAAACAAGAACAATTAATACCATGCTGAAATGGCACATCTGCAATATGTTTAAGTATCACAGATACATAGAGGTTAGAGATTAAATAGATCCATTAGGTTCAAGAGCCAGTTTCTGTGTCAAACGTGACTGCTCCCTATTATACAATCTGCAGCATTCTGCCATGCTACCTGACTACATCTTATTTCCTGCAAGTTTCCAGCAAGTAGATTCAATTCCACAAATGAAAAAAAAAAAAAAAAAGTCTATTACATTTGATAACTAAGAACCTGGATTTTTGCATTGGCTTCATGTATAGTAAATGTTTGGACTGTTGCTCCATTCATCAAGAAACCATGAAAAATTATGGCATGTAAAACAGGATCAAGTTGGATTGTAAGATGAAAGAAGGACAAGATATTATGGCAAGATATGTGCAAAAAGTTGCAAAAAAAATGTTGATCAGGGGACTTTGATAACAGAAATAGAAAAGCACTGAGGTGGGAGAAAGAAATTACAAGTGGGCAGGACTTTTTAACATCTTGTGGATTATATTTTGGCACTAAATAAATGTCTCATGCTCTTCTATTATCCAGCAATTGTCTGTGGAACCACTGAGATTTTATGCAGAAAAAGTATAATTAAGAAATTATTTCATGTATATGTGTCTCCTCTTAGTAGGAACACCTTAGAGCAATGCAAAGTGACAGCTATAGACAACCAGCTCTCCCGAGTAGTAGTAGTATTACCAAGGTTGGAAGAGACCTCAAAGATCATCGAGTCCAACCTGTAACCACAGACCCCATGACTAGACCATGGCACCAAGTGCCACATCCAGTCCCCTCTGAACGCCTCCAGGGATGGTGACTCAACCACCTCCACGGGCAGCCCATTCCAATGACGAATCACTCTCTCGGTGAAGAACTTTCTCCTCACCTCGAGCCTAAACTTCCCCTGTTGCAGCTTGAGACTGTGTCCCCTTGTTCTGGTGCTGGTTGCTAGGGAGAAGAGGCCAACCCCTTCCTGGCTACAACCACCCTTCAGGTAGTTGTAGAGAGCAATGAGGTCGCCCCTGAGCCTCCTCTTCTCCAGGCTAAACAGCCCCAGATCCCTCAGCCTCTCCTCATAGGGCTTGTGCCTCTCACCAGCCTTGTTGCCCTTCTCTGGACACGTTCAAGTGTTTCGATGTCCTTCTTAAACTGAGGGGCCCAGAACTGGACACAGGACTCAAGGTGCGGCCTAACCAAAGCAGAGTACAGGGGCACAATGACCTCCCTGCTCCTGCTGGCCATACTATTCCTAATGCAGGCCAGGATGCCGTTGGCCCTCTTGGCTGCCTGGGCACACTTCAGGCTCATGTTCAGCCTACCTTCAACCAGCACCCCCAGGTCCCTCTCTGCCTGGCCGCTCTCCAGCCACTCTGACCTCAGCCTGTAACACTGCTTGGGGTTGCTGTGGCCAATGTGCAGCACCCGGCACTTGGATGTGTTAAATCTCATGCCATTGGACTCTGCCCATCTGTCCAGCCTGTTGAGCTCTCTCTGCAAAGCCTCTCTGCCCTCCAGCAAATCAACTCCTGCCCCCAGCTTGGTGTTGTCTGCAAATTTACTGATGATGGACTCAATGTCCTCATCCAGATCATCAATAAAGATGTTGAAGAGCATGGGGCCCAGCACTGATCCTTGGGGCACACCAAGAGATCATTCCTTAACATTTTGCTGAGGAGAGTAATCCAGTGGATAACTGCTGTAACAGAATTTCTGTAGTATGATCCACTGAAATAGCTAAAAATTTATTTTACTCATCATATGCATCTATCTATGCTCTATTGGTATAGGTATATATTGGTACACAGAATCACAGGATGTTAGGGGTTGGAAGGTACATCCAGAGACTGAATTCAACCTTCCTGCCCAAGCAGGATCACCTAGGGCAAGTCACACAAGAGCATATCCAGACATGTTTTGAAAGTCTTCAGAGAAGGACACTCCACAATTTTCTGTGGACAGCCTGTTCCAATGCTCTGTCACCTTGTACCTGTTGTTCCTTGTCCTATCACTGAGCATCACAAAAATGACACCATCACCTTTATCCTGACAATCATCCCTCAGACATTACAGACAGAAAAAACAAAACAAAACAAAACCCACATAGATTAGTTTACTATTTGCTAGAAAATTATTTGTTAATGACAAAACAATCTAAAGCATGGCTTCTTCACCATGACAGTGGGATAAAGAAGCGTGACATATCCTCCTAGGTTCTAGAAGAGCATATGCTGCTAGCGATTGTGCTAGTAATATTATTATGCATAAACAAGTACTATTACAAAGTGCATCTGGGAACACTTGGGTTTTTCCCCTTTTATGCATTTAGACTGAAGAACGGGTGGCATTGATACAGTTTTGTAAATGAAGTGAGGAATGTAATCTATCCAACTATAAACCTGAACTGACATAAAGCAATGAAAGAAGCAGATAGAACAATTCCTGTGGGGATGGCTGTGGATGTAGTCTACCTGGACTTCAGCAAGGCCTTTGACACCATCCCCCACAGCAAACTCCTGACCAAGCTGGCAGCTCGTGGCTTGGACAGCAGTACTCTGCACTGGGTTAGGAACTGGCTGGAGGGCCGAACCCAGAGAGTGGTGGTGAATGGTGCCACATCCAGCTGGTGGCCAGTCACTAGTGGTGTCTCCCAGGGATCAGTGTTGGGCCCAATCCTGTTCAATATCTTTATTAATGATCTGGATGAGAGGATTGAGTCCATCATCAGTAAATTTGCAGATGACACCAAGCTGGGGGCAGGTGTTGATCTGTTAGAGGATAGGAGAGCTCTGCAGAGGGACCTTGACAGGCTGGACAGATGGGCAGAGTCCAACAGCTTGAGATTTAACTTATCCAAGTGCTGGGTTCTGCACATTGGCCACAACAACCCCATGCAGTGCTACAGGCTGGGGTCTGAGTGGTTGGAGAGTGGCCAGGCAGAAAGGGACTTGGGGGTACTGGCTGATAGTAGGGTGAACATGAGCCAGCAGTGTGCCCAGGTGGCTAGGAAGGCCAGTGTCATCATGGCCTGTATCAGGAACAGTATGGCCAGCAGGAGCAGGGAGGTCATTCTGCCCCTCTACTCAGCACTGATAGGGCCACACCTTGAGTCCTGTGTCCAGTTCTGGGCCCTTCAGTTTAGGAAAGATGTTGAATTGCTGGAACGTGTCCAGAGAAGGGCAACAAAGCTGGTGAGAGTTTGGAGCACAAGCTCTATGAGGAGAGGCTGAGGCAGCTGGGGTTGCTTAGCCTGGAGAAGAGGAGGCTCAGGGAGACCTTATTGCTGTCTACAACTACCTGAAGGGAGGCTGTAGACAAGTGGGGGTTGGTCTCTTCCCCCAGGCAAGCAGCACCAGAATAAGAGGACACAGTCTCAAGCTGCACCAGGGGAGGTTTAGCCTGGATGTTAAGAACAAGCTCTTCACAGAAAGAGTGATTTGCAATTGGAATGGGCTGCCCAGGGATATGGTGGAGTCACCATCACTGGAGCTGTTTAGGAAAGGACTGGATGAGGCAGTTGGTGGCCTTGGTTTAATTGATTAGATGGTGTTGGGCGATGGATTGGACTCAATGATCTCAAAGGTCTTTTCCAACCTGGTTATTCCATTCTATTCTATTCCATTCCATTCCATTCCATTCCATTCCATTCCATTCCATTCCATTCCATTCCATTCCATTCCATTCCATTCCATTCCATTCTATTCTATTCTATTCTATTCTATTCTATTCTATTCTATTCTATTCTATTCTATTCTATTTTGTTCTTCTGAAGGCTAAGAAAAAACATGTAGCCAAAATATCATACTGAGTTGGGCAAAATAATTAAAATCTTCCTCTATTAATAACCAGAATTGTGATTGAAGTAATTGATTAATACTTTTGTAGTTGTGAAAATGTGAACAAAAACTTGCTTCAAAAGGTTGCAATGAGAGGTTTAGAAGATAGAAATGTTTTGTTATTTCCATTTGTTATACCTGTATGCACTAATACAATCAAAAGGAGTAAAGAGTAAACTATTTTTTAGAAATGCACTCATTAGAGTGGATATTTTGAATTATTTTATTTTAAGAATAAACCAAATTGTTAGCATTTTAACCTGGAAAAAATGAGGGGGAACTATTTTAAAAAGCTTCACTGTTATGATTATTTCTGATAAAACTCTCTAATTCTCTATACTGTATGCAATATATTTATGAAGTAGTTCACTACAAAGGAGAAATTCAGCTTTATTATTTCCATGATGCCTATTTTGGCTAAATATGAACAGTAATCCACAGAGTAACACTATATAGAAAACTATCTTAAAGTGGGACAGCTGAGCTGAAAAGCAGGGTTAAAAGTCACTTTTACCTCCCTTTTCTTTCCCCTTCTTGTTCTTCTACCTGATTGATACCATTTGCTATTTTGACCCTGCTGGCAAAGTGCTCCATGTGGTTATTATCATTATAGTGAAATACTTGTTTACTTTTCATTTTCTGATTAAACAGTGTTCTCTTTTCTTTTAACCCCTAAACAATGCTTCTATCATTAATATGCAGTCTATCACCCATAAGCAATTACATACAATCCTCAATCCTCCTCTATTGTTGGTATTTTGCATATGGGATTTCATGTATTCAAATATTTTCAAACACAGACCAGTGACCATTTATTGTATGAGTAGATTAGTGGAACTGGATTCAAATGAAAGTTTCAGGTGAAGGAGAGTTCTAGTAATAAAAGGATTTCTTAATTAAGGGCTAAGAAAAGTAGTATTAGAAATACTTAAAGCATAATAGTAGAAATAAACAGCCCAGAATTCAGAGAAACCAATTCTCTTCCTTCTTAACATTGCCATATACTTAGGTGAAAATTATCAATGAAATCTCATGCAGTATGCCCACATTGTACTGGTGCAGCGCAACATCTTGCTGTACACCATATTTACTAGAAATTAGAAACTGGAATTGTCTTTTGGCCTTATTTTCCTAATGACAGATTTTATTTTGAGAGGGAAAATACTTTTTAAAACAATAAATTTTTTAATGTGTGAGAGCTGCATTAAAGATTGGGAAAGATGTAAAACTTTATCTAAAAGCTAATTTAAACAAGATGCCTTAGCCTTTCTGTTTTCTAAACCTGCAGCCTGCCAAGTGAAATATTCATGAACTTAAGGAGAGTTAGAGCAAGTCTTTTTTTCAGTAGGTTTGCTTTTAAGTGCTTTCTTTTTTTAATTTGTATTATTTATTCATTTATTTATTATCCATCTTATTTGACATAAAGTCAATATATGTAGACAATTTCTAATTTAAGCAGATTTTCTTAGCCATCTCCCTTTTTGAAATCTGCTTCTGTGATTATAATATATGGATCATTGAATGTGATTATAATATATGGATTATAATGTGATTCTAATATATGGATCATTGAATTTAGTGTTTACTATTAATGACACATTGCCAGATAATATTCAGTATTGGGCAAGTTGTGTTTATGAGTCAATGCCTGCTTCATATAGCACCTATAGTCATTTGGAATTTAAAAATTCTCCTTTTGGGGATAGTCCATGGGGGTGGAAATAAGAAGGAATATTCCTCCTTAGTCGTAATAAAATTTGTCATTAAACCCAGGAAGTGTGGCATGGAGAGTCAGGAGATAAGAGGAGTGAAATGACCATTTTTCAGGACAACTCTTACTCTGGACTTCAGGACAGTTTCACTAATCTGGGAAAACAAAATCATTAACTGAGTTGGAGAATGAGGAATTAAAGAAACAAAAAAAGTAAGCAGGACCCAGAGCAGGCATATTAGAAAACAGACTTTAGGTATAAATATTTTCAAGATTAGTTTGGGATATTTTCCAATGTCTTCCATCTCAGATCACTATCTCTGATTGCTGCCTTCATAAATTCAATTAAAACCCCCACTCATTGCTTATTTCTAATAAATATCTGAAGAGTTCATATTTTCCCATAGATCTAAAATATATTTTAGGCCTACACTGACACTATTTTAGGCCTACATGCACAAACACTGACACTTCAACAGCTTATATGCATTTAATGAAATATTCCATATCTTTTGTGCCTTGATGAAAAATGTTCCCAAAATGTATGTTCATCTCTAGATTTAGATGAGCTTCCTAGAGTATTTTTGTTAAACATATAATATTTACTATGTCCACTATAAATCCTTCTTGGAAAATATTCATATAGACTAAAAGAAACAAAGCATAAAAATATATCCGTTTCCTTTTTTCTTTCTTATTTTAATCTTTCTTTTTCCTACCCTTTTTTTTTTTTTTAAATTTCTTATCTTTGTATGGTGCTTGAACTAGGTCTCCTACAGCATCCTCACAGCTAAATTGAGGAAGTGTGGTCTGGATTATTGGGTAGTGATGTAGATTGTGAACAGAAGGAAAGATTGTGATTGAAGGAAATAAATCAGAGAGTTGTGGTCGATGGAACAGAGTCTAGTTGGAGGCCTGTATCTAGTGGGAGCAGTACTATTCAATATATTCATCAACAGTCTAGATGAGGGAACAGAGTGCACTGTCAGCAAGTTTGCTGATGACACAAAACTGGGAGAAGTGACTGACACACCTGAAGGCTGTGCTGCCATTCAGCAAGATTCAGACAGGCTGCAGCACTGAGAAGGTAGAAATTTAATGAAATACGACAGTGGGCAAATGTAGAGTCTTGCATCTGGGAAAGAACAACCCAATGTACAAGTATAGGTTGGGGACTGACTTGTAAAGCAGTGAAAGAGAAAAGGACCTGGTGGTCCTGGTGGATATCAGGATGACCATCAGCCAGCAATGTGCACTTGTGGCCAAGAAGACCAATGGTATTGTGGGGTGTATTAAAAGGGGTGTGGTTAGTAAGTCAAAGGTTGAGAGAGGTTCTCCTCCCCTCTACTCTGCACTGATGAAGCCACATCAGGAATATTTTGTTCAATTCTAGGCCCCTCAGTTCAAGAAGGACAGGGAACTGCTTGAGAGAGTCCAGCACGGATCCACAAAAATGATGAAGGGAGTAAAACATCTCCATTATGAGGAAAGACTGAGGGAACTGGGCCTCTTTAGCTTGGAGAAGAGGAGACTGAGGGATGACCTCATTAATGTTTATAAATATGTGAAGGGCGAGTGTCAGGAGGATGGAGCCAGGCTCTTCTCAGTGATAGAACAAGGGGCAATGGGTGTAAGATAGAGCATAGGAGATTCCACATGAAAAGGAAAAACATTTTCACTGTGAGGGTGATAAAACACTGGACTGGGCTGCCCAGGGGAGTTGTTGAGTCTCTTTCTCTGAAGACATTCAAAATCTGCTTGTATGCCTTCCTGTGTGACCTACTCTAGGTGATCCTGCTTTGGCGAGGGGGTTGGACTAGGTGGTGTCTTGAAGTCCCTTCCAACCCCTAATGTTCTGTGATTCTGTGATATCTGTATATGCACAGCAAAGGTTGCTAGAAATATCCCTGCTTCAGTTTCCCAGCGTTTTTTGATCTTAGCCTACAAAGATCACCTCCACAATTCAGATGGTAGTGTAGCCTGGATGTCCGTGCAACCCCTTCATTGCTCCCAAGATTGACAGCAGCGCAATTGATTGCCAGGGTTCCTTTTTTATGTGGGCTATTGTCCAATAAACAAAAGAAAGAGAACTTCAGCTTATTTCACACTCTTCATTACACCATAAGCTATAGACAGCTTCTGGTTGCCACTAGCCTTGGCTAAATTTGAAATGATGATCTAGAGGTGAATAGGTCCATATCCCATTAACCTCACCCAAAGTCACTCAGTACTTCATGACAATAACATCTTTGAAGAGACTTTAATTTGCTTGAGCATGAATTTCCCCTCTTAAATCTGTGCTGAATGACACTAATCAAATTATGCTAGTTCATGCTATTGCTCCAATAACATGTTAAAATCCTCTGGAACTTTTTCTGATTTTTTTTTTAATTGCTTTCTTCTTCACCCAGCAGCCAATGTGAAAGTGAGTTATACTTGATAGCTATTTTTGTGACCCTTTCAGTATTTTGATTTCCAATTACTGACTTTTGAGAATCAATCCTGCTGTGAGAGAATATACAAAAATACTAATCAATTACTAGCTTTTATTTAATTATAATGTATCTACTGCCTAGAATAATGTTAAAGGCCCCATATTTGGCATCCAAAGAAGGGAAATGCAGCCACAAAACGCTCTTTTCAGAGTCTGGATTGGATATGCACATTTAATTAGCCATTTGTTACCTTAAAACTTATTTAATTATGTGATTTCTTATCTGTGGTTTCATATGAAAGCTGTTCCTGATACCTTAGTGATAAATAGGAGAGAATTTGATTCCTACAACTTACAATTGACCCTACAAGGATGATAGTATGTATATGAAATAATATTTTTCACTAGAAAAAATACCCACTTTCAACAGGGTTTTCATGAAACATGGAAACTGTTTAATACCCAAGACACAACACAACCGGTAAAAGGAATGGCTCACCATTACTAAGTATACAGCATGGTATAGCTAAGTATACTATTTCCCACACTTACTCGAGGGACTACTGAACATGTTACAAAAATGTTCGCATTAAAATATGATGTAGCTTCATGAATTATACAGTGTTGATTTGAAGTTAGATATTTGAGATATTAAAGAGCTGTGAGAAGAGGCAGACTTTCTTGGTGATACTTCAGACATTTGCAAGCATGTTGTTGGTATCCTTAAGTCAGTAGCTGGTGTGCGTTGTCAGTCCTTTTATAGTAAAGCTATTCTGGATCTCCTGGAAAGCAACCTCAAAACAGTCCATGGGCAACATGGTCTATAAATTATGTGGTGGAAAAAAATACTAATTCCAACAAATTTCCCTTTTTTAAAGCTATATGTTAATGTTTTCATTCATTGTTGTTGCTGAATGACAAGATAGAAAAGAGAAATTGTTTTGAAGATGTCAGTTACTAGAACAGTTTGGATTTATTGATGAGTCTTTCCAAATTTTTTAAGGGTCCAAGGAAGGGCCCTATCTAACAAAGTGCAAATGATAGCTGTAGAGATTTTTCTTATCTTGATTCTGACAAGGCAACTAAAATTACAAAAGCTGCCTTTCCCAGCCTTTATAAGGCTTTCATTATGATTACAACCTTTGGCACTCAGCCTGACTCTACTTTGCTTAGCAGTTTATCTTTAATGTAAACCTGACACACACGTGAAAGAAACCTGGCATATAAACTCACGGATCTGTATCTAGGAATATACTACAGGTGTGCATCATTAGGAAATAAATACTGAGACTGACACAACTAGGGTTTATATAATTCAAGGGACAGTAATATATTTCCATCAACATTTAGCAATTTTTTTTTGTTTGACATTTTACCCTCTTCCTTTAACTACTGTTTATATGTCAATGATTTTCAAATATATTATAATTGTGTCTTAGTTGTTGTGTAGTTTTCATGACTAGCTTAAAATTTGACTCTTATTGCACCTTTTTTTTTTTTTTACAATGAATAGCTAATATATGACACTCCATTAAGGAGGCATCCAGCACAATAAATGTATTTTCTGAATTAGTAAAATTAAATTTATTGGGGTTTTCTTGTTTTTGTTGTTCAAAAAGATCTATAGTTCATCTTTTTGCAATGAGACAGTGTTTATAGAAGACTGCATTCCTGGCAGCAGTGATATAGACAGCAGCCATAGCATTGGCTGCTTAATGCTGAGGAGAAATTTTAATGGTAAAGAAAACACAAAAAGCAAATACAAAAGCAAATGCCTAGAGAAATGGTGGGAGATGGAGTTGTCTGGTAGTTGAGGATATTTCTTCCATACATGAGTAAGTTTCTTCAGGGCAACAAATGACTGATATCCTAGTCCTTTCTCTAAATGGTTTCTTCCCTTAAATGAGTGCTGAAAAAGTCCTTCAGTATTATCACATTAAGCTCAAAGGAATAAAGCAGGAAGTCTTCAAAACTGCCACATAAATGGAAAAAGTCTCAGAAGATTGTGAGTCCTTGAAATATGACAAATTGTTAAAATGGGTGCATGGAATCAGCATTAACAATTTTAGGTGTCTCTAAATTATTTAATACTGCCCATTAAAAAAGTATCCTCTGTTCTGAAACCAGTGCTCTCCAAAGATTCAGTTCAGTCAGACAAATCATCTTAGCCTTTGGAATCAGGTAAGAGGATACATATTGTCTAAACACTGTGAAGTAGGTCAATATAATTCTTACCTTAGATATGCAAAAATATTTGGATAAGAATATAATTTGGTGCATGTTCACTTGGATTCCTTACAAAATCAGTATCATCAGTGGTGATACAGATCTAGCCAATCAAGTTTTTCTTGATCATTTGCATATTTTTTTCTACTATAAATAGTTGGAACATCTGCAGCAGTAATTTATAACATTCATACTTACACTATTATTTATAGTACTTTTTATTAGTTTAGTACTAGTATTTTGAAAAACAAACCACTGAGATGAACTGGAGAAATTTGAAGTTAAGGAATTGTGGTACCAAAAATACTCTTGACCAAAAGCAGAAAGCATGAACTACTAAAGAAACCATGATAAGCAAAGGACCATATTAACTCTATACAAGTAATATGGGTAAGTAACACATATCTGCATTTTAATAGTGGTAATGCAATAATGATTCATTATAATATTAATTTTTTTAATTTAAAAAAAAAAAAAAAAGAAGGCTGGGAGAAAGCAATTCCATTTCAGAAAAAAAGATAAAAATCAAGGGAGATGTCTTGAAAAGTCTGTTTTGCAAGGAAACAGAGCTAGGAATGGATGGGGGAAAAGATTTTTTAAAATGTTATATATATATATGTATATATATAAAAAACAATATACATTTCTGATGTATTTTGGCTCCCAAATAGCATATTCAATCAAAAGAATCTGACAACCTCCACATTGGAATCTTCTGCTTGTCAGTGAGAGTACTGTGAAAAAGAGAACAGTTAATATAATCTCTTCATACTTTCAGAAAGTCCCTCCTGATGTTCAGTTAAGGAAGTCTGGTGCCACCATTCTGTTCCAGGAGTAAAGCCTAGTAAAGATCACAAACCCTGTGTGCAAACTTAGAATCACAGACTGAAGACATCAAGACTTGGAAGCCATTCAACGATTCAGTATTTGGGTTTGGGTTTGTTTTGGGTTTTTTTATTTGCTTGCATTTTTTAACTGATTAAGGAAGGTAATGCAACTTAAAGGAAAGAAGTAATACAATCATTAGAATACAGGCAGCTGATTTGGTTACTTTCTTGTTTCACAGCTGTGTCTGCAGTTGTTCTATATCTTCTAATTAATGTAGTAAGTGAATATTACAATATTTTCAAAGGCAAGTATAGGAGAAAAAGGAATATATCTAAATAACCTTTTTTATTTATCTGTAATAATAAGTAGGACATTAGGAGGACATAAACAAAGTAAGAAAATAACAAAACTACAGAAGACCTTTAATACTGACAATGTGAGCCAAGTGCACTGAAAAGAGACTGGCCCCATCTTCTTGACACTCACCCTTAAGGTATTTGTAAACATTGATCAGATCCCATCTCAGCCTTCTCTTCTCACAGACTTAACAATCCCAGGTCTCTCAGCCTTTCCTCACAAGAGTGACGCTCTATGTAAGAGAAGGGCTGGTTTTGGATAGCTTTGGAAGGCTATGGGGAGATTTGCCTTTTCTCGAATTATAGAAGGCTATGTTTAGTCTTTGACTTCGAAAAGAATGTAAAAGTCTTCTGACTGAGGAGAAGAAATCGGGTAGAATTTGGTTGGATGTGTTAAAATATTTATGGTGTAATGCATGATTTTTTCATATTTATTTTAATCATCATATGTCATCTTTTAAGTTTGAGGGCAAAGCAGTCAACGTGCATGCGTTCAGATATGAAGAGTAATGTATTTTGCCTAAGCTGTTTTTCATATATTTTCATACATTTTGGTAAATATTTTTCTCAGTATTCAATAATACATTGAGTAGGATTCATATAACCAATTTTTGGCAAATTTTGTACACCTTTTACAATAAATGGTCCATGTTTGCAATCTCTTCACTTGATTTTAATAATAGATTGTACTTTATGATTCAAGTGCCCTAGGTGTTATTTCAGTCCAGGATCTAGTTGTAACAGTGCTCAACAAAGAAACACAGTCACTATGATGCCAAAGTACTTCATTTAAATGACTGCTAGGAGTCTTTTACACCACAAAAAGTATTTTTCTTTCAAAAATAGCAATAAAAATCAAACCTTGCTGGACAAAGTAGGAAGGGCACCTGGGCTGAAGAAGGAAGCCTTGTAGAAACAGCTATAATCGATAATGATTAAAAATGGCAAGGAAGATTATCCTCTTAATATATAGTCAGAATGAAAGTCTCTTTTTAATTTAGCCATGTTGTTCTGATTGTTTTTTACTTTCTTTTCCCAGACATTTTATAAATAGACAGTTATTACAAAAGCACACACATGCATCTTTATCCAGGAGCTCATCTTGAGCAGTATGTGTTTATCAATGTAAAACAGGTGCTCTCTTTTTCCTCATCACCTTTTGGATTGCTTTCAGTTGATAATGCTCTTAAAAAATGTGAAGAATGCCTGTCGATTTTATATTGGAATGGTGTAACTAGTAGTATTTTTAATTTTATTGCCAAGAATATCTTGTTTCTTGAAAGCTTCTATTGCACTCCTACTACTGATGTCAATCTGGATCAGTCCAGCTGTATAGTCAGCATTTCTTGGCAATGCTCTGTGAGAAGCTGGCTATACATGTTCTTTGTCTTTGAAGCATTTAAAATACAACTTAGGAAAAATTCATTTTGCTTTTCTTTACCAGCATTTTCCTGTACTTTACATAATTCTTACAAGTTGAGTTTCACGATTGTAATTTATTACTTACAATGCAAAGGATAGTTCCAAAGAAGTAAGGCATACATGGTGTTTATATTGCTGAAAAGGTTGTCTTGAGATATCAGACTCCTGATTCTGATATTTTTGGGTAGTATTCAGCTATGTACAATGCACAGCTAAATGTTGGCTTCTGTATGTAAGAAAAAGTACTTGGGTTCCTGTAACAGTTAGTGGGGACAGTAGCTCAATTTGGTTACCTATAATTTCTACAGGCATCTAGATGCTAGGATACCTGAGATCGTGGTTCACAGAGCTAGAACTCAAGACTTGAGGGAGATTTGTACCACAACAAAACAGGGAGATCATTTTCTATATGTCTACTATTAGATGTCTCATCTTCCATTATGATCCAGTGAAATTTAAGGCTTCAATTGCTTCACATAGCATCATATGAGAAACTAAATTATCTTCTCCAGCATCTAGTTTCCAGTATTAGTCTCCTCTCCTGAAATATCTAAAAGTCTTATGTGGATATCTCTAATAAGCTAAGGTGTCTTAAATGATATGGGGAACTTTGGTTTGATAAAATCAGTGGGATCATTACCATCTTCTTCATCTTGGACTCGATGATCTTTGAGGTCTCTTCCAACCTTGGTGTTACTGTGATACCATCTACAACCTAAAACTGATTTATTTAAAAATTATATTAGCAATTACAGATTTTATTTTTAGTCTAAAGAGTATCAGTAACCCTTTGCTGGCTTGCTGGAAGGTTAACATGGGATTGAAGATAAACTGATTAATATAAAATCTCCCTGTCTTGAAAAATAAAGCATCTCCATTCTGTATCATACTTCATAAACATAGAGTGCATTTCCCCAAGTATTTTATTAAGAGTATTAATTATTTATATTTATATATTTTTTAAAATTTATATTAAGTATTTATAATTAAGATGTAGTAGTATCTGTTATTAACATTTATTGAATACTTGAAAAAGCATGATCATCTTTTCTTCATTTGTGTATCAAACTTAGGTAAACAGATATATACTTCTTTGAAAATTATAGATTGCATTTTAAAAATTAGAAGTAACATCAGGTTTTATAGAGTCATTAAAAAAATCAAATTATCATTCAAACTATCTTGAATCATACTCCATTATTTGGTGTACACAACATACATGAATATGAGCATCATGGTATATTTTTAAAATGAAATCTTTACAACTTAAATTTGCCCAAAGCCATGCATAGGTTTTCTATGAGTAACAGAATTTCGTCTGTGCATAAAAACTGTTAAAGTATTCCAATATAAAACTTATTAACATCCTAGAATTCATAAAGTAAATGTCATAGCTTGTTCCTTTCCCAGAAAGTTCAGAAGTCTAAAGTACACTGATAAGGAAGAAATTCAATGATATGTGACTTAAAATTGTTGGAAAGTCTTCATGTATGTGGCATATTAAGGGCATGGACTCCTCAGATATCAATGATGACTTCACAACACCTGTAGATAGCTCAGAAATGATCCATTTATTGTGAAAAGACACAAAGTTTATGTACTCATAGCAGCAGCTGAAAGCAAGCTTGTTTCTAGAAGTACTTTTCCACTTTAGCTACACACAATTTATCTAAACAGTCATTGGTCAAGCATCTCAAACATTTTTACCACACAGGTCAACAACAGATGTCCTTCATCTTGTCTGCTCACTACCCTACCAGCGCCCAAGGTTTTGTCTTAATGAGCGTGTCTGTTTCTTTATCAGAACGCTGTGTTTCAGCCTCAAAAGTGATTAATTAATCTCAATTAATCCCCACACACCTACAGTGAAACTGATGGGAAAATTAGGGTTAAAAACGTTTGAACCCATCCAGATTTCAAACTCTGCCAAAAAGATCCATCCAGATGGTTCTGCTGTTATGCAGTGTTGTTCCCCAACAAGTGACTCTTTCCCATGATCCCCAAATCATAAAATAAAATAACAGAATATCTCAAGTTGGAAGGGATACATAAGGAGGAACTGTAACTCTCTGCTCCTTGCAGTGCTACCTAAAAATAAATCATATAGCAAAGAACATCCTCCAAAACATTTTTTTTCTCTGTAGCTTATCTCTTTCATGACTAAATCCTTGCTTTATAGGACTGTTGATTTGTCTGTGAGATCAGAAAAGGCCATCTCTATCTGTCTCATATTTGAGCTCTTGATTTTTCTCCCAGGCTAAACAGCTCCATTTAATTTACCAAGCAGCTGGCCAACATCAATCAGCTGTTCTTCATACAGCCACCTGCTATTCTACTACACTCCCACTACTCATCTACTTTCCCTTACTAGCACCTATGACCACATGACACTGAGCCCAAAGTTTGTGCTTTAATCTACCTTATCTCCCTCAGACTTCTACCTGCTACTCATAATTGTGCATGAAAATAAGTAACAGCAAGTAACAAGACATAGAAACCCTACAGGAATCAAAAGTGAGCATTACAAGTGCTATAGTTTATGGCTGTTTTGCAATATTGTTATGTATCATCCCATTGAATGCCAAACCAAATTGTGCCCTCCACATTAGGAATCCATATGGCAGGGAATAAGCAATTAAATGTATTTTCTCAAAATAATAACTTTGCATGCAGTCATATGTAGAGATGATGATTCTGTTGGATACCTTGCACCAAGTAAATGTCCTGCTATGCATAAAAGCCTGAAACAGAAAGCATGAATGTGTCTATAGTTGTATAGCAATGCTACCACATGGCATGTATCTTTTTGGTTGTTACAGTGTTGTGTTTTTTTCCTTCTTGTTGCTGTTCGGCTTTTTTTTTTTTTTTTTTTTTGCGCGTTTATTTATTTTTTGTTTGGTTTGTGGAGGTTTTTGATTGTTTGTGGTTTTGTTTGCAGTTCTGTTTGCTCATTTTTATTTTGTTTGCTTGGTTAGGTTTTATACTTCAAAAGGTTATTAGGTTTTTTTTTCACCAGACACAAGTAGTGCATTAGGTACCTGGTCCCTGAGACATTTAAATTGAGCTATCCTTAGTCGCTTTCCTTCTGTTTTCTCTTTTTTTTAAAGAGAAGAGTATTAATAATGTAGCAATAACGACAAAACATCGCTGTCATTTTGAAATACTGATGACATTTTGGACACATGCTTAATTCTATTCCTTTTAAAGTATTATTGTATTAGCTTTTGTGCAGTACATCCAATAATTTGAAAAGTTTTGAGACCTTTCTGGAATTGTAAATACATAATTAATATCTTGATGTGACAGGGACTGATATTAGATATTATAGGAATTTTGAAAGTTAAGCAAAGAGAAGATATTAGAAAATCAGAAAGAAGAGTACACTGGACCCAGGACAGAAATTAGATTCTTTAAAATAAAACAAAACTAAAACTAAAACCCAACCAAAACCAGAAAACCAAAACAAAGAACAAAGAAAATAGTAAACAGGAAAAGAAGCTGTAATACTTTAATAACTTACTAAAAAGTTTTACAATTGCTAATTAATTTTAGTAGGCTAATAAAATTTCTTTTTGCATTTGTTCTTTATTTGAAATGGTTTCACTTAGTCACATAGGAGGAAATGTAGAGGAAAAATTATGCTGACAATACTTTTTACACACCAAATTAATTTTCAAAATATTTTAATTTTATCTAGAAATTTTGTTATGTTGCATGTTGCACATTTGTATGACGTAGAGTTAAAATACTTCTCTTTATGAACAATTTGCTAGCAATTTCAATAAACACAATTCATCAATTAGTTTTCAAGTGACTGATCAAATTAGAAGCTCAACAATTTGTAGGCTATGATAAAGATCATCGCTAGGTGATCTTTAATTTCCATTTTAGCTCCAACCATTTTATTATTTCATGATTCTATATGCTTTAAGAAATATTTGGCCAAATACTTGTTCCTAATATTGAGAGACAAATTTAGATCTAATCCAATGAATTTAACTTGGATTTAATCCTACACATTTGAGAACAGCACTTAATGTATTTCTGAAATAAATGTCTCCTTTAGGATAGCTTCTCCTTCCCTAATACTAAATCAAAGAGTTGTAACTATGTAGTTATCTGATAGGGAAACGCTTAGCTAATGCTGTAAGTGCTTAGCCCAAATCTGCTTTTATAATCAGAGATGAAATAGCTCATACTCTGGCAATGGCCAGAGAATGAAAATTTTCAGTTACATGAGCAGAAAATGCCATGAGGGCCTATTCTTCCTTTTTCTCCCACCTTAAGGACAGAAAATAACCAACTGAATTATGATAGGGAATGAATTTGCTCTTGTTGCTTAAGTATTCCAGACTTCAGCCTGTATGAGATCATATTGATATTGTAAGCTACTATAGCTATTGCATTAATATAGCAGTTTAGGTTGGGTGCCTCCTGTTACTACCACATGTTACACCTCTGGTGTCCTGAATGTCCAACCCAATAAGGTGGACACAGGAAATAGCATATTTCTACCCATAAATCCTGCGCTCTATAAATTTGCCTGCAAAGTTATTCTCTTCCTCTTTCTTCCTTCTCTGCCCCCATGGAAGATGCTCCCTATCAGGTAATGGTGGGGGAGTATCTCAAGGCTTCTTAAGCCTGTCCAGACGTAATACCAGGAAGAGAAGGGGGTGGGGGTGGCAGTCTCACACCTGGACAGCCTGAGACTAGCCTAGGAGTTGGGGGGAAGAAAGAGCCCTGAGGGTTTTGGGTACACCCTCAGGTGGGGAGAAGGAAAGTGTTGGGAGGCCTTTAGGTGTGGGGTAAGGGACTCTGTATGTTTTGGGATATTTTTCCCACTATGCTTTGTAGTTTTCTGTAAAACACCAATTGCTTTTCCATTTAAACTTTCCATCACTATCCAATCATGTGTGTGAGTGTCATTCTTTTGTTTCTCTCAGGGCAATAGAGGATCTGTCTGGCCTTAAACCAGGACAATTAATTACTCAGAAGTGGGTAATTTGGGTGGTACAGGATGCTCTGTAAATGACTACCTAATAAGGGAATTGTATACCTTTAGATGACTGATCTAGTTATATACACTAAGGTACTCTAGTAATAACTGAGAAAACTAAAGAGCAGAGCAGCAAATTAATATGCAATATATTAAGTGATTGATTCCAAGTGAATCAGTACTCTAGAATCTACAAAACTGCATTTTTAAAAGAGTTTACCACAGTTATCAGTCAATTGTGGAAGATATAGGTATAAAAGCTTGAGAGTACCTAAGAATCAGATAGATGGAGATAAAGAAATACAGACACAAGTTACCGTAAAAATAATTTTCCAAGATAGAAAAAAAAAAACAAAAACAAAAACACAACAACAAAACAACCAAAAGAAACCCCAAAAAAAACCAAAACAAAACCAAACACCAAACCAAAAAAACCCCAAACAAACCAACAAACCACAGACAACTTACACTAAATGGCCAAAAGGTATTTAATCTTTATTTTCATCAAGAAGATGCAAAACATTGAGTTTTTCACCAAGAAACAAACAAACTTTAGCACTAAAGTAGACTTCACACTGTAGAAAAATGCCTTGTTGAATGCATGGAAAATTACTCTCTTTGTCATTGTGTGTGATTGTCCATTTTCTTTTACTGAAATAGATGATATTTAACACAATCAGAAAAATGCTTGGCAACCTGCTTTTTTTTCATTGCTGCTCATAGCTATTGATTTTTAATTTCAATGCTAAGTATTTTAAATTTTACTTGAAATGGATATATCAAAATTGTCAATTCTCAAATTTAGTTTGGATCCAAAAATAATTTCTTTAAGTTTTGGAACTATGGGATCAATTGTGTCTGTTACAAGACAAATAATCATAAAGAAAAACTGAAAAGCATGAGTCA
This sequence comes from Picus viridis, assembly GCA_033816785.1. NCBI lineage: Eukaryota > Metazoa > Chordata > Aves > Piciformes > Picidae > Picus > Picus viridis. The sequence continues at coordinate 54,249,612 of CM066566.1, forward strand.
TTAAAGAAACCACAATAAAATGTTGCATGACACCAAGCTGTGTTGTCTGGTTGACATGCTGGAGGGAAGGGATGCCATCCAGAGTGATTTGGACAAGGTTGAGAGATGTACCCAAGACAACCTCTTGAATCTCACCAAAGCCAAGTGCAAGGTCCTACACCTGGGCTGGCGAAACCCCAAGCACAAATATAGGTTGGGCAAAGAATGGCTTGAGAGCAATCTTAGGGAGAAAGACATGGGAGTGTAAGCTGATGAAAATCTCTACATGAGCTGGCAATTTGCACCGGCAGCCCAGAAGGCAGCTGTGTGCTGGGCTTCATCAAGTGTGACTAGCAGGATGAAGGAGGTGATTCTGCCCCTCTACCCTGCTCTTGTGAGACCCCATCTGGAGTACTGTGTCCAGTTCTGGTGTCCCTAGCATATGAATGGCATCAAACTGATGGAGCTGACCCAGGGGAGGGCCACAAAGAAGATCAGAGGGCTGGAGCATATTCCCTATGACAACAATCTGAGAGAGCTGAGACTGTCCAACCTGCAGAAGAGAAGTCTCCAGGAAGATCTTATAGCATCCTCCCAATACCTGAAAGGGGCTTACAAGAAAGCAGGAAGGGACTTTTTAAAATGTCTGGCAGTGATAGGATGAGAGGGGTTGGATTGAAGATTAAGGAGGGCAGATGTAGACTGAATCTTAGGAAGAAATTTTTTACAGTGAGGGTGGTGAGACACTGGAACAGGTTGCCCAAGGAGGTCATGGATGCCCCCTACCTGGAGGTGTTCAAGTCCAGGTTGGATGGGGCCTTGAGCACCCTGGTGTAGTGCAAGGTGTGCCTGTCCATGGCAGGAGGCTTGGAAATAGATGATCTTTAAAGTCTTTTCCAACCCAAACCATTCTATGGGTCTATGACATGCTAAATATAGCTTCTCCTTACTGGAACTTCAAACATGGACAAATTCACAAACAAATTAAGATAAAATACTGTACTAAGGGGGAGGGGAGCCATAAATTAGTATAATTTTCCTGAGGCAGAACTGATGATACTTTTGTATGAGGTTTCCGGTTATGCCCTTATTTAGTGTAAAGAAGTTGTAGTTACTAGTGAAAATCTCTTCCTGTTGAAGTTCCACTTCAGCCATGTTTCCCCGCCTTCATTTAAATTACATCTCCTGCACATGTAGCTTTATTTCCAATTTTAAAAAGGGTTCTTAAACCTCTGTTGTCTAATGTAAAGTCTAAATATGAAAGAGAACTAATTAGTATTTTAATCTTTCTTCAATAATTTTGATATTTCTATACGAATCTTCAAAACACAATGCTACAGAAATATTCATAGGCAGTCCTTAAAGAGGGAATGAGTAGGAGGAGGGCGCACATTATTCTAGCAATGACAACCTGTTCTATACATGCAAATTACATTTGAAAGTGTTCTAAACACACATATGTACTCAGCTCTCCCTCTAACTCAAACATGTGGCACAGACTTCACCTCAGCATACAAGCAAGACTTTAGAAATAGTGCAATAGCAGATTTCATTAAATTTCAACTTCTTAGCTCCTCTTTTCCAAAATTCTCTTTAGTTTTGGATGTTACTTTAGCTGTCGATTAAAAAAGACAGAACAAGTCTCAATGCTTAACTTTTATCCTAAGACCTTTTGTTAATGCTTTGTCCTCACCTACTACATATTATAATCACATCTCTGGTATTAGTAGAGTTACTACTCAAATTGAAAATTTAACTAGTGCATTTTTGTAATTGGACAGGCAAACATCAAAATACTAGTGGAGTAAGCAGATGACGTAGTTTTAGACCTCATTTTTTAGAACTGTCTTTAGGACTGTGTTTGTAAATTTAACATAGCTGACATAACACTTTAAGACACTTAAATTGTTACCAAAAAAAATCCAATATTGCTTAATCAGACTGCAGCAGATAGAGATAAAAAAATGCAATTCAAAAGTTTCAGCAATATACTCCAAGTCACTTAGCTATATTTGGAATTCCTATCAACTGCTGTATGTCAAGTTATATTGGAAACTGCCAACATATCAAAAATGGTAGTGATAAGTCTCTGCACCAGTTTATTTCAGTTTTGAGGCTTTTGTTATTCTTTATGAGCTGTGCTAGATCAACATTTGTCCATTAAAGAGTCACTAAAGCCAGCATTTATGGTTCAAAATACTGGAGATTTTAAAAAATTGTATTTCCCTGATTTTATTTATGTATTGCCTATGCCAAATGTGTAATGAACCATTACATTGGAAATTAATTGATGAAGAGAAAAGGCATTGTGAAAGTACAAGGCTATCAAAAATGACCTCAGGGCACTGGGAGATCTGGTTGAGGGGTCAGGTGCACAAATAATTTTTACATCGATACCGTTAGTTGCAGGAGGACACGATAAGGAACAGGTCAGCCGCTGTAGTCAACAAGTGGCTTAGGGGCTGGTGCAGACGAAAGAATTTTGGGTTTTTCGATCTTGGGGAACTTTATACTGCACCAGGTCAGCTGGTAACAGATGGAGTACATCTGTCCCAGAGGAGGGGAAAGGTCACAGTATACAAGAATGGCCTGTCCCCCAAAGGTAAAAAGATTCTGGGAAGGGAATTGGCAGGTCTCATTGACAGGGCTTTAAACTAGCTTCAAAAGGGGAAGGGGTTGAAACCAGTCCCCTCAGGCAGGAGTCTGGGGGTGATAAGCTAGAGCTAGAGGTGAAACCAGCAGCCCAGCTGCAGTGCATGTACACTAGTGCACGAAGCATGGGTAACAAACAAGAGGAGCTAGAAGCCTTGTTGCAGCAAGAAAATTATGATGTAGTTGCCATCACAGAGACATGGTGGGATGACTCACATGACTGGAGCGCTGCAATTGACGGCTACAGGCTCTTCAGGAGAGACAGGCAAGGAAGAAGGGGTGGAGGGGTGGCCCTGTACATCAGGGAGGCACTGGATGCTGTTGAGATGGAGATAAGGGATGATCAGGTTGAGTACTTGTGGGTGAGAATTAGAGGGAAGACCCGCAGGGCAGACATGCTGGTTGGAGTCTGTTATAGACTACCCAACCAGGAGGAAGATGTTGATGAAGCATTCTATAGGCAGCTTAAGGCTGTCTCAAGATCACCTGACCTCGTTCTCATGGGTGACTTCAACCTGCCTGATATCTGCTGGGATCTCAACACAGCAGAGAGGAGGCAGTCTAGGAGGTTCTTAGAGTGCATGGAGAACAGCTTCTTATCCCAGGTGCTGCGCGAGCCTACCGGGGTGAGGCTATGCTTGACCTCCTCTTCACCTATAGGGAAGGGCTGGTGGGTGATGTGGTGGTCGGAGGGTGTTTAGGCACCAGTGACCACGAGATAATTGAGTTTTCGGTATTCAGCCAAGCCAAGAGGGGTAGCAAGAAGACCTCCACTCTGGACTTCAGGAGGGCAGACTTCAGGCTACTCAAGGAACTAACTCAGAAGGTTCCTTGGGAAACAGCCCTTAAAAACAAAGGGGTCCAGGAGAGCTGGACCTACTTCAAGGAAGAACTCTTGAAGGTGCAGGAACAGGCTGTGCCAGTGTGCCGCAAGATGAGCCGCTGGGGCAGACAGCCAGCCTGGATGGGTAATGAACTTTTAATAGAACTAAGGGAAAAAAAAAGAGGGTGTATTATCTTTGGAAGAAAGGGGAGGCAACCTACGGAATGTTTAGGGATGTTGCTAGGACATGCAGGAAGAAAATTAGGGAGGCAAAAGCCCATTTAGAACTTAGACTGGCCTCTGCTGTGAAGGACAACAAAAAGTCCTTCTATAAATACATCAATAGCAAGAAGAAGGGCAAGGACAACCTCCACTCCTTGGTTGACACGGAGGGGAACGTTGTAACAAAGGATGAGGAAAAACAGAGGTACTTAAAACCTTCTTTGTCTCAATTTTCACTAGCAGGGCAGAACATCTTCCAGACAGCTGGCCTGCAGAGCTGGCAGAAGGAGCCAGAGAGCTGCATAGTTTCCCGCTGCTGCAGGAGGAAATTAGAGATCTTCTGAGCCACTTGGACCACCACAAGGCTGTGCGACCAGATGGGATCCATCCTAGGGTACTGAGAGAGCTGACAGATGAGCTGTCCAAGCCACTTTCCATCATTTTTCAGCAGTCCTGGCTCACTGGAGAGGTCCCAGAAGACTGGAAGCTGGCCATCATGGTGCCCATCCACAAGAAGGGCCAGTTGGATGAGCCAGGGAATTATAGGCCTGTCAGCCTGACCTCAGTGCCAGGCAAGATTATGGCATGGGTCATCTTGAATGAGATCACACAGCACTTACAGGATGGCCAGGGGCTCAGGCCTAGCCAGCATGGATTTAGGAAGAGCAGGTCCTGCCTCACCAACCTGATCTCCTTCTATGATCAGGTGACCCACCTGGTGGATGTGGGGAGGCCTGTGGATGTGGTCTACCTGGACCTCAGCAAGGCTTTTGACACCGTCCCCCACAGCAAACTCCTGGCCAAGCTATCAGCCCATGGCTTGGACAGGATCACACTGCGTTGGGTTAGGAACTGGCTGGAGGGCCGAGCCCAGAATGTGGTGGTGAATGGTGCCACATCCAGCTGGCGGCCAGTCACTAGTGGTGTGCCCCAAGGATCAGTACTGGGCCCCATGCTCTTCAACATCTTTATTGATGATCTGGATGAAGGCATTGAGTCCATCATCAGAAAATTTGCAGATGACACCAAGCTGGGGGCAGCAGTTGATTTGCTGGAGGGCAGAGAGGCTTTGCAGAGGGACCTCGACAGGCTGGACAGATGGGCAGAGTCCAATGGCATGAGATTTAACACATCCAAGTGCCGGATTCTGCACATTGGCCACAACAACCCCAGGCAGTGCTACAAGCTGGGGTCAGAGTGGCTGGAGAGTGGCCAGGCAGAGAGGGACCTGGGGGTACTGGTTGATTGTAGGCTGAACATGAGCCTGCAGTGTGCCCAGGCAGCCAAGAAGGCCAATGGCATCCTGGCCTGCATCAGGAGCAGTGTGGCCAGCAGGAGCAGGGAGGTCATTCTGCCCCTGTACACTGCACTGGTTAGGCTACACCTTGAGTACTGTGTCCAGTTCTGGGCCCCTCAGTTTAGGAAGGATGTTGTCTTGCTGGAGCATGTCCAGAGGAGGGCAACAAACCTGGTGAGGGGTTTGGAACACAAGCCCTATGAGGAGAGGCTGAGGGAGCTGGGGTTGCTTAGCCTGGAGAAGAGGAGGCTCAGGGGTGACCTTATTGCTCTCTACAACTACCCAGAGGGAGGTTGTAGCCAAGCAGAGGTTGGTCTCTTCTCCCAGGCAGCCAGTACCAGAACAAGAGGACACAGTCTCAGGCTGCACCAGGGCAGGTTTAGGCTGGATGTTAGGAAGAAGTTCTACACAGAGAGAGTGATTGCCCATTGGAATCAGCTACCCATGGAGGTGGTGGAGTCACCTTCATTGGAGGTGTTCAGGAGAAGACTTGATGGGGTACTTGGCTGCATGGTTTAGTTGTTGGGTGGGTTGGATTGGTTGATGGGTTGGACGCGATGATCTTGAAGGTGTCTTCCAACCTGGTGTATTGTATTGTATAATGTAATTATACCAGTTTCTGTGGGGTTTATGTAAGGTAGATAGAAGAAACGGCAAGAAAACAGTCTTCAGCAATAGAAATTGCTTGGATTAATTCTGTATTCAGTTCTACATTTCAAAGATCCGTTTACAGTCTTTCAATAGTCTGTAGATTCTTCTGGAGGTACATTTATCCATTGACAACCCCCCACTTTTTATTAAAAAATAAGAATAAATTAAAAAGTCACCATAAAGAGAATTTTATTAACAGATGTATGAACAGAAGTAGAAGGTAAGAAGTTTTAAAAGATACTTTGTTATCTTACTATGCCCAGGGAATCTGCCTGCGTGTATTCATTTATGTATTAAAACTGCATGTGGTGTACTCAAAAGATTGGAAATTATAGCATTAAATTATGCTGCTGTTCGACCATAGTTCCTATCACCCTATATACTCTCTGAATATATAGCCATGCTCTCACCTTCCACAGAATGGAACTTGTAATCTTTGTTGTGTGCAGAGAACTGAGAGTACTTTCTGAATTAATGACTATTTCTTTGAAATCAGAACACTTACGATGTGACCCTCAGGATCATTTCCACTGCCCTAGTGGTCCTCTGGTTATGGAACTAAATTTTTTAACTAGAATGTTCTGTCATTTAATTTTTTTCCTAACAAAGCCTGAAATGGTCTAAGGTTGGATGGTATAAAACACAGTATTAGGCATCTCTTTTGGAAAGTGAAATTTAAAAAACATAAATTATGAACTTAAATTCCTTGTGCAGTGAAGGTAGCATTCATCATACTAAATTTGAGCTAATGGTCTTGTCCTTTTGTTTGCTTTTTTTTTCCTCCCGATAAATGTGCTTTCACAGATTTATTTCCCCTGACTTGCACACCTAATAGAACTGGACTAAATCCACATGTGGAGGTATTTATTGCTCCCTTTCAACTATAGTGACACCTACATGTTTGATCCTTAGTATAAAACACATGAAGACATGAAGATAATAAGAAAAGTCAAAAGAAAGGATAGATTTTACAATTCTACTTGTGCCTTAAACTTAGACACTTGTCTAAGTCTGGAATCTTTTAAAATGTAATTTTATTTTTGTTTTGGTTAGGTTTTTGTTTTGTTATTGTGTTGTTACTCTTGCCTACATTTTGTAATACAAGAGCTGTCCGACAAATACTATTTGTGTTCGGTACTCTTCTGTGCAAACAAGTTCATAGCCATCTGCTGAGCTACAACTTGGGCTTGTAGCTACCTCTTCTGCAAAATCTACCTCACAGTGAAGCTGATGATACAAAAGTCATGAACCTTCGAAAAAGCAATAAGGAGCATGACCCTTGCATGATGATAAGGACATTCTCCTCTTTTGTATAGTATCAAGCATGAATAAAATGCTAGTCTTCAATGAAAAATATTGAAGCACCCTAGAACAGGGACAAAAATGATGAGGTTATTCTTCCCAAAGAACACTTTGAGCAAGAGTGCCTTTACTGTTATGATGCATATTCATGATATTTATTTACATTTCCACAGACAATTTTTTAATTATTTTTATAGACAGAGAGGATTATGATGTCTGAGAGCAGATCAGGCAGTGTAGGGTTTTGGGTTTTTTATACAGCTATAGATGCTGAGTTCAGTTCTCTGCTCTTTGTGTGAATGATGGATCTTGCTGATTAAAAGGACCTTGGTTGTTATGGAAATCGAAAATTCTAACAGTAAATACCTAGGCTGGATGCATGTAGTTTATTGGGTGTGCGTGTTTCTTATTTCTAGAGAAAACACAACAGCAATTGATGTCTTTTTACCTTTTTTGTCTTTGAATACTAGTCAGTGTCAAAATACTGTCAAAACTGTGTCCAGTTCTGGGCCCCACAGTTTAAGTTTAGGAAAAAAATTAGAGAGGCAAAGGCCCAGTTAGAACTGAAGCTGGCCACCTCTGTGAACGATAATAAAAAGCATTTTTACAAATATATTAACACTAAAAAGAGGGGCAAGAAGAACCTGCACTCCTTATTGGACCTGGAGGGGAACACAGTGACTGAAGATGAGGAAAAGGCTGGGTCCCGAACACCTTCTTTGCCTCAATTTTTAACAGCAAGGCATGAGGAGTTCAGGACGAGTGGCCTCCTGAGCTGGGGGATGGGGTCAGGGGGCAGTGTAATGTACTTGAAAATCATGAGGAATTAGTTAGGGACCTGCTGAGCCACTTGGACACTCACAAGTCATGGGGTCGGATGGGATCCATCCTAGGGGGCTGAGAGAGCTGGCAGGTGAGCTGGCCAAGCCGCTCTCCATCATTTTCCTCCAGTTCTGGATGACCGGTGAGGTCCCAGATGACTGGAAACTGGCCAGTGTGGTGCCCATCCACAAGAAGGGCCGGTTGGATGAACCAGGGAATTATAGGCCTGTCAGCCTGACCTTAGTGCCAGGGAAAATGATGGAGCAGATTATCCTGGAGGCAATAACTGCACACCTGCAGGATGGCCAAGGGCTCAGGTCCAGCCAACATGGATTTAGGAAGGGCAGGTCCTGCCTGACCAACCTGATCTCCTTCTATGATCAGGTGACCCGCCTGGTGGATGTGGGGAAGGCTGTGGATGTAGTCTACCTGGACCTCAGCAAGGCCTTTGACACCGTCCCCACAGCAAACTGCTGGCTAAGCTGTCAGCTCATGGCTTGGACAGGAACACTCAGTACTGGGTTAGGAACTGGCTGGAGGGCCGAGCCCAGAGAGTAATGGTGAATGGCACCACATCCAGCTGGCGGCCTGTCACTAGTGGTGTGCCCCAGGGATCAGTACTGGGCCCCATGCTCTTCAACATCTTTATTGATGATCTGGATGAGGGCATTGAGTCCATCATCAGTAAATTTGCAGATGACACCAAGCTGGGGGCAGCAGTTGATTTGCTGGAGGGCAGAGAGGCTTTGCAGAGGGACCTCGACAGGCTGGACAGATGGGCAGAGTCCAATGGCATGAGATTTAACACATCCAAGTGCCGGATTCTGCACATTGGCCACAACAACCCCAGGCAGTGCTACAGGCTGGGGTCAGAGTGGCTGGAGAGTGGCCAGGCAGAGAGGGACCTGGGGGTACTGGTTGATTGTAGGCTGAACATGAGCCTGCAGTGTGCCCAGGCAGCCAGGAAGGCCAGTGGCATCCTGGCTTGCATCAGGAACAGTATGGCCAGCAGGAGCAGGGAGGTCATTGTGCCCCTGTACACTGCACTGGTTAGGCTACACCTTGAGTACTGTGTCCAGTTCTGGGCCCCTCAGTTTAGGAAGGATGTTGACTTGCTGGAGCATGTCCAGAGAAGGGCAACAAAGCTGGTGAGGGGTTTGGAACACAAGCCCTATGAGGAAAGGCTGAGGGAGCTGGGGTTGCTTAGCCTGGAGAAGAGGAGACTGAGGGGTGACCTTATTGCTCTCTACAACTACCTGAAGGGAGGTTGTAGCCAGGCAGAGGTTGGCCTCTTCTCCCAGGCAGCCAGCACCAGAACAAGAGGACACAGTCTCAGGCTGCGCCAGGGCAGGTTTAGGCTGGATGTTAGGAAGAAGTTCTACACGGAGAGAGTGATTGCCCATTGGAATGGGCTACCCGTGGAGGTGGTGGAGTCACCTTCACAGGAGGTGTTCAGGAGAAGACTTGATGGGGTGCTTGGCTGTATGGTCTAGTTGTTGGGTGGGTTGGATTGTTTGATGGGTTGGACGCGATGATCTTGAAGGTCTCTTCCAACCTGATGTATTGTATTGTATTGTATTGTATTGTATTGTATTGTATTGTATTGTATTGTATTGTATTGTATTGTATAGTAGTGGCGCACACCAGGGATCAGTGCTGGGCCCCATCCTCTTTAATATCTTCATTGATGATCTGGATGAGGGGATTGAGACAGTCATCAGCAAATTTGCAGATGATACCAAGTTGGGAGCAGATATTGATCTGTTAGAGGGCAGAAGGGTTCTGCAGAGGGACCTTGACTGGCTGGACAGATGGGCGGAGTCCAATGGGATGGCATTCAACAAGTCCAAGTGCCGGGTGCTGCACTTTGGCCACAACAACCCCAGGCAGAGCTACAGGCCAGGGTCAGAGTGGCTGGAGAGCTGCCAAACAGAGAGGGACCTGGGGGTGCTGATTGACAGCCACCTAAACATAAGCCTGAAGTGTGCCCAGTTGGCCAAGATGGCCAACGGCATCCTGGCCTGCATTAGGAATGGTGTGGCCAGCAGGAGCAGGGAAGTCATTGTGCCCCTGTACTCTGCATTAGTTAGGCCACACCTTGAGTCCTGTGTCCAGTTCTGGGCCCCTCAGTTTAGGAAGGACATTGAGACACTTGAACGTGTCCAGAGAAGGGCAACAAGGCTGGTGAGAGGCCTTGAGCACAAGCCTTATGAGGAGAGGCTGAGGGAGCTGGGATTGTTTAGCCTGGAGAAGAGGAGGCTCAAGGGAGACCTCATTGCTCTCTACAACTACCTGAAGGGTGGTTGCAGCCAGGAAGGGGTTGGCCTCTTCTCTCTAGCAACCAGCACCAGAACAAGAGGACACAGTCTCAAGCTGCACCAGGGCAAGTTTAGGCTCGAGGTGAGGAGAAAGTTCTTCACTGAGAGAGTGATTCACCATTGGAATGGGCTGCCTGGGGAGGTGGTGGAGTCACCATCCCTGGAGGTGTTCAAGAGGGGATTGGACGTGGCACTTGGTGCCATGGTCTAGTCATGAGGTCTGTGGTGACAGGTTGGACTTGATGATCTTTGAGGTCTCTTCCAGCCTTGGTGATACTGTGAAGATATATGTTGACTTGCTTGAACATGTCCAGAGAAGGGCAACAAAACTGGTGAGAGGGTTGTAGCACAAGCCCTATGAGGAGAAGCTGAGGGAGACGGGGTTGCTTAGCCTGCAGAAGAGGAGACTCGGAGGAGACCTTATTGCTGTCTCAAACTACCTGAAGGGTGGTTGTAGCCAGGTGGGGGTTGATCTTTTCTCACAGGCAACCACCAATAGAACAAGAGGATGCAGTCTCAAGTTGTGCCAGGGGAGGTTTAGGCTGGATGTTAGGAAGAAATTCTTCACAGAAAGAGTGATTTGCCATTGCAATGGGCTGTCCAGGGAGGTGGTGGAGTCACCATCACTGGAAGTGTTTAGAAAGAGACTGGATGAGGCACTTAGTACCATGGTTTAGTTGCTTAGATGGTGTTGGATGATAGTTTGGAATTGATCTCAAAGTTATTTTCCAACTGGGTTAATTCTGTATTCTGTATAATACTACATATAAAAGTTTAGTCTTTTTATCTCTTTTCTCCCTCAACTAAAAGGAAAATAATTGCACGCAAGTAGAAGAATGGTCAGATGTAATATTTTTCTACTTTTTTGAACTTCCTGTTATTATATGTCATGTTTCACACACTGGAAACAGAATACCTTCCTCACATAACACTATATACAAGCAAGGAATTTCTCAGTGAAGTTTATTTAATAACACATCAAAATAGCACACACACACTTCTTGTAGTTATTCTATGTCATGTTTCACACACTGGAAACAGAACACCCTCCTCACATAACACTATATACAAGCAAGGAATTTTTCAGTAAAGTTTGTTTAATAACACACCAAAATAGCACACTCACACACACACAAGTCAGTTGAGCATTCAGAAATCCCTGTACTAATCCAAGATCTGTGTTTTCAAATCTGAAAAAAAAAATTCAGCACAATCACAACATCTTCCATATTCTTGGGTAGATAGATGAAGTTGAAAAATACTCAGCTGAGATTTCATATGTTGTTAGTATGACAATCATCACACATAAAAGGTATTACCCATTTTTTTCTGCTGAATTTTAGCTGAAATGGTTGAGATATCTTTGATAATGATGGCTGTTACATGTGTTTTAATACTTTGGAAAATATCAGAATTAAATTAAATATGATCCACAAATTTCTTTTTTGTTTAAAGGAGATCTAAGCTATCTGTACAGTTTTGTAAGATAAAAGAGGGCATTACTTAGTTTGCTAGTTGTACAAGAAAACCCAAAGAAACAAACAAAGGCTTGTACATAAAGAAACTATTAAACATTTAAAGAAAAAATAACTAAGAACATTTTAGCAAATATCTAAACTTTTAAATAATCATTCTTGTTGCTATATATCTTAAAAATTAAACTAGGTGAATATAGTCACACACTCAGATTCAACACTTTTTTTCACTTTGGAACTGATAGATTGGTATTGTTAAATTATGGTAATGCTTTAATGTTATGCTGTGTTATGCATAATTTATAACTCTAGTGCAAAAATGCATGAGTATAGTTCTCTTGATTAGATATTTTAAGAGCTGAGAAATCTGCAAACTCTCTGGCTGACATTATTTTATTTAGCAAACCTGCTAATGCAGTATTGGTTTAGCATATTCACAATGAGTAGATTTGAGAAGAATGATGGATATATCAATAAGTTTTGTCATAAGCAGTGTACATAGATAATCCATGACAGTATTAATTAGATCAATGTATCATGGTAACAAAGCTAAAGTAGGAACAGATCATCATAGACTACCACACCTGATGAAGATGTCTCATACTTGTTTCTGTAGAATATGTAAAATTATCTCTGTTCTACGCATTTAAAGATAACAGTGTAACTCTGTTAATTTTAACAGAATGAAGTGTGAAGTGTCACTTGATTCTGAATTTTAATGCTGAAACAGTGCTATTTTTTAATTCAGTGAAATCCTTCATATGCATTTCAAGTACTGAGAATTTATTTTAGGGATCCTGAATCTCATTTGCAGGTGAAATAGCCTACTGTAATGCTACAACAGCAACGGAGGTTTTGCAATAAAGATGACAGCAAAAGACAGTTTTAGGTCCTACTTCATTCTAGAAAGCTGTGGTTTGGAGAAAAAATCTTGGTTGATTGAATCCAAATATTTTCATTAATAATTATCCTGCACATTTATTTTGGTATAATACTCATAGAATAATTCATAGAATGGTTTAGGTTGGAAGGGACCTTAAAGATCATCTAGTCCCAACCCCCCTGCGATGGGCACGATCCATCTTAAAACACTACAGGGATTTTGATTTTTCTGTTTGTACTGAAAACCCATGTCAGAGTCTCTTGATTCCAGCAACTCTAAATGTCTGACTTTAATGTATTCACAACCAGTTCATATTGATCTATTCACAGACTACCAAATTTCTTTACATTAAGATCTTTTCTCAAGGATAAATCATTTCTACGCATTCTTCAGTGTCTTTATTCAGCTGTATTTGCCTTTTATCTTTCTGAATATAAGTTTCTCAAACAAACATGTAAAATTCCAGTGTCATATGAACCAAAAGTAGTACTTCTCCTGATTCCTCAGAAAATTTTCTCTGAAATATTCTAGGCCTGAATATTCCTTTCTATAACCTTGGGAGCAGTATTAATCACCCTGTGAGGATTCTTCTTCCATCTTATCTTTATAATAATTTCTGAGATTACAACAAGTGTTTCTCATTCCATTAGTTTATAAACATATAATCTTGCATTTTGAATGTTTAGGTTGTTTTCTATTATTATTAATCCAAGACAATGTTCTTCCTGCACTCCTCCTTATTTTATACCATCTGAAATCCATTTCTCCCCAGCAAAACAGGTTGTAAGGGAAAAAAAACACAGTTGCAATTTATGATGCACTGTAAAAGATCAAAGTGCATATAATGTACATATAGTCTGAATTACACTTGAAGATCATCCTTTAATTTGTGAATGAAAATAAATTTGACGCAATTCTGAATCTACCAGCAAATTATTACAAAAATCAACAGTTAACTGTACTTTTCTTTTTTATTTTTTCTCTTACAGAATGACAGCTGGAAGTTTTTATTGTTTACATTTGTATTCATTACTTCCTATATTATGGTGTTCTTCCTTGTATATATAATTTACTTTTTTAATTATAAAAACATATTAAAGTCATCTTACTGTCAGCAGTTCTGTAATTTTAAGCATCAGTTAGTACCTAAATCTAGCTATACAGAGCTATTTAAAGGACCAGGCACTGAAGTATTGTTACACTAAATTTTTCATTGACTTTGAATATGACATCTGCCAGAACATGTAAAGGAATATGGTTCAAAGAGGCAAGGGAGACATGATGCGATATCTGGTGAGGCTGTGGTTGTGAAAAAATTATATCTAGAGAGAATATACATTATTCAGCTAGACATAAAATGGTTTAGGAAACATGAGTATATAGCTATCCGAAATACATACTCTTCTATGAGCTATGAGATAACTGATAGTTTCAGTTACCAAGAAGGCTGAGAGGTTTTTTCCATCCTTCTTAGGTTTTCTCTTTACTGTGAAAGTCACATTGGATTCTTTCTCACAGGAGCATTTTCTATTATAATTTAGTGACCTCTAAGCCCTCTAGGGAGAAATTATCTACAAGTACAGTTCTTCAGACTTAGATAGGCAAGTATTTTTAATTACATGTTCTTCACTTAAATTCTATCCAGATAAAATATGTGGATGATTTAATTAATCTCAGTATAATCGTATATTTAAGTATATTCAGGAATCAGAATAAATTTGTGTTTGGTGTGTTCAGGCTATTTAGAAGGCAAATTAAAAGTGTAAGAATGATACATATCTCTCCATCATCCTCTTCAGAAACAAGTCTGCTATCTAAAACTTCAGAGTACTCAAAATACATGGCAATGATCTGAGCAAATCAACTTCAGAGGACTAAAAAAAACCAAATATATCATCAGGAAGAGTGATTTCTGGTATCTATTTCTTTCACTGGGAAAGTGAAGCTACACAACTGCCAATTTTTGGAAAGGTAATGAGAGACATAATTTACTAAGCCATGCTGATAATTAAAAGAACCTATAGAACATTCCAGTAATATGCATGAAGAAGTGATGAACTGCTGGATTCTTACCCCAAGTTCTGGGGGTATTATGAGCAAATATATTTTTTCCATGTAAAATATTGGGAGTGAGTTATCCTTCTTCAGCTTCCTGTTACACTTTCATGGTCTGAAGTGGGGAGGAAATAGAACTGCCTCCATCCTTTCTACCAGTTATTATGTAAAGCATTAAAAAAAAAAAAAAAAAAAAGGCAGATTGTATCAATTAGCTTGGATGTTGTTTCATTTTTCTTGATCTCACAAAAAAAACAACAACAAAGTTGTTCTGCTTTGTTTCTTGCAGTTTGATTACTTACACTCAAGGATTATAGTGAGGGGTTATGCAATAAAAATGACTTTTTTTATATCTCCCTTTTTGCTGAATGAAAGTGCTCACTGAGCTTGATTTTAAGGAAACAAGCAAACAAACATTATGAGATATTTTGCACAATCTATGGTTTCTTTTAGATGAAAGGTGAATGGACAAGAATTGAACTCTCACCAAATTAATTTGTTTTTTGGACTTAAGGACTAGAGTTAGAGTCCTATTTGATATTTAAAGTAAGTGAAAGATAGCAAAGAATACTATTTTTCTTATACCATTTTCTGATTTCATATCTCCTGTTTTCCTCATTAGCCTATTTTCTTTATTAGCTAAAGCTAGTAATGCCCAAACTATGTGAATACATGAACAAGCATACACTGACCTTTTCCCAACTCTGAGAAATGCTGACCAGTGGAAAAACAACCTGAATAATATCTTTGCTGTGTTTTAGTTTGTATGTGTCCACAACAAGGAGGATACGCTACAGAATATAACTTTTCCCAATCTCATTTTGGTGTGAAGCATCACACAGAGAGAGATCAATAGTAATTTCATTGCAATCATTTCCCACCTAATATAGCTAACAGAACAAAAAGGTGGCAAACATAAGCTGACAATTCTACCTTTGAAAACTTTAGCTTCTATTACTATTCTTTCTGACAGCATGCAATATTTGAAGCGGATAAAATGAGAACAGAGGATTTAAAGAAAAAAAAAGTTACAAGTCTCCCTGATTATGTGACACAAGGTTTCTATATATTAATACATTAAAACTTGCAGCTGCTTCAGGAAGATAATTTGCATGTGATGGAGGCACTTAAAATACTTGCACTGGATTTGATGATATGCTTAGGAAAAATAATCAAGCAAACCAACCTACTATTATTTATTAAATCAGGTCTGTCATGTTGGTCAATAATAAAAATTAAACATTTTAAAATGCAGTACAAAACTGAAATAGAAGTTTGGTCCATGTTTGCCTATACTGGTCGATATTTGTTCACATAATGTGTCACAGACATACTAGGAAACAAGAATCTTTATGTAAACTATATGAAAACTTCAAAACTAAAAGAAAAATTACAAGTGAAAGAAATTTGTTAGTCATGACATTTATTTTAAAATACAAAATAAAACAAAAAAAACAACCTCCCCCCAAAAGAAACCCAAACCAAAACAGAAAACACTAGAAATACACAACTTTGGCTTATTGCTTCTTGTAAATGGACTTGTAGAATAGTCTGCACTCTCTCCTACTGAAGTAAATACAATTGATTTCCTAACAGGAGTTTCAGCTAAGAAGTAATAATATTCTGACTTGATAAAATAAGTCAAATAATGGTGTAAATCTCATTCAAAATTAAGAGATAATAGGTTCATTTTGTTTTGTTTTGAGTATTTATCTTCTACAAAAATTAACCTAATTTTTTTCATGTTTACCATTTGTTTAACTGTTGAAATCTCCCTTGAATTCCTCCTCATGCTTTGCAATGTCAGACTGAGCTGTCTGATAAATCTTGGGACCACCCATTGACATATACTCTGGGTTTATGGCTTCCAGAGATAAAGGCTTACTGGTGTGACATAAGTGGTTGCAAATGATGTCACTTACTTACCAAAAAGATTATGTGAATGAAGCCAAGGAGCACAGCTCTTCCTTTCCAGCATCCAAAACATTTAATCTATAAATACCCTGATTCAATAAACTAAAGACACTCTACTAGACACATCAATATTATGGAGTTTAATTCAATATGTCTATATGACTCCAGACTGAAAATGGATTAATTAAGAACAAATCAGGCCAGATTTAATCTTAAAAATGAAGCTTTACTAAATTCAGTCATTAAAATCTCACTTCATATTATGGCCAGTTCTTAACATTTGCCACTACTACATATGCAAAGGTACTGGTGTGTAACAATCGCATTCCAAAGTACTTATGAGCACGTAATACCACAGATCTGATCTGCACCCTTCACACCGGTGTCAACAGTCCTTGGTTTGTCCTTAGATGCCAAGATCAGGGTGATAAAGCTTAAGAGATTGTTTGCAGTAGGAAGTGGAACTAAACTGGTCCTTCCTTAACTTTTCTCACACTGCTTTTTCCTCCCTTTCAGAAACAAGGGTGGGCATGGAGTGTTTCCTCTTCTTGTAGTGCATTTGGGACAATGTTCTGCCTGTTTATAATGTGTTGCCTTGTTTCCGGTCTGGCTTTTTTTTTTTTTACTTGGATGAATCCTACATCCACCTATCACCTTCTTTCTTTGCCTGTTTGAAGATGATATTGTTCACATACCTATGTAGAACTGTATCTAGCAGTCTTTCATCTACCTCTTCATCCTGGTTGGGTGGTCTGTACCAGATTCCCACCACAATATCACTCTTGCTGGCCTTACTCCTGATCCTTACCCATAAGGACTCAACCCTATCATCACCTTCATTAATTTGCTTAGTTTTACATGTTTCCCTAACAGAGGGCCACTCCACCACCTCTTTTCCTTGCCTATCCCTTCCAAAAAGCTGGTACCCATCAATTGCAGCATTCCAGTAGTGGGAGTCATTCCACCAGTTTTCTGTGATAGCTGCTATATCATAGTTTCCCTGTAGCACGATGGCCTCTAGCTCCTCCTGTTTATTGCCCATGCTGCATGCATTGGTGTATAAACATTTAAGGGAGGGAGTTGAGTACATAGTTTTGAACCTTGAGGTGGGGTAGGCCTTTTGGTTATCTAAGATGTCAACACACTGCTCCACAAGCTCTGGGCTACTGCACCCAGAGTTCTCAGTGTCAAGGCCTGCTACATCCCTGTTCCCCTTTAAAACTAGTTTAAAGCCTTGTCAAGGAGCCCATCCAACTCATGTGCAAGGATTCTTATAATTCAAAAGAACAAATGAGCAAGAATTTGGACTGAAAAATCTTCAGTATATATTCAGCTATCCAAATAAAACATCCAGTCTTTGAATGTGTTGAGTGCAGGGTGCTCCAGATTAGAGCGGAACCAGCACCATTTTCAAAGACAAATAGTCAATTTTATTCTGAAATAGATAGGCTTTTTTGTTGCTGTTGTGCTTGTTTTCTAATTTCATTTTATTAATTTTTATACACATTTTTATATACTAACCATCAAAGATTTTGAGTGATTTGAACCAATATATTTATTGCAGAACCTCTTACATGACTGTGGTTTAATGTACTAAAAAGGAACCGTTGCTCTCTTCTAACCTGGAAAATGAAATTACAAAAATAGAAAAACAAAAAACCCCACAAACAAAGAAACAAAAAACAACAAAAAAAAAAAAGGAGGAGAAAGTCCTTATTGATACCTTTTAGACTTCTGTTAGTGCACTGATTTGGAAGTGAGAGAAATGGAGTAATGGCACTTATCTAGAACTGAACATTTGGGGACAAAAGTTTAAGTTACATGCAAGTAGAGGAAAACATCACCACCATACTTGTGACAAGACTGGAAAAAATGAAAGCATTCTTACTTTCTATGGTGGAGTAGGAAGGTTCCCCCCCACACACAAAAGAATTCCACAGCTAACTCAGCCGGAGAAGCAGATGAAAGCTGTATTTTACAAGCAGATATGGAATGCAGTGAATATGTACAAAAATATACAATATTTACAATATATACAGAAATATACAGCAATGTATGTAATACAGGAAACCTTTCCCCAACCCCCCCCTTTGGCCAGGGGGGTTCGGCCTGTCCCTCCCTTCTCCCTCCCTACCTCCCCTTTTTTTCCCAAAAGGGTTAGAGAGAGAGAGAAAAGGAAGGTAATTAAAAGGGGAAAACTTTGTTAAAGCTCAAAGCGAATGCAAAAAGTTAGTTTTCTTATCTGGTTAGAGAGGAATCGTAGAGAGAAACGAGCCAGCTCACAGCACAGGGAGAAGAAGAAGACGACTGCCTAACTGACTCCCTGACTGAAAGACTAAACAAAAAAACTGCAACTGGGTCCCACCAATGAAATTGA
This sequence comes from Picus viridis, assembly GCA_033816785.1. Taxonomy (NCBI): domain Eukaryota; kingdom Metazoa; phylum Chordata; class Aves; order Piciformes; family Picidae; genus Picus; species Picus viridis. The sequence continues at coordinate 54,268,382 of CM066566.1, forward strand.
ATTAGCATATCTCTTGTTTTCATTCTAATATCAAAACATTCGCCCAGAGTGTTCAGAAAGTGTCCCTTTCTTAAAGGCACAGCCTAAACCGGTCACAATCCACCCCTGCTAAACAATTTCATTGGCTGTTCATACTGTCCATCCAATCTAAAACAATATCCACAGTTTGTAAGTAAAGTTCATAGTCCATTCCGGCTATCCTCAGGTGTAGATGATTCAGAAGTCCAAGAAAGAAGAAAAATGGAAAACAGTTTGTCTCTTCGCAGACGAAGCGAAGAAAAGGGAAAACAGGGAAACAGGGACTCTCAGTTGACTCAGGGCTCTCAGGGTTCTCAGGGTTCGTGCACCGTGGATTCCTCAGGGATTCTTCCTTTGGGCACAATGTAGCTGTACAACACTCTGAAATTAAACTCTTTCAGCTAAAGTCAAATTTCTTTGTGGAATACACTGAATTTCACCATTCTCTTGCATTACCCAATAAGTGTGACCTGGACCTTCAGCTGAAACCACCCCTCGGACAGGTTTAGCCTCTCCTGAGGGAGAAAATACCCAAACAGTTTTACCTAACAGATTCTTTTCTTTAACAACAGGAACTCTATCACCTTCTACTTTCTGTAGCAGATCTGAGTGTGCAGGTCCAGCTCGGTTCACTGAACCTCTACTATTTACCAGCCAGGTTGCTTGTGCTAAATGCTTTTCCCAGTTTTTCAAAGATCCACCTCCCATGGCTTTAAGAGTGGTCTTCAACAAACTGTTGTAGCGTTCAATCTTCCCTGCAGCTGGTGCATAGTAGGGAATGTGGAATATCCACTCGATGCCGTGCTCTTTGGCCCAACTCTTTACAAGGTTGTTTTTGAAGTGAGTTCCGTTGTCTGACTCAATCCTCTCTGGAGTTCCGTGTCTCCACAGGATCTGTCTCTCCAGACCAAGAATGGTGTTGCGCGCAGTTGCATGTGGCACTGGATAAGTTTCCAACCATCCAGTGTTCGCCTCTACCATAGTAAGCACATATTGCTTACCAGAACGAGAACGCGGTAGAGTGATGTAGTCAACTTGCCAAGCTTCACCATACTTGTACTTGGACCATCTGTCACCATACCATAAGGGCTTAAGTCGTTTTGCCTGCTTAATAGCAGCACAAATGTCACAGTCATGGATGACTTGTGTGATAGCATCCATGGAAATGTCTATGGATCTGTCACGTGCCCACTGGTAGGTTGCATCTCTGCCTTGATGTCCTGACGAATCGTGAGCCCACCGAGCTAAGAATATCTCACCTCGGTGTTTCCAGTCGAGATCAAGATCAGAGTCCATGTCTACTGGAGAAACTCTTGCAGCTAGATCTGCCTGATGGTTGTGTTGCTGTTCCTCAGTAGCTTTGCTCTTAGGAATGTGAGCATCAATGTGTCTCACCTTCACTGGAATTCTCTCGATTCGATCAGCAATGTCCTGCCACAGGTCAGCTGCCCAAATGGCCTTTCCTTTCCTCTGCCAACCACTCTTTTTCCAGTTCTTTAGCCAACCCCACAGAGCATTGGCTACCATCCATGAGTCGGTGTAGAGATAAAGCTTTGGCCATCTCTCACGTTCAGCTACGTCGAGAGCTAGCTGGACAGCTTTTACCTCTGCGAACTGACTGGATTCTCCTTCTCCATCCTTTGCTTCTGCAACTCGGCGTGTTGGACTCCACACTGCAGACTTCCACCTTCGCTTGTTCCCAACAAGACGACAGGAACCGTCTGTGAACAAAGCATATTTCTTTTCATCATCAGATAGGTCATTGTAAGGAGGAGCTTCCTCAGCACGAGTCACTCTCTCCTCTGGAGGTTTGGTACAGTTGGTACCTTCAGGCCAACTTGAGATCACCTCCACCAGACCAGGTCTTTCAAGATTTCCCATTCGAGCTCTCTGTGTTATCAGAGCCATCCACTTAGACCAGGTGGAATCTGTTGCATGATGTGGTGTAGAACCTTTGCCTTTGAACATCCAATTCAAAACTGGTAATCTGGGAGCTAAGAGAAGTTGTGATTCAGTTCCAATTACTTCTGAAGCTGCTTTTACTCCTTCATAGGCAGCTAGAATCTCTTTCTCTGTTGGAGTGTAATTAGCCTCTGAACCTCTGTAACCTCGACTCCAGAAACCAAGAGGTCGTCCACATGTCTCACCTGGAGCTCTTTGCCACAAGCACCAGGTTGGACCATTGTCACTTGCAGCCGTGTACAAAATGTTCTTAATGTCTGGACCATCTCGGACAGGTCCCAGACCCATTGCTTGAACTACCTCTTGCTTTATCTGGTCAAAGGCTGCTTGTTGTTCAGGTCCCCAGTGGAAATGGTTTCTCTTTCGAGTCACATCATACAGAGGTTTCACAATCTGACTGTATCCAGGAATGTGCAGTCTCCAAAATCCCACTATCCCCAAGAAACGTAGAGTTTCTTGCTTGTTCATGGGATTTGCCATGGTAGAGACTCTATTTACCACATCCACTGGAATGTGTCGGCGTCCATCCTGCCACCGCACTCCCAGAAACTGGATCTCTCTGGTAGGTCCTTTCACCTTGTCTCGCTTGATGGCGAAACCTGCATTCAGAAGAATGTCAATGATTTTGTTACCTTTCTCGAAGACTTCCTCAGCAGTTTTACCCCAGACGATGATGTCATCGATGAACTGGATGTGTTCTGGAGCACCACCTTCCTCCAGAGCATCGTGGATCACTGCATGACAGATGCTGGAGCTGTGGATCCAGCCCATTGGCAACCTGTTGAAAGTGTACTGGATTCCTCTCCAGGTGAAAGCAAACTGAGGCCTGCATTCCTCTGCTATGGGAATAGAGAAGAAGGCATTAGCAATGTCTATGGTAGCATACCATTTGGCCTCTTTGGATTCCAGCTCATACTGCAGTTCCATCATGTCTGGTACTGCTGCACTCATAGGTGGAGTTACTTCATTCAGGGCTCGATAGTCGACTGTCAGACGCCAATCTCCATTCGGCTTTCGCACAGGCCACACTGGACTGTTGAAAGGTGAATGAGTTTTGCTGATGACTTTCTGACTCTCCAACTGACGAATCAGATTCTGAATGGGCAACAAAGAGTCACGGTTGGTTCTGTATTGTCTGTGATGCACAGTCTGAGAAGCAACCGGCAATTTAATGTCCTGAATCTTGTGTTGTCCCACAACTGCAGGTTCATCAGAAAGCTCAGGTCTAACAGACAACTTCAGCTTTTGTCCATCAGTTTCTACAGATGCTACTCCAAAAGCCCATTTGTAACCTCTAGGGTCTTTGAAACGCCCTTCTCTCAGAAAATCAATTCCCAAAATACAAGGTGCATCAGGTCCGGTCACAACTGTATGCTTTCTCCACTGTTTACCAGTTAAACTTATATCAACCTCCACCTTAGTTAACTCTTGAGATCCACCAGTGACTCCCAGAATAGTTATAGCTTCTGATCCCTGATAATTTGATGGCATTATGGTGCACTGAGCCCCTGTGTCAACCAAGGCCCTGTACTTCTGAAATTGTGAAGTGCCAGGCCACTGGATGTACACATCCCAATAGATTCTGTTATCTCTGTTACCCCTCTCCTCCCCCTGGCGGGAGGCAGGGCACCCTAGTTATGGGGAACATGCCCACATGTGCAATGAGCACATGGTGCAGTGTTAGAACTGGAGCCACTGTTGGAGCTATTAGAGTTGTCCTGGGGAACTGTAGAAGTAACAGCTACCCTTCTGGTATTGCTACCTCAGGTTCTGCCACTTTGCAGTTCCCTCAGTCTCCTGAAAAGATTAGCAGTTGGTTGACCATCCCATCTGTTCATGTTCTCACCAAACTGATCACGCAGAGTTATCCAGATACTCGCACGTGATTGCCTTGGTGGTCTGTTTTGGTTGGACCTGTTTTGGAATGACCTGTTTTGGAATGACCTGTTTTGGAATGACATCCTTGGAGGACGTCTATTCCTCACAGAGGAAACCTGTATCCATCTGGAGGAAGAATTGGAATTATCTCCTTGTGCCAATTGGGAGATGGTATTTTTAATTTCATCCTTCAGCTCTTTCATGTAATTCTTCATTTCACCAGACAGAGTTTCAATGGCTGAAACCAGAGAAACACGTGTCATGCTATCCTCCAGTTGTCTCATCTGATCAGTGAATTGGCCAACCGTAGGAGAAGCACCACCATAATTTCTTGCCACAATTCTGCTTGCCAGAATATTTGCATAATTAGGAGGAGCAAGTTTGATGAGCTTCTTAGCAAGACCAGTTCCTACAGGAATTTCATCAGGATTCAGAGTCTCATGGCCACCATAGAGTACCTCTCTAACAGCAAATTCTCTCAGACGCTTGATTCCCTCATCTATGGTAGTCCAGGGTTTAGCATTCCATGGAAGATCATCTCGGGAAGGATACCTCATGAGAGTTGCCATTAAAAGGCGTATCCACAGAGTAACCTTACCGAGAGTCCTGCCTAGATGTCTATCTATTCCATTATCCTTTGAGAGAGTTCCTAGTTGAGCTGCTGACTTGTCTCCAACTACCAGAGCTGGAGCACCTGTATCATAGCATCTACCAAGCCAAGCTAGGATTGGCTCCTTATCTGCTCTGATGTAATCTTTACGCACATTCCTCAATTCTTCCCTGGGTGACGAACAGCTTTCAATGTCATCTGACTCCTCCTCCTCTGCCTCATCTTCCTGAAGTTCTTGTCCCAATAATCTTACTGTCACTCTCCTAAGAATCTGCTTAAGGTCAGGAGTACCACCTTTAGTTGTTCTGCTATCAGCAATTTGCCCTGCATCTCCATCCAGTGATGATCTCAATAACTCAGCTATATCTTTAAGACAAACCTTTTCCTCCATCTCAGCAGGGTCTCTTTGAGCAGAAGTTCCCTCACCAGGATCCTGCTGCTCTCCCCCATCAGCATCTGGATCAGCTTTGCCCTTTTTTCCTCTCGTACTTAAAACAGCTACCTGCTTAACTGGAGCTGTGTTTGGATTTACAGCTGGCTTAATAGAAGCTGACAGGTTTTGAGACGAATCAGCTGCTGTGGAGGACACTTCCGGTCCTGCCGAAGAAGAAGGAGGAAATGGCTTTGCCCCATTAATGGCTGCCGAGGGCGTGGAAGCCATGTTAGGAGCTGCCGCTGCCGCTGGCTGATTGCCAGAGCCACCAACAGCACCGTTCAGAGCAGCCTTTCCGATGGACTTTTTAGCCTTGTCGTTAACTGATACAGATTCTGCATTCTCCTCATCACTAGATACCTCTGGGGTAGAGTTAGAGCTGCGCTTTCTGCGTTTCGATCTACGCTTAATTACAAAGCACGCTTTAGACACTTTTTCTTCCTCTCTCGATACAGAGTATATAACAAGTACGCAATCACCATCACCAGCAGCAGATTTAAACACATCAAATAAATCACCTTTGGATCCCAGCCATCACTTAAAACAACCTTTTCGCCTACCGGGATCTTAAACTCCTTTATCTCTATGGGCAGAGTGCTGGAGGTCACATTCCCGTATCTGTTAAGCCAGAAGAATCCCAGGCACCGGTCGTAAAGAAGCTGAATCTTATACTTAAACCATAAATACAATCTATACATCAAGTATCTGCCTAAGCGATCGAAAATCATTCCCATGAAGTACTTGTAGACCAGTACCCCAACAAACTGAAAAGACCAAACGTTCCAAAAGCCAAAACACTTTCATGTTTGCAACTCCGACTCGAGCAGGCAATAAATCAAGCAACCTTTTCGCCCAGCTTCTGGACAGCAATTATCCACAAGCCGCACGTTGGACCACCAATTAAAAATATATGGTGGAGTAGGAAGGTTCCCCCCACACACAAAAGAATTCCACAGCTAACTCAGCCGGAGAAGCAGATGAAAGCTGTATTTTACAAGCAGATATGGAATGCAGTGAATATGTACAAAAATATACAATATTTACAATATATACAGAAATATACAGCAATGTATGTAATACAGGAAACCTTTCCCCAACCCCCCCTTTGGCCAGGGGGGTTCGGCCTGTCCCTCCCTTCTCCCTCCCTACCTCCCCTTTTTTTCCCAAAAGGGTTAGAGAGAGAGAGAAAGGAAGGTAATTAAAAGGGGAAAACTTTGTTAAAGCTCAAAGCGAATGCAAAAAGTTAGTTTTCTTATCTGGTTAGAGAGGAATCGTAGAGAGAAACGAGCCAGCTCACAGCACAGGGAGAAGAAGACGACGACTGCCTAACTGACTCCCTGACTGAAAGACTAAACAAAAAAAACTGCAACTGGGTCCCACCAATGAAATTGAATTAGCATATCTCTTGTTTTCATTCTAATATCAAAACATTCGCCCAGAGTGTTCAGAAAGTGTCCCTTTCTTAAAGGCACAGCCTAAACCGGTCACACTTTCACTCAAGTCTAACTTGTCATTTCTGTGGTGATGGCCCTCAAGACAGAAATCCAGACCCTGAAAAGGGAAAAACACAATCCCCAACTAAGGTATCAGTTGTCTGATTTAATGTTTTGTATCAATTACTTTGAGTAAGTTCACTGATCACTGTGATGGATAACTGAACTTCCCTTTGAGATCTCCATAAGCTGTGGAGGTTGCTAAGCAGTGTTTAAATTTGAGAACTAGATAAAGTGATTCTTACACCAAAACTTGTGGTGTTCTCTGAGTTCCATTTTCTTTGTGTGTGTTTTGTTGTTGTTAATTTGTTTCTGAAGAAAAAAAGGCATATGGAAGTCCAAAATTATCTAAGTTCCCCATCCCCAGATGTTGCTCACACATGCTAGCAAAATAACATTTTTGTCTGAATTACCATCAGTTTTGCATTTTCTCCTATAATGTGTCGCTTATTTTTGACTTACAGGTATAGCTCTTTCCTTTTCTACAAAAACAAGAATCAAGTTAATACCCAAGGTAGAACTCATATCATCAAATAATTTGAACTATAAAACTATCCTACTAGAGTACCTGTAAAATACATGGAAATGCATAGAATATTCTGTTTATAACAAGTGCTTTTCAAACAGTCATCCAAGCTCTATGCTGGAATTTCACCCATTTACAGAACACCAGTACAGAATACAAATGAAGGACATCCTCATGCACAATTATGAATCAATGGCACACTTAGAAAGCTAATAACATCTCTCTCCAGAGTAAGAATATAATTTCATTTTGCAGAAAAGAAAGATGTTAAATGCATAAAAAATCTGGATCTTGATGTTTATTGGTATTTCTTCAGTCATTACATGAAGGAAAAAGAGGATATATTATTTGATGCCTATATTCCTTGGACTATCCTGTATATACCTTTTATCATAACATTATCTTATTGAACAGTAATTCTCAGACAACTGGTCAGCTAATCATCCTGTTCAATACAAAATATTAAAAAGATCAGAATATACTAGAAATATCACAATGAGTTTGAGCACTCTGAAGATCTCGTAATTCTGTTTTACTGATCTATTGTAATGATTCAGATGTGTTTGAATAAAGACTAATAAAGTAGAGCTATCTCATACTTCATATGAATAGCACTCAGGTAAACTGAGAAATTTCCTAGCAGTATTTAATGAGTTATGAAAAAAAGTGTATAAGGGCACTTAAATGCAGTTTAGTTTGTTTTCTAAGATAAATAAAATTTGAACTCTTTAAGAATTTAAATATGCAAGATGGACATGTGAAATAAATGTTGCTTCCTTTTAACAGTAGGAAAACTCATTTAATTGACTAGAATTCTATCAATCCCAGTATTCATACAACATTTATATATTTGTTTTTTTTTATTTATTTTAGTTTTAGTAGATACCCTAGGGCTTTATATTTTTCTAGTACTACATCACTGATCAGTGAAACTAATATAGGGTGCTCTCCAGTAAGTGTTCTTAATTTCAGTAAATTACTGACTAAATATGTTTTCACTATTACTGTTTAAAAATCATCCTCTTTACTGCAGGATTAATTATTATGAGCCTAGTAATGAACATTTTATTTTATAAAAACAAAAAAAAAGAAAGGAAAAGTTTGGGAGAAGAACATAATTTCTTTGGCAGTGAATATTCTGGAAGCATATTTGCTTTCACCTCTACCTACTGGAAGTGCACACATAAATCAATATATCCAAAATATAGGAAATCAGATTTTCTTTTACTTTCTGAATTACTTTTTTCCATTCACATCAACATAATCTGTGACTAAACAGAGAATCCTTTATTGTTTAACTTCATCAATGAAAGAGTCATCCAGGAGTTAACTTTAATGTTAACTGAGGCTAGGATCACAAACTGTTGGCATCACTGTTATTATTCCTGATATGTCAGGAGGACATCCAAATCATAACATTTTATTACAATTTCTCAGACAGCATCTCAGTCTCTGTTTGTTTCCATTGAGCTGGACTCCAGATCTGTTAACCAAGAAAACATCTCTATTCGCCTCTGAATCTGATTATATTTTTCAACGCATTATTGGGAGATATGAAGCCATTTGAGATAATAAACAGACTGGACAACTTATGAGAGGGTTACAACAAGATTTATAGCCAGGAAAATTTTTTTTCTCCTGCTTATTGGAATAATCTGCTTTCTTTGCTCTGGTCATGCTGCTGCTTATCGAGTGGATCGATGAAATCATAGCATAATTAGGAATGATAGAAAGTGAAAACTGTTTATCTAGTTAGGAACATAAAATTAGAGTCGTATACTTAATTGGTCCAAACCATCATGAAATGACTCACTCATATGAACAACTGAAATTCATGTGTGTGAGTATTTGTTATTTCTTAATTCTCTTCTTCCACATAACTGAAAATCCAATATTGGCTTCCTTTCAGCGTATCTTTTTTTTCCCTAGGGCATATAAAAATCTTTTTGTGACGCAATTTTGTGTCCTTCCAAGTACTGACAAATCAATTTTACTAATTAATCTTGAGATTAATTAGTTAATTAGAGATACATTCAAATATGAGTCATGAAAGGTGTATCTTCATCCTATTATTTACTAGCCAGTATACCTAATATCAGTCTCTTTGCAAAAAATGAGTAATTTCAAGAAATGTGCTACTGCAGAAACTAATATCAATGTTGCTCAAATTCTATATTTTACTGATAGTAGGTATATATTAAAGATATTTTTGTAAGCTTTGACAAAGAAGAAAAACCATGAAAAATGAGTAACACTCATGTACAAGGTGTTTCTATTATGTAACTTGCTCAGTATTTCCTATTTTTTCAAGAGATCTGCAATTAATCTGTAACAAATTTTCTCAGTCTCTATTTTCATAGTCTGAATTACGTGTCAAAGCCAAGTTTCAGAAGAGCTAATTTTACAAATCACTGCTGTTGTTATGGAATTTATGTAATTATACTTAATGCCAATTATTAATATTAATAAAATATTAATACCATTTATTAATATGAAAGCATTTCCAAAACCTGAATAAATAGGTTCAATGTATGGCTAGAATATATGTTTACAGTGGGGAATGGACAATATTCAGGCAATATAACCATTTTAAGCAAACCGGAAGGAATAACAGGGAAAGAGAGAATCCCCAGGCACAAAATGGTGCTCGACCACGGAGTGGGAGACTTGACAAAAACCATAAATACAGGAAGCAATGAATTACTCACTGGGTTCCACCCAAATGGGGGATGTGCTCCTGTGGTAATTAGCTGTGAAGGCTGTAATGGAGCCAACATGGTTTTCAGTGCTGATCTGAGCAGGCTGTTTTACAACACAATTTCATGAAGGGCTTGCGCGGCTTCCTGGGTAAACTGAGGCACGTCAAAAATTCCAGGTGCAAGAGGAAACAAGGCTTGGATTATAAGGCTTGTGGCTTCCAAGCTTGCAGTGAGTAGGGCTCATGGCTTCTATCCCTGGTCTTGGACCAGGCAACTTGAGGCAAGGCAATTTGAGGCAAGGCAGATTCAAGCAAGACAGTTCCAAGCAGACAAGGCAAGGCAAATAGAAATCAGCCTGTATATACCACTTGCCAGAGATTCAACTGGGCCAGTAGAGCAACTGAAGCCAGCAGCTACCCAATGAAATAAGACTGCCAGGCTATGGCCATAAAAAGCAGGAACATAGACCTGTGAGAAGCAATGGCCAGTATATGTGCTCTTACTCCAAAAGAAGATTTGTTTACCAGACATGTTTGGGCCTGTCCTTTTGTCCCTTATCCCATGTTACCCTAACTTCTGCAGGAGAGACGGGAGAGAGGGGGGACCATGTCTAGACACATCAGGACCTGTCTGAGTTTGTGCTGGGCCTGTTTGACCCTACCACGACAACTGTAAAAACAGTGATTTAGCAGGGGCGCTGAAGTTATCATAATTATGTGTGACCTCAAGTTTGATGACAATCTGGAGAATTTAAAATTTGCATCTGTTTCAAATAGTTTTCATTATTTGAAAAATAACATTCCTAACACTACTGCAGTTTCTTAATTTGTTCTGTATGTCCTTTAATTCTCATAGCTTCATCTGTGAGAATGAGCTATACCTTAATATAGAAAAATGGTAGAAACTGGATTTTTGAAAGATGCATTATTCCAGAACCAGCATATATGTTAATAATACCAGTTCACCATACAGACCCTGAAGATTTGAAATTAACATTTTTATTTTAATTTAATTTTATTATTTTCTTTCTGCTGGCAGCATCACCTTCTTGTCACTAATAAAGGTTTTTAAAAACATGTTAGAAATCATTTGCAGCTGCAGGCGAACCAGGATACATTAGGGCATATAAAAAGATAACAGGCAATCAAGTTTAGGAAATTAGACACCACCCTTTTAATCCGAAAATACTATTTATCAGGAAAATTAAACCAAAACAAAAACAACCCCCCCAAAAAACAGACAAATAAAAGGCCATGAATATGAGATATGGTCTCCTTAACTGAAGAGAAGTAGGACTTTTTTACCCATCAATGCTGAAATTGCAACCTTCTCTCTTGTGTCAGCCATAACAAACTCATATACATATACACACAACTAATCATTCTATAATATCCATCATGCCGAAAGTGGCTTTGGACAGATATGATCTCCTGTTTTGCAAAATAAGTCTTAAACATAATGCAATTTAAAGATTAGTATCTTGTGTACCTCAGAAAGTGCACATTTTATTGAAGAATGACACTTACTGTCTTTACTCTTCCCATACCTGTTTTCATATTCATGCTTCTATATTTAAACACGAAGTTGGCTTTGACATTTTCTAGGTAGATAAAGTGAAATAAAACAATAAGTAAGTCAAGATTATCAACTCTCTTAAATGAGGAATGCATCTGTGGGCATAAGTACTGCACACTGAGTCATAACACAGCTCATTATTGAAATATAAGGCATTGCAGTGGGAAAAAAATGGGTTGGAATGATACCTTTCTGAGAATCTCTCATTTAAAAAAAAAAAAAAAAAAATCAGAGAAATGGCTAATGAATATGTGGAACAAGCACTTAGGACTGCTAAAGAAAAAAATATGAGGTGTTTCTCCGAGATCTGAAGTCTTTGAAGGTCAAACAGTAGTTAACATGGAAGTCCTTCACATGATACCGTGAAAAACAGTGAACGCAAAAAGGAAAATCTAAGAGGTAAACCTTCTTAAGCATCAGATGGCAGGTAGTGAATTCCTAACCTGAACGAGTAATGCATGAAGATCTGGAAAGTGGTATGAGATACAAGAAGATTCTAATTATTTTGTGATTTGCTTTAATTTACACCAGACTTTAATTTGTTGTCGCAACAGATTAATGGTGGCTGCACAAACAAATGTAATGAATTCAGGGTGTTTCAAAGCCAAAGGCTAAACCTGGATTTATTGTTGGCATGTGCTTTATTCATCTCTCTTGCCTGGGCAGGACTTGCTTCTTTTCTTTTAATTCCACCCACCCCCACCCCTTTTTTCCTTCCCAGAGAAGTCAGTGATTTAATGCAAACTAATGAGAAATAAATAAAATGAAGCAAGCTTTAACTTAACTTGAGGATTTGTGTTTGTGTGGGTAGTTCAAGGTAATGCCATAAGCAGCTGCACTTTATTCTGTTTAATTTTTTTTTCCTGACTGAGCAAAGAGAAAAACTGTTCTCCACTGTAACACTGATTTGGATCTAATCTGGAATAGCCTTTTTATTAAGATTGTACTAAACCTCAGGAAATGATGCCATAGGCCACATATTAGTGCCAAAATACATATGAAGTCAGTTGATTCTATTTATTAAGACCATACAAGGTCTTTGACCTTCTTACAGTGCACAAACATTAGGCCAGCTGGCTTACAGACATTCTTTTATACTAAATCTGCACACTCATATCTGTTAGCAACTTTTCATTTCATCACGACACAAGGAGTACCAGAACTGTAGCAGTGGTTTATATGAGTATATTTAGACTGCATGACTGGCCAGTAGAAATACATACTGTGTCATTCTCATGTGTTCATTAGTGGTGGCTGATAACAACCATATTGCTTCTTTCAGGTAGATAAATCATATTAAACTGAGAACCTGGAAATGATCAGACTAGGAATTAGCTCTGAACACCCATCTGACTATATAGCACAGAAATATTTAATTTGGCAGGAACTGATCATTGGAAAAATATCATCTTGGTGCAAAAACATTTAAGAATGCTTTTTTGAAAACCTGAATCGGCACAAATCCCTTTCTGAGGAGCAAGTACAGGTTAAAGGTGTTACTGATTTTCAAAGAGATTACCTGAATCAGTAATGGAAAGGTGCAAAGTGACTTTGTTTAGCAGACATAACCCACATTTCCTGAGCCAATCAGGCACTGCAAAATGCAAACAAACACAAACCTGTTTATTTCATGAATAGCCTGTCTGTTCACAACCTCAAGGTTTCAACAGAGACCAAATTCAAAACATTTTGTCACCATTCAAGCTCCTTCGCTAATTCACCAAGCCTACATGAGAAGGCAACATGCTTTCTTCTAGGGCTGGGTGTGTACTCCGTTATACTTATGTTTTGCCTTCTTATGTTGTGCATTAATGGCAGAGTTTTGGTATCAGGGTGCTGTTGGTATGAGCTATGTGGGAAGAGGCAGCAAACTGTCCTGTGCCCGTTCCAGAAGGTCCCATCAAGCTGTGAAACAGATCAAAACATTTTCAAGAAAGAGCAGCTCATCAGGGAAAGGATTCACCACTTTGGAAGGTGATTGTCTGTGACGGAGTGAGATACCTTTGAAGGGACAATGGCCATGGGTAAAGCACATCAAGGCAAGGACAGACTGTGGCCTGTGCAGGACACATGCTGAGGCAGGGACAGTGCTGGGAAAGGGAAGATGAAGGGAAAACATGCCAGGGCTGGGGAGTATTAAGGAGCAAGTATTTGTGGAGGAAAATAAATAAGAAGCAGAAAGAAACCATTAAGCACAAATGTCAACCTCCTGTACCACTTGTCATCTCACAAAAACATTCAGAAGGGACTGAGTGTAACATGGAAAAAGGAGGAGAAACTGAGACTGCAAAGTGGAGGAAACACGTCTGATTGAAACACAGCCTGGAGGAAAGGCAGGAAAGGAATTTCCTTAAGTGTTTCTTTATTTATACCTTCCTTTGTTTTCTCAATACCTAAATAAGTACTGTAAGTTTTATGTTAACTGGCAATAAATTAAATTAAATTAAATTCCCTAAATGGAGACAATTTAGCTGGTTACTTTTCTTAAAATAAGGCTTACTTTACTGATTCAAGCTTCTTTAATACTGGCTCCTCTTTCTAGTCATTACCTTCTCAAAAAATTCCCTCTGAGGAAAACAATCATTTAAAAATCTGTATACATCTTGAAGAATATAGTAAACGAAAATGTACATCTTTCTAAACATCTGGTAGACACATAGGACAGTTCTGGCTGCACTCTCCCCTATTCCAAAGAAAGCTGATATTCCTTATGCTCCTGTCTTAGTATGCTTTGAATTAGGTATGCTTTCACCCCTGAAACTGACAAATTATAGCTTTGTCTCTGATTAGTTGACTCTCTATGAGAAAAAAAGCAGCTCTGATCACTACATTTATAAATGTTACACTCTCTGAGGAAATGTGTCTTGAGAGGATCTTGAAAACATAAAGTAGTGCTTGAAATGACAGTGAAGGAGGATGCTTACAATTAAAAAAAAAAATAAACAGCGACTATTATGTTAGGAGAAAATAAATGAATAATAGAAATGTTCATATATTCACATAAGACAACTCTGAGATTGCCTTCATTTAACTTGTGCTTAAATGAGAAGCAACTAGAAATCCCTCCCGAATTTTTTTATACAGTTGGGAGATTAACAGTTACTTCCTTCTTCTATTGGACCATAGATAGTGCATTTTCTCTGATTCCTACATATTCTTAGTATTATTATTTTTGTAACAGCATTTAATTTTTTGCATACTGCTTTTCAGAAACTGAGAAAGAGGTTTTATGATTTATTCAATCCAAAATGATCAACATTTAATAAACACTTACATCCTTTACTATCATTTTTAAAAATGTATTTAAAATTATCCAGAAAGTAATTAGATTTTCTTGCTTCTCCCAAATTCAGTTCTTTCCTAACATTGTCCCCACTGATCCATTTCCATGCTTCTCTCTCACAAGTTCAGTTCCGTTTATCCCATTATATTCTCGTCTAACTTCTTTCTTTTTTTCCCCCAACATCTGTGTCTTTCCTATTCCCATCTTCATCTAATCATTGTGGCTCAATAGAGAGGTATTTACATGAATTTTGTGAATCCACTCAGCCTTTGTAATTTTTAGACCTGTATTTTCCCCTGAATTAGATTTCCTTTTCAGTGTTGGGCAGCATGCACCTCTAAATATCAAATAATTTTAATAAGTAGAAGCAAAAGTAGTAAACCAGTTCTATTTTATGGGAAGATGAAGGAGTTGTGTGTATGTATGCATGTAGGTTTGCATGCAAGACTTTGAGACTCCTTTCAGAATCCATGTATTCTTAAATTACCTAAAAAAAGGAAAATAAAATAACACATATAGACTCCAGTATTCCTGCTGGTGGAGTTATTTATGAATAAGCTTAGGCACTTATGTGAATCAGTAAAAAGAGCAACATACAAATTTTTTTCAAACATTGGTTTTCCCTTTACAGAATGGAAACAGAAAACAAACTAGTCAACAAGAATAAAAATTAATTCAGAATAAATGAATGATAAAAGAACATTAAACCTCTATTCTGTGATAAACAGTTGTCATACAGACTGTTCATCAGTTCACAGAGATAAGGGGATTAGATGATGTTTTTTTGTTGCTTGCATGTTCCAAGATTTTTGGGATCCCTATGAAATCCATGACTTCCACTTAAATCTTTATATCTTTGCCACTACTGCCTGCTTTAATCTCTTCTCATAAAGAAAATGTTAAAACAAGGAACATCAAGGATGATTTTCAACCTCAATGCAGAAAAAGAGCCAGGTACAATACAGCTGTTGTTCCTAACAGTGCCTGCTCCATTAAATTTTAAATGTGCATTCTCAATAAGTAGTTTACATAAGGCAGCGCAAGTTTAGAACTTCAAGAATTTCTTTTAGCTTGGCTTGTCTCTTAAGAATAAAACGGACTAGTGCTGCTAGGAAGATTTATTCTTGCAATTTAACAATTTAGATGTCTGGGGTTTGTGGGGGTTTTTTGATGGTTTTGTGGGGTTTGTGTTGTGCGTTTGGTGGTGGTTTTTGTTGTTTTTTTATGTTGTTGCTGTTGGGTTTTGGTTTTTTTGTGTGTTGTTGGTTTGATTTGGTTTGGGTTTTTTGGGGGAGGGAGGTGTGAGAGACTAAAGCTTGTCTCTCCTGGTGTGACTCAACAAAGATAAAATCACTTGCTGCTTGCCCAGACAATAGCTGATGTGTGTTGGGCAGAGCCACTGGAAGGACTCTTGGAAGGTGCAAAGATAACATTGCTCATGGGACTGCAGCTGGCCTACAACAATGGCCCAAGGGCCCAGCATTCACACCTTCAGGACAAGATCATTTCCAGCCATCAGATACCCCAGGAAAGGACAATGGATTCACCAGCTGTTTCCTGATGTATAAAGAGTGTGTGGGTAGGTAGATGGAGAAGGAGGAGGCCTCCTGCCCTCCATCCAGACGGCTGCCCAAACTCACCTGAGTACACAGAAAGATTTCCTGGGGAACGATACCTGGACACTTGCCTAAGGGCTAAAAAATTGTATAAAAGCCTGGAGCAACTACTGGCTTAGTAGAAGAAAACTGGAGAAGAAAAATGCAGAAGAAAGAAGATGGCACCACACGCTGGAAAGATCCCGGGGCAACACAACGGATCTTGGACTCTGAAAACCCTCTATCCATGCCCTAAGATCCACCTGCTTCAACTCATGGAGCTGAAGAAGCTGTTCAGAGGACCTCATCCCTTCTACAGCCAAAGCCTCAGCACCCTTCCTCTACAGACCCAACATTTCCTCCACAGACTCAAAATGTCTTGGGGGTGAGGGGTGTGGTAATACAATTCCTTTCCTCTTCTCTCTCCTCTCTCTATTTTTTCTCTCTCCCCTTCTGATCCCTCCACTTTATTTATGTAATAACGTCTAGCTGTTGATATTTCAGCCTCGTTTGTGCCTCTAATTTCACAACACGGGAATATTAATAAAAAACTGAGTCTCTTTCCCTCCCCGGACTGAGACAGGAGGGTTTTTGTGTTCAGTTTTGTTTGGTTGGTGGGTTTCCCCTCATCTTTGTTATTCCACATAGGGCAATGAAAAGGTGCCTTATTCCTATGATGATTCTATGATTCTGTGATCTAAATTGTTTTATTTATGTTAGCGGAAATCCATACAATTCAGTCACTTCTGAAGAGAATTGAGCCTATGATTAATGATGCCCTAGCTCTGTCCAAGAATTTCTGTCCTAGCAGTTTTCTTACAGTGGACTATCAGCAATGAAAATGTCTATATTGCTAAAACAAACAAAAAAAAGACCAGATAGGTAAATTCTATGCATCAGTAAAAAAATATCCTGGAAAATCACATTGAAGCTCCCAATGCTTTTGTGTTCCATTTCTAAATATTAGAAACTCTAACCTGAGTTTGTCTCAATGGGAGCGAAACTCCTTGTAAACCAGTATTGCCTTCCTCAATGACTCTTCTCCAAAAAGAAAAGTAAAATAAATTGTCTATCAAAGAAGATGAGACTGTTGGAAAACAGTCATGCCTTGAGTATGAAAGCTATTAGGAGCATTGCAGGGAGATCTTGAAATGCAATATAATTTTATGTCTTTATGACATAGAATTTCCTGTTCGTTAACAAAACATTTCAATGAATAGCAGAAAATGTGTATATTACAAAATTTGGTTTATACTTGCAATTCCAAATGCTAGTTATATAGTAATAATTAACATAACCATATTCCAAGATACTTCATAGCTCAGCAGCAACATTATTCTGTAATTTTCTGCTGCTTCTAGAGAACATTAAATACACTGCTAATAGTGTCCTTAACTGTAAGTATAAATAATGAGGATGTGCACTCTTCATTTCCCTCTTAATGCTGTCCTCCTGAGCCCTCCCCAGCAATATGAGGTATGCACATTCTCATATGAGAAACAAATAGAAATCCATTGTCTAATGTATTCCTTTTGAAAAATTGTCAATGAGTCTGTGAGAGTAAGAACTGTATTTCAGGAACATCAGGAAATGGTGTAAGATTGTCCAGTAAATCAGAGAGCACCTTTGTCAAGTTTCCCTTCTTTATTGTGATAAGGTTCATCTGTACTGAACGGTATTTTAGGTGTTGCCTTTATTGGTATTTCAATTATATCTCTCCATTTGCTTGTTTTTGACTACTACAGCTTTTTTTTTTTTTTTTTTTTTAAAAAAGAGAACTGTATGTGACTGAAATACCTTCTTGAATGAAGCTATTGTAAGATAAAGCATGATAAATCTGTTCTTATATCTGTTCACATTCATAAATATTTCTGATTTCCTCTCTATTGCTTCAATTGATTCATTTGTAGTTGCTTTTGCTAATGACTTCTAAGGTTTTTAAAACCTTTCTTTCAGGCATGCTCTGATGTGTGAGGTTGAAAACCTAGTCTGAATTTGCCATTTACTTTATGGTTTATTTAGTCTGCGTCAAAAATAAGTCCATTTAAATACGGCATGGCATTCATGTTAGAATGCTAAAAAAAAAAATATCTGAGGAAATATCTGAGGAATTTCTTCCAACACCGACCAAGGAATACATTAAAATAAGAAAAATTAAGCTGGCCTACAATTGTTCTTTGTGTGTAGAAGCGTGGAAACCACACCCTCTGTTAGGAATTTTTTCAAACATGCTTCCTCCAGTAGAGCTAGACATCAACAGAATGTCATGTGATTTAAATACTGCAGTAAGATATAGTATGTTGTGTGACAAAAACCCCTATAAATTGATTTGTTCTGTTTTTCATGAGGACTTTTTAAAGTGATAGTTACAATGTGTAATGTTCATTAAAAATCCACAATGTTTAATAAATGAAGAGGTACAGAACACAAGTGTGTACTGGGGAAAAAAACAAAACAAAACCAACCAAACACAGGAACCACTTCAGCTGGTTTTCCCTGTGAAGAGTATATATACACACATCTTAACCTAAAGTGAAGAGTATATATACACACATCTTAACCTAAAGTGAAGAGTATATATACACACATCTTAACCTAAAGTGAAGAGTATATATACACACATCTTAACCTAAAGATTTTCTCTGTAGTCAGTAGAGATAATTAAATTTCTCCAGAGGTTAAACTAATTCTTTCCACATAATATTTAGGCTCCTAACTTTTAGGCATTTGACATCTGGCAAGAGGTATCCAAGTCAAGGTCAAAGAATTATTTTTCTCCTTTAATCCAGGTTAGCAGTTGTGAAGATATATGCAGAAGCATCACAAACCTTTTCTGGGGTCCTTGCTTGGGTTTTTATGAAGCATCTTGAATGAGATGTAAACATTAATAAAAATAAAAAACCTAACTTCTATTGATTCTAAGGAAACTAGTATTTGTTGTTTACAGTGGGTGGGTTTTGGTTGTTTTTTTTTTTTTTTTTTAAGAATTTACACTAGGCAGTTGTGTTGCCTAGCAAATTTATTAAAAAGTGAATAATGCATAAGTGTTTGTACACAAGTTACATGCTCAATAGTTTATATTAACAGATGCATCGCACATCTTTCCAGTTCAAGAAGTATTTGATTACCAAAACATGAGGCTGGTAGAATATGCATGTAATCAGATTGAGTAATAGTCTCCTACATATGAAATACTGATAATATTTTGCCCTTTGGGAGTAACTGCCATCTGTGAACCTCAAACATTTCATATATATTAACAATTAAACTCTTACACTTCTGCACCACAAGCAATCCACATCAGTATTTTTTTCTGCCCTTAAATCGTAATGCGCAACCACATGTGTACATAGTGTAATACATTAGCGACGCAGTATGTAGATTACAGCTGGACCTTGTTATCATAACTTGGATTCTTTAGTGGTTTGTCTCATCAGCAGAATAATCTTGTTGCAATGATCTTGTTTACCAAATCATTTCACTGCAAGACAGTCTCTTTCATGAATAGTCCTACGGATTTGTTACCTTGCATTTAAGTATTACAACTGAGCCTCAATGAAACGCAGCTCATATATTGCTTCCATTATTGGAATGCTAATCCTGGCTCTTAGAGACATTAAAGATTTTGAAAAAGCAGTGTACTATGATTGGACATGGTAGAGTTCCTTTTTGAAAAAGGCATTGAAGAAGGCATTGAAAATTGACTTTCAAATAGTAATTTTCACAATAGAATATTAAAATTTGTAAAATCTTCCAACTAGGGTTGAAAGTAAGGTGTGTTGTTTTTTCTTTTTTGTAATTTTTTTCCCCTCTGTAACTGCATTAAAAAGCAGCATGGATGTGCAGTTTTTATTCTTGTGGCATTATTAATTGAACAGGGTATTTGAGCTGAATTGTGTAGATATCCAGGAATACAAACATCTGAAAAAATGTGCATTAAGATCACATCTGTGAAGCATGAAAAAAATTTACTTCCTTTTCCTAATGGGAATTGCAAACATTTAACATCTGATATTGCTCCAGCTGATGTAAGTAATTGCATATCACAGAGAGTTGCACAGTTTAATTGATAGGTGGTGTTGGATAATAGGTTGGACATGATGATCTTGAAGGTCTCTTCCAGGCTGCTTTATTCTATTCTGTTCACTAATAGAAAATCTTGCTTGACTAATCTGATAGAATAGAATAGAGTTAACCAGGTTGGAGGGAACCTTTGAGATCAAGTTAACAGTATCACAGTATAACCAAGGTTGGAAGAGACCCCAAGGATCATCAAGTCCAACCCGTCCCAACAGACCTCACAACTAGACCATGGCACCAAGTGCCATGTCCAGTCTCCTCTTGAACACCTCCAGGGACGGCGACTCCACCACCTCCCGGGCAGCCCATTCCAACGACGAATGACTCGCTCAGTGAAGAACTTCCTCCTCACCTCGAGTCTAAACCTCCCCTGGCACAGCTTGAGACTGTGTCCCCTTGTTCTGGTGCTGGTTGCCTGGGAGAAGAGACCAACCCCCTCCTGTCCACAACCACCCTTCAGGTAGTTGTAGAGGGCAATGAGGTCACCCCTGGTCCTTCTCTTCTCCAGGCCAAACAACCCCAGCTCCCTCAGCCTCTCCTCAAAGTTCAACCTATCATCAGAGCTGATTGATAAGTGAATGCATTGTCCTGAATGCTTTATTGCTTTTTTCTCTCCTTTCCTTCCTTATTTCTGAAAGGAAGCAGTGAGGGGGAAGAAGTGGTCTGCAAATGAGGCACAACAGCAGAGATTTATTTATGACAGCAGATTTAAGGGGCCTCCAGGTAAAAATAGTGTGATTAGCATCATATCATCTGACTAAAGAGCTCCTGCTCCATCACCACCATTTTTACAGCCATCCCAGAGCCAGGGGCAAGACCCTCAAGCAGCCAAAATATCACAGAGAGGACCTCAGCCCCAGCCAGCACCTGTGGATGGTATTGGAGTAGTCATCAATCCTGTCCCTAACAACCGGGGGCCACCAGGCCCCCGGCCTTTGTTGTCACCACCACCCAGTGGACACCATGGGCACTCACCAGTGACAAGAGGAGGATCCTCAGCCCAGATGGGCTCAGCTTAGGGCTTCTGCCTTACCTGGCTGGGATTAAAAAGGGGAGTGGGTGGGGAGGGCCAAGTGGCTACACCTGAGGTGGGAGGAGACTTGGATCCAACAGAGCCCAGGTGCTCAGGGATTTGAGGGGAAAAAGGGGGAAAATGGGGCAGGTGAGGGACTTGAGGGTGTCAGATAATGACAGGTCTAGGGGGAATGGGAAAAAAATAGAAATGAGTAGATTCAGATTGGATGTTAGGAAGAGTGATTGGCCATTGGAATGTGCTGCCCAGGGAGGTAGTGGACTCACTGTCCCTGGAAGTGTTTAAAACAAGACTGGATGACACACTTGGTGACATGGTTTAGTTGATTGATGGTGTTGAGTGATAGGTTGGACTTGATGATCTCAAAGGTCTTTTCCAACCTGGTTAATTCTGTGACTCTCTGACTCTGTGATTCTGAGTACAGGGGCATCAAAAGGACTTGAACTTTGAAAGAACTGCTTTTTTAACAGAAGTAATATAAACAAGATTAGGTGTGATGATGCATAACTGTATGCAGAAGGACAGATTAAAATAGATTGTGGATGTACTCATAATATTTTAAGCAAAGCAGGAGTAATTCAGGATGGTGATGTAGAAAAGAACTCAGCATAGACACATTGTTTGTCAGTAGGAAGGAACATTCAATGAATTACAGGAAAGAAAGGTTTCTCTAATTTTGAGATATTTTAGCTCAATTCCCATGTCTACCAAAGTATATACAAGGGCAACAGTACATTTACCACCACAGCAACAAAAGTTATAACAAAAAATTCCATTAATTTTTATAGGCAAATAACTAAAGAGGATGCAGGAATATCAAATGTGAAAGTTAATTTGCATTTTATAAATATTATAAGTTTTCAAATGTTACACTATTAATTACCTATACATGAAAGTTTTTGGAGAAAAACAAAGTACACACAGGAAACCTTGATTTATCACAAAAAACCCCATAAAAAAGATAAATAATATTCTAGTATCACTGAACTCAGGATCAATACATCTCTTATACTGACTTTGCTGCTGGAAAAAAAATTGCATTTGTAAAAATTATTTTTAAAAAATCCATTAGAATTAAACATCATAGAGAATTCATACAATCCTGAGCAAAATACCTACTACTTATTTGAAATAATAAGTAATAGGTATTTTTTCATAAAACAACTACATAGGTGCTGAAAAAAATAAAATGCACTGTTGAATTAATGGAATTCATGTTCAATTTCACTTCATCAGACACAGACTTGCTTCTGTATCTGCCACAGATCAGTGAAAGGAATGTTGACTGATGCCATAGGCCTCTCAGTTTGTGACTGCATATCTTAAATTCATTAAATCTACTTCATTTATATTGTGTAACAGTGTAACATACTTATGAAGTGATCCCACTTCATAAATATTTGTTGGTGATTGTCCCCTCTAACATAAACTTGAAATATGTAAGGAAAAAGCTCACCTTTGGCTTCTTCATTCCCTTATCCCCAGTAGCAATAGTTCTAGATAAAATTTCAGTTAACCACACAGCAGAATTCTCAAAGAGCTCCGTGAAGAGACAAGTTTGAAAATGAGACTAAATTTGTCCTTATTATGAGATGACAAAGCATTTAGATGAAAACTGAAAGTTCAGCAAGAGTGTTTGCCAGAGATTTCAGCTGTGCTAAAAATCTGTCAGCCTCTTGCGCTTTTAACTCTACACTATTTGCAAAATTCACCTGGGAGAGCAATAAAGTTACAGCACTAATATACTCTACAAATTGTCTGCTTTTGTTCTGTGCCCATAACATCAGCTGACAGTTATGCACACTTTAGAGGATTTTCAAATTAAATATTTCTGTGTTCCCTAGGTGAGAATGAGAAGTGAAGTTATGGTTTACAGTGAAGAAAAAAGAAGACAGAAAAGAATCACTGTCTGCCATTAGAATGTGTATATCAAAACCAGCATTCAGATCAGTGAAAACATCAGGGCTTTTTAAGTTGGAGAAGAGAGGACAGATATGTGCCAGTTTGACAGGCAACCTTGCTAGTGGCAAAATTTGAATTGTTAATAGTCAATTTGTTAAATAAAGCCCTCGTAATGGTTTAATGCAAGGGCTAACCTGCCTGCTCCCCCAACAGAAGAGTGAGGGAAAGAGTAACACACACAGCTCAGGGCTGAGATTAAAGAAATGAGTGAGATTAGTTTAATGCAATATACAATATCATAAGCACAATGTGTAATTGCCTTAGTTAATAATCTAATTAATCTAATAATATAACACATGAATACCTTAGTTCGGCCTATTTACAGAAGATACATAATGAAATATACAGGGAAAAAACCCTGACAGCACAAAACAGAAAACCAAACCCAGCAGCTACCCAGCAGTTCTACCACTATGCCTGCACAAAAAAAGAGCTAACACCCAAGAACCAGAATGCAGAAGCAGCAACCAGAACAGAAAGCCTCTACATATGTAGATGTATGTATAAATACATGTGGTTATCTATATGTACATTTACGCATACATCTATCAGAGGCACATAAAGTCAACAAGACTGAACTATGTGGTAATACCATCCCTGAATAAGTTATAAACCTAAATCTGAAAGGGCTTGCAAAACTGCTTACTTGCCTACTGTCATACATAGTGAGTTATTGTAATTTATTACTGACCTTGGTTGGCACATGTAAAATGCAGCAAGGAAGATGTTGTGAATCATCATCATGTTGTTTTCATCCATTGTGTTTGCTGTCTGCAGCTGAAATACGAACTTAAGTATTTTATGCATTCTTTTCAATCACACAATGAAATATCACCTCTCAAGGTGTTTACACACACTGCAATGCCAGGTTGTATGTACTTGTCTTGTGGCTAAGCAAAAGAAGCAGTGGTAAGACCCTCATGGAAAAATCACTCGTTACACATGCACTTCCCAAAACTTTTGCCAGAGGCTCATGTCAAATGCAGAATACTCAGTTAGATACAACCTTGGCAGTTGCTCTAAACCATGCAGACTGTTTCAGCTTCTTCGTCATCTCCAGGCACTGCAAGATATATCATTGCTTAAATAACACCTAGAGGGGTTCATCCCTTGCAAGGTATAAAAACTAAGTTGTATCTTTCCTGTTAGAGGATGAGTTCTGAAAAAGGAGTTCTGGATCTGAGTCAGAACTCACCAAAGTTGTGTCTTCTTATGCAGAATTCTGTGATATCCTGTGACTTGCAGATCACTTCTCTTGCACTAACTACATCTACTGAGCATTACACAGTGAAATAGGTATCTCTTAATTTCTACTATTTCCACTGTCCTGTTTCTGTCTGTCTCACTCCTTCAAGCTCAGCAGAATAGCAGCTGCATGAAGCAGCTGGCCACCTACCCCTTTTCTTAACATACCACTGGATGCTACTAATGCTGCACCAAATACTAAATGCATGTAAATTCACAGTAGTAGAAGATTTGCAGAAGACTGGGGAGTCTTAAATACTTAGATGGCTCACTGTAGGTGGGAAAATCCATTAATACTCTGGTTTAAAATAAACAACATCATAAAAAATAGCTACTTATGGAAATAGTTTTATTTAAAGAAAGATCTAATAGTCTGATGTTGCATTAATTCAACTTGTGCAGCCACAGTGTGTTTGGTATTTTTCTCTTAAATCAGCCTTATGGGCTATTTCTAAATTTATGCAACAAACATCCCTATTTTGATGTACGTATTATGAGATTGCACTGTGCAAAACACAAATATAAATATAAATTCACTCTATATTTTTGTTTGGCTGTGTTTGTAGATGTAGATACACACATTCATCTACATACTTACACATGATATATAAGAAAATCAAAGATCAACTTGGATTAAATAGCGAATGACTCACAGAAATTATGCAAAAATAAGTTTTATGTAATTAAATAAAAAAAAAATGTTAGTGCTTAGGCTGTGTTCTCATATGAAAATACAGTTGTATGTGTCTCAGTAATTGGCCTTATGCAGCTCTAAGTTGATATATGAAGTACTCTGACATAAACTATGACATAAATATAAGTCTACACTTAAAGATACAGTGGCATATGAGATAGTTAATTTATCCTGTCAAATGGGACTACCTGCATGCAAATTGCACTTAAGGCACTAATTTGATAATTTTATTGTATTTTCTTAAAGCATTGAAACATATATTGCATTTTGGAAGAGTTAAGCAGTGCTGTCCAATATATTCATAAGCAACCTGGAGAAGGGCACAGAGTGCACTGTCCAGCAAGTTTGCTGATGACACCAAACAGGCTGGAGTGGTTGACACTTGGCAGTTTTAGGCTATGCCTTCAAAATTTAGCTGCAGATTTTGAACAGAAAAGTAGAAAAATATAAATAAATCACTATTGGTTGTAAAAAGGAATACAAAAGATTATTCTAAACAAATTCATTGGATAGATGTCTGGCGTTAAAGGCGCTGTATCATAACAATTCTTCACATTTCACTTGCATTCCTATTCCATTTTTCTTCTCCTCTGATCATGGCTGTTCTGCTTCACTGGGGAGTTAACAATGCTTCTGGCTAACCTTGAGATAAACTAACCTGCTTCTCTCTCATCTCCTCTCTTCTCTCTCTGGTATAGGGGGAGTAGGGGAGGTTTTAGGGGGCAGTGGAGGAGCTCCCCTGGTCTCTTTTTGACCAGGGGGGTTTCCATGTTATTTGCTAATTGTACATATCTGTATAACATTGTAAATACTGTATATTTTGTACATATTCATTGCATTGCATTGTAGAGAGTAGTTTTTGCTTGTAAATACAGCTTTATTTGCTTCCAACTGAGTTGATCTGGCTTAAAAGTTAATGCTGGGGGAAACTTCAACCCACCACAACTCACCAGAGGGTTGTGCTGCCATTCAGTGGGATGTGGACAAGCTGGAGAGTTAGGCAGGGAGAAGTTTAATGAAGTTCATCAAGGGTGAGTGTAGGATCTTGCACCTGGGAAAGAACAAACCCATGTACCAGTATAGGTTGGAAATGACCTGCTGGAGAGCAGTGAAGGGGAAAAGGACCTGGGGGTCCTGGTGGATGGAAGGTTGACCATGAGCCGGCAATATGCTTTTGTGGCCAAGAAGGCCAATGGTATCATGAGTTGTATTAGAAGTGGTGTGGGTAGTAGGCTGAGAGAGGTCCTCCTCCTCTCTACTCTGCCCTGGTGAGGCCATATCTGGAATATTGTGCCCAGTTCTGGACTCTCCATTCAAGAAGAACAGGGAACTGCTTGAAAGAGTCCAGCACAGAGCTATGAAAATTATTAGGGGAGTGGAACATCTTCCTTATGAGGAGAGACTGAAGGAGATGGGGCTCTTTAGCTTGAAGAAGAGGAGACTGAGGGGTGAACTCATTAATGTTTATAAGTATGTAAAGTGTGAGTGCCCAGAGGATGGAGCCAGGCTCTTCTTGGCAATGCCCAATGACAGGGCAAGAGGCAATGGGTTGAAGTTGAGGCATAAGAAGTTCCATGGAAACCTGAGGAAAAATTTTTCACTGTGAGGGTGATGGAACACTGGAACAGGCTGCCCAAGGGGGTTGCGGCGTCTCCTTCTCTGGAGATATTCAAGACCTGCCTGCATATGTTCCTGTGTATAATATAGGTGATCCTGCTCTGGCTGGGGGGTAGGACTAGATGATCTCTTGAGGTCTCTTCCAGCCTCAACATTCTGTGATTCTGTGATATTGAATTTTGGGAAGAAGAAAAAGTTCCGCTATCAATGAAGGCTGAATATTTGAAAACCTATGGTCTTTCTCTTTAGTGCAGTCATATAAATACCCATTTAGAAAATTCTAGCTCTTCAACCCTTTTTAACATTACTTATGTTTTAAAGCAAAAATTCTGGCATTTACAACTTAATACATGTGCAGTCAAAATTAACATCATTTTGTTCTTAACTCCAAGAACACAAACTTCAAAAGGTTTAGAAAAGTATATTACAATAACCTGCTTCTGCAATAGGAGCACAGAGCACAGTATAGTGACCATATATCTACTGCATCTAAGGACTAGTTAACTCATTTTCTTGCATTCCAATTTTATTCCTTCTTTCCTTTTTTTTGGCGTACTATATAGAATTCTTTGAATTCAAAGTTATAGAAAACTGTTGATGAGATTCAGCTTCATAGGAACAGAGTTTGACTCATAATATTTCAAAAAACACTTTTCTGGAAAATTTGCCATATTAAATCTTACTAATACAGGGATCTGGCACAGTCATTATTGAGTTGTCATCATAGGCTACAGGATATAAATCTAAAAAAGTGCTTCCAGTATAAAGAGAATTCTTTATTAAAACCACCTTTCTTTAAGACTATATTACATCAATATGTGATTTTTGTGCGAGCAGGGTTTCCTTTTATATCACCATGATTGGTCAACTGCCTGCATGTGTTGCATCAGTAGTAGAGATATTAAAGAATGTAGAAACCAATGGACAAGGTGACCTTTTAAAGAAAAGCTTGCTAAATCAGCAATCCCGTGGAGATCTTACTTAAAGTGGATAGAATATTTCCTTTTTTTCTTCTTCTTCTTCTTCTTAAAAAAAAAAAAAAAAAAAAAAAAAAAAAAAAAAAAAAAGAAAAAAAGCTTGAGGAGTGAAATGTCCTAGGGTCATTTCATTTCCTTATATGAGGTATACAGAATATACCTATAAACTAATATATCTGTAATTAGACAGCAGTACCAAATACATACTTCAAATTCTATTACCCAAAATATGAGTAATATTGGTGGGTTAAAGTTGACTTGCACAGACACACAACATGTACACTATGTTATCAATTAATATGCTTCCACTGATGCTGGTCATCAATACATACATATTGCACTCTTAACAAACCTCTTGATTTAAAATGGACACTATTTTAGCCTTCCAAACCCTCTAGGCTGTCAGCTTCACACAACATTTTTACAGTTTGTCTGTGAGAATATACTTCAGAATTTTCAATGCATGAGCAAATACATACAGAATTTTTTATGCTGCCTTCCTTCGGCTCAAGAAAGTTCCCATCTGCTTCAGTCATGCAGAAGAGTTCATGTAAGAGCAGATGACATGTGAATTCCAGAGTTTTTGAGGCAGCATTTCCAGAAAGTCAGTAATAGCTAGTTAGGAACAAACATTAGAGATGCTGTGTTTCTAATTAGCAATAACTTGTTGGGTATTATTCCTTCTCCCCCTTAATTATGCAGGTCTTCATCCTCAAAAAAAACAAAACCAAAAAAAAACCCCACAAAAAAACCCACCACCTAAAATAATAATAGTAATAATAATAATAATAATAATAATAATAATAATAATAATAATAATAATAATAATAATAATAATGTTGTATATCCTTCAGATAAATTTATCCAGCACTCCTAATATAAATACAATATGACATAATTATATCTCCTAATTTTGAAATAAAGTAATTTGTCTTTAGACACCTTGTTTCTTTAATAACTTGATTTGCTGAGGCAAGATGAGAAATTTCATCAAGTTCATGACTCCTTTACGCTTCTTGAAAACAGGCAGAGTGAAATGATCTTTTCCAGTTCTCAATAATGTGCTTTTCTGTGGGATTAAATGCTCTGCCTGTTTTCTTCATTGTATCTATCTGTGATCATTTGTGCTGTGAATAAAAGAGCAGGGAAGGTCTTGTGGCTAAGCTGCCAGAAATGATAACACAGTTAGATAAAAAACTTGATGGGAAAAAAGGGCTGGTGTGGGAGAAAAGCAAACATTTTCACAGGTGACTTGGCTAAAGATAAAATTTAGCAAAGACCTTTTTAAAAAAGTATTATTTTTATTTGAAAGAAACTGAAAAGAAAAATATATACACATATATATACTATTTGAAAAAGATAAGAGAAAGTAAGTCTAGAAACATATCATAAAAATTTAGTGTGTCAAAATAGACATACTAGATAAAAGCAGATCAGAAGCAAAACCAACCATAATTAAAATCAAGGGAAAAAAAGCCCATTATAAAAATGGAAGTAAATTCACAAATCTAGGCACTAAGAATTCTAAGACCATATATGAAGAGCAAAATAATGCTCATCTTGCCAATCACTGTAAAGGCTGCCAAAAAGAGAATTCTGTGTTCTTCAGATTATTATAATTATTTATTGTTCTTTTATTTATTATTATTGTTATAGTTTAAGGCTATAATATAAATTATATATTAGCTTAGAGACCTGTCATTACTCAGAAGAACCCTTTTGATCAATCATATCATTCTTACAGTTTAATTTGCCAGAATTTATGTTTGGCCAGGTGTGATCCCTGACTATGCATAACTTCTTAATATAACCTTCTAAGGAAATAATTTTTCTGAGATAATGTTGTTCATCTTTCTTCCACTCTTTTTTTTTTTCCCAAAGGTGCTGAGTAAAATAACACTGATGTAAATCTAGTTATTTAAAGAAAGATTTTCTACCCTTTCTTTTTATTCAAGCTGTAATGAAGTAGTATTTCAATTTTATTTCACAGTAATTAACAAATTAATTTTTTTAAAAGAATAATTTAGCCTAAAAATATTGAAAATTATATTATAACTGCTGAAATCTCAGTTATGTAGGTGGTTATTGGAAACACTGAGATACAAATCTTTATATATTTAACAAAAATGAAAAAATACTTATGAGTTACAGTTAATTTCATCCTGTTATATGTGTTCTAAAATTGATCATATGAATTGTTCCCAGTGCTCTTGACTTCTTATAAAGAATATTAAGGACTCAACAGTGTATGCTCAACAGTGGTGGTCTCCTGCTGGCCTGTGACAAGCAGGGGGGCAGCTCACCTGAGGTGGAGGGATGGAGAGCCAGTAGGGGCTCTCAGCTTGCTGCCCTGAGGCAAGACACAAATGACACACCAGGACACCCTGTGGAAACCAAGGGGAGTTGGCACAGGAGGACGACAGGGCCAGCCCAGCTGAAGTGCTTCTATGCAAATGCACGCAGCTTGGGCAACAAACAGGATGAGTTAAGGGCCACTGTGATGCTGGGACGCCATGACATAGTGGGCATCACCGAAACTTGGTGGGACGACTCCCACGACTGGAACGTAGGGATAGATGGGTATAAGCTTTTTAGGAAGGATAGGCAGGGAAGGAGAGGAGGAGGTGTTGCCCTCTATGTCAACAACCAGCTGGAATCAGCAGAACTCCACCTGGGGAGGCTTGATGAGTCGGTTGAAAGTTTATGGGTTAGAATTAAAGGCAAGACAGGGGAAGGAGATATTACTGTGGGGGTCTCCTACAGGCCACCTGACCAGCAGAACCAAGCAGATGAGGCTCTGCACAGGCAAATAGAAGCGGCTTCCAGGTCACAAGCCCTGGTCCTCATGGGGGATTTCAACCACCCTGACATCTGTTGGAGGGACAACACAGCAAAGCATCAGCAATCCAGGATGTTCCTGGAGTGCATAGAAGACAACTTCCTCCTCCAAATGGTAGAGGAACCAACAAGAAAAGGTGCTACGCTGGACCTTGTTCTCACCAACAGGGAAGGGCTGGTAACAAATGTGAGGCTCAGAGACGGCCTTGGCTGCAGTGACCATGAAGCAGTTGAATTTAATATCCTCAGGGCAATCAGGAGGACATATTCTAAGCTTACGACCCTAGACTTTAGGCGTGCAGACTTCGATCGCTGCAGGGATCTGCTAGCCAAAGTGTCGTGGGATGAAGCCCTGGAGGGAAGAGGGACCCAGGACAGCTGGTCAGTATTCAAGGACCACCTCCTCTGTGTCCAGGAGCTATGTATACCTATAAGGAGAAAAGCAGGAAGGAATGCTAGGAGGCCTGCCTGGATGAACAAGGAGCTGCTGGACACACTATCACGTAAAAAGAAACTCTACAGGAAGTGGAAGGAAGGACAGATAGAACAGGGGGTATATAAGGAAGCTGCCCGAGCAGCAAGAGGCCTGGTTAGGAAAGCCAAAGCAGAGTTTGAACTGAATCTAGCCAGGGGGTTAAAGGGAACACTAAGAATTTCTATAGGTATATTAATGGCAAGAAGAAGACTAGGGAAGGTGTGGGCCCCCTCAGAAAGGAAAGTGGTGAACTGGTCACAAGTGATGTGGAAAAGGCTGAGGTACTCAATCACTTCTTTACCTCAGTCTTCACTGCAAGGGCCTCCAGCCACACTCCTGGTGTCATGGCAGACGATGCCAGGGACGGGGAGGAAGAACTGCCCATCATAAGTGAAGCTCAGGTTCGTGATCACCTGAAGAACCTGAAAGTGTTCAAGTCCATGGGACCCGACGGGATACACCCACGGGTGCTGAGAGAACTGGCAGATGAGGTTGCCAAGCCCCTCTCTATTATATTCCAGAAGTCATGGCAGACTGGGGAAGTCCCCACAGACTGGAAAAGGGGAAACATTACTCCCATTTTCAAAAAGGGCAAGAAGGAGGAACCGGGGAACTACAGGCCAGTCAGTCTCACCTCTGTGCCCGGAAAGATCATGGAGCAGATCCTCCTGGAGGCACTAATGACTCAGAAGAACAGTGAAGAGGTGATTGGGAACAGTCAGCATGGCTTTGCCAAGGGCAAATCCTGCCTGACAAACCTGGTGGCCTTCTATGATCAGGTGACAGCATTAATAGATGAGGGGCGAGCAACTGATGTCGTTTACCTGGATTTGAGCAAAGCCTTCGACACTGTCCCACACCACCTCCTGGTCTCCAAGCTGGCGACACATGGGTTTGATGGATGGACCACTAGATGGATAAAGAATTGGCTTGATGGCCACCCCCAAAGAGTGGCTGTCAACGGGTCCATGTCCCAGTGGAGGCCAGTGACAAGCGGAGTCCCTCAGGGATCAGTCCTGGGACCTGTCTTGTTCAACATCTTTGTGGGTGACATGGACAGTGGCATCGAGTGCACCCTCAGCAAGTTTGCTGATGACACCAAGCTGTGTGGTGCAGTGGACACCCTGGAGGGAAGGGATGCCATCCAGAGGGACCTGGACAGGCTGGAGAGGTGGGCACAAGCCAACCTCATGAGCTTCAACAAGACCAAGTGCAGGGTCCTGCATCTGGGTCGAGGCAATCCCAGGCACAAATACAGGCTGGGCAGTGACTGGCTGGAGAGCAGCCCTGAGGAGAGAGACTTGGGGGTGCTGGTGGACGAGAAGCTCAACATGAGCTCTCAATGTGCGCTTGCAGCCCGGAAAGCCTATCAGATCCTGGGCTGCATCAGGAGAAGTGTGACCAGCAGGTCAAGGGAGGTGCTTCTCCCCCTCTACTCGGCTCTGGTGAGACCCCACCTGGAGTACTGCGTCCAGTTCTGGAGCCCATATTACAGGAGAGATGTGGACGTGCTGGAGCGTGTCCAGAGAAGGGCCACGAGGATGATCAGAGGGCTGGAGCACCTCTCCTATGAGGACAGACTGAAGGAGTTGGGGCTGTTCAGTCTGGAGAAGAGAAGGCTCCGAGGTGACCTCATTGTGGCTTTCCAGTATCTGAAGGGGGCCTACAGGAAGGCTGGGGAGGGACTTCTCAGGATCTCAGGTAGTGATAGGACTAGGGGGAATGGAATGAAGCTGGAAATGGGGAGATTCAGGCTGGATGTGAGGAGGAGGTTCTTTACCATGAGAGTGGTGAAGCCCTGGAATGGGTTGTCCAGGGAGGTGGTTGAGTCCCAGTCCCTGGAGGTGTTTAAGACCAGGCTGGACGAGGCTCTGGACAGCGTGATCTAGTGTGGGGTGTCCCTGCCCATGGCAGGGGGGTTGGAACTAGATGATCCTTGTGGTCCCTTCCAACCCTGACTGATTCTATGATTCTATGATTCTATGATTCTATGCTCAAAGAAATTATGCCAAAATTAATCCCACTACTACTTTTATTATCATTATTTCACTTGCAATGCTAGAAAATATGACATTTCAAGTCAAGAATTTTCTAATTTCTTTAAAATTATGCAGTAAATTTAAGATGATGGAAGAATGCATTTTTCCCTATGCTTCTCCACTATTTGACGTCAAAAGTCATCTGAATTCTCTGTTTTATACTTTTTTCCTGTGATTTATATCACTTAATTACACCAGATTTTGCATTTTTTCTTCACTCTTGCAGTAAAATTAAACCAAAAATTCCTGAAGATGTTTTCAAATGATTGCCTCGACTTACTGTAATATTTTTTGTAACAGTATTAATAGAGATAATTACATAAGAAATAAATGTCTCTTTACATTCTGTTACCTTTTTTCATTAGTCATACTGTACATGGTGCATATTTAAGGAGAGTTAGTTCACATCTTCACAAAATCTCCAGTTATTTCCTTACAAATTTTGAAGTCTTGTGAAAGATTCTACATTTTTAGACACAGTGAATGCTGTAATTGTCTAACAACAAAATAATATTCTGTGTTCTTGCTTAGCATTTTCTGCTAAATATTAAAGTCTAGAAAAGGCACAATTATATAAAATATTTTTAAATATAAGAGGTCCAATTTTTAATTATATTTCCATTTTACTGATTTGCTTAATATAATGAAGTCATAGAATATGAGCATGCAAAATTTGACAAGTAGATCAATAGCAAAAAAAAATTATAATTATCATTTGTAATCTAGACTTTTAGATTTATTTATTTTTCTGAACCATTTTCTCAGTGGAAGTTTCTTGGAAACACTTTACATTGTGGTGTCAATGTTCCTTGGAAGCAGATAATTTTTTTTTTGCATCAGCATATGAATTTGATGTAACTCTTGACCTACCTGTTGGTTTTCAAACACACTATGGCTGGTCCCCAGTTTTATTGTATATAGAAAAGTTTAAGTCTATCAACTTTGCAGATGATTTTGGGGAACTAACAAAAATGTAATATGAATTAAGTATAACACAGGCAATCATTCTGTCTGCCAAAAATTTCAAAGGCAGAAGTATTACCATCAGGGATATTACCATCAATTTCCCTAACAATTTCAAGCAATAAGTTTCAAGAGCCTTTAGAGTCATTTCATACAAAGTATCTCTTTGCCTTTTTTTTTTTTTTTTACTTGGATTGCTTTTGCTACAAAAATGTTGAGACCTTGGAAATGGTTTCCAAAGGCATTTCAGTAGAGTACATACAATGTGAATGAAATGATACCCTAATTTTTGTGGCCAGTCTTTCAAAATTTCACTGGCGTTTTAGTAAGAATGAATGCTGTATTTCTGCGTTTCATCTAGAGGAGGTTGAAGTTGTGTATAGTTTTTACATTTTCAGGTGCACTTCAGACACGTAGCTGAGGAGAAAACAATTGTGTATAAATGTAAAGTTAGAAATAGACACATACACACACAAAAAACCCCCACCAAAACCAACCAAACAACAACAACAAAAAACATCCAACCATACACAGAAGTTTTGCTTCTTTTCACATCCCCATGTAACAACGCAATGTATTTTACTCTTGGAATCTATTCTGGTGGACAAGAATTTCATTTCTCAAGCTAAAAAATCATGGGTCACTAAAATATGTCAATGCATGTAAAAAGGATTTTAGAGTCTGATGAGGTTATTTCGTTTATTAAAACACAAATGGAATCTAGTAATTACTACAAAAATGTAAAGGTATGTTCAGGCACTTAGTCACTGTACATCAATTTCTTTTGGTGGATGTCTTTTTGTGTGGACTATTTCAAATACCATTAATAACTAAGTAAGAATTTTTGTTCTTGGTCTCTATTTCACATTATCTGGTTGATCTCAGTATGTGGTAATCATCTGCATAGCATGTGAAGCCCTTTTCTCCGTACCACAAACTGACTTCCCTTCAGATCATTTAAATGATTGTAAAGATTTTTCTGTGGAATTTCCAATTAATCTTTTGTCTATGTGAATTTCGAATCATCAATAAGCTTTTGACATTGGGATTAATTTAATTCTGACAGAAGAAACTTTCCTAGCATGCTCCCATTCTCCAGTGGAGGGACAGCAAAACTTTCAAGTAGAATTGAGGATAGAATTTAGGAAAATGGGAAAGGGTGACCACCTTTTCCGAATTATGAGTCTTTAGGGAATAGAATGGTTCTCCGGT
Source organism: Picus viridis (assembly GCA_033816785.1). NCBI lineage: Eukaryota > Metazoa > Chordata > Aves > Piciformes > Picidae > Picus > Picus viridis. The sequence goes on from CM066566.1 coordinate 54,303,589, forward strand.
ACTTATGCTTAGCTAATGGACTAAACACCATGCCAGCAGAACTATTACAGAAAACAGCCTACTGTTAGTTTACTCCTCCCTCTGAACTGTAGAGTTGCAGCTGTAGAAAGGAATCTTCAAACTTTACAGCCTTTTAAAGAAGCATTAACTTTTGAACAAATATTACTATCTTCAGGATCAGCCAGGTGATTATGACTGGGGAAGCCACATCTCCTCGATTCTAACAGTATGCTTTATCTCCTTTCAATTTTTAAGTGTCTTTTAGATACTGAGCACCAACAGATTTCCAAGTGGTTACACACACACATAAAAACCAACAAACCAAACCAAACCAACAACAAAAAAATCCAAACCCACAATGAAGCTAGTGCTTTTCTACTTCCCTTTCAATTTATGCTTATATGGATCTTTCACTGAAGTCCTCCAAGAAATGGTAAGAAATTTTGAACTGAGGAGAAGACTGCCTTTACACTGTTGTTGAATGTACAGAGCTGGGATTTCCCTTAAAACAAAACAAAACAAAACAAAACAAAACAAAACAAAACAAAACAAAACAAAGCAAAACACCCAGAGAAATAAAAGCAAGCATTTGGACTTTCATCAAATCCTTTCTATTTTTATGGCTCTCTGTATTTTGGCTACTAAGTAAAACAGGATCCTTTCAAATTCCTGGGCATTTTGCCACCACTTTGGGCCATGGGGCCAGTAAAAATCATTAGCAATACATAAATTTTATCCATTGGGCTTTCCTGAACATGTGCAAGTGTTCATAAGGTTAGAGAACAGACATCCACATGTTGTATCTTACATGCTTGGAATGCACTGAGTTTAACTAGTTTCAAATAAGTTCATATGAATATCCTGATGTTTTTATATCAAATTAAGACACATGTGGTACAAGTACCACAATAGGAATTCTGATTAAATAAATAAATTGCTATTACATTTGAGCAGATAAAATCAATCACCATAAAAAGCAACACTTTTTCATCTTTACTGTAACACTAAACTAAAATATTCATTAAATACCCAGATTTTCTTGAATGGAAATTTGCTTTTGTAAAATAGAAAGTTTCCATCTTTAAGAGAGTTAACATTTCCTGTAGAAAAGCATGACATGAGATATTTTGGGAGAGGAGTGGGGAAGGGTATATGAAACCCACTACTCAGTAAAAAATCCTTTTTATGGGATATTTTGGACCAGTTTTAACAAAGATATAATGTTAATTTCTTAACATAATTAACTTACCTGACTGATTCAATAAGAAGTAGATCCTGTTATTTAACCCTGTGTTTGATAAACCTGGGAAAAAATGCTATTTTTGGCATTGTCCTTGCACTATGCTGAATAAGAAAGAAAACTAATATTTTTATTTGGTTCGTCACATGATTTTTTTCTAGACTAGTGTCAAGCAGAAACTCTTTCAGTGTGAAAGTGAAAAAACAAGAAGCAATCTGCAAATTTTTAAAAATACAAGTACCTTAACAATACCCAAACTACTAGCATGTAAACATGTGGGGTCTGATAAATATGACATAAGAGAATTCTGCATACATTTCTTTATAACATTGTTTTGTTAATAATTTCGACATAGTACACTAAGCATTTAAACATCCTGGAACACATTTTGGGAGTACACTTGTAAATAATTTATTAATTTCTAATTATTTTTTTTTTTTTTTTAGTTGAGTGGAAGTTAAACTGAACTTTCCTATAATTACATTTTATCATGACTCTGGCTACCCCCCTATATATTCACTTCACTTCCTTTCTTCAGGCTATTAGCTTTTGAAAAAGGGTGGGGCATTATTGTACATGGAGGCATTGAGGCAGAGTGCTACGTGCTCTCCTGCTCACCTGCAAAGGTGAAAACTAAGCAGAAAAAACTACTTTGTCTAAGAGTTATAATTACTAAGATGATGCTTAAATGATTATCAGTACAGGCATATTTTAGTACCAGTGGGTGCTAAAATAAAACCAAACTAAATAAACCAAATCGATCAGCTTTTCCCCTAGACCCAGCAAAAACAGTAATTGCAAACACTGTTGCTAAGGTGCCAGAATTCCAGCAAGAGTACAAAAGGATTTAAAATAATAAATAAATAAATAAATAAATAAATAAATAAATAAATAAATTAGTAAATAAATCAATAAATAGATGCTTTCAGGTATTTGATTTGGCCTGAGGAGTCTTTTTTTTTTATTATTTTTTACGTCATGACCTCAAGTTGTCATTGGAAATTTTGGATACTTAGGCTGATTCCATACAGCTTTAGAGGAAATGTGCTACATTTGCATTTCTCTTATGTCAAATTACTATAATCTAAGTTCTCTAGACTGTGCACTGGTTTGAGACTAGTGTCCTAAAATGTGAGCATCTTTCTTACACTCTCTAGCAATATTTAGTATGTGCAGTTGTTTACTTGAAATAGCATTTAATTTGATTACTTTCAAGAGCTGTTCATTTCTACTTTTTACTTGATTATTCTGGTTTTGTCCATTACTTACAGCTAAAATGACAGGCATTCCAGAGTAATGCAAATCAGATTAGATGATCCAAGTTTTAATAAAGAGAAGCAGTACTTTAAAAATCATTGATCCCTTTAAAACGTCTATGGAATTGTCAAGTAAATCATGTATATTTTAATAACAACATTTTAAATCACCTTAAATCAACATGTGTTTAATATTACAGGCTATGAGAGCTTACAAAAGAAAGAGAAAGGATATAATTTTATGGGAAATGTATATATCATCATTTACTTCTGTGGTGGATTAAAATTTCCTATTCACATTAACTAAGCACAACTAACTCAGTTGGAAGCAAATGGAAGCTGTATTTACAAGCAAAAATTACACTCTACAATGGAATGCAATGAATATGTACAAAATATACAGAATTTACAATATTATACAGATATTTACAATTAGAAAATAACATGGAAACCCCCCTGTACACCCTTCTGGGTTCCCCAGAGAGCAAGGAAGCTGCTCTGCTCCCCCCCCAAAGCCTCCTTCCCCTCCCGTAACACAAGAAAAGAGGAGTTGAGAAGAAGGAATGTTAGCTTAGAGAAGCAGTATTAGTGTTCTTATCTTTTCTTAAGGCCAGCCAGAAGCAGTTATTGTCTCCCAGCAGAGCAGCTAAGACCACAGGAAAAAAGAAAAGGAATGGGAATGAAAGTGAAATGTGAAAAACGTTTTATGGTACAACTACTTCTACACCACACGTTCTGCCCAATGAATTTGTTTAGAATAACCTTCTGTTTTCCTTTTTGCACCCAATAGTTATTTATTTATTTATTTCTACTTTTCTGCTCGAAACCTGCAGCTAAATTTTAAAGTTTAAAACTTAAAACTGCCACAACTTTGCCCACCATTTCTCTAAAAAAATAATATAAGGAACATTTTTAGAAAACAAACAGGACAGGAGGTATATTTAATAGATACATAAATTAATGTGCACATATATATGTGTATATCTATGCACACATACATACAATACTTTTAATCCTTTCTCTTCTGTCTCCTGTTTTCATCTATCTGGTAATTAAACATATCAGAGTTGCATGTTGACTGATGGTGTGTTGAACTAACCATTACATGCCTTGTAACAGCAATTGCTCACAGTACGACTTGACTTATTTATGAGGCTACTTATGTAAATGTTCACTAATAATAGTAGCTTGCAGTCCCGGCAACCTCCAAAATGTAGTAGAAAGAATGCTCTGAATTGTCACTTTCCATCACGTACATGTAATTGCTGTAGATGTTGGTACCTGTAAGCTTATGAACTATGGATCAATACAAACTTTCACTTCTACTCTAGATTTTGAAAACAGAATGGCTGAGGCATACAAGCACATTTTGTCAGTGAAACCAACAGCAGATGTGTGTTGCATACAGCTGTAACACCGAGACCTGAAATCACTGGATAGGAGACTAACTTTCAGAACCAGGGATACATCGTTTTAGAATCCCCATCACAGACCGCCGTCACAGAACTCTCTACTGTGCATCTGTCATGTGCACCATTGAGGTAATTTCAATGCTCTCTACCACATCAAGTAAAAGGGCAGTATCAGTAGCTATAGGTCATTCATATCTCTTGAGTTTTGTCTTTTAATCAAGATGATGTGTATCTAGTTCACAATGGTTTGTGAATTTTGAGGGGTTTTTTGGTCTTCCCCCAACCCCACTGGAGTACCATAAATTAAATATAACTAGGCCTTCATTGCCTTTAATGATCCAAATATCCTTATGTAATGGTTGCTAATTAACTTTCAGTTATTAATATGAAGATAGCATAGCTAGTTCTGGACTGAGAATTTTTATGATATGTTTGCTGCAGAAGTAATAGACAAATTGCTAAGACTTTTATATTTTTTTTTTTTTTCATATTGATTTCAGGTTAAAGTTGGAAAAGCTGAATTTGAATTTTTTCAAAGAGAAAAAAATTTAAAAAATAATACAAGTTCTGGTGTTGAGATATAATAACAGGTTTGTCTTTTTCAAGGATTACAATTAATGGTAAATCTGAATAACTGGCACAAATCTTCACAATTATGTTTTAGTTAATTTCTGTAAACTTCTTACATTTTGTATTTTTTTTATTTCTGCACAGAAAACTTAATTATTTTCTTTTTATTTCTCCCTGTTCAGATTAAGAGAATTGTGTGGAAAAACAGTGGACAGGTTCTGCTCAGTGTCCTGGAAATTTTGTAAAAAGTCATGGAAAGCTGTAACAAACTTTAAGTACTTCACCACCAGCAGCAGACAGTCTCTGATATGGGTATTCCTATGCCTACCTGGTGCAAGCTACTCCCCAACATTCTTTGAGTTTCAAAAGAAAACATCACACTAATTTCTAATCTAATTGGTGTTATGATTATTGAAGGCTTGTCTTTTCTGCAGAACTGCCCTTTTCACAAACCATATAAACATTTTGTCAATGGCGCCTTTGGACTTGATTTTCCCTTAACTGAAACCAGAGTCTTAAGTACCTGCTTTGGAGAAGCATGGAAAAATTAAGAAGCAGCACTGGTGATTATAAACATCTGTCCTGGAGGATAGTTTCAGGCCCACAGACCATTTTGAAATCACTCTGACTGGTTTATTGTAAGTGATTTATGTAGCAGTATTATTAATAAATAAATAAATAAATCTGTGGGATTTACTGTATAGAAAGAGCTTAATAGACCTGCTACTGTATGAAGGATACGTTTTTCTTTTGCCTTCCTCTACAGGGTAAAATTTTTTTCTAGTTTACTTTCATGGAAACAACTTGCTGATAAAACTCTGTTTAATTTATATGTCTGTGTGTATGTATATATGGAACAACTTTAGGCATCAACAAGACACATCTATGTCTTTTATTTTTTTCCTTCTTCTTCCATATACTGGGATATGGAGTTGCACAATTGTTCTGTATAAATGATATTCATTATACAGCCATACTCTTTTGGGAAAATAAAACATTTCTCATCTGATGAATAAAATCCTTTTTCCATTTTCAAACCTATGCAGAACAGACATATTTTATACACTGGAGAATGTTTATACAAGTATACTTCAGGAAAAGAATACCTGGGTGAACTGACTTTATCAGGTGTCAAAATGCATCTGATGATGAATGACTCTGTGTGTGTTACGAGTTAACATTAATCAGAAGGAAAATGTGCCTTCTTAATCCAAACTTCTAGAAGAATCATGCAATTAAGCAGAATATAAATTAACTAGCATACATTTATAAGGCAAGTATTGCAAGGTTTTATTGCCAGAATAAGCCTGGAGCAAGTAGGATTACAGCTACAAAAATGATAAATATTTGACTTAAGTGACTCTATATTGTTTAAATTTCAGCCACTTTATTTATTGGATTAATGTTAATGCTGTGTTGCAAATGGAATCCTTCTCTGTCAAAGAGAAACAACTGTGTCATACATTAGGTATTATTGTTCATAAATAATAATACTAAGGTCATGCTCTGTCATACAGTTAGGTACAGCTCTGCTATGCACTGCTTAAAGGTGCTATTTGTTAAGCAACAGTATCATTATTTGGTCATAAAACACAGACAAAAGATTAAAACAACCCTCAACAATAAAAACAATGCAATATTAGTGACTCAATGATAGACCTATGCATAGGTCTCTGGGTTTTGTTTGTTTGTTATTTTTTTTTCCTTATTGTTTGGTTCTTTTTTTTATTTATTATTATTATTCATTAAGCATATATTCTTGGGATGCGTTAAAATTGTAAGGAATGAGATTTAAAAAAATCTCAAATACTTCAGGAATTCATCTGTGCATATTTCCTCCTGAAGAGAGAAAAACATCTGTTCCTGACAGATGTTTATCTAACCTCTTCTATAAGGCAAATAAAGATACTCCACATCTTGCCAGAGCAATTTAGTTACACTGCTTTAATATCCTCACAGCATGAAAGTTTTTCTTAATGTCTAAGTCAGATCTTCTTCAATGCAAGTTAACCTATTTATTTTTCTCCTCCTCACTTGGGGAACAGTTTATTTATTTTTTGCCATAATCTTACATAAATATGGTGGCTGATATTTTGCCTCTCTTTAATTTTCCTCACAGGTAGTTCTTTTCTGCGTTTCTGGCTACTGTTGTAACCGTGTCACACTGGTCCAAATCTTTAAATCTGAAGTCCAAAACCAGGTAAATTATTCAGCTGTACAAATTGCATGCTGTATAGACAAGAAGGATTTGGTGACATGTCTAATTTATGCTATTATTCTTATGCTCTAGTATGTTCTTCCAATAGCAAAGCAGTTACAACTCATCTACTGGAAATTGCAATTAGTCACCTGGCACCCATACAAGTAGAAGATGGACACTAAGGACCAGATTTATCAACCCTTAACAATTAGATGCCTTGCTAGTGGACTGCCACTGCAGACTGAGGACGTAACATCTGTTGTAAAGGTAGCATTTAATCTGCAGTTTAGGTCAGAAATACAGCCCATGAGAGAGGACTAATTATTTCTGAGTCAAGCCTAAAGAAGTCTTTTGGTCTGAAAACTTAATCCTAGCTCATTACACTCCCACTTGACCTTGAGAAATCTCTCTCTTTCATTTAGGCTAGTGCCTGGTGTGTTCAGCATGATACACTTTAAGGAAGGGGTTGCCTCTGCCTCACCTTTCATCAGCCAGCTGCCAGGACTCACTTCTGCCTGTTGTTGCTCTCAGTCTCTGTGTCTGTGGATTCAGCAGAGCCATTTCAAATGCATTCTTGGTAGATACACTGTATATTTGAACTCAATATGCAGTGTAAAATATGCATTACTGCTGTGACAGTTTAGTCATTTATCTTCCTGACCTTTTGTATACACAAAAGATGGTTTTCAACCTGAAATATACACTATTCATAGCCATTGAGAAGTGCATGTGCCCTGTTTGCCTTTATTAAAATAATAAAATCTAAGGTCTGTTTATAAAGTGAGGTTAAACCCATTTGCTACTTTACATAAGCACAGAGACTTTGTGGTACAACTCCCTTCTCAATACACTCCAATGTGGTATATCTCTTGCTCTCTTGACTCAAGAAAAGTTTGTTGTTGATTGTTTTTTTTTAGTGTGTGTGTGTTTTTGGGTTTTGTTTTGTCTTGTTTTGTTTTGTTTTTATCTTGAATGAAGTTCTTTGAGATGGTAATGGTTTTATTTCACTCCATGTTTCTAATGCAGAGTTCTTACTGAATTATCTGTTTCTTTTTCCTCACAGGATCTCATTTGATCTTTAATCTCCCTCAGAAGTAGTTCTTGCTGCCTCAAAACAAACAGATCTGACATTTTGCAAATACAATGTTCTAATCCACTAGTTCCCTAACTAATATCAGTTGTTGAACAGAGTTGATTAGCAGCTCTGCCTGGAGCCCCTGACTGTTTGCAGAGCTGTCTGCCCCAGCCTTCACCAATGGATGGGAGAAATGGACTTAAAGCCAACAGTATTGCCACACTGAAGATAAGGAAAGATACTTAGGTCAATGTAATACACAAGCAATTCTTTTAAAGGATTTTGTAATGCCAAATTCTCCTGTTCAGTAACAAATTTCAATTAAAACAGAGAAAAATAAAACAAATGGTAATAATGTAGTTTCAACCTAGTAGCACCTTATAAATCTTAGAAGAGTTTGAGAGTTCTGACAACCCTGGGAAAAAAGTTTAAATCTTATAAAACATGTCATAACAGAAAAGGTAAAAATATCATCTGAGCTTAATGATGTAGCACAAAATCATTGTGTAAAGCCTATCAAAACTACTCAGATTCTTCCACATTAGTTTAAGTTAATGCCTATATAAGGGGGAAAAAAGAGGGTGTATCATCTTTGGAAGGAAGGAGAGGTGACAGAGGAAATGTTTAAGGATGTTGCTAGGTCATGTAGGGAAAAATATTAGAGAGGCAAAAGCCCATTTAGAGCTTAGACTGGCCAATTTAGTGAAGGACAAGAAAAAATCCTTCTACAAATATATTAATGGCAAGAGAAGGGGCAAGGACAACCTCCACTCCTTAGTGGACATGGAGGGGAATATTGTAACTAAAGATGAGGAAAAGGCAGAAGTAATTAATGACTTCTTTGCCTTATTTTTTAATAGCAAGATAGGCTGTCTTCCAGACAACTGGCCTCCTGAGCTGGCAGAAGGAGTCAGGGAGCAGTATAGTTTCCCTGAAGTCCAAGAGGAAGTAGCTAGAGACCTACTTAGCCACTTGGATTCCCACAAGTCCATGGGACTGGATGGCATCCATCCTAGGGTGCTGAGAAAGCTGGCAGATGAGCTGGCCAAACCGCTCTCCATCATTTTTTGGCAGTCCTGGCTCACTGGAGAGGTCCCAGAAGACTGGAAGCTGGCCAATGTGGTGCCCATCCACAAGAAGGGCCAGAAGGAGGAACCAAGGAATTACAGACCTGTCAGCCTGACCTCAGTGCCAGGCAAGATTGTGGAACAGGTCATCTTGAGCGCAATCACACAGCACTTACAGGATGGCCAAGGGATCAGGCCTAGCCAGCATGGATTTCGGAAGGGCAGGTCCTGCCTGACCAACCTGATCTCCTTCTATGATCAGGTGACCTGCCTGGTGGATGTGGGGAAGGCTGTGGATGTAATCTACCTGGATTCAGCAAGGCCTTTGCCACCGTCAAAACTGGAATTGTTTCTTTTGGAAGGAACTCTAAGCTTTTTGACCCAACACCATCATGGCCATTAAAATAGATCTCAAAATGCCATGTCTACATGTTTGTTTTTTTAACACATCCCGAGGCAATGACTCCACCACTTCCCTAGGCAGCTGTAGCAGGTACAACCACCCTGATAAACACACAAAAAAGCCTGACAGACACCAGACAAAGGGCCAAGGTTTTCTAGGAGCTGGACAGCTTGACACCTTCAGCTTCAGACTTTAACTGGTTCATCGAAACCCAGAAGCTCCAACCTTGCTTTTGTGTGCTTGGAGGACTCAGCCCTCAAACTCATTAAGAAACAGACCACAGTGCACCCTGAATGGGGTAGAAATGGCATCCTGCTATGGAAGCAGCCTCGCAGACAGATTCTGTCCCCTTAGACTGGAACCTCATCTAAGGAGTCTTCATACCCACCTTGGGTGGATATATGTCTGGACTTAATGTAGATATTAGAGGACCATGAGCCCCTTATTAACGGCACAGAAGTCCTCTTCCAAATTTAACCCTGTTCGTAAATAAAAATCATTAAACTGTTCTTATCTCAACCCATGGCTTTTATTGTGGGTTGGTTTTTTCCCCAATTCTCCTACCCATCCCACTGGGAAGGGGGAAGGAGTGACTGAGTGGCTCTGTAGTATTTAGATATTTGCTGAGGTTAAACCACAACACCATGTTAGAAGGTAGTCTAGTATTTACCTTTCGGGATATAATCTGTCATATCTGTTTGGTTTTGTATTGTAACAGTAATAGTATCACTACTGACACATTGAATACATTTTGACCACCCAGAATTATATATCTTTAGAAAGCTTTTCCATCACTAAAAAACAAACAAAAATTTAAAACTGGTAACTGTAATTATGTGTAGCACAGAGTTTAAACAATCTCCTCCTTTAAATAATACAATACAATACAATACACCAGGTTGAAAGAGACCTTCAAGATTATTGTGTCCAACCCATCAACCAATTCAACCCACCTTAACAACTAAACCATGGCACCAAGCACCCCATCAAGTCTTCTCCTGAACACCTCCAATGAAGGTGACTCCACCACCTCCACGGGCAGCCCATTCCAATGGGCAATCACTCTCTCCGTGTAGAACTTCTTCCTAACATCCAGCCTAAACCTGCCCTGGCGCAGCCTGAGACTGTGTCCTCTTGTTCTGGTGCTGGCTGCCTGGGAGAAGAGACCAACCTCTGCCTGGCTACAACCACCCTTCAGGTAGTTGTAGAGAGCAATAAGGTCACCCCTCAGTCTCCTCTTCTCCAGGCTAAGCAACCCCAGCTCCCTCAGCCTTTCCTCATAGGGCTTGTGTTCCAAACCCCTCACCAACTTTGTTGCCCTCCTCTGGACATGCTCCAGCAAGACAACATCCTTCCTAAACTGAGGGGCCCAGAACTGGACACAGTACTCAAGGTGTGGCCTAACCAGTGCAGTGTACAGGGGCACAATGACCTCCTTGCTCCTGCTGGCCACACTGTTCCTGATGCAAGCCAGGATGCCATTGGCCTTCTTGGCTGCCTGGGCACACTGCAGGCTCATGTTCAGCCTGCAATCAACCAGTACCCCCAGGTCCCTCTCTGCCTGGCCACTCTCCAGCCACTCTGACCCCAGCCTGTAGCACTGCCTGGGGTTGTTGTGGCCAATGTGCAGAACCCGGCACTTGGATGTGTTAAATCTCATGCCGTTGGATTCTGCCCATCTGTCCAGCCTGTCGAGGTCCCTCTGCAAAGCCTCTCTGCCCTCCAGCAGATCAACTCCTGCCCCCAGCTTGGTGTCATCTGCAAATTTACTGATGATGGACTCAATGCCCTCATCCAGATCATCAATAAAGATGTTGAAGAGCATGGGGCCCAGTACTGATCCCTGGGGCACACCACTAGTGACTGGCCGCCAGCTGGATGTGGCACCATTCACCACCACTCTCTGGGCTCAGCCCTCCAGCCAGTTCCTAACCCAATGCAGTGTGCTCCTGTCCAAGCCATGGGCTGCCAGCTTGGCCAGGAGTTTGCTGTGGGGACGGTGTCAAAAGCCTTGCTGAGGTCCAGGTAAACCACATCCACAGGCCTCCCCACATCCACCAGGCAGGTCACCTGATCATAGAAGGAGATCAGGTTGGTCAGGCAGGACCTGCCCTTCCGAAATCCATGCTGGCTGGGCCTGATCCCTTGGCCATCCTGTAAGTGCTGTGTGATCTCATTCAAGATGACCTGTTCCATAATCTTGCTTGGCACTGAGGTCAGGCTGACAGGCCTATAATTCCCTGGCTCATCCTACCGGCACTTCTTGTGGATGGGCACCACATTGGCCAGCTTCCAGTCTTCTGGGACCTCTCCAGTGAGCCAGGACTGCCAAAAAATGATAGAGAGCGGTTTGGCCAGCTCATCTGCCAGCTTTCTCAGCACCCTAGGATGAATCCCATCTGGTCGCACAGCCTTGTGTGGGTCCAAGCGGCTCAGAAGATCTCTATCTTCCTCCTGCAGTAGCTGGAATCTATGCAGCTCTCTGGGTCCTTCTGCCAGCTCTGCAGGCCAGCTGTCTGGAAGACGTTCTGCCCTGCTAGTGAAGATTGAGGCAAAGAATGTGTTAAGTACCTCTGCCTTTTCCTCATCCTTTGTTACAACGTTCCCCTCCGTGTCAACCAAGGAGTGGAGGTTGTCCTTGCCCTTCTTCTTGCTGTTGATGTATTTATAGAAGGACTTTTTGTTGTCCTTCACAGCAGAGGCCAGTCTAAGTTCTAAATGGGCTTTTGCCTCCCTAATTTTCTTCCTGCATGTCCTAGCAACATCCCTAAACATTCCGTAGGTTGCCTCCCCTTTCTTCCAAAGATGATAATATAAACACCATGATAGGAAATAGTTAAAAAGTTATCTCATAAATGTTCAGAAATATTACATATTAATGTAAACTTATGATATCTAATATAGCAGCTTAGCTATTGGGGCATGTGTATTTGGAAGGAGAAAATGTGTATAATGCCAAAAGAAAGTTAAAAAGACATTCATATAAACTTCCTTTATTAACTCTGGAGAGTTGTCCTTTCTCACTTTCTGATTAGTCACGATCTCTGACTTCTCCCATCAGACTCTCCAAAGACAATTGAACAATTAGCCTTTGTCTTTGAGGTTAATTATCAACAAAACCCAGCTGACCATTAAAGAACTACATAATCAGTATTTAGGTATGCAGGAGTTAAAAAAAAAAATAGAAGGAGAAAAAAGAAAAATAGAAGAGTTTGGACAAGGCAAAATTCCACACTTTAGGTGTATTATACTCATTCATTTGTCTAGTCATACTGCTTGTAATATTCCAGTGGTTACTCAGAGTTATCCTTACTTACCAGGAGTGTGGTGAAGGCATTTGTAATAATTAAGTTTTGATGCTGTTGCTAGGGAAAAAAGTGCTCATGTGGACTAATTTTTCATTGAAAAGAAATTACCTCTCCTCCAAACAGTGACAGCAAAGAGTACTTGAAATTGAAAGTGAAATTTCCATATCAAGCACTTGCAAAAGAACAAAAGACAAGAACCAGCATGAAATAAAAATGACTCTCGTTTTGATTATTCTAAAGTATTTATCCATGAGATAAATTGCAAAAGTAGGTTTGAATTCTATGTGACTAAGCACCAACCCAAAATCTTTGTGTTGCTCTTTGTATAAAGAAGTATCCATAAAAGAAGGGACTTAAACCATACAGTCTACCACTTACAATACAATACAATACAATACAATACAATACAATACAATACAATACACCAGGTTGAAAGAGACCTTCAAGATCATCGCGTCTAACCCATCAACCAATCCAACCCACCCAACAACTAGACCATACAGCCAAGCACCCCATCAAGTCTTCTCCTGAACACCTCCAATGAAGGTGACACCACCACCTCCACGGGCAGCCCATTCCAATGGGCAAACACTCTCTCCGTGTAGAACTTCTTCCTAACATCCAGCCTAAACCTGCCCTGGCGCAGCCTGAGACTGTGTCCTCTTGTTCTGGTGCTGGCTGCCTGGGAGAAGAGACCAACCTCTGCCTGGCTACAACCTCCCTTCAGGTAGTTGTAGAGAGCAATAAGGTCACCCCTCAGTCTCCTCTTCTCCAGGCTAAGCAACCCCAGCTCCCTCAGCCTTTCCTCATAGGGCTTGTGTTCCAAACCCCTCACCAACTTTGTTGCCCTCCTCTGGACATGCTCCAGCAAGACAACATCCTTCCTAAACTGAGGGGCCCAGAACTGGACACAGTACTCAAGGTGTGGCCTAACCAGTGCAGTGTACAGGGGCAGAATGACCTCCCTGCTCCTTCTGGCCACACTGTTCCTGATGCAAGCCAGGATGCCATTGGCCTTCTTGGCTGCCTGGGCACACAGCAGGCTCATGTTCAGCCTACAATCAACCAGTACCCCCAGGTCCCTCTCTGACTGGCCACTCTCCAGCCACTCTGACCCCAGCCTGTAGCACTGCCTGGGGTTGTTGTGGCCAATGTGCAGAACCCGGCACTTGGATGTGTTAAATCTCATGCCGTTGGACTCTGCCCATCTGTCCAGCCTGTCGAGGTCCCTCTGCAAAGCCTCTCTGCCCTCCAGCAAATCAACTGCTGCCCCCAGCTTGGTGTCATCTGCAAATTTACTGATGATGGACTCAATGCCCTCATCCAGATCATCAATAAAGATGTTGAAGAGCATGGGGCCCAGTACTGATCCCTGGGGCACACCACTAGTGACAGGCCGCCAGCTGGATGTGGCACCATTCACCACCACATTCTGGGCTCGGCCCTCCAGCCAGTTCCTAACCCAACACAGTGTGATCCTGTCCAAGCCATGGGCTGCCAGCTTGGCCAGGAGTTTGCTGTGGGGGACGGTGTCAAAGGCCTTGCTGAGGTCCAGGTAGACCACATCCACAGGCCTCCCCACATCCACCAGGTGGGTCACCTGATCATAGAAGGAGATCAGGTTGGTCAGGCAGGACCTGCCCTTCCGAAATCCATGCTGGCTAGGCCTGATCCCTTGGCCATCCTGTAAGTGCTGTGCGATCGCAGACAAGATGACCTGCTCCATAATCTTGCCTGGCACTGAGGTCAGGCTGACAGGCCTATAATTCCCTGGCTCATCCAACCGGCCCTTCTTGTGGATGGGCACCACGTTGGCCAGCTTCCAGTCTTCTGGGACCTCTCCAGTGAGCCAGGACTGCTGAAAAATGATGGAAAGTGGCTTGGACAGCTCATCTGTCAGCAATCTCAGCACCCTAGGATGGATCCCATCCAGTCCCATGGCCTTGTGGGGGTCCAAGCGGCTCAGTAGATCTCTAACTTCCTCTTGGAGCAGTGGGAAACTATGCAGCTCTCTGGCTCCTTCTGCCAGCTCTGCAGGCCAGCTGTCTGGAAGATGTTCTGCCCTGCTAGTGAAGACTGAGGCAAAGAAGGTTTTAAGTACCTCTGCCTTTTCCTCATCCTTTGTTACAACGTTCCCCTCCGTGTCAACCAAGGAGTGGAGGTTGTCCTTGCCCTTCTTCTTGCTATTGATGTATTTATAGAAGGACTTTTTGTTGTCCTTCACAGCGGAGGCCAGTCTAAGTTCTAAATGGGCTTTTGCCTCCCTAATTTTCTTCCTGCATGTCCTAGCAACATCCCTAAACATTCCGTAGGTTGCCTCCCCTTTCTTCCAAAGATGATACACCCTCTTTTTTTCCCTTAGTTCTATTAAAAGTTCATTACCCATCCAGGCTGGCCGTCTGCCCCGGCGGCTCATCTTCTGGCACACTGGCATAGCCTGTTCCTGCACCTTCAAGAGTTCTTCCTTGAAGTAGGTCCATCTCTCCTGGACCCCTTTGTTTTTAAGGGCTGATTCCCAAGGAACCTTCTGAATTAAAGGCTTCTTACCCAAAGCTGCAGTGTCATGAGCACTTAAATCGAAGTGCACACACACAAAGTTAGTTTTAACTCAAAGAACTTTCCCATACCTGCTCACCCTGAAAACCATAAAGAAGCAAGAGCATGAGGGCTGAACAGACAGCTGAGGTAGGAGGATGGCTTAAGCCCTGAGCCCCAGTGTGGTGGTCCTAACCATAGTGGGAAGTGTTTATTAAATGAGACTGATTGACAGAGATGTTTAACATGGCACTTAATAGAGTTTGATAATCTAGATTTCCCAGACATATCTTGACATCATGTAAGAGTAGGGGTAAGATGTGGTTATTTACTGTTACATTATGTGTTGAACCCTTCCCTTGCTTTCCTTGTAAAGGAAATTTCAGATGTGTTTTAGAATAGAGGTGGAACCAGTTTGTTTTCAGAGAAGAGATACAGTGTGTTTCTGTCTAATGATTTATATAGATCCATGAAAGATGGGATCTAGAGTGCATCATTCAGTAGTTTTGCATTTCAGTATGGATGAAATTGAAGTCTATCACAGAACACGCTATATACTAGTGTAAAGCATACTCTGGGACAGATGGGAAGCTTTAGAAGAGAGGGTACACTTCTGCTCATCATTTTGTAGAGAAATTAAAACCATTCAGTTAATGAATAAAAACTGGTTCTGATAATATTTCATTTTGGTTTAGATTTTTTTTTAAACTAATCCCTACCATTAACCAATCCCAAAATACTTTCACTGCCACATTGACCCAAATTCAAAACTGTGATTTATTGTTATAAAAAGCTCCCTCCTGTCAGTTTCTGGGATTAATCCTATGTCTGCAAAAAAAGATATGTAGAATCTTAAAGTTCTGTTATTCATCTGCTTTAGTATCTGTTTGCATTGTCAGGTGGTGTAGATGCCCAGTTTGGTCCCAGATTCTGTGTGTGTTAATTCACACAGGAGTGAATGAACTGCCTCCTGTAAAGAAAAATTTTGATATAAACCCCCTGGTTTATTCTTCCTGAGTTGTCATGAATGGCCATATGAAAAAGAAAATAAAAATAAATTGCTTGAGATTTGTATATTTACTATCCTTTGAGGTTTATTGGTATGTCCCCATAAGAGTCTGCATCCTTGAGCACTCCAAAATGCTTCCCAAGAACAAAATGCATATAACAAGAATCTGATGTTTATGCAGTCAGACTGGTTTATGAAATCTGCACACACTTTATCTACTATTATACTCTCTGAACTTAAAACCCTCACAAATATAGAATGTGGGAGTCATAGAAACATAACATAGTGCTGAAGAAATCCCAGTGCTAAGTGCTATCTGTTGTAGAAAAAAAAAAAAAAAAGCCTGTCATCTCTGGGGAAATAGACTTTTCTGCACTGGTCAGCTTGCGTGCCTGGCATGTAGTTGTAAAGTACCAAAAAGTAAATTCTCAACATATCAGCTCATGAGATACTTCCATCACAATTGTTACAAATTTTAGAATTATTTGTGATTGAAGTGACCTCCAAATGTCACCTAGTGCATTCCCACTGCGGTGAGCAGGGACATAGTTCAGGTGCTCAGAGCCATGTTGAGCCTGACTTTGAATATGTCCAGGTATGGAGCCTCAACTACCTCCCTGGGCAGCCTATTCCAGTGTTCCATGATCCTAACAGCCAATAAATCTACTCTTCTCTAATTTAAACCATTGCACCTCATCATAATCACTACAGGACTTTGTAAACAGTTGCTCTCCAGCTTTTTTATGGGCCCTCTTCTGGTACTGGAAGGCTGCTATCAGTTCCCCACCACACCTTCTCTTCTCCAGGCTGAACAACTCCATCTCCCTCAGGCTATCCTTTCAGGGAGTAGAGAGTCGTTTTTCCCTTTGGTGACAGATGATGCAGAGAAGTCCTATTTTGGCCTCTGATATCCAAATAAGCAAATTTGTGGTTGAGGCCCAGCCAGCAGCTGAGCCCCTTGCAACCATACACACAAGTGCCCCCCACTCTCCCCACTACATAGTGGGATGGGAAGGAGAATTGGGAGACAAAAGGCAAAGCCCTGTGGGTTGAGGTAAGGAGATTTTATTAGAGCTGCACGAAGAGGCAACAGCAATCAGGGAGCACAGCACCACCAATAAAATAGGATACGCAGCAGGTGACACAAAATGCAACACCATGATGGCCCTGTCTGTCTGCTTTGGCATATATACTTTGTAAAAGGTTATGTGAACAGAGACATGTAGATGAAAAAAATCCCATTAAGACTATTCTCAATAGCTTCCCATTTCTATATATTTAAGCCAGAGTTTTTTATAGCGAGGAATAGTAATAACCTCTTATAAAGTGATGTTGCCACTAAATTAATTAATATGAATAATTTGCTTTATATATATTGTGATGGGAAGATAGATATATATATATATATATATATATATATAAAATTATGGCAGAAAAAGAGTCTTATTCATCATTATTATGATAGTATCCAACAAAATTATTGTGTGTTAAAGTGAGATAAATCTACTGAGTAATAAAGAAAACCAAAGTTTTCTAGCATTAAAATGCAACTTGGAAGTAATTAAAGTTGCCAAAAATTCTGTTTTTTTTTTTTTTTTTTTTTCTTTTTTTTTTTTTTTTAAATACAAGTGGTCTTTGAACAGGCAAATTTTTAGGTTATCACAGACTTTCATAATTGCTCTGTGTTTTGGAATCACTGAACTGATGAGACAGATAAAGATCTTGTGGGTTTGTTTTTGGTTGTGGTTGTTTGCTTTTTGTTTTGTTGTGCTTTGTTTCCTTTCTTTTCTGGTTATGTACCTTTCAATTTCCCTTCCAGGATTCTGGACAAAATTTCTTCTTGATGAAGAACTGAATATTGCCTTGTTTATAAAGGCAAATAGGAAGTCAGATAACAAAGAAGAGAGAATGGTCTGTGAAGACATAAATGTAAAGGAAAAAAAAAATTTCTTGTCTTGTTGGTGTCTGCCATGGCTGGATTTTCACAGACAGAGGCAGAAACAGGTGTGATAGCTAAGTAAAAAATAATAGAAGTGCTAAAATAACATGACCAAAAGCAAGCAATAGTGGCAGACAGTAGGCTGCATACTGCTTCAGATGGTGTTGGCTGATATATGCTGCAGATAATCAACCTGCCCATTTTGTTGACATTTCCGGGAAAGGAGGGGGTCTTTTGCACTCTGTTTGCAACAGCACAGATGACAGCTAGAAATAACAGTGTTTCCATAGTTGAAATGTCTGCCAGGCATGATCATATGCATGATCGGCCTGAGGTTGCACAACACTGAGCAAAAAGGTTATGGTAGTAAAAGAACTTGCTGAGAGGTAGCTGTAGCCCCCCTTTACATATACAACTTATAGTACTAATGTACGTGGTTGTTAAGCACTGTTACAAGTAGATCTCATGGGATCAATTCACTCTTAATTCATTATCCATCTTTTTCTAAGAACTTATCCACTTATCCTTTTGTCAATTATTATAGTGTTTATGTGAAATAAATAAAAAAACCCTGTAATTAAAAAAAGAGAAGAGAAGAGAAGAGAAGAGAAGAGAAGAGAAGAGAAGAGAAGAGAAGAGAAGAGAAGAGAAGAGAAGAGAAGAGAAGAGAAGAGAAGAGAAGAGAAGAGAAGAGAAGAGAAGAGAAGAGAAGAGAGAGAAGAGAAGGAAAAGAAAGAGAAGAGAAGGGAAGAGAAGGGAAGAGAAGGGAAGAGAAGGAAAGAGAAGAGAAAAGAGAAGAGAAGAGAAGAGAAGAGAAGAGAAGAGAAGAGAAGAGAAGAGAAGAGAAGAGAAGAGAAGAGAAGAGAAGAGAAGAAGAGAAGAGAAGAGAAGAGAAGAGAAGAGAAGAGAAGGGAAGAGAAGGAAGAGAAGGGAAGAGAAGGAAGAGAAGGGAAGAGAAGAGAAGAAGAAAAGAAAAGAAAAGAAAAGAAAAGAAAAGAAAAAGAAAAGAAAAAAAAGAAAAGAAAAGAAAAGAAAAGAAAAGAAAAGAAAAGAAAAAGAAAAGAAAAGAAAAGAAAAGAAAAGAAAAGAAAAAGAAAAGAAAAGAAAAGAAAAGAAAAGAAAAGAAAAGAAAAAGAAAAGAAAAGAAAAAAAGGAAAGAAAAGAAAAAAGAAAGAAAAGAAAAGAAAAGAAAAGAAAAGAAAAGAAAAGAAAAGAAAAGAAAAAGAAAAGAAAAGAGAAGAAGAAAGAAAAGAGAAGAGAAGAGAAGAGAAGAGAAGAGAAGAGAAGAGAAGAGAAGAGAAGAGAAGAAAAGAAAGAAAAGAAAAGAAAAAGAAAAGAAAAGAAAAGAAAAGAAAAGAAAAGAAAAGAAAAGAAAAAAGAAAAGAAAAGAAAAAGAAAAGAAAAGAAAAAAGAAAAGAAAAGAAAAGAAAAGAAAAGAAAAGAAAAGAAAAGAAAAGAAAAGAAAAGAAAAGAAAAGAAAAGAAAAGAAAAGAAAAGAAAAGAAAAGAAAAGAAAAGAAAAGAAAAGAAAAGAAAAGAAAAGAAAAAAAAAAAAAAAAAATCCCCACAAGTCCTAACCTTACTACAGAGCTGAGAATTCAACATTCAGCTGAGGATGATAGCACCCACTGTGCAGAGCAACTGGCCAGCTGGTGAGAAATTCCGTCTGTCATCACAGTGCAGGGAGCTAACATATTTATTGGATACATGAGATGAAAAAGTAGTAGTTCATGGGGACTTCTTTTTCCCCATAAACCATCTGGTCCTAAGGTGCCTAATAAATCTATTACTGAATCATTAAAGTCAATGAGGTGAATAACACAATTAAACTTGTTTACTTGTCATGTATCAGTCGGTTAACAGCAAAATGTATCTTTTACTTTCTGGTTTATTTTGCAATTAAAATACATCTTGGCTCCCCTAAGTGATACCTAAAATTACTGCTTGATAAATATCTTCTAATTTGTAACTTAATTTAAAAGTACAGTATTTTTTTTAGACTCCCTTCTACATGTTGTATCTCAGCCATTACAAAAACTGTTCCTTATAATTAAAATAATAAAACATAAGCAATTGGCAATAACTATAGATATGTACACTCATCATTTCACTCTACTAATCAGGTAGGTGCACATTTATGGAAGCACTGCCCAAGACACAGTTCGTTCATTTAGAATTCTAAGAAAGGCAACAAGTTACAAATCTAATAAATATATAAAAATCCTATTTACATAAAAAGGCTTAGAGTATTTCATTAGATACACTCATAAAAATGTGAATAAGCAGCTATTGTATTACCGTAAATGGATTATATTTCTTTGTACTAAGATGATATTTAAATAATATGGATTAGACTGTTTTAATTAATTATTAAAGACAGGAAATCTCACAGTGGTGAAAGTGGAATTTAGTGTAGAACTTTCAACAGCCTAGAAATTAGGAAATAAAGATAGTCTTTTATGTTTATGTTAAGACATCTTTATGGGATCTGCAAATTTTAACATGTGAAAATATTTTTTGGCTTAATGTAATATATTCCAAGTCAACGGAATCATGTTCATAGGCTTCAGTAGGCTTTCAATCAGAAAACTAGTGAACAACATTATATAGCAATAAGGATAATTATTCCTACTAAGAAAATACAATACAATACAATATACAATACAATACACCAGGTTGGAAGAGACCTCCAAGATCATCGCGTCCAACCCATCAAACAATCCAACTCACCCAACAACTAGACCATACAGCCAAGCACCCCATCAAGTCTTCTCCTGAACACCTCCAGTGAAGGTGACTCCACCACCTCCACGGGTAGCCCATTCCAATGGGCAATCACTCTCTCCGTGTAGAACTTCTTCCTAACATCCAGCCTAAACCTGCCCTGGCACAGCCTGAGACTGTGTCCTCTTGTTCTGGTGCTGGATGCCTGGGAGAAGAGGCCAACCTCTGCCTGGCTACAACCTCCCTTCAGGTAGTTGTAGAGAGCAATAAGGTCACCCCTCAGTCTCCTCTTCTCCAGGCTAAGCAACCCCAGCTCCCTCAGCCTTTCCTCATAGGGCTTGTGTTCCAAACCCCTCACCAGCTTTGTTGCCCTTCTCTGGACACGTTCCAGCAAGTCAACATCCTTCCTAAACTGAGGGGCCCAGAACTGGACACAGTACTCAAGGTGTGGCCTAACCAGTGCAGTGTACAGGGGCAGAATGACCTCCCTGCTCCTGCTGGCCACACTGTTCCTGATGCAAGCCAGGATGCCACTGGCCTTCCTGGCTGCCTGGGCACACTGCAGGCTCATGTTCAGCCTACAATCAACCAGCACCCCCAGGTCCCTCTCTGCCTAATTAGAAATACATCATTAGAAATAATTTTAAAAAATCAGAAATAATAGTTATAGACAGTATCACAGTATCACCAAGGTTAGAAGAGAACGTAAAGATCATCAAGTCCAGCATTGCATTTATTTCAGTTATGTCTACATGATTGGATGAAAGTGCCTCAATGCCTCTCAGCAACTCACACTCTAATCGTCACACACTGTGGTTTGTTTCAAGACAAAAGTATAGCTCAGAAACAGATCTTCTCCTTCTCTTGTCCTTTTAGCCGATGTCCATCTACCATTTTATTCATTAAGTAAATAAGTGATAATTGGCACAATAATAGCCCATCGATACAAAAGTGAAATACACTAACATTTTTGAGGGTTGCTTAACTGATTTGACTTTACCTAGAAATACACTGGGAGTGTTCACAAGGCTGGTAATGGTTTAAAGATATGTCTCACATACTCTGAGAATTTAATGCTGAAATACAGTACTCATTTCATCCTAGGATGTTTTTAATTTCATGCTGTATGTGGCTCTGGGCAATTTATCTAGTGGAGGGTGTTCCTGCCCATGGCAGGGGTTGGAACTAGATGATCCTTAGGATCCCTTCCAACACTGACAATTCTGTGATTTCTTTGAAGGGATTTTAACCTACATTTATATGGTTCAAAGGAATATTTTCAACTGTATACATGCTCTGCTGAATTACGACATTGTAGATCATGGTGAACAGCATTTATACATCATATTCACGTCATTAACACCAAGGTTTATTTGTAGTGCTAGTCTACTGTGATGCCTTCCTCATGTAAGGATACTTATGAACTTCTGAGTCTTTCTATCTAAGAAAGATTTGTTTTATAATACTAATGTCCTTGTTTTCTCATTCAAGCTTTTTATCCATGCTAAGGGTTTGGTTGGTTGGTTGGGGTTTTTTTTGGGGGTGTTGTTTGTTTTGATTTGTTCTTAAAATTTTCTTTTCTGAGTGTGTTGTAAAGAGTAATTACAGTTGAGAAGATGTGTACTTAAGGACACATAACAAAATTTATGGAAGAGGCCATTGACCTAATCTCAGACAAGAAGACACTACGCAGGTGCTCAGGATTATATTCAGAACATTAAATGTATTGTATCTCAGCTATTCTTATTTTTACTGTCCATTTCGGCATTCCATATGGGGACCTGAGAATAGATTTTATTTTATCATGTTGCATTGGTTAATCTAATTTTGTTTCATTTTAAAAATTTTGATAATTTTCCTGATATGATTTGAAAACTTTTACAATGAAATATTAGATTTAAGCAATAATTGATTTATTTTTCTTCTACTTTGATAATTATTTAGTAAAAATTACACAGCAGTTAAAGTTGTTTTTTATTTCATTACTTTGAAACTACAAAATCAGTAGAATCAATCTAGAAGTTTTATACAGCTGTGGATAAGTGATACAGAGAGTTAATTGGATTGCAAAAGTCTTTGCTCATAATTTTGAATTGTTATAGTGTTGCACAATTGAAAGTGACCACAAAAGTACCATTATGACAATCTTTTCTGGTTTTCTATTTTGAAGACCAGGTTGAAAAGTAATACAGGTGAGCTAAACCTTGTGATGACTGAGAATTAGATGGAGGCAGGAGACAGACCAAGATTTTGTCATTCATAATTGAAAAACATTTATAAAACCCCACACTCTAACAGTTTAAGCAACAAGGACCACTATATCTGTTGCCTATTGACTGGTAGGATATTTGATAAGTTTGAATTTTTCATATACACTTTCTGAGAGGAAAAAAACATGCTCAGCATCTATTTATATATTTTTAAATCAAGAAAGTTCCATTTCAATTTTAGAGTTCCCTCAGTCAAAAAAAAAAAAAAAAAAAAAAAACAAAACAAAAAAAAAAAACCACCCAAAAAAAACCCCAACAGTAAGAAACAGTTGACACAATTTGGCTTGTAGTCTTCCAGCACCCACACTTCTCCATCTCTTCCACCTGGCAGCTTGGGAAAGCTGCCCAGGCTATACCAGAATGCTCTGGAACAAAACCAGTCCTTTAGCATACTAGGTGTTGACAGGCCAACCTGGTAAACACATGGTTCTGCCAGGAAAGCTGCTTTTTGGATAAGCTGAATCATATTAGCTTTGAATATGTCAGATGATTACTTGAAGAATGTAGTTACATTCATAATGTGATCCTGTCTGTACTATGGACAGAATTTAAATGACTGAAAAAGTCACAGAATCACAAAATGCCAGGTTGGAAGGGACACCAGGGGTCATGTGGTCCAATCTTTCCAGGTGATAGCATAGTTTAAATGAGATGGCCCACCACCCAGTAGGGGAACTCATTACCTCTCTTGATAGATTATTCCAACGTCTAACTGCTCTGATAATGAAAAATTTTGCTTAGGATTCCAATTGGAATATCCCCAGGAATAACCATTACCCATTATCTTTTGTCTTTTCCACATGACTCTTCTTAGAAAGGGAATCCCCATCCTCCTGGTAGCTTTATGTACTGGTATGTGGTAATAAGGTCTCCTCTAAGCCTTCTCTTCTCAAGGCTAAACAAAATCATGTCTCTCAGCCTTTCCTCATATGGTTATTTCTTCCAGTCCTCTGATCATTTGTTTGGCCCTCCTCTGGAAGTTTTCCACCCTGTCCACATCTTTTTTGTACAGCAGGAACCCAAACAGCACACAATACTCCATGTATGCCTGACAGCTGCTGAGTAGAGTGCGACAATGTTTTCTTTCTCTCTGTGGGTAATGCCCTTGTTGATACAATCCAGCAACCTGTTGGCTTTCTTTGCTGCTGCAGTGCACCATTCACTCCTGCTGAGCTTGTTGCACACCAAGACTCCCAGGTCCCTTTCGAGAAGGCTGCTTTCCAGCTAGGTGTTATTAATATTTAATAGGTGAAATGATTAATAAAATACATTAATTAATTTAGTAATTTTAAAAAAATCCATAGAAAATATTAATAAAACCTATTCCTTGTTCAAAATATTCAGTTGTGGAACAGATATCTCACCATCAGGAACATGTAATAATTTAAACAATATTAGCAATAAAACCAGAAACAACAAACAGTAACTTAAACTGTAAAGAAAAAAGCCCCAAAACATCAGCAACATGCTGACTTTGCCCACAAGGGGAGACACACTCTAGAATTCTCTTGAGCAACAGACCTTTTAACAGATGCTTATAAAAATCAGGTTAGCTGATTACTCACTGCAAATTGCTCTTTAGTCCAGTATATTCAGTTGCTAGATTTATAATCCACAGATTATGGTACCTTGAGGCACGTGTGGGGATTTAAACAAAACCAAAGTGGCATTAAACACATGAAAGCTGAAAGAGTGCAGTGTCACTTTCTGTTGGCTTCCGCAGCTTGTTGCTGTAGCACAGACATGGGTGAAAGCTTTTATCTCTGAGGGCTTTGTAGCTGAAAGCTTTGTAAAAAAGTGGTTGCTTGTGGGGCTCGTCGGTGCTGCTGCTGAACTCCGGTGCAGTGCCTCCTCAGGGCAAGTGGAGGCAGCTCTCTCTCATAGTTCACAGGATGCGGCAGGTTCTGGGGTGAGCTGAATGCTGCTGAAGGCAGGGTCACCTGGTGCAGGCTATGGGCACACGGGTTTCCAGGTTCTGGTGGTGCTGTGGAGTTTGCAGAGCACTGCGGGGGAGCAGTTCTACAGCTCTGGGCTCGTCAGCTTTGTAGCTTTTCCTGTTCTGGAGAGGTTCTTCAGCTGCAATCTTTGCAGCAGTTCCTGTTATTTCTTCCAATAAAATGAAACTGTCCCAGGGTCTTGGCTCCTCCAGCGTTTGTCCCTTGGCCCAGCAAGACACATCTGTCTGCTCCTGGGCTTTCATTTTCAATGCATGACTGTGAAGGACACTTGCATCTTTCTGGGTAAACTGAGGCATGACACAGATTCCAAATTGCAAGGCAAATGAGGCTTGGCTTTTTGGGCTTGCAGGCTTCTCTCCCAGACCTTGGACAAGGCAAGACAAAGAACTCACTCTTTGGGCTAGTATTTATAGATTTTCTGAGACAATGATGGCCAGTGGCAACAAAGATTAAGAGATAGAAACTTGGTAGCTTAACCTATAGAATCAGTTTTCTCCAAACGTGGCCAAAGGCACACATGCCTGGCCCACTCAGACCCCAGGGCATGTTCAGACAAGCCTGGGTAATGTGGGCAATCTTCTGGAAAAACAAACCTCCTGGCTCCTGCTCCATTGTCTGGTTCAGGGCATATTTGTGGCTTTTTTTTCCTTTAAGACACCACGTGGATCCCAGTTTGAATTGCATTCCTGGGTTATGGATTCTAGGTTCAAAACCCTACACCTCTCCCCTTTGAAGTTCACTTGTCCCTGTTTAGAACTTCTTGCTTTCCTTCAGCCTGTCCGGGTCTTCCTGGAGGGTGGCTCCCCCTAATGGAGTGTTAATCTCCCCACTCACTTTGGTGTCATCTGCAAATTTCATCAGGGTGCCCAGCAGGTTCCCAGCATCTAGACATCTAGATCTCTTTATTGTCAGGTACTTATGGTGTCTTTTTTTTTTTTCCCCCTCTGGGGAGAAAGAACTAGGGAAGCAGCTCAGAGAAACAGGTATTTTATATAGTATCCATACTTTTATCTCTGTTTACCCTAGTAGGTAAACGCATCATGCCCTGGAACTGATAGAGAAACTGGAGTGGAAAATTTAGAGTAGCAATCTGCATTGATGACATCTACAACTTGTTAGGCAAGGCTTATATATGCAGACTGATACTCAATGAGAAATCATAGAAAAATAGTATCATAGTATCAGTCAGGGTTGGAAGGGACCACAAAGATCACCTAGTTCCAACCCATGGCAGGGACACCCCACACTAGATCAGGCTGGCCAGAGCCTCATCCAGCCTGGTCTTAAACACCTCCAGGGATGGGGCCTCAACCACCTCCCTGGATAACCCATTCCAGGGCTTCACCACTCTCATGGTGAAGAACTTCTTCCTCACATCCAGCCTGAATAATAATATATTGTTTTATCTAAATAGCATCCTGTGGTAGGTTGAAAAGGTTGATTCTCCCACCATGAGCAAAAATGATACTCAGACAAACAGATTGCAAAAAGTGGTGGAAAGTTTAAATGGAAAAGCAGTGAAAATTTTACAGAGAACCACAAGCATAGTGACAAAAGAGAGATCCCAAAGCATACCCAAAACCATCCCACCCCCACCTGACAGTACACCCAAAACCCCCAGGGCTCTTTCTCCACACACACCCCCCCCCAGCCTTGGGCCTAGCCAGGCCCAAGAGAGGCCACAAGGCGGCTCACCCCATTATCAGCTAGCGGTGAGGGAAGCAAGAGGAAGTGCAGGACCCCCGCTGATGTCTTATAAGGGAGCAGGGCATTATTATACCTGGCTTCCTGTGTCCACCCACTGGGCTGGACCCTTTTGGGACACCACAGGTATGGCTTGTGTGGTGGCATCAGGGGCAGGGCATTCAGCCTGCACCACCACACATCCAAACCAACTAACTGAGTTCCAATTAGAAAGGAAACAATAATGCCATAATATTGATCTAATACCTGCATAAACAATTTTGTGAGGATTAGCTTTTATTTTTTTCCCATTATTATCTTTATTATTATTGCACTAGTATTTTACAATTAGATTCTCAACTGTCTGGAAAATTCCTCATCTTTCAAGAGGATCTTTAAAGGTTTAGTAAGGCTTTCAGTTTATCTTATTAATAAGAGTAAGAAGGTCTGTCTCTTTATTTGTCAATATCTGTGGCTTTTGTGAGTGAATAATAACTTTAAGGACAGTCGGAGACATCACCATTTTTATCCATCAGTTGATAAAAAAACATTTTCAAGTTGATAAAAAAAAAAAAATTCAAGCAGCTATCAGTGTCTGTGGTATTTAAAATGCAAACAGTATAACCCTTTTTTCAGGTTCATGTGGCACAGTGACCTTCTGGCAGGAAAGACAATGTGACTTGATTGTGCTGTATCTCTGCTTAGATGTTCTACATGATCAGAATGTCTTTAAATAACAGAACTGGAAGATTTAATGTGCTGTTTCTAGAAAGCAATGATACTGCTGACGTTCCTAGAGAACAATTTAATAGTCTGAATTCTCTGAAGAAGAATCAGTTCATATTTCACTGCCATTGGTATAAAGTTTTATAGAGCTGCCAAAGGTAAAGAAGAGACAAAAAAATCCCAATTTGTTCTGCTTTTCTTTGATAGAAAGATGTAGTTTGTAAGGGAAAAAGACATGTAGAGCGTGTCTTTGGATGCACTTGGATTATGTTGAAAATATGTTAAAAAATCCAGTATTGTTTGCACAGAAGGAGATATAAGGATGCTATCTGTATAAGACCAGCATTCTGTATCTCTGTTCCATAATTTTGCAGTGAAAACATGGTGAGGTCTCCTCTCAGCCTCCTCTTCTCCAGACTATACAATCCCAGTTCCCTCAGCTGCTCTTCATAAGACTTGTTCCCTAGAGCCTACACCAGCTTTGTTGCCCTTCTCTGGACATGCTCCAGCAACTCAATGTCCTTCTTGTAGTGAGAAGCCTAAAACTGAGTACAGTATTCAAGGTGCAGCTTTAGCAGAGCTGAGCACAGGGACACAATGACTTCCCTACTTCTCCTGGTCACACTATTCCTAACCTAGGCTGGGATGATGTTGGCCTTCTTGGCCACCTGAACGCATTGCTGGATCATGCTCAGCCAGCATCCCCAGGTCCTTTTCCACCAGAAGATTATAATGGCTTTGCCTCTAAGCCAGGTGTTTTGGTTGAGAGTCTACAGAAAGGTGACAGAAATGAAGGCCATAGATAGTGACACAAAAAGAAATTACATCTTTAAAAAGGAGGCTTCACTAAAGTCTCTTCAAGGATAGAATCAATTTCTCAGTTTAGGCAAATTTTCTGTGGACAAATCTGAAAAGAAAGAAGTTCCACTGGTAAGCAACTATGATAATTGACAGGGGTCTGCAAAATAAGAAATGGCTTCAAAGCTAATTGAGAACCCTCAGCACATATTTCAGTTACTGTGGGGAACTAGGTAAATTAAAGTGTATGTCCTGTCTTCACAGGAAAACAATGCTTTCATTTGACTAAATCAGTTTAAAAGTAGGCCTAGAGATAAGAGAAAAAAATAAAATGTGTTGATTGAAGATGGTCCTTTCTAGTTTTCACTTCTTTCTTCTTTTAGCGAATGAATATGCAACATAGAAGTGTTCAGGTGCTATTATTTTTGAATTCTATTTATTAATATCTTTTGTAAATAATTATCTTAACATGTTTTTCTGATATTTCCTGAAAAAATGGCTACATTTCTTCATTTATGGTGTAGATGTCTAAATTCTTGCCACAAATTAAACCTGTAAAGAGCTGGATTTTCCAGTTCCCAGTCAACCAACTCCAGATTTGCAAG
This sequence comes from Picus viridis, assembly GCA_033816785.1. Classification (NCBI taxonomy): domain Eukaryota; kingdom Metazoa; phylum Chordata; class Aves; order Piciformes; family Picidae; genus Picus; species Picus viridis. The sequence continues at coordinate 54,332,366 of CM066566.1, forward strand.
ACCAAATGTTTTGGAACATAATTTTTTGTAACATTTTAGTATGTAAAATTCTTAGACAGAAAACAGGGATTGGAAATGTGGTAGGTGGGTGTGTTAGTAAGTTCATGCGAGCTTTCAAAATATTTTCTCTACCAAAATAGTGTTTTAAAATAGTTTGTACGATACAGTGATTTTTCAACATAAAAAATAAATCGAATCATAGAATCAATAAGGTTGGAAAAGACCTCAGAGATCATCAAGTCCAACCTATCACCCAACACCTCATGACTAACTAAACTATGGCTTCAAGTGCCATGTCCAATCTTTTTTGAACACCTCCAGGGACGGTGACTCCACCGCCTCCCTGGGCAGCACATTCCAATGGCAAATAACTCTTTCTATGAAGAACTTTCTCCTCACCTCAAGCCTAAACTTCCCCTGGTGCAGCTTGAGACTATGCCCTCTTGTTCTGTTGCTGGTTGCCTGGGAGAAGAGACCAACCCCCACCTGTCTACAACCTGCTTTCAGGTAGTTGTAGACAGCAATAAGGACTTCCCTGAGCCTCCTCTTCTCCAGGCTAAACAACCCCAACTCCCTCACCCTCTCTTCACAGGGCTTGTACTCAAGACCTCTCACCAGCCTTATTGCCCTTCTCTGGTCACTTTCAAGAGTCTCAATGTCGTTCTTAAATTGAGGGGCCCAGAAATGGACACAGGTGTGGCATAACCAGTGCTGAGTACAAGGGCAGAATGACTTCCCTGTTCCTGCTGGCCACATTATTTCTGAGACAAGCTAGGATATCATTGGCCTTCTTGGCCACCTGGGCACACTGCTGGCTCATGTTCAGTCAGCTGTCAACCAGGAGCAGGAACAGGCTGTGCCCATGTGCCAGAAGATGAGCCACCAGGGAAGCCGGCCAACCTGGTTGGGCAATGAACTTCTGAGCAGATTAAGGGAAAAAAAGAGGGTGTATCATCTTTGGAAGGAAGGAGAGGTGACAGAGGAAATGTTTAAGGATGTTGCTAGGTCATGTAGGGAAAAATATTAGAGAGGCAAAAGCCCATTTAGAGCTTAGACTGGCCAATTTAGTGAAGGACAAGAAAAAATCCTTCTACAAATACATTAATGGCAAGGGGAGGGGCAAGGACAATCTCCACTCCTCTAGTGGACATGGAGGGGAATATTGTAACTAAAGATGAAGAAAAGGGAGAAGAAATTAATGCCTTCTTTGCCTCAATTTTTAATAGCAGGATAGGTTGCCCTCCAGACATCTGGCCTCCTGAGCTGGCAGAAGGAGTCAGGGAGCAGTATAGTTTCCCTGGAGTCCAGGAAGAAGTAGCTAGAGACCTACTTAGCCACTTGGATTCCTACAAGTCCATGGGACTGGATGGGATCCATCCTAGGGTGCTGAGAGAGCTCGCAGATGAGCTGGCCAAGCCTCTCTCCATCATTTTTTGGCAGTCCTGGCTCACTGGAGGGGTCCCAGAAGACTGGAAGCTGGCCAATGTGGTGCCCATCCACAAGAAGGGCCAGAAGGAGGAACCAGGGAATTATAGACCTGTCAGCCTGACCTCAGTGCCAGGCAAGATTGTGGAATGGGTCATCTTGAGTGCAATCACACAGCACTTACAGGATGGCCAAGGGATCAGGCCCAGCCAGCATGGATTTCGGAAGGGCAGGTCCTGCCTGACCAACCTGATCTCCTTCTATGATCAGGTGACCTGCCTGGTGGATGTGGGGAAGGCTGTGGATGTAATCTACCTGGACTTCAGCAAGGCCTTTGACACCGTCCTTCACAGCAAATTCCTGGCCAAGCTGTCAGCTCATGGCTTCAACAGCAGCACTCTGCACTGGGTTAGGAACTGGCTGGAGGGCCGAGCCCAGAGAGTGGTGGTGAATGGTGCCACATCCAGGTGGCAGACAGTCACGAGTGGTGTCCCCCAAGGAACAGTGCTGGGCCCCATCCTGTTCAATATCTTTATTGATGGTCTAGATGACGGGATTGACTCCATCATCAGTAAATTTGCAGATGACACCAAGCTGGGGGTAGGTGTTGGTTTGTCAGAGGATAGGAGAGCTCTGCAGAGGGACCTTGACAGGCTGGACAGATGGGCAGAGTCCAACATGATAGTGTTTAACAAGTCCAAGCGCCAGGTTCTACACATTGGCCACAACAATCCCACGCAGTGCTACAGGCTGGGATCAGAGTGGCTGGAGAGCGGCCAAACAGAAAGGGAACTGGGGGTACTGAATAGAATAGAATAGAATAGAATAGAATAGAATAGAATAGAATAGAATAGAATAGAATAGAATAGAATACTAACAAGAATGCATTAATTACTACCAGCACCCCAATTACACACATCAAATAAATCACCTTTGGATCCCAGCCTTCACTTAGAATCACTCTCTCACCTACTGGGATTTTAAACTCATTTATCTTGATGGGCAGTGTCGTAGCAGTGACATTGTTGTCACTTAAGCCAAAAGAATCCCAAAAAGGATCATAGAGAAGCTGAATCTTATATTTAAACCACAAATATAATTTTAACATTAGATATGTGCCTAAAGGATCACAAAGCACCCCAATTAAATATTTATATACCATAGTTTTCCTGGTGAACCAAGACCTCCAGTTCCTCTTGTTTGTTACCCGTACTGCGTGCATTGGTATACATGCACTTCAGCTGGGCTGCTGATTCTTCAACTAACTCTAGTTTATGTCACTCTCTCTCCCCTCTGCAGAGACTGGTTTCATCACCCATTCCCTTCAAACCTAGTTTAAAGCCCCCCCAAAGAGCCCTGCCAACTCTAGTGCTACAGCCCTCTTGCCCTTTCTAGATAGATTCACCCCATCTAGGTCCAGCAGGTCAGGTGCAGTAAAAGTTGCCCCTTGATCAAAGAACCCAAAATTCCATTGCTGGCACCATCCCTTGAGCCATTATTATCCTTTGTCATAAAACCACTTCTGAATACATTACAGTGCTTTTCAACATAAAAGTAAATAACTACCCTCAGACATAAAAACACTTCTGAACATATTCTCTTAGAATTGGTTAGCAGCTTTCCAGAAAAAGATTCATAACATACCAATAGCAGGGAGGTTTCTTCTTCTGATGTTCTTCTTGTAATTTAGATTATAAATTAATAGCATTAATTAAGCTACACTTATAAGACTTGTTTCATGTTTCTTATTTGAATAAAAACTCCCATTTTTCTGGTGTGCCTTGCAATTTCTGCTGCATTGAAATTGCATTCCAAAAGTATTTGCCATACTTGTGTTTCTGTATTATTTAAACTAATTAATTTGACAGTAACAGTGATGCACTGGATTCTATTCACATCAAAGGTTAATTTATTCTTTCCTACTCCTCTCATTCCATTCATCTTCCCTTGATTCCTTCTACTTTTCCCTTTTTTCTCCTGTTTTTCCAGTGTTATCATCAGCATTCATCCCTTTACTATCTGTCTTTCTGATACTCTTCCAGCACTCCTTGTCTTTCTCCATATCTGTTTTCATTCCTTGTGTATATGAGTTCCCCATTCCCCACAGTTTCCACATCACAAAATATTCTGCCGTTTTTTACACAGCTTTTGTTCCTCTGACTCCTGTTCGCATATGAGGAATGTCAGTTTTCCATTATCTTAGTCCTAAAATCAATATTTCAATGTCATTCTCCTTAATCAATCATCTGAACCCATCAAATCACGACCTTTCAGTTTCTCACAAGCAGTCCCAGTTTCTCACAAGCACCTTCCAGTAGCTTCCATTAATGACTGCTAGACATTAAGCTTGCTCACCGCACCTTCCTGTCTTATCTGGACTTTCTGCAAGGAATTGTTTCTGCAGCTTCAAGACAGAAAAATGCTACTATAGTACTTTGCAGAGTCTCATACCCAATATGTTGTACACGGCTGTTGCACATTTTTGCCCTCTGTTGACCTCCTCATAGATTGTATATAAAACTATGTGTTCCAAATAAAAATAAAACTTTTGTGACTGCACATGGTATTGCAATATAAAGTCTCCACTTAAAAGCAAGTCTACAGTTTGAGTTCATACAGGAATTTTTCCTCTCTAAAATATTTGTTCATTCAACAGCCATTTTCTCACAGCCATCTCAAAGGCATTCAATCAAATACTTCTCTTGAGTTCCAGTAGGAAATGACTACTACTTTCTGATGCCAAATGCATCATTAATGGGAACAGTCTCAGATTTTCTTGTATCTTGTAATAAGAAGTAGCAGATAAAAACATAAGTTGAGTGCATTTGCAAAGTCCCTTTTTCATCTGCAACTGGAAAACAGGGTAAATCTTTTATTTCAGGAATGCATGGTTAATTACAATTCAGAGAAATGCTAAACATTTGAGTTGATTAAGCACTATTCAAACTGACATGAATAATTTAATCCATTTTAAAATCTGTAATATAACATTCCAATGCATTCAACAAGAAAGAGTAATCCAGCACACTTCATTTGGAGAAAATGGCTTTGAAAACAGATTCAGTTTTTCCTCAAAGGAATACTGAAAATTTTACATATTATTTCATATAAAGCACAGGTTCTCAATCTGAAAGAAAACAATTTCCCAGAGATTACAGACTTCTTTTATGGAAGAAAACCACACTTCAGCCCAAACTTTAAGGGAAAAGAAAAATGCAAAATTTATTTTTATATAATTTTATCAGTGTTTAAGTATCAAATTATTATGGGGTGAGCCACTTCAAGAGGATGAGGTTGATGAAGATGACAATGATATACAAACAGCTAATGCTCCCAGGCGGGAAATTAGGCATGTAAGAAAGGATTACATTAGAGGAGAGAATGAGCCAGGTGCTAGGCAGGTGCTAGGCAGGTGCCAGGATACAGGGGTTCCTGCTTTAGTAGTGGGGGACAAGTCAGTTTCCCAGCTTGGAACCCTCTTGAAAGATAGTGGAATAGATAGACATATAGGTAGGTGTCTTGGTAAGGTTACTCTGTGGACACTCCTTCTACTGACAGGTCTTACGAGGTACCCATCCAGAGATGAATTTCCATGGAACCCCAAGTCTTGGAACACCATGGATAAGGGAATTGAGTGATTGAGAGAATTTGCTGTGAGAGAAGTGATGTATGGAGACCATGGTACTCTCAATCCCGATGAAATTCCTGTGGGAACAGGTCTTGCCAAAAAGCTCATCAAACTTGCTCCTCCTAATTTTGCTACTATTCTGCCAAGCAGAATTGTGGTGAGAAATTATGGGGGAATGCCTTCTACCGTTGGCCATTTCACTGACCAAATGAGACAACTGGAGGATAGTCTCACACATGTTTCTTTGGTTTCAGCCATTGAAACTCTGTCTGGAAAAATTGAGAATTGCATAAAAGAGCTGAAGGAGGAATTTAAAACCTCCATATACAAATTGGCTCAGGGAGATAATTCTAATTCTTCTTCCAGATAGATACAAGTTTCAGCTGTTAGACATCCTCCAAGGAGGCCATTCCAAAACAGGTCAAACAAGAAGAGACAACAGAGGCTATCACATGGGAGTATTTGGATAAGTCTGTGTGATCAGTTTGGTAAGACCATGAATAGATGGGATGGTCAACCAACTTCTGATCTTTTCAGGAGATTAAGGGAACTGCAGAATGGCAGAGCCCGAGGTAGCTTCCTCAGTTTCTCAGAACAACTCTAATAGCTCCAACAGTGATTTCACCTCCAACACTAGACATTGTGCTAACTGCACATGCAGATGTATTCCCCATAATTAATGGTACCCTGCCTCCTGCCAGGGGGAGGAGAGAGATAATGGAGATAACAGAATCTATTGGGATGTGTACATCCAGTGGCCTGGCACTTCAAAATTTCAGAAGTTCAGGGCCTTGGTTGACACAGGAGCTCAGTGCACCATAATACCATCAAATTATCAGGGATCAAAGCTTATAACTATTCTGGGAGTCACTGGTGGATCTCAAGAGTTGACTAAGATACAAGTTGACATTAGTTTAACTGGTAAAGAGTGGAAGAAACATACTGGTGTGACAGGACCTGATGCACCTTGTATTTTGGGAATTGATTTTCTGAGAGAAGAGCATTTCAAAGACCCTAAGAGTTACAAATGGGCTTTTGGAATACCATGTGCAGAAACTGATGGAGGAAAATAGAAGTTGTCCATTAGACCTGAGCTTTCAGATGAATCTGTAGTTGTGGGACAGCATGAGATAGAGGATGTGAAGTTGCCGGTTGCTTCTCAGACTGTGCATCACAGACAATACAGAACCAACTGTGACTCTCTGGTGTCCATTCAAAACCTGATTTATCAGTTGTAAAGTGAGAATGTTGTCAACAAAACTCATTCACCTTTCAACAGTCCAGTGTGGCCTATACAAAAGCAAAATGGAGACTGGTGTCTGACAACAGCAAAATAATGTGTACTTGTGTTTCTTTTCTACATTGCATATTTAGACAAATATCCCAGGGATTTTAGTGAAATAGGTAAAAAAAAAATAAATATATATATATATATGTGTGTGTGTGTATAACCAGAATAATGTGGAGAATATATTACTTCTGAAAAATTTAGTGGATTTGTGGATATGGAACATCTGCCTATCAGGAAGTTGTTCAGAGAGCGATCAGTTCCTGGGCTGGGTGACTGCAGCGCTCTGGATTCCACTCAGAAGCAGACCTATCCCTCGCTTAGGTAAAGGTGGTCTCCAGATTTGGCTGCTCTTGCTTGTTGACAGTATTTTGAAAATACTAGCTTTTATAAAATAATTACTTCAGATGTGATTGGCTTTGAATGTTCAGAATTAGAAAAATCTTACAATTATCAATCATAACTGAATGTTGAGTAGTAAAAGTGTAGTGCTTTATCTGCTAATTGTCTTCAAAATATTGACTTCATGTCTGTGAATGTTAATCATCACTACAGGATAAACCAGAAAGACTCTCTTAATGAAGTTTTATCAGCAGCTGTTAATGCATGTGCTCAAAGAACCTACCCTAATATGAGAGTCAATATGTTCAAACTTCCTTCCAGTATGTTTTTTAAGACAAAAGGAATCAGCTGTTCTGTCACATGCTTTCATTAAGTATTTTTGAGAGTTAACTCCCAGGCTATAAAAGTACATTTCTAATTATATGTTACCAAAACAAAACAAAACAAAACACCACAAAAAACCCCACCAAAAAACCAAACCACGTACAAAGGAATTATAGAATGATCAAATTTATTCAAGAGGAAAGTGAGGTGCATCGGACTTTCAGAGCTGCTATGAGGGATGAATGCATGTCATCATATTAAGATATTAATTATATTAAAAATGTAACTTTCACAGGATCAGTTTTGTAAAAATACTGAGACAGCAAAATAAACATATACAATCACATTTTTTTCCACTGTTTCTCTGTAGTACAGTACTACCTGTGTTACATAAATTTTGTCCCAAGTCTTTTTCAGGAAATACAAATTGTTCTATGCAGGTCACCTTGGTAGATGATCCTTTTATACTATCTGTCTGTCTTGTATATTGTTGATAGTAACTTTTAAACTCAAAATGCCTACATTTCCATTAGCTTCTTCTATAAAAAGAAAAAAAAAGTACTGTTTTGTCAAGTTAGTCAGCAAATAATTTTAAACTCTGCCTTAATCAGTTCAATAGAGGTTAAACTATACCACAGCACAGATAAAGTTTGATAATTAAGCAATCAGAAAAAAGAAGCGCTTGTAGTGCATGAAATTACTAGTAATTTTCCTTTCTTCCTTGACACTATCCCTTTTTTCTTTCAAACTGCATATATATCACCAGCTGGAGAAATGTGGGAAAATAACTTCCACAGGATTATATAATTATCTATTTATGGCCATACAGAGGCCTCGTAGGAATTAAAAAAAAAAAAAAAAAAAAAAAAGGAGAGAATTCCAAACAAACAAAAAAATGAACCCCCAAACCTATCAACTCAATAAAAAAAAAAAGGGGGGGGAAGGTCACATGACATTATCTACCAAAGCAGCTACAATATTCAGGCACAAAACCAGACCAAAACGAAAAGAAAATCCAAACATTCCTGCTTGACAGACTTTATATCAGTTGCATAAATCTGGTAAAAATCAATTGATTGGCATATAAATATTTATGATTTAAGAAGGTATAAATGAGTTAAGAATTAACAAGTAGCATTTTATAGTGCTCAGTTGCAAAGTGTCTTAAAATCATTCAATTTTGTGGTTCTTAGAAAGCAGTAACATAAAACACAAAAAGCAGTATGAAAAATTTGACTTTGCGTTGTGTTTTATACAATTTTACCTTTTCTCTAAAAGTCAAATTCCAATTATCTATAATTAATTAGTTTCACCACTAAGATGTTCCAACCTTCAGTAAGGGAATTATTCTACAACTTCCAGCAAAGGGCAACTTTCTGTTGACTCTCTATTGATTAGCCTTTCTGCGATCTTGCAATATGAGATTGCTAACAATGAAATGTTTTATGGAATTGTCAATTTTTTTTTTTTATGTTCAGGAATCAAAAACACTTGGATGGAAATAAATTTTTATCTCCCTAGAAGTGTTTCAGATATTAATTCAAATATCATTAAGACCTAATGTATACTTTACTGGTTTGAAACCCATTCTTGAACTCTTCTCCTTTTAAACACATCTTTCTTTTCAGCTAAAAATAATGCTATTGAAATATGTTCAAAATTCTTGAGAATCCTGAATTTTTATAGATAACTGTGGGAAACCAAAGCTAAGTTATTCCCCTCACTTATCTGCAACTGCAGCACACCGAAGCACGACCCAGGCACCTACCACGTGGAATGGCATGTTCCCCACATTCCCCCGAGCCAGCTTTCCTTTCCCGAGAGGCCAGCATGGCGTGGGCGGAGACTCAGCAATGTTTTTACCAGAGGGAGGGAGGTGCTGAGTCATGTGGGCTCATTCCTGAATTGTTCTCCGGTTAGGTCACGTGGCCAGGGGTAGGGATGGTGGTAACTCACTGCAAAGCTGTTTTCAAAAGATCTGTGTCGACCCAGACTGAGGTTGAACTTAAGCAGGTAGGTGTCCAGGCAACTGGCTGCAGAGAGTGCTGGGGCTTGGCACCTGAAATGGAGGGCAGTGGAGATAACACCTGCATTAGGTGTGAGCAGCTCAATTATCTGCTTAATCTAGTGGCTGAATTGAAGGAGGAAGTTGCTAGAATTAGGACTGTAAGGGAATGTGAAAGGGAGTTGGATTTGAGGAATCAGGCTCTGCAGATGCCCCTAGCAGAGGGAGGTGACCCAAGATGCAGCAGGAAATGGGTACAGGTCCCTGTTAGGAGAGGCAAAGTGAAACCATCACAGCTCCCTTCACCTTCCCAGCCGCCCTTGCAAAACGAATATGGGGCACTGGAAGTTGAGGGTGAGATGAATGAGAAGACAGAAGACACACCATCTGAGGTGTTACCTAAAGCCAAACAGCCTGTCCCCCGTATCAGGACTTGTTCCCTTAAAAAAGAGGAGGGTAATTGTTATTGGTGCTTCCTCCTGAGAGGAACAGAGGGCCCCATCTGTCAGCCTGATCCTTCCCACAGGGAAGTCTGCTGCCCTCTGGGCCTTTGACACCATCCCCCACAGCAAACTCCTGGCCAAGCTGTCAGCCCATGTCTTGGACAGCAGCACTCTGCACTGGGTTAGGTCGTGCCCGGAGAGTGGAAGTGAATGGTGCCACATCCAGGTGGCAGCCAGTCACTAGTGGTGTTCTCCAGGGCTTAGTGCTGAGCCCCATCCTGTTCAATATCTTTATTGATGGTCTAGATGACGGGATTGACTCCATCATCAGTAAATTTGCAGATGACACCAAGCTGGGAGCAGGTGTTGTTCTGTTAGAGATTAGGAAAGCTCTGCAGAGGGACCTTGACAGGCTGGACAGATGGGCAGAGTCCAACATGGTGGCATTTAACAAGTCCAAGTGCCAGGTTCTACACATTGGCCACAACAATCCCATGCAGTGCTACAGGCTGGGGTCAGAGTGGCTGGAGAGCGGCCAGGCAGAGAGGGACCTGGGGTTACTAGTTGATGGTAGGCTGAACATGAGCCAGCAGTGTGCCCAGGTGGCCAAGAAGGCCAATGGAATCCTGGCCCATATCAGGAACAGTATGGCCAGCAGGAGCAGGGAAGTCATTGTGCCCCTGTGCGCAGCACTGGTTAGGCCACACCTTGAGTCCTGTGTCCAGTTCTGGGCCCCTCAGTTTAGAAAAGATGTTGAGTTACTGGAATGTGTCCAGAGAAGGGCAAGAAAGATGGTGAGAGGTTTGGAGCACAAGCCCTATGAGGAGAGGCTGAGGGAGCTGAGGTTGCTTAGCCTGGAGAAGAGGAGGCTTATTGCTGCCTACAACTACCTGAAGGCAGGTTGTAGCCAGCTGGGGGTTGGTCTCTTCCTCCAGGCAAGCAGCACCAGAACAAGAGGACACAGTCTCAAGCTGCACTATCGGAGGTTTAGGCTGGATGTTAGGAAGAAGTTCTTCACAGAAAGAGTGATTTGCCATTGGAATGGGCTGCCCAGGGAGCTGGTGGAGTCTCCATCATTCTAGGTGTTTAAAAGGGGACTGGATGAGGCATTTGGTGCCATTGTTTAGTTGATTAGATGGTATTGGGTGATAAGTTGGGCTTGATGATCTCGAAGTTCTTTTCCAACCTGGTTAATGCTATTCTATTATTCCACCCAAAGACATAGAAGCTCTTATCCTGTGCAAAAGAAATGATGAAATTTGTGGTAAGGACCAAATAATTTCAATTCAACATTGTGAAAGACAAAATATTCTCAAAACATTTTTTGCCAGTATTTGAAACTGTTTAGATTTTTTATATACAGTAGTATTATTCTGTAATTAGCTTTGTCATTTTATCCATATCCCTTCCTCCCTGTTTCCAAATTTACAGGAGCACTCTTTTAAACATCCTTAGTGATCCAAGTTGTCTCTCAGAATGCTTATTTTGACCATACCTCTGTCGAGACAAAATGTTTAAAACTGAATAAATCTCCTCTGTTTTTCACTTTCTAATTCTACATCTGTCAATAGGTAAATGAAGGCTGAAAATAATTCTTTTCATTCAAATAGGCATCTGAGACAACAAGATAAACACTGTAATATATGATCAGTATTAGTTTATAATAAGTAGTGCTATGAAATTACTCCCATTATAGACATTCACTTCTACAATCAGCAGGTGATAATCATTCAGTTCTGAACCTGACATACTAGAACTGTCATCATAAGACACTTTTAATCATTATGTGAATGAACATTTAATCAAGTAGCTGCATATAATTACCTTTTGAATACACACACACAATTAAATTCAAAATCTCAGAGAAACTTCACAGAGTACTAGAAGGTTTTTAAGAAGTTGGTTCCAGATAAACAGCATTAAATGGGTGCAGAAATCTAACCTCACAAGTCAGTTAATTTTCATCTGACATAGGTATAAATTCTATTATCCTTACAAGTAATAAATAACATCTTTTTCCTGTAAAAATATATTTTAGTGAGAAAATTGTTAAGTGGTACATCAATAGCAAAATTTAATCTACAGTAAATAGTTGGGAGTAGTTTCTTGAGTTCTCATTCTTCTAAAAAAGTGTTAGGCTGCAATTTGACACAAGAGTATCATAGTGTTTGTCTTTGCTGAATAGGAGTGGGGACTGATGGTTAATTCTTTCTCCCAACATCTGCTGCTTGGCATAATCTCTATTTCCTCTGCAAATCATAGCATATTTGACCAGAGTGCTACTATTTCTATAGGAGGATAAATTTACTTTGAGTCAGTCTAAGTTTTGTAAGTGTTTGTCTACTAGAATTATCAGAAGAAGAAGAACAGTGAAGAGGTGATTTGGAGTAGTCAGCATGGCTTTGCCAAGGGCAAATCCTGCCTGACAAACCTGGTGGCCTTCTATGAGCAGGTGACAGCATTAATAGATGAGGGGCGAGCAACTGATGTCATTTACCTGGACTTGAGCAAAGCCTTCGACACTGTCCCGCACCACCTCCTGGTCTCCAAGCTGGCGACACATGGGTTTGATGGATGGACCACTAGATGGATAAAGAACTGGCTTGATGGCCGCACCCAAAGAGTGGCTGTCAACGGGTCCATGTCCCAATGGAGGCCAGTGACAAGCGGAGTCCCTCAGGGATCAGTCCTGGGACCTGTCTTGTTCAACATCTTTGTGGGTGACATGGACAGTGGCATCGAGTGCATCCTCAGCAAGTTTGCTGATGACACCAAGCTGTGTGGTGCAGTGGACACGCTGGAGGGAAGGGATGCCATCCAGAGGGACCTGGACAGGCTGGAGAGGTGGGCACAAGCCAACCTCATGGGGTTCAACAAGACCAAGTGCAGGGTCCTGCATCTGGGTCGAGGCAATCCCAGGCACAAATTCAGGCTGGGCAGGGACTGGCTGGAGAGCAGCCCTGAGGAGAGAGACTTGGGGGTGCTGGTGGACGAGAAGCTCAACATGAGCTCTCAATGTGCGCTTGCAGCCCGGAAAGCCTATCAGATCCTGGGCTGCATCAGGAGAAGTGTGACCAGCAGGTCAAGGGAGGTGCTTCTCCCCCTCTACTCAGCTCTGGTGAGACCCCACCTGGAGTACTGCATCCAGTTCTGGAGCCCCTATTACAGGAGGGATGTGGACGTGCTGGAGCGTGTCCAGAGTAGGGCCACAAGGATGATCAGAGGGCTGGAGCACCTCTCCTGTGAGGACAGACTGAAGGAGTTGGGGCTGTTCAGTCTGGAGAAGAGAAGGCTCCGAGGTGACCTCATTGTGGCCTTCCAGTATCTGAAGGGGGCCTACAGGAAGGCTGGGGAGGGACTTCTCAGGATCTCAGGTAGTGATAGGAGTAGGGGGAACGGAATGAAGCTGGAAATGGGGAGATTCAGGCTAAATGTGAGGAAGAAGTTCTTCACCATGAGAGTGGTGAAGCCCTGGAATGGGTTGTCCAGGGAGGTGGTTGAGGCCCCGTCCCTGGAGGTGTTTAAGACCAGGCTGGACGAGGCTCTGGCCAGCCTGATCTAGTGTAGGGTGTCCCTGCCCATGGCAGGGGGTTGGAACTAGATGATCTTTGTGGTCCCTTCCAACCCTGACTGATTCTATGATTCTATGATTCTTATGGACAGTTGTGTATCATTTCTGTTGTGTAGAAGGTCACTCACTACCTTTAAATTATGTGATCAGATGGTTATCATTAGAAACTGAATTAGGGAAAATGGTAGACTTACTGCAAAATACCTGGAAGGAGAACATAAGGGATGTCTTTGAGTGAAATTTAGCACTTTTCAGAAATTCTTGATAACATAAGAAGTCTTAAATTCAAGAGGCAGACTAGAAGAAAAGTGCTCTCATGGAAGAATATGTCTGTCTTTTAAATCTGACAGTTGCTTATTGTACTTGCTTTCTTCCTACCCCTAACTGGGCTATAGTCCTCCCATTTTACATCATGTAGATCCTTTCAAAGTTAGAAGATGCTCCTAGGGGAATAAATCACTTGAAAAATATTGGCAGAAATAATTAGGTAATTAGGACAGTCCAGAGGTGTGGGTGTTTTGTTTGGGTGGTTTTTTTTGTTTTTTTGTTTGCTTTGTTTTGTTTTGTTTTGTTTTGGGGGGGAGAGGGGTTGGTTGTTTTGTTTGTTTGTTTTTTTTTTTTTTTTAGACAGTTAGAGTCAGAATCTGTATTCTTAACCTATCTTCTACAAGACTCTTGCATCCCATAATCATCTGCATCAGACAAATTTTAGCACACTTCCTGTGTGTACTAGATTAAGACAACTCATTCATAGATGAAATTCTGGACAAAGACTTTTTTTAGAGATCTCTTTCAGTAGGTAGCATGGATTACACTGTATTGTGTTTATCTCCTTTCTTGCTTAATATTACTTTAAAGTTATCATCCTTTATTTTACTCCAATATACATTCTCACATAGTATTTATGCTGTAAAGAATCCACTCCACTAGCCTGCAGCACAGACTTCTTATTGCTGCAGATACTTTTAATGGTCTTTGATGATCTGGTTATATCTGAAAGTATCATATGGCATATTAATAGATATGCCTGTCTGTATGTGTGTACAGCAATGTTTCCAAGCATTTGATGCAGTAAAAATGCTGTTCTAAATTATCACTGTCAAATGAATTTCCTGCTGTTCTAAATAAAACTAAACTGAAGTGTTATTGATTTGGTGTTACAGATGTTTGGGTCACTACAGATGTTTATTCTCATTTGCTGTTTACCAGCTGTGAAGAACACTTCTTTGAGAAAATCAGTAATGGAAAGGGCTTTATTATGTCAATGGTAATTTCATGAGATCTTCACACTTTCAGAGTTGATTAAGGTTAGTAAAGAAAATTTCAGAAGAGTTAGCATTGCATTATGATTCTTGAAAATCTGGCTGAGCATGAGATTTGTCCATTCTTACAAGAGCAGCAGTTGTCTTGAAATTTAGACAGATGAAACTGTATGATTACAGAGAATATAAATGATCACAGGATATCCACTGTGGAAAGCTCTCATTATTCAGTCCTCATAAATATTAAAGTGTCTGAGAAAATTAAATAGAAATGTCTATTGATATGAACTGATAAACTGCAAGCCTTGTAAAATAGAAGAACTCAGGGCAGAGTTAAGTGAAAAATTCTACTATGAAAGCACATTGCCATAAATCTTTTCAAGTTATTACATCACAAATTCCCCCCAACAACCAAACCTTACTTCTGACTTCTTGTTGCTCACTTCTGAATATTTATCTGCCTTCCTAATTCCTAGAAAAGAATCAACAGAAAGTGAACCATGAGGGTTCAAGGACCCAGGGGAATGGTGCAAGTAAAAGAGCAGCAAGAGAACTAACAGCAGAACTAACAACAGAATTTTGTGCCTTCTGGCATAGTTTTGTATGTCCTGTTCTGTTCTATCCACTGACAAGACAGCATATTCACATTTTTGGTCTTGGTTTAATGAATTGATCAGTTACTCAGTTTCTCTTCCCATAGATGCACCAAATACAGGCTGCAATGTTGTAAAATTTAGGCATAATGAATTTCAGCCATTTTGGAACACAGAAGAGAGAAAATATAAATTTTTTGTTCCAAAATAATTTTTAATAATTAATGCAATCTTTCTGATATATACATAAAGAAAGGGTTTATGGTTTGTGTGGCTGTTTCATTGGGTTTTTGGTTTGCTTTGATTTTGTTGGTTTTGTTTGTTTTAATGTTTGGTAAAATAGGTGTTGTTTTCATATTACAAACTGAAATGCGATTTCATGTCCTTGAATTATCAGTGGCTGTGTTTCTTAATAAATCATCACAGTTATCATCTATTTATTTAGTTCTGGGAGCATTTTATAATCAAGAAAATTAGGATTCTCACATTTTAGGATTCTCACTTTTGTCTTTGTGTCTTAAATTTAAAATAGATTGTGTGACAATTTTATCAACATTGCCGCATCTGATGAACTTAAAATAGCTGAAGAAGTGCCATCTATTCAAGACAATAGTTTGCATGTCCAGCCTTTCATAAATAGTTTGTAGTACAAGACATATGCAAGTCTTCTGAGCCAATTTCTCTGATGTTGGAGAGATAGACCTTATATTTGGTGATGCATTTGGTTTGATGACCACAAAATTTGAGATTTCTAAGGAGTATAAGGGACTTACAAGAATGCAAACAGTATAAAAATGCATATTTTTTCTGATAAATATTGAAATACATAATCTGCATTATGGATATTTGTGAGAGACTAAAGCATGTGTCTCCTGGTGACTCAACAAAGATAAAATCACTTGCTGTTTGTCCAGACAATAGCTGATGTGCTTTGGGCAGAGCCACTGGAAGGACTCTTGGAAGGTGCAAAGATAACACTGCTCACGACTGCAGCTGGCCTACAACAATGGCCCAAGGGCTCAGCATTCCACACCTTCAGGACAAGATCATTTCCAGCCATCAGATACCCCAGCAAAGGACAATGGTTCCTGATGTGAAAAGAGTGTGTGGGTAGCTAGATGGAGCAGGAGGAGGCGGAGGCCTTCCCCCTCTATCCAGTGGCTGCCCAAACTCACCTGAGTACACAGAAAGATTTCCTGGGGAATGATACCTGGACCTAAAGATGATTTCCCAGAACGATATCCTGGGAAACAACACCTGGACACTTGCCTAAGGGCTAAAAAACTGTATAAAAGACTGGAGCAACTACTGGCTTGTTGGAGGAGAAAATTGGAGAAGCAAGATGCAGAAGAAAGCTGACGGCAGCACACGCTGGAAACATCCCGGGGCCAACACAATGGATCTTGGACTCTCCGTGCCCTAAGTTCCGGCTGCTGCAACTCATGGAGCTGAAGAAGCTGCCCAGAGGACCTCATCCCTTCTACAGCCAAATCCTCAGCACCGTTTCTCTACAGACCCAACATCTCCTGCAGCACCTTTCCTCCACAGACTCAAACTGTCTTGGGGGTGAGGGGTGTGGTAATATAATTGTTTCCCTCTTCTCCCTTTCTTCTCTCTCTTCCTATTCTCTCTCTCTCCCCTTCTGATCCCTCCACTTTATTTATGTCCATCCACTGTAGTTATGTAATAAATAGTCTAGCTGTTGATATTTTGGCCTCGTTTGTGCCTCTAATTTCACAACACGGGAATATTCATTAAAAACCTCAATCTCTTTCCCTCTCCGGATCGAGACAATATTACCAACAAATCAGCATGGAAATAAGCTAAGTCAACAACAAGAAGTGTATTACTGAGAGATATAAATCTTTTTTTGTCAATTTTATCTTTTTAGTGTTGATGTAAAGATGTGATCAGGGTGCTGGTGAAACCAAACACTATTTTGGCTTTGATTTTGATAGCTTTTTGAGAGACAGAGACATTTAAATAAATCTTAATACATCATAAGAAACACCAGTAAATAGAGGTTCTACTTAACATTCTTCTAGGTGACCCCAAATCTTCTTCTAGTTAGTACAAAATATGACTCTACATTTCCTAAAAAAGGGCAGTTGCTACAGTTTTGATTCTGTATCACAGATGGACCTAGATAAAACATCAGTTGTGTATTGCAGCTTGACATGCAAATTATCTTTTGTATTTTTCCTCTGGAATTTCATAAACATTTCTCAGTCATAGAATCATCTCATCATAGAATGGTTTGGTTTGGAAAGAACCCTTAAAGAATATTTTTAAAGATCCTTCCCAACTGAAAACATTTGCTGTTAGTACAAAAGTATAAATGAGCTCCAGTAATTGCCCTTATTTAGAAAGTTTAGTATCAGATTTTGTATTAAAATAGAATTGTTTGTGAAGAAGATGTCCTTTCCAATCCAAATCATTATGTAATTAAATGATTCTATGATCATCTAGTCCAACCACCCCTGCTATAAGCTAGATCAGATTCCTCAAAGCAAGACTTCCATTCGGCAAGAGAGTGACTTGGGACTGGGTCTGGTGAACTCTAGCTGAGCGGTACTTTATTTCGGTTTGGTTTTGGAGCTTTACCAGGGTGGGAGGTCCTGAACAGACAGTGAGGACAGGCAGGTTCATCCTCTTGTGTGCATGCTTAGTAGGGTGACATAGCTAGGGGTCAACCACAGGAAATTTAAACACAGAGAGAACAGGAAAAACTGCAAGACTGTCATTCTGCAAGAGAGCTCTCTCACTGGATCGCAGAAAGCAGCACCTGCTGGATCAAGTGACAGAGTGCAGAAGTATCCTGGGTAAAACATAGTCAGCAGTCAGGCAGAATATATATATTTTAAAAAAATAATTACTTTTTACATCTCAGTCAAAATATAATGGTCTCTACCCAGCAGAAGAAGATCATGCTTCTGATGCTAGCCAAGAAGAACGTGGGTATCCAGACAGAGCACCCACAGGAGGATGCAATGATTCAGGTTGCTGGCTGTAGTGAATGCTTCAGTCTCTCCTTGGTAGTGAGGAGCTGTGCACACTGCGAGCAGATAGAATTTCTACTGACCTGTACAGCAGAGCTTCAAAGAGAGGTTGACAGATTGAAAGATGAAGTCGATTGGCTTAGGAGCATTCGGGAAGCTGAGGATGAGATTAACTGGTGGAGCCAGGCTCTGACTGCCCTGAAGAGTCAGGAATACCTATTAAATGATACTGAAGGGCACATACCCCCAGACTAAAGGCAGTAACCTAAGGGAAAAGAGGGAGTGCAGGCAAGTCTACGGTCAAGGCAGTAAATAAACTTCTGCCTTGCCCTCCTCCCCTCTCTCCCTCAGCAGGAGGGAGTGTCAGCAAGTTCCTGCCCAGTGTGGCAGGAGTGTTGCTTCAGTTATTCTCCCAGCCTCCCAGGTGCCTTTGCAGAACAGATATTATGTCCTACAAGTGAAGCCAGAAAATGAGAAAGGTGAACCATCTAGCTTGGAAGTATTCACTAGACTAAGGAAGCCAAGGCCTAGCATATAAACATCTTCCATCAAAAAAAAAAAAAGAAGAGTCATTGGAATCACTGAAACATGGTGGGACAGCTCCCACAACTGGAGTGTTGTCATGGAGGGCTATGTACCGTTCAGGAAAGATGGACCAACAAAGAGAGACAGTGGTGTTGATCTCTATGTACAAGAGCAACTGGAATGTGTTGAGTTCTATCCATGGGGGAAGTAGAACAGGTGGAAAGCTTGTGGGTAAGAATTAAGGGATGTGAAAAAGGAGGAACAACTGTCATGGGGGCCTACTATAGACCACCAAATCAAGCAGAAGATGCTGATGAGGCCTTCTACAGTCAACTGGAGGCAGCCTCTAGTGCACACTCCATGGTACTCATGGATTGCTTCAACCAACCTGACATTTGCTGGAAAACTCCCACAGACAGACAGTGTGTTGGTGATAACTTCTTGATGCAGGTAGTGGAGAAGCCAACAAGGAGAGGTGCACTTCTGGACCTTGTATTAACTAATAAAGAAGAACTACTCAGGAACATTAAAGTTGGGAACAGCCTTGATGATAGTGATCATGACATGGTGGAGTTTAGTATTATACATGGTAGAAGCAGGGTGGTAAGTAGGATTACAACCCTGGGCTTCTGCAGGGCTCTGTGCTCTTCAGAGACATACTTGCAGGAATCCCATGGGCTAAGACTCTGGAGGATAAAGGAGCCCAAGAAAGTTGGACAATTTTTAAATGGCACTTCCTGATTGTCAATTTCTTATTTGCCAAAACAGTACAACCTGAGTCAAATAGAAATTTCTTCATAAAAATTTTGTGCTGAGTGAAAAAGGTGATGTTATTTGCCTAAAGTACTTACACTTTTAATTCAGTTAGATGACCCATCCCACATGATACATAAATACATATTAGAAGTACAGTAGTACTTTTAAAATAGCAGATAAAATTTTTTCAAAGGTTGCTTATCCCTTTTTCTCCTTCACAATAATGAAACTAAAAAGTCAAACTAAAATTATGAAAACCAGAGATTTCTGGAAAAAAAAAGTGATGATTTTATTCTAATAGTTCTTAAGGATTTTCTTTATCAGTTTTGACCATTTTAGGCTGTGCCTTTAAGAAAGGGACAGTGGCTGGAACACTCTGGCTGAATGTTTTGAAAAAAACAGAGATAAGGTCTAAACAAATTCCATTGGTAGATTGGTAGAATGCAACTTTAAGTTTTAGTTCAGTTTGAGTCTCAGTCTCAGTCTGTTCTCTCTGTTCCTGTCGGCCTGTCTGTTTCTCTCTCTCTGAAGCAACAGCTGCCGGACGGAGTCGACCTTGAATTAACAAAGCTAACCAGATAAGAAAACTAATTCTTGCACATGCTTTGAGCTAACAGAATTTCCTCCTTAATTGTCTTTCTCTCTCTCTCTAACCCTTTTTGGGAAGAAAGGGAGGTAGGGAGGGAGAGGGTGTACAGGGGGAACCCTCCTGGCTGCAGGAGGGAAAAAGGTCTTCTGTATTACGTTCATTGCTGTATATTTCTGTATGTATTGTAAATACTGTATATTGTGTACATATCCAACTGCATTTCATTCCTGCTTGTACATACAGCTTATTTCATCTGCTTCTCTGACTGAGTTAGCTGTGGTATCTTTGTGTGTGTGGGGGAGAACTTTCACCACCACATCAGTGATGATATTTTCTTTGTTTATAACTAAGTAGAAATAAGCAACATTAATACATTTCAACCCTGTTAAACACTCTCACAGGTTCCAAATTTTCATCATCCAAGTTCAAGATGTTATAAAGCAAAGGAAACACTTTTTTTTAATGTGTATTTTGCAACTGATTATAATACAATACTATGCCTAGGTTGGGATCAGCTCTGTAGAGTTATGAATTGTTATTCTCTAATAGTGAAATTGTTATTCTCTGATATATTCAATAGGGTAGAGATTCAGATATTTTTAATTCCTTAGTGGCTGATTTGGTTGTCCAAGGGAAATGCAAACCTTTGTGCCAGCATTGTTGATGTTTGGTGAATTGGAACTACCAGTCATTTTTTGTTTTATGATGTGAACCAATTTGAAAACCTTCCTTATAACGAAGAACCCTAGCAAAACAGAGATGCCTTGTCCTGAAAAAATTCAGCCGAGTTTGAAGGATGGAGAGAAATATTATTGTCAGAGATGAAAGCTACAAAAATATAAAAAAGGTAATATTAAATGTTTAATTATTTTGCAATGTTTTAATCTGATTTATGTTTGTTACTACTTCCAGTAATTGTAGATTTGTGTTTTAATTACTATAATTCATAACTCAGCTCATGTTTTTCCAAACATGCATGAACTAATTTTTGGTCAGTATCACATTAATTTACTATGTGTCCACTGTCTGGAGAAGGATTTATAATATTTCATTACACCCAAGGAGAAAATGCTGATTAAGTTCTCCCACAGGGCACAAGTTTCACTTACAAAAAATATGTGACATAAACTATTACAACAAAGGAATAAAATGGTAGGTGAAAAAATGGAGTACAAAATTGAAGGGCGGACAGGAGGTCACTACTCCACTAGGTATATAAAGGAAGAAAGAAACTAAGAGGAATGAGCATCAGGAAATTTTATTTTGGAATGACGACCTTATTTTGCCCTCAACTACTTCTGAAACTTCTCAGTGATTTCTTCTGAGATGCCTAAAAGACATGCTTCATAAAACAAAAATAAAAGGACTGTCAAAGAATTATTTCAGGTGTTACTAGTATAATACAGTAATAAAGGTGCAAGTAAGTTGTGGACTCCAGGAAAAAAGCACTGAATGTGAATAAAAACATCACAATAAAAGTCAGTCTCGTTATTAAGGAGATGAGTTAACAAATACATTGAGAACTCTGAATAGATGAAAAAAATACAATTCCTTAGAGTAATACAAAAAAATACATTGTTGGAGACCATGTAGGCAGAACCAGGTGCTGATGTTTCAGAAAGAATTTGTCATGATAGTCTCCACAATGTTGAGTCATATAACCTTGTGCACCAGAAAGACAGATTGTGTAAGTTTATAGAATTAGAAGGCATAGAATCATAGAGTGGCTTGGGCTGGAAGGCATCTTAAAAATCATCTAGTTCCAACCCTTCTGCCACAGATAGGGGCACATTCACTAGATAAGGTTGCTCAAAGTTTCATCCAACACAGCCTTGAACACTTCCAGGGGTGAGGCATCCACAGCCTCTCTGAGTAATCTGCTCCAGTGCTTCATCATTCTTACAATGAAGAACTTTTCCCCTACATCTAATGTTTGTTCTATGTACATGTACTTGCCTTTGTACAATGTCCTTCTTCAGCTTTCTTGTAGGTCCCATTTAAGTACTGGCAGGCTGCTATAAGATCTTGCCTTATTGGACACCCCCTATATAGGGCATGTACTTCATAGACCATCTCCCCCATACAGTCTCCCATTACAGGGCATCAAAGAACCATAAAAATATTATGAAAGAATATTTATAACATGAGTCTTAGGATGAAAATGGAGCAGAGGATGACAAGGCAACTAAGGTTGCCTCCTTTCAAATGTAACTTTATTATTTCCAAACAACAATAGGAATTTCCATGAAATCCAGGGACCTGCTGCTTCAGATTTCATTACCTGTAATTCGCAAATAACCTACTTTTTTACTTGATTACAAACTTGCATTTTGTTACTACAAGGTGAAGAAAACAAGAATGAAACAATGAAAATCACGGAGAAGAAAAGCAAAATATGAAAAAGGGTTTGTCAAGGTAAGGCTGCATCATTTTGCTTAATGTTCCTCACAGTCAGTCTGATTTACATGATCTTGACAGCTTATTAAACTGGACGTGTAGTCTGAAAAATCAGTAAGGCAGATGGATATTTAATCCTTATAGCATGGAGCATGTGACAGAAATTCAGGCCACTACATTCAGGTTCTGCTACAGGCATCTTAGCAAGAGAGCATCACCTAGGCAGTCTGAGCCGAAACTGCAATTGTATAATGTGACAGAAGTGTTTTAAGTGACAAAATGGAACAATGATGAATGAGTCCAAGTTAAAATTTCCTCATGGTAGAAACTATTTCACAGACTGAAGGACAAAAGAGATGCAAAGATCCATAATGGTACATCTTGCCCTTCTCACCAATTGCATTTGCTCGAAGATGTTAATATTTTCCACTTGCCACTGAAGTGAGAGTTTTGAAAACTCCTCATAACCTAACTTACTTTCATAGTTGAAATCTGTTCACAGGATCACAGGAACCTCCTTGCTGTAGTTTATATCCATTACCCCTTGTCCTATTACAGGGTGCAACGGAAAAGAACCTGTCCCCTCCCTCCTGACACTCAGCCCTCAGATATTTATAAACACTTATTAAATCCCCCATTAAATCCCCCTCAGTCTTCTCTTCTCCAGACTAAAAAGCCCCAGGGCTCTTAGCCTCTCCTCACAGGGCATGTGCTCCAGTTCCTTAATCATCCTTATAGGCCTCTGTTGGACTCTCGAGTAGATTTCTTATCTTTGTGGAACCTCTTTAGGTTCCTCTCTTCCCAGCTCTGCAGTCTCTCACTCTGCCATTTAGTTCAATCAAAGATTAGAGGTTTTGCTTGTGAATTGTAATAAAAAATCTTTTTACAGATTTCAAAAAGTCTTTCAAAATTGTATGCTATACAAATTGCAAATACTACGTCATTCACGGATATCTCAACTTACTAGACTGGACTAGTTTTGAGGAAAAAAAAAAGGCCACACAAACAAAACCAACAAAAAAAATACCCCCAAACCACAACAAAAAACCTTGAATGGATATATTGTCTTACAGTTACTGGAAGACTGTATATTTCCAGTGCTAGAAAACAAGAATGTGTATTTTCCCATTGCCTTCTTCCCTTGCCCCAAACCAGCTCTTCAAGATAATTAGTGCAGAGAGTAATTGTAGACTATAAATGTTTATAGCCAAAGACGTAAACTAGCAATTAGTGATAGCACAGGTGTGAAAGGAAGTTAACTGAATTTACAGGGGAGCTATTCTGGAAATGTAGATCTATGTTTGCTATAAAATATGACAGTGCATTTAGAGAAGTCTAGAAGTAAAGTTAAATGTACATGCATCAAAAACCTAAACAAAGAAATGACTGAGACAAGACTGAAAGAGCTGAGAAGGAATTTATCAATAGCAACATTCTGGAATAAAGCTTTTGCATTCAGATCTGAGACACAAAAAAGAAAAAGGAAGAAAAAAATAGCAGTGAAGGCTGTCACAGAAACTTAGTCTTGGTTATGCTGATATTTCAGATACAAAAAGACATCAACCTATGTAAATTACATAGATAACTATGGAATTGAAAGTTAATTTTTCAAGGCACTTCCTCCTTAAATTTGTGGCATAGCCTAATAACAGTAATTACCATTCTAAAACCAGAGCCAGGAGCAAATTTTGTTCTGTTCCTTCTTTCTGTCAGTAAACCAGGAATTGGTCTAACAGCTAGAATCTGTTTGGAAGCACAGGAATTGCTTTTTGAAAAAAAAAATCAAAATTAAAGTATTTTGATCACCCTGCAAGATCTAGTGGATTAGATCTTGGTGGCAGTCATGACAGCATAGAACTTCCTAAATTTCTAGTAGGTCTTGTTCCCTACTGTGTGGAAGGAACACACAGAATATATAATCTTTACATTTAATACTGAAATTAATGTCTAAAAAATAATCTATTTATATATGTCAAGACTCTCACAGTTACATGCCAGACAAATTGATAAAGTAAATTTTTTGAGTTTTAATTAATTTGGTTTAAAATGTCATGGAATTTATATAGTTCATATAAAGCATGGAAGGTCATTACTGGGGTGTCCAAGGAATTGTCTACTTTTTATTTAGCTCTCAGAAAAGAAGATTCAGAAAACGTCTTTGGGAGGAAAAACAATAAAGGAGGGGGAAAGAAAAAAGCAAAGTAAAGCAAGAAAAGAAAAGGAAAAGAAAAGAAAAGAAAAGAAAAGAAAAGAAAAGAAAAGAAAAGAAAAGAAAAGAAAAGAAAAGAAAAGAAAAGAAAAGAAAAGAAAAGAAAAGAAAAGAAAAGAAAAGAAAAGAAAAGAAAAGAAAAGAAAAGAAAAGAAAAAAGAAAAGGAAAGAAAAGAAAAGAAAAGAAAAGAAAAGAAAAGAAAAGAAAAGAAAAGAAAAGAAAAGAAAAGAAAAGAAAAGAAAAGAAAAGAAAAGAAAAGAAAAGAAAAGAAAAGAAAAGAAAAGAAAAGAAAAGAAAAGAAAAGAGAAAAGAAAAGAGAGAAAAATAATGAAACTTCCTTTCCTTGGCTGACCAGCATTCTCTTATTAAAAAATTGTATACAAGCATTTTATTCAAGACAAAACATTCTTTTGGACCTGTGTATTTGCAATTGCAACTGTTCTGTTTTTCAAAAAAATCTGCATATATACCAAAATATTCATCTAAATAAATATCTTCTGTATTCAGCTTCAATCAATTCCTAGACAGTGAATTAAAATTATTTTTCTATGTTAGCTTGAAACTTTGGTTCTGTAGCTTCTGCATTACAACATAAAACTAAAGAAGTTAACTGTTTTTCAATAGTTCTGAAATTCTTACTGTTTTCTGTAACTATTTATTAAACTGTTAAAAGAAAATATATATTACACATATTTTATGCCTTCAGGCTAATCGCATTCCAATTAAAGCTAAGCATTTAGAAGACATTTAATCCCTAAATGTCTTACGAGCTGTTATGAGCAGCTTATGTTGCAATATATGCCTCATCATGCTGGTCCTGGTAGAATTACATTACTTGAAATGCCCCAGAGGTAGCCTGAGGCAAAAGCTTTTGCTTTTCCTTCCACTGTTATAATCCTTTTCCTATACATGACCTACTGTGAGCTACTTTACTATATCTGTCTCAAGGTTTTCCAATTTCTTGTTCACACATTTTTGAGCAATACTACTGTATCCTCAAGCCCAGCTAAATGAGGCTTTATATAGGGAAGATTCATTATTCTTCTTTATTTTACTAGGTAAATGATTGACTGCATTAAGAGTCTAGAATGAAGCTTTATAGCTTGCAGTACTTGACGAAAGGAAAAGTGGAGCAGCTGTTATAAACAATCATTGCAGATTTAGTGCAATGAAATAAAAACTACACAGACAGAGGATTGTTTTCTCTTTTATTACAACATATCATATGGTAAAATATCTTTTTAGCTGTATGTGGAATTAAGGACATGAGAAGGTAGAAAATGCAGAATTCCTTTCTTCTCTTTCTGAGGTAGCCAGCATAAATGAAGAAACTAAGGAAGAAAATATAGCAATGAAAGAGACCTTTTCCTAGAATATGGAAAAGGAATTAATATGAAATTAATTAGAACAGTGATGACAGAACACATTTCAATTTATGTAGAAGAGGAAAAAAATAAACCCCCCATTGTTATTATTATATTTAGGAAAAAAGTCCTCATGAATGCTCACATTTAGGATACATACAACAAAAAGTGGTATAAAATGTAATGTAAATATTTTTTAAAGAATTTTCTTTAACTCTTTTATCCTTCATGGTTTAAGACAGTAACAAAAGTATACTTAGAGTCAGTAAATAATAACAAAAGTATTTCAAAGATACAGTTTTGGTCTTTTTTTTCCTTCTTTTTTATTTTTTTTTCCCCGCAAAAATAAATTCTCTGGCAGTGTCAAGCGTTTAATGGCTACTTTTCTGTTATCTTTATCATGATAATCAATCAGAAAATTCTGATGATGTTGGGAAAGAAAGCACAGAATTACAGAATGATAGTGGTTGGAAGGGACCTCCAGAGATCAGAGTCCAACCCCCCTGCCAAAAGCAGGATAGTCCATGGGTTTTGAAAGTCTCCAGAGGAGACTCCACAATCCCTGTGGGCAGCCCATTCCAGTGCCTCATCACCCTCACTGTAAAGTTGCTTCTCCTCAAACACCTTCAATGCTTTTGCATTATTCCTCTTAGTTTTTCATCAGTTAAGTAATTCTTAATGTTTTGTGCAGCTTAACAAGATCAAAGAATGAACATCCTGCAATCTAAGTGATCTGTTTTATTGTCACCGAAAGGTTTCCACTTACTTTCCTTTTCCTAATATCTAATCTGAGTCTCCTCCACTGTTATATATGCCCATTATTTCATGTCCTAACCTCAATGGCCCTGAAGAATGCAATTCCTCTCTTCTTTACCTACAAGATTTACCAGTTTATAGGTTAGAACTGAGCTCTCTCCGTCTTCCTTTGTCAGCTAGATACTAAAATCTCAGATCGTACTTGCTTCTCTGAATTTTATCATTGCGGTCATCAGAAATGCTACCATGCTCCAGATAAAACATGCCAGAATTAGAAACAAACTGTTCTTGATAAAAAAATTAGCATATCTTTCATATGAAATTGGTAGAATTCAGTATCTAAAGACTTTGCTAAATCCAGAGCTCTTATTACCTAATTTAGCACATCTTGAACTGTTTTGTAGCACTGAGGCCAGCTAATACAGAAGAGTCTATGACAGCAATATTGAACTTTTTTATGCACAAGTGTGCTGTGACTATACTGATACTGGACAAAAGAAACACGATTCATGTTTTTTTCTCATATTGTTAGGACTAAAGAATAATTAAATTTTATATCAGCAAATGTATTTTCCTTATTTGTATTCATAGGATCTGTTTTTCCTTTTAATATGAAGCAGAGACATCTTCAGCTCCTTAATGCTGAGATTTCAGAGGTCAAAACTAATGTTGTTTCTTAATCTAACCTTCAGCATTATCTGTGTTGTTTGGGTTGGTTGGTTTGTTTTGTTTTGAGGTTTTGTTTGTGTTGTTTGGTGGGGTTTTTTTTGTCATTTGTGGGTTTTTTTTTGGTTGGTTGGTTTTGGGTGTTTGTTGGTTTTTGTTTCTTTGGTTGGCTGATTTAGTTGTTTGTTGTTGGTTTTGTGTTGTTGTTGTTTTTTGTTTTTTCTTTCTAGATTCTTGGCTTTCATGTTCTAAAGATCCTAGATACTGTGCAGAGAGTGTTATCATAAGACATGTTCTCCAGACCCTTCATCATCTTTGTTGCCTTTCTCTGAACACACCCCAGAAACTCAATGTTATGTTATGAGGGGCCCAAAACTCAACACAGTATTTGAGGTGTGGCCTCACCAGTGCACAATAACTTCACTATTCCTGCAGGACACACTATTCCTGATAGAGGCCTGGTTGCTGTTGGCCTTCTTGGTGATGTGAGCACATTGCTGTATCATGTTCAGACAGCCGTCAGCCAGCACCCCAAGCACTTTTCTGGCAAGCAGCTTTCCAGCTACTCTTCCATAAACCTGTAGCACTGCATGGGGCTGTTGTGATCCAAATGCAGCACCCAGGGCTTGGCCTTGCTAAACCTCATACAACTGACCTTGTCCCATCAATCCAGCCTGTCCTGATTCCTCTGCAGAGCATTCCTACTCTTGGACAGATCAACACTACTGCCCAATATGTGGTCGTCAACATCTTTTTAGAGTTTGTAATATGTTACCAACTGCATTTTAAAATTTCCGTCAGAACATCTCTTCCTAAATCTCTGTCTCTGATCTTTTTTGCATACAAATTAGTTGGGGCAATATAGTATTGACAAAATGGAGGCAAGAGGGAGTGTTAAACTAGACCTTCTTAAAAAAAGGCAGTGATGTTTTCCAGTTTCTTTTAGAGATAATTTTTAATAAGTAGCAATGTCAGAGAGTCTGCTTCTGGTCTATTTTAATAACTGCAGTCACTTGTCACTTATCTCAATTGAATGTTAGCTAGTTCCAATAGGTCAGTTAATTATCCTGATCATTAACCTTTAAGAGTACAGAGGCTATGGTAATCAATTGCACCCTTGGTGTGTGGCACATCATCTAATGAGTCTGTGTCAGAAAAAGAACTCTCTGACCTCCCAGTGGTGCAGGTTTTCATCATTAAATTTCTTTGTCAATTGGTTTCTTAAAAGAAGATGAGAAAAAGTGGCACCTGGCATGAATCAGCTTATTAAAAGGAATGCATAACATAAAACTGATTGCTGAAGAAGATGGAATAAAGGAAGAAATAATTTCCGAAAAGCTGTATGAATCATGGTATAATTTGAAAGCATCTGGAAGTTTTAATACTCAAAAAAAAAAAAAAAAAAAAAAAAAAAAAGCCAGGAGAAAGTGGTGATTAGTGAAATATAAGAAAAAATCAGCTGTATGTAAATAGCTTATAATACATGTTTGTGATCAGGTGAAGAATACTGTCAAAAACACACTACTGAGCAGAGATTATAAAACATCCACCTTTGATGAATTCTCTACAGCAAATTTTTAAATATATCTTTTGTTTGAGTTTCATGTAAGTCATAAGAGAGGAATATTCTCTTGTCCCTGAGGAATATGTAATATAAGAATGGGTGTGTAATGAAGGGCATATAACACTTGAAGGCGAGCATATGAATCTTACCTTATCAAAGAAGTGAGAATGACAGACAAGACAAAATTCACCCTTTATTCTACATTCAGGAAAATCACCGTCTAGAAATACCTGTATCTTTCAAGTGTCTTTTGATTTTATGCAACCCTCTCAGTGTAAATGAGTATTTTTCAGAGGACTTACACCAGGAAGATGAAACCCAGCTCTATGTGAAGAGATAAACATTGCCACTGAATTGAAACCTGAGCAGGTAACATTTTTCAAGTTTTCATAATGTTAGACTCTGTTGGACTGTTTTAATTGAATAGGCAGATAGGACACTATCACAACATCATGACCCTGAAAAACTTGTACCTCTGATCAAAGAATGGACATTGATTCCATGTCTGCACCTTCCAGGGAAAGGCATGGGTTACTGTGCTATCCTGCTTCCTTCCTAAAAAACATATTATTTGTCAGTGTTGACATGGAATCCAAGACAGTTTTGGAGGGTCTGTCTACATTCTGAAGCCATGTTATGATCATGACACCATCTCAAAACATTAAGCAATTCTCTATATGTGGAAACACCTCTTATCAGAAGATTTCCCTGTGATGAAGATTGGAAGATCAAAAATGCTATTTTCTCTCACAAGAGGAATAAGTCTAACAAAACTTTTCATTTTGAGGCCTGACAGTGAGGGTAAAGGAGTTGCCATGAATTCAGGATTCAGGAAGGGAAGGTCCTGCCTCACCAACCTGATCTCCTTCTATGGTCAGGTGACCCACCTGGTGGATGTGGGGAAGGCTGTGGATGTAGTCTACCTGGACTTCATCAAGGTCTTTGATACCATCCCCCACAGCAACTCCTGGCCAAGCTGTCAGCTTGTGGCTTGGACAGCAGTACTCTACACTGGGTTAGGAACTGGCTGGAGGACTGTGCCCAGAGAGTGGAAGTGAATGGTGCCGCATCCAGCTGGAGGCCAGTCACTAGCGGTGTCCCCGGGGATCAGTGTTGGGCCCCATCTTGTTCAGTATCTTTATTGATGATCTGGATGAGGGGATTGATTCTGTCATCCGTAAATTTGGAAGTGACACCAAGCTGGGGGCAGGTGTTGATCTATTAGATGGGAGGAGAGCTCTGCAGAGGGACCTTGACAGGATGGACAAATGGGCAGAGTCCAACATGATGGCATTTAACAAGTCCAGGTGCTGGGTGCTGCACATTGGCCACAACAATCCCATGCAGTGCTACAGGCTGGAGTCGGAGAGGCTGGAGAGCTGCCAGGCAGAAAGGGACCTGGGGGTGCTGATCGACAGCCACCTGAACATGAGCCAGCAGTGTGTCCAGATGGCCAAGAAGGCCAATGGCATCCTGACTTGCATCAAGAATAGTGTGGCCAGCAGGAGCAGGGAAGTCACTGTGCCCCTGTACTCAGCACTGGTTAGGCCATAACTTGAGTCCTGTGTCCAGTTCTGGGCCCCTCAATTTAAGAGGGACACTGAGATTCTTGAATGTGTCCAGAGAAGGGCAGTGAGGCTGGTGAGAGGCCTTGAGCACAAGCCCTATGAGGAGAGGCTGAGGGAGTTGGGATTGTTTAGCCTGGAGAAGAGGAGGCTCAGAGGGGACCTTATTAGTTTGTACAACTAACTTTTGTTGTGTTTATTGTGTCAAGTTAGTTAAATCAGAAAATGCTAATAGCTGCTAGAAATGCAAGGCAGCCAATGCATTAGAAAAGCTTCTGATGGAAAGCTATGCATGAAACTTTATTTAAAGAGGATTATATACTAACAGATATATGTTAATAGACTGTGGAAAGAAAATCAAGCTGTGAAGTATGTGGGGTTTAGGGGGAAAAAAACAAACAAACTCCAACAAACAAGCAATATGGACTTTGTCCAAACTCCAAACTCAGCTATTATGGAACTGCATTTAAATATAATAAAGGGTAGCATGAAGCTTATAAAAAGATGTGGAAAAAGTATCATCATAGAACCCTCTTTGTGAAAATTAGGATCTCCCATGGATAAATTTGTGTAATTCTGGTTATTTAAATGTAGGTGTTACACAGAGGAACAGTGGAAACTTCATTAGTATGGGAAAGAAAAGGAGATAAAATTAACAGAATAAAATGAAGCTTTGCAATAAATAATCTGGACTGTAAGATAGCTGTTCATCTGTTACAGAAGATAAGACAAACATGCCACAGTCTATTCAATGATGCAATAATAGAACTGCTAAGAAAATTTTTTCAAAAAAAATCCTGATCAGTATCATAGAATCATAGAATCAATAAGGTTGGAAAAGACCGCAAAGATCATCAAGTCCAGCCTGTCACCCAACACCTCAGGACTAACTAAACCATAGCACCAAGTGCCACATCCAATCCCCTCTTGAACACTGCCAGGGATGGTGACTCCACCACCTCCCTGGGCAGCACATTCCAATGGCCAATCACTAACTTCCATGAAGAATTTCTTCCTAACATCCAGCCTAAACTGCAAAATTGTTTTAGAATCATTGAATTGTTTGGGCTGGAAGGGACCTCAAGGACCATCCAGCTCCAACCCCCCTGCCTTGGGCAGGGACACATCACACTAGATCAAGTTGCTCAGAGCCACATCCAGCCTGGCGTTAAGAACTCCCAGGGATGAGGCTTCCACCACCTCCCTGGGCAACCTGTTCCAGTGTCTCATCACCCTCAATGAGGAAGAACTTCTTCCCAATATCCAATCTGAACCTACCCATTTCTATTTTCTTTCCATTCCCCCTAGTCCTATCATTACCTGACACCTTAAAGTTCCTCACCTGCCCCATTTTTCCCCCCTTTTCCCCTCAAATCCCACAGCACCTGGGCTCTGTTGGAGTCTCCTCCCACCCCAGGTGTGGCCACTTTGCCCTCCCCACCCACTCCCCTTTTAATCCCTCTCAGGAAGGGCAGAAGCCCTAAGCTGAGCCCATCTGGGCTGGGGGTTCCTCCTCTCATCACTGGTGAGTGCCCATGGTGCACGCTGGGTGGTGGTGGTGACAACAAAGGCCGGGGGGCCTGGTGGCCCCCTGGTTGTTAGGGCAATGACTGATGGCTCCTCCAATATCATCCACGGGTGCTGGCTGGGGCTCAGCTCTGCTGTGTGGTATCTTGGCTGGTTGAGGGTAACAAATAGGTCTGACTTTATGAAAGCTAGCTCAATTGTGAAAAAACAATTTAAAACTAACATGTAACAACCCTTGGTCACTGTACTCTTGCTAGCTGAGAAAGCTAAAAGACAGTCCTGTCACAAGTTGCCTGGGAGAAGAGCCTGACCCCCCACCTGACTACAGCTTCCTTTTAAGGTAGTTGTAGAGAGTGGTAAGGTTCCCTCTAAGTCTCCTCTTCTCCAGGCTGAACACCCCCAGCTCCCTCAGCCTCTCCTCATACAACTTTCCTTCCAGCCCCCTCCCCAGTCTCGTCACTCTCCTCTGGACCTACTCCAGCACCTCAATATCTTTCCTGAAGTAAGGGGCCAAGAGCTGCACACAGTGCTCAAGGTGAGGCCTCACCAGTGCCGAGTGCAGGGACAGAATTCCACCCCTAGTCCTGCTGGCTGCACTATTCCTGATACAGGCCAAGATGCCTTTTTCGATCCTTAGATGGGGACTAATGAAACAGAAGGGATTTTTTTGGGTTGTTTTGGGTTTTTTTCCCACTTGTTAGCCCATGTCTGTCAGGGCTGAAACATTTTGTTGAATGTATTTTTAGTAGTAATTTCACTAAAAAGACACTTAAACTCTTTGGAGGCAAATGTGAATGTGTTAGAATTACCTTTTCTTTCAAAATATGGTTGTTGTTTTTATCTTGGAATATACTCAATTTTGTTTGAATTATAGTGCCTTGGCTCTCTTCCTTCAGATGACTACAAGAACAATATTGAGTTGCTGGACTGTGCCCAGAGAAGTACAACAAAGTTGGTGAATGTTGTGGAGAACAGGCCTTATGAGGAATGGCTGAGTGAACCAGGACTGTTTAGTCTTTAGAAAAGGAGGCTGAGAGGAGAGCTCATTGCCCTCTGCAACTACCCAGGGAAGTGGTGGAGTCACCGTCTCTGGAAGGTTCAAAAAATACATAGACATAGATGTTTGGGACATTATTTACAGGGCATGGTGGTGTTGGATTGGCATTTGGACTTGATGATCTTCAAGATCACTTCCATTCTTAATGATTCTGTGACTGCTGGTTGCTCAGCCCCACACAGCTGCTCACTCACTCCCTTGCATTCAGATGGGGGAGAGAATTGAAAATAAAAAAGTGAGAAAAGTCATAGGCTGAGATAAAGGCAGTTAATAATTGGTGAAGTAAAATCTGTGAGTATAAGCAAAGCAAAACAAGGAATTCATTCACTGTTTCCCATCACCAAGCAGGTGTTCAG
The DNA here is from genome assembly GCA_033816785.1 of Picus viridis. Lineage (NCBI taxonomy): Eukaryota > Metazoa > Chordata > Aves > Piciformes > Picidae > Picus > Picus viridis. Next base: position 54,365,578 of record CM066566.1, read on the forward strand.
CTATTTTCAGAAAAGTAAGCTTTCGTCACATGTAACAGTTACTTGGGAAGATGAGTGCTTTAACTCCAGATGTTCATCTTTTTTCCTTGTTCTGTATTGCTATTATTGCTTAGCATGACATTATATGGTATGGGATATAGATTTAGCCAGCTGGGGTTGGGGATCCTCTGTGTCCCCTTCAAAGGGTGGTGTGGCAAGAATGTGATGCTTTACTGTCCCAGGCAAGACTGGTACATGAGCTGAAAGAACTAGTCCTTCTGCATCTTTGTAAGCAAAAAAATAAAATAAATTAAAACTGAAACTAAAACCAAAACAACAACAAAATCATGAACCAACCAAATAAGAACAAAGCATAAAATCTCAACCAACCCCCAAAACAACACTAACCCCCAAAAGGTGAGAGATTTATTTTCAGTGTAGTTTACATGCCATACAAAATTTATATATGTCTGTGTCCATACATTTTAAATGTGACTGCTGAAGGGAAGGAATACTTTATGATGTGAAGAGAAACCAAATACAAAAATAAGGGTGTCTGAAATTATCAAACAAAAAATTTAGAACAAACAAAATTGGTACACTTCTGTATGGTGTATAATTACACTGTGGAACCCAAGAACACCAAATGTTGCAGACAAAAGAAATGTGAACAGATTTCTTAAAGGATTAGACAAATTCAAAGAAAATAAGTCAGTTATCTATTTAAAAACAGGGTCAGATATAATCCCTATTTCAGGAAGCACTTAAAACATTGATTATTACAGTTGGAAAGGTATATCAGTTAAAAACAAACAAAAAAAAGCAAAGCACTTGTGGTTACATCAGTCATGGAATAAGTCTGTGGTCTATAACTCTGTATTTGCCTTGTTTCTTAATATCTTTTTCTTTAGTTTATCCTTCAGATTGCTACAAGAAAGAATTAACTAGCTCACATGAGCATTTTTTGTGATCCAGTAGTGCAGTTCTCATGTTTTATGGAAGGGAAGAATAGAATAAAAGTGGGGAAGTAGAGCAATTCCTGTTGACAGTAGAAAAAAAGTTACAATTTTGTAACTATATCAGAAATTGATGGCTTTATTGAATGAGGAAAATTAACAAAATAATGGAGCTAATTTGTAGTCATAGTAGTGGCAGAACATGTAAATGGAGGTTGGCAGTGAAGAATTATTGATATTCAGGGACAGTGCTTAACTAATAACAGCTCTCATGAATCCCAAGGAAATGTCTAGCAAGAGAATTGCATTTTATTGAAACAATGTGATTGGAATACTCAGAACTGGAATTAAAATTAGGACAGAGGTTACCAACTACATTTTTTAGCCTAAAGCCTACATATTCTAAATCCATGTGGTCCTAAATTTCTTCTAGTAAAGTCTCAAAAGACTTAATGCTTCTGTGTGTGGTAAATTAACATAACTGAGTTGTGTCAAACCCTGGGATGGATTCAGAAATAAGGATTACTTACCATCAGTTTAGTGTGATCTAAGCTATGTCATGGATTGTATATCTAAGTCTACAGGGCCTGATAGGAAGCATCCCACAGTCCCAAAAGAATTAGCTGACGCAGTTGCCAAGCCATTCTACATGATGTTTGAATAGTCATGCCAGTCAGGTGAAGTCCCTGGTAAGGAGTAGTCTGGAAACCACCTACCTGTCAGCCTCACCTCTGTGCCTGAGAAGATCGTGGAAAAGATTTTTCCTAGAAGCTCTGATAAGGCACATGGAGGATGAAGAGGTGCTTCAAGAGACCTGGCATGGTTTCACTAAGGGCAAATCTCACCCTACCAGACTAGTGGGCTTCTATGATTAAGGGACTACATCAGCAGATAAGGAAAGAGTTATGAATGTCACCGATCTGGACTTCTAAAAAGTCTTTGGCACAGCCACAATATACCTTCTCTCTAAACCAGAGAGAAATGTATTTGATGGGTGAGCCTTTCAGTGGATGAGAAACTGCTTGCATAGTTGCATCCAGACAGCAGAAGTTAATTGCTCAATATGCAGTTGGAGATCAGCAACAAGTGTTGTCCTGCAGGGGTGTGTAGTGGGATCAGTGCTCTTTATTATCTTTGTCAGTGATAGATAGTAGGATTGAGTGCATGCTCCAGAAATTTTCAGATCGCACCAAGCTGAGTGGTGCAGCTGACATTTGAGCAATGGGATGCCATCAAGAGGGGCCTGGACAAACTTGAAATGTGGGCTTGTGTGAATCTCATGAAGTTCAACAAGACAAAGTTGTCCTGGTTTTGAGCCAACTTGTCAAGATGTCAGTGAAGAGCAGTTTCACGCAGCTTGGCACATTGGTGAATTCAGTCCCATTGTACAGCACATAAAGGTGTTGTATATTAAATCACATTAAGGACCCTGTTAAAGTCAACATGTGCAACACTCACTTCTCTCCCCTTCAGAATACAGATAAGAATCTCATCATAAAAGACAAAAAAACAAACCAAACAAAAAAACCCAACCAACCAAAACCCAAAGCAAAACAAACAAACAAAAAAACCCCATGCGATTGATCAGATATTATTTATTCTTAGTAATTCCTTAATCTCTGTTCCAAATCACAACCTCATTCTTCATGACTTTTCCAGGGACCTAATTTAGGCGGCTAACCCTATAGCTTTCCAAACAGTTGTCCTTGGTTCTCAGTGGTGTTGGCTGTTTTTTTTTTGTGGTGGTTTTTTTTTTTTTTTTTTTTTTTTTTTTTTTTTTTAAGCCTTTGGGCTGAAAACTTTGGGAAGCTTTTCTGACTGTCATGACCTGTCAAAGATGCCCAGAGTAGACACACAATGACATCATCCATCTTCCTCAATACTTTCAGAGTCATCTCATCTGATTCCATAGTCTTGCATGGATATGCAAGATAGGTGGATATGCATGACTATAAAAATATAAAGGTACACCTTTTAGTATTTACTGACATACATATGTAATAATATTCACATACTGTCTCTTACATCCCTGTGATAATTAGTAAATGGGTATTACTTGGATTCCTTTTGATCAAAACAGGAGGCCGCCTCAGAGAAACCAGTTCTGTTTTCTGGAAAGAATTAAAGAAAACAGTGTAGGGAAAGACTAACTTCAGATAGACTTCCCTAGTATTTTCTTAAAATGAAGTACTAAGAAGTCAGATTAAACAAAGACATTTTTGTAATAATACAAGAAACATAAATATAAAATTAAGAATTAACATTTTAATACATTTAAAATATGCTATATATAACATGCAAAATATTCTACTTGCCCAACTTGTATGTGTTTGTTTTGCTTTTATGTTCATGACTAATTACTGAGAAGTTGAAGATTGGGAAGAGTTAAGGCTGTGTTTATAGCTCTATTTTCATATTATTTGGATGCACTAAATAATGATGTTTGAAATAACAGACTAATAGAAATTTTGAAGACAGAAATTCAGAATTGAATTTTTCTGGGATAATGAATGTTTTGCAAGATGGCTGAAAATGTCAGTAGGGATGTAGATGTAGTGAAACAAAAACAAGTCACTGTCTTCTGTGTACAAGTACCAAGAAAAGAATGTACCAGAAAATGCCCCATATGTCAAGTTGCCAGCTTGCTGAACAGAGCAGAACAAAGATATCAAGATTCAAAAAAGTTGCTTTCAAAACAGCTATTTGTTGCTAAATTTCTATCCTCCCACTCTCGTTATGTGTCAGCATAACTTTGATATAAACATCAGAGCATAGCCTCAAGGCCAAGTTCTTCCCCCTTGGACTCAACCTTAGGGGGTTGCCAGCCTGTAGCCTAAGACATACAATTACATCCCTCCTATATAGAAAACTACTAATATGGACTCTTGCTGACATGTGAAAGTGGAAATGCACTACAGCAAAAGCGTGTCAGGTATCCCACAGAGGCTACTGTGCCCTGTAAGTTTTTCAATGCTCCTGAAAGAAAACAGCAATGTCCAAGCAATTTCAGGAATCTTCCTGCAACAGGATCAAGTACCTGTTGTATATACCCATCTCTCTCACTCCAAAATAATGCTTGTCTTCAATTACATGATAGCATAGAAAATAATTTCTTTTCCACCTATTGGAATTAAATTTGGTAAATTTAGTTTATTACATGTTTTCTTCTACAAAAAGCACAGTATTTTCCTTGTGGATAGGAACATTAGTGGCCAAGCTAAGGAAGCTACATGCAAGTGAAGACTTTGTAAGTGAAAATTTGTATTTTTTTTTTAAGTGGTCTCTTCTATGTTTCAGACTATAAAATACTGTCAAATCTTCTGAATAAATTGTTCCATTCATTGTGTTGTTGTTTTGGTTTTGGTTGGTGTGTTTTTTGGTTTCTGTTTTGTTTGTTTCTTTGGGGTTTTGGTTTTTTGGTTGGTTGGTTGAATTTTGTTTCTTGTTTGCTTTTTTCCAGCTGACAGGCTAACCTTTGATTAACAACGTTTTTTTTCTGGCAATTTTAGGTGATCTGAATGTAGATTTTGAAGAAATGAGTTAAATTGTGGCACTGCTTTTCCTCCAATATTTCAGTTGTAAAAAAAGATCACAGTATCACCAAGGTTGGAAGAGACCTCAAAGATCATCAAGTCCAACCTGTCACCACAGACCCCATGACTAGACCATGGCACCAAGTGCCACGTCCAATCCCCACTTGAACACCTCCAGGGATGGTGACTCCACCACCTCCCCGGGCAGCCCATTCCAGTGGCGAACGACTCTCTCGGTGGAGAACTTTCTCCTCACCTCAAGCCTAAACTTCCCCTGTTGCAGCTTGAGACTGTGTCCCCTTGTTCTGGTGCTGGTTGCTAGAGAGAAGAGGCCATCCCCTTCCTGGCTACAACCACCTTCCAGGTAATTGTAGAGAGCAATGAGGTTGCCCCTCAGCCTCCTCTTCTCCAGGCAGATAAATTGACACTTTTTTGTTTTGTTGGTTGGGGTTTTTTTGGGGGGTGGAGGGGGTTTGCCAAGAAACCTATGCATCTGACTTGTTTTACAATTCAAAGATTCTCAAAGTAGAAAATATTTTGTCGTCTGCTTGAAAGTATAAGGAGGTCATTAATATTGATCATATATTTAGTGACTTAACAACTACTTCATTCACTGATATTTAGTACTTAACAAGGACTGTGTGAATTAGATGTTCAGAGCACTAGAGTGCATAGCAGCCCCCTGCAAAAGCAGAAATTGGTATTTGATTTTCTTCAGCTTGACTTATTAATTTGGCCTATTAATGCAGTGGATGGAGAAAAAGGCGAACAACTAGAATTTCTTTATCAGCCACCACTACTTGTCCCCCAGACAGGAACTGAGCTCTCAGAAACCTGAATAGACTAATTCAAATAATTGTGAAGATTCAAGGGCTGTGTAGGAAATGAAAAGCCCAACAATGCACCTCAGAACATTATCAGCCTAAGCAAGCAGAATTATATTCTTTGGGCTAAAAACCCAGCACATGCTTAAATTCTGTAGTTGGTATATCAGAGGTGAAATGTATAAATTAAATTGAAATCACTGGCAATTTTTAAATTAAGAAAACCAGCATGTATTTAGTTGTTGTTAGTAGCTTCCTTCGCACTGCATAGAATAAATGTGTTGTGCATATACTACTCTACATTGTAGGTTTTCAAGGGCACTTCTGAACTCAGTCATGTCATTATAGCTTAGAAAACAAACTGGAAACATTTCTTATTCAACAACTTCATTTTCAAAATAGTTTTCCCACCACTACAAAGAGTCCCTAAGAGGTTGTTACAAATGTTCTGTAAGAAACAATGGCAAGCAAATGAAAACATCATATATTTAACTCATTCTATTCTGCCTGTTGTATACACCAAAGAATACACTGGGATAGAAACAAGCCTCTGATTTATCAACACCCTAACAAAGCAGATTATTTTTTTTGTGTCTGAAAACACAGGATCAATAATTGTATTAGTCTGTGTGGAGCTTGGCTTTAACTTGTAAAGATCATTATTCATACCAAAAAAAATAGCACTATACAAGCAGAAAGTGTTTCAACTCTTTGGAAAAAAAATATCTTTTAGCTAATCAAATCACAGAAGCATACAAGCATTCTCATCAGAATATGATTCTTTAACCCTGAGTTAACCTCTGTAAGAGACATTATTCAAAAAAAGGCCAATAACAAATGAATAACAACAGCATAAAATAAATATATGAAACAGTAACACTTCTTTAAGATGAATGATCACCTTGCATGACAAATGTAAAGCTATGGGTGTGAACTTACACATTAAGTCCAAAGAGTTTCTCTTGGACCCTATTTTTATGGTATATTATGCTAAATTTTACTTTGTATGGCTTCTACAGGCAGTGTTTTCCTTAAGCCTGTATGAAGCTGTGCACAGCATGGATAGAGATGTACAAAGTTTTGTGGGGACAGATGTGAGATTCACAGACTCACAGATTCACAGAACTGCATTGGGTTAGAAGGGACACTTAAAGGTCATATTGTCTAACACCCCTCCAGAGAGCAGGGATGCCTCCACCGAGATCAGGCTGCCCGTGGCTACATCAATACAATACAATACACCAGGTTGGAAGAGACCTTCAAGATCATCGCGTCCAACCCATCAAACAATCCAACCCACCCAACAACTAGACCATACACCCAAGCACCCCATCAAGTCTTCTCCTGAACACCTCCAGTGAAGGTGACTCCACCACCTCCACGGGTAGCCGATTCCAATGGGCAATCACTCTCTCCGTGATCAGCTCTGATCTTGAATGTCTTCAGGGACAGGGCCTCAACCACATCCTTGGGCAGCCTGTTTCAGTATTTTACCACTCTCCTTATGAAGAATTTCTTACTTATGTCCAACCTAAATCTACCCTGCTCCAATTTAAAGCTACTGCCTATTTTCCTATTTCTACAAGCCTTTCTAGGCAGTTCTTTGCAGTTCTTCCTGTAAGTTCACTTTAGATATTAAAATGTAGTTTTAAGGTCTTCCCAGATGTGTCCCCTCTCCAGGATGGATAACACAAATTCTTTCAACCTGTCTTCAATGGAGCTACCAAGGGAATTCTCAAAACCCAAGCCAGTGCCTTCTCTTCCTGTACATGAGCATGGGAAGATGCTCATGTCCGAAAATATGGCTTATAAAAGCAGGGTTAATATGCTTTTTTTCCCATGGTTATCTTTCTTGCAAGCACCAGCCCAGCAGAGCAGCACAATTCAAGGAGTCATAAGAGATGACAATACCTACTGAAATAAATGAAGCATCTGGTAAATGACTGTTAAAATCCCTAAAAATCAGTGCACTACTACATAAAGTAGATAAAGAAGAAAGAAATATCGAAGAGTGTTAAACACCTTTCTTTGGCACAACTGTTCTCACTTTGATTCATATCTCTAAGTGCAGTGTTGAACAGTTACTTAGCAACATCATTTAGCATGTGTGTGAGGGATTAAACAATACTTGTATTTCCTTTGGAAAATTAACTACAGTATAGGATGCTGCTGTTTCTTTGAATGCCTTTTAGTTTGATTTTAGTCTGATATTCTTAGTGTGTAGGATTCCTTCCCTTACAAATATGACCCTTTCCCCTTGTGAAATAAAAGTATAATAAGGAAGGGATCGATACATCATCCTACAGATTTTGTTACTGCATTCTAAATTAAGATTATTTGTAGGGATTTTGTGTCTCCCATGTTGAAATTAGCAAGATTGATTTTGTTCTCACAATCATAAATGAGGATAGCATTTGGACTTCTACCTCATCTGTCACACTGACACTTAAATAGTAGCACTTTATGCCAAGGAGACCTGGAGTGAATTACAGAGAGAGGTTGTAAAGTAAGGAGCAAAGACAGATTTGTATGAAAAAATTAGGAACCTCATGATCAGAAAGGATGAACAACAGTTATGTGAACAGATGTGATTTTACAGACAATGAATGTCAGTTCTATTAGACACCAATGAGACAGAAGCAAGCAAGGTGAGGCAAAGTGAAGTGAGACAGGCAAGGCAAAGTGAGGTAAGGCAAAACAAAACTGAGGAAAGGAAAATCTTAAAATAACTGTAAGATATTTAAGTACCAAGATACATAATATTTCAATACATCAATATCTTGCAATTACAGGTGTACTGAGGGTCTCTCATCTGTCTTTATATGTAGAGTATGCATTTAAAATTCTCACCTATCATAGTTTATTAAAAATTGCATTTTTACCAAGGTAACATCAGTCATGAGAGTTTTTATAAGTAAAAGTCTAGTTTCAGACTTTCAAGAAGACACAAAGTTTGTTCAATAATGGAACCAGATATTCTTCCCTTTCAACTTTAAAACAGTTATGTTGAGTTAGGTCGAGGCAATCCCAAGCACGAATACAGGCTGGGCAGTGACTGGAGAGCAGCCCTGAGGAGAGAGACTTGGGAGTGCTGGTGGACAAGAAGCTCAACATGGGCTCTCAATGTGCACTTGCAGCCCAGAAAGCAAATCAGATCCTGGGCTGCATCAGAAGTGTGGCCAGCAGGTCAAGGGAGGTGATTCTCTCCCTCTACTCAGCTCTGGGGAGACCCCACCTGGAGTACTGCATCCAGTTCTGGAGCCCCTATTAGAAAAGGGATATGGACATAGTGGAACGTGTCCAGAGAAGAGCCACGAGGGTGATCAGAGGGCTGGAGCACCTCTCCTGTGAGGACAGACTGAAGGAGTTGGGGCTGTTCAGTCTGGAGAAGAGAAGGCTCGAAGGTGACCTCATTGTGGCCTTCCAGTATCTGAAGGGGGCCTACAAGAAGGCTGGGGAGGGACTTCTCAGGCAATCAGGTAGTGATAGGACTAGGGGGAATGGAATGAAGCTGGAGGTGGGGAGATTCAGGCTGGAGGGGAGGAGGAAGTTCTTCACCACAAGAGTGGTGAAGCTCTGGAATGGGTTGTCCAGGGAGGTGGTTGAGGCCCTGTCCCTGGAGGTGTTTAAGACCAGGCTGGATGAGGCTCTGGCCAGCCTGATTTAGTGCGGGGTGTCCCTGCCCATGGCAGGAGGGTTGGAAGTAGATGATCCTTGTGGTCCCTTCCAACCCTGACTGATACTATGATACTATGATTTATTTTCCTCTCAGAGTTAAAGAAAAAATTAATTAAAAGTTATTACACAAGAAAACGCTTTCACTCTTCCATTTCAGTTTTCTCTCTCATAAATGTCACTATTAGATATAGGATTTAAAAAAAAAGTCCCTTTTTTGTTTATTTGTTTTTGTTTGTTTGGGGTTTTTTGGGTATTTTTACTCATGTCTGTACTTCATTTTTATTATTATTTCTACTGGTCTTCAATGGGTCACAGGTTTTTATCTTGCACAAACTGAATCTGCTAGAAATAGGCCTGTGAAGTAGCAGTACTTCTGATTCCTTGTAGTGTTCAAGGTCAGCAAGAGATGTGGCTTGAAGCACTTCCCCTTGAATCTTGACCTTCACTTAGTGATTGATTCTTTAGTGATTTGAGATGGACATCAAAATTACATAAAACTCTTCCCTATCTTTGTTAAAGGGCACCAAATTAAACTCTCTGCATGTTTGATGAAAAGTGATTGTTTTCCTCACTTCAAATGCTTCAGTATGCCTTTTCATTAATGTTTTATCACTTGTGTGCTTAATTAAGACACTTTTGAGAGGTTTTAAGAAAAAGAGTAAAAAGCCAAACACCCTTCCTACAAAGCTGTAAATCTTCTTTTGTTGGAAATTCTTTCAAAGATAGTCTTATTTTATTTATATACACTTCATGCACACATTTGGAAAAGGTGACAGTTTCCCTGAGAAAACTAAATAAAAATCCACCTGAAATCATGTAATATTTTAAATAAATTCCAGTCACAAATTCTTTCACAATTTTAATACAAGAAGACACATGATGTAATCAAACTTAAAGTGAATTAAATGCTTTTATGATTTAAATTGTTCTATAAAGTCATTGAGTTAGAAATGAGCTTTTGAAGAAGATATGATGAAATATTTATTCTATTAGAGCTGAAATGACAAACATCCTGCTGTTCATTTTATTTTAGTAAAAAGATTTATGAAAGCAATTTAGCTTCCAAACATATTGCTGATGGCACTCATCAGGCAGGTCTCTTGCACAGCATATTATCAGTAGAATAAGAAGTGACATGTTAAGTAATAAGCAGAAAAATGCCAGTAGCCTTGTCAAATTGGAGAAAGTGCAATTATTTTGAGGCTGAAATTTGTTAGAATCTCCTAATAGTAGTGGACTCTTGATAGTGAAAATCAGTTGCTATCAGACACTTTCAGTTTATGTGCATCCTTCTTTGTATTCCCTGTAAAGAAACAAAACTAAACATGAAGGTTTCCTGCATTAATTTCATAATTTTGGGTTAACTTGTGCATTTCTTTTGCAAGAAACACCATACTAAAAATACTTTGTTGTATTTTAAAATACTTTGCATAACAAGGCAGGAAGGTAAAAGTAGATTTTAATGAAAATAAGATGCAGCAATCTCAGTCAGCTTTACTTTAGAGCACAGATATTCACTGTTTTATAGTCACCAACAGCAGATAAATTTGTTCAAGTTCAAATCTGTATTAATTTGTTGTGTGTGTGATACACAGATATATTAGTGTCACTGATCAATGAGAAACTAGCTAACGGTTGTGAAACATAATGCCTCTACTCTGAAATATCGAGCCAAGAATGTCTGGAGAAAAGAGATAAATGATTTCTACATCAAGCTTAAATAAAGAAATGTGGTGCTGTCCGTGGCTGCAGCTTTGTCACCTTCACAAAGTAACCATAAACATGCTCTCACTCTCTTACCTTTAATGGCTAAAAGAAGGCTAAAAGTACCATAGGCATTCTTGACTCGAAAAATTCTGTGTGCTAAGAGTAGTCTTGTCTCAAAGAATAGGATACAGCTGCTTTGTAATTGTTAATTTGCAAAGAATTACAATGGCAAGATGGCAATAACTCTGAAATCTCTGTTTTCCAGGAATGCTAAAGTAAATTTGCTTCAGCATTTTCTCTTCACAGCTGCAAATTAAATTTAACTCCTGCAGTCAGGGTGTACTCTGTGATGCTGCTAAACTTAAAATGTATTCAATTTTTCATTATTTGATTCCTGAATTTAGATGGTATAATTTCCCACAACTAAACCCAAAATTATGAGATGATGGGGTTTTTTTTCATATATGCTAGCAAGGAGCACCAAAGAACTCCTGCAAAGAATACCAGAGAAATTAATTATCTAATTTATATCTGTATTTTCTTTCAAAAAAGTGGAGCATTAAAAATAAACCAACAACAAACAAACAAACAAAAACCCCCAAATAAATCAGCCAAGATAAAAATAAAACAAAAAACCCCACAAAACTTCAATGTCTATGGTTATATTAATTATCAGAAGTATTGTACTAGAGAGAAAGGGAAATAAATTTGTCTTTTTCATTTGTAGTCCAAGGTAAGTATTGCAGCAGTGAGCAAAAGTGCTTTTTAAAAGGATCAGGGGGCTGGAGAATCTCCACTGTGATAACAGGCTGAGAGTTGGGGTTGTTCAGCCCAGAGAAGGGAAGACTAAGGGGACGCAGATTTCTATTAGATCTATAGAAGCAGCTCTTCACTGTGAGGGTGGTGAGACACTGCAGGGTGTGAAAGCCTCCTCCGTGGAAGTGTTTGAGGTGAGGTTGAATGTGGCTTTGAGCAACATGATTTAGAGGAACGTATCCCTGCCTATTGCATAGGGGTTGCAACTAGATGTCCCTTCCAATTCAAACCTTTCTGGGATTCTATGAATATTAATATTTATACAACAAATCTGTGGTGGTGGTTTTTGGTTTTTTTCCCCCAAAGATACTAAAAGAGTTATGTTTTCTCCTGCTTAGACTGAAATGATCTATGCAATAATGTTACTGAAGCATTAATGTTGTAAATGGGTCACATTGCATAATTGTGATTTCTAAGGATTGCAGGTTCATGAACACAATCTTTAGAATTCACTTATAGAAACGTCTTGTAAAGATGGTAAATAGCTTTGCAGTGCAGAAGAGTGTTCACTGTCCTCTATCATCTTCATATAGGCTCTTTCTGTTTACTTACCAACAATGATGAAGCATTCATGAGCCACTACTCAAAACAGGTCTGATGTCTTATAACCAGGTGTATAATGAATTGTGTTGCAAGTAAATTCTGTATTCAGCAATTTTTTAGCTAAGGACAATATACACGAGTACAGATTTCTTGATGTCTTTAAATTATTGGGGGAAATTTTAACTGCCAGTAAGAGGATAATATTGTTCAGCATTAGTATAGGCAGCCATTTACTTAGTCATTTTTGTTGTCTGGTTGTGATCCTTTTATGCCATTTCCCAGATGCTTTTTTTTATACACAATCCTATTTGTTCAAACCCTTTTATAATAAATAAGGATATGATGTAAATAATAACTCAGAGGAAATTAAATTAATAACTCTTCAAAAATAAACCTAAGCAAGAATGAAATTCATCAAGGTAATTTAAAATGCCTGTGAACTATTCATAAATGTCATAAAACCACTGAATGTTCAGAGTCTGAATTTTATGATACTATTCCAAAGAAGTTTAACAGCAGGAAGACCCTGTTCTCTGTCTTCCTAGACAATCAAAAATATAATGTTGTGATTCACAATCCACAGCCCACAGACACCCAAACTAGTGCTGACTCCACCTATCAGTCTTCTAAGCATGTTGAAATAGATAAGCTTGCAAACGCCACACAGAACCTTGTGACATGATTGACGCCAATGATTAGCTGTTATAAGTAGAATGAAAAATTTGAAACTGAGAAGTCGTCTGCTGAGTTTCTCCTAATAGGAATATTAATGCTGAAAACCAGGAGACTTTTTAATTGTTTGGGCTTATGTATTTTTTTTCCAGTTTAGGCATAAGGCAACTGATAAACAAGATGTTGCTTAATTTTCCCAGGGAATTTTGAAGACACACAAATTCCCACTCTAGCAATATGATCTGTTTGTACAACTGCTACCTCCATATTTTTTTCTGTCCACATATCATCAGGGTTTTATTTATTTATTTACGTACTTTTATCATTAATTTTGGAGTCAGGATTCTTTTAGAGAATTTATCATTTTTTCCCTCACAAGGGAAACTTTTAGAGAGTTAAACTCCGGTGTTAATAGGTTATCCAAAATGATACGGTTGTGCATTTTTTTTTCAACCACAAGTTCTGTTTTGCTCATTTCCACTGAGAAATATGTTTTACCACCTGTTACGGAATACATTTAATTTATAATTTATAATGGCAAATACAGCAAATACTTAACATTTTATCAATATGAAAAAATGCCAAAACCATATTAAATATGTTTGATGTACAGTTAGACTATATATTTACAGTGGGAATGCATAGTATTTAGGCAAATGTAATAATTTTAACAATGTGATGCAAACTGGGAGGAAATAACAGGGAAAGAGAATCCCTGGGAGTGAAATGGTGCTTGACTGGTGGGGGGAGACTTGACAAGAACCGTTAAGCCAAAGAGGCAATGGTTTAATTACTCACAGCTGATTTCACCCAAACGGGGGAGTGTTGCAGCTGGCTATTAGCTGTTGAGGCTTTTGGGGAACGCTTGTGTGCCCAGCATGGCAGGTTGCTGGCAGAAAATGCTGCACAGTCTCAGGGCTGGTCTGGCTACAGTGGACAGCAGGCTCTTTATGATGCATTCTTCTTGATGGGCTCTTACTTAGTCCAGGATGAACTGAGGCACAGCAAAATTCTAGTTGCAAGGGGAAGCAAGGCTTAGCTCTGGCTCCAAGGTTTGTGGCTTCTCTGCCTTGCAGTGTGTGGCTTTTTCCCAAGCTCTGGACTGGGCACTCAGGGCAGGGCAGGGCAACTCAACGCAACTTCAAGCAAGATAGATCCAATCAGGTTCAAGCAAGGCAAGGCAAGGGCAACTAGAAATCAGCCTGTATATATATTTTGCCCAAGATTCAATTGGGCCAATAACGCAGCTGAAGCCAGCGCATAGTTACTCAATGGAAAGGGGTTCTGCCAGAATGTGGCCATAAAAGGCAGAAACATAAGCTTGGTCAGGCAGGAGCAGTGACCAGTACACATGCTCTTACCCTGGAACTAGACTTGTTTACTGGACATGCATGGTCCTGTCCCCTTTGTTCCTTTTCCCACATTACCCCACATTTCTGCAAGAAGGAGAGGGAGAGTTGAACCATGTCTAGATACATCAGGGTCTGTCTGGGATTGTGCTGGGGCTCATTTGGCCCTACCATGACACCACCTTGTGGATAAACAATTTAATTTGTCTTGTTACAGGTCTTTTCAGTATATGCAGTGTTGAAGGCAAAGTCATTTACTTTGTTTTGACTGTCCTGTAGCTGTAATTTCATAGAGGGTGTGACATAAAACATGTACTCATCATCAGATGTCAGACTGAATTAATTATGTAGATTAGAATTGTACAAAGCATTCATAAAATAGTGAAAATTTCATGTGCTGTGCATAGAATTTTTCCAAAATATTCTAGGTAAATACTCATGAAGGAACACGGAAAGCAACTTACACCAACAGTTTTATTGTTATTGCTCTGTGGGCTTTGCTGTTGCTATTGTTATTTATCTGATAGTTTGTTAACATTGGTGGAGTAGCAGAGGTGATATACTTGATTTATGACTGAGAAACAACCCTGTAAAAGTACCACAAGAGTGGATGATTCACAAACTTGAGTGCAATGCCCTATGTCCACGTATTTGTACTGTTTAAAGATAAATTTTCCACTTGCCATGTTATCATTAGATATTGAACATATAAAATATGTGATATGTTGATCAATAGGATATGGCAAAAGTTCATATAGAAAATGTTGAAGATGTAGTACACTGTTTGCCAAAGCATCGTATGTGTATAAGATCAGTTTTCCTTTTTATCTTTGTTTGTTTCTCAAGTGAAGCTAAGCCCAAAGACAAGCAAAAGACAGATGTCTGAGATGACTTTTACCCTGTGAATTCTGATGGTCCAGGTTAATAACTTGGTCTGTATTTGTGCAAGAAAATTGAGCCATTCTTTCACTTGGTTATGATACACACTGGAAAAAGGAGGGTATGATAAACAATGAACAATCCAATCCCCAATGCATTGCAATTCCAACTCGGAATTTCAACATGACCTTAAATAAATCCCTCTATTCACCGGTTGTAGAAAACCGTAGTGACGCTGGTAAGAAGACATCAAAGACAGTTAAGCCTTCTTTGGTAATAATGAAAAGAAAGTATTGATACAACATTTCAAAAGCCACATTCTTCAAGAGACCTGGCTAAGAACTGACAGCAGCTGGAATTTAATCTGTTTCTCCTTTAGTGAAACAATATTTATAGGATGGAAAGTGTCAAGTGGAAGGGGAGAGCTCTAATTTTTAGAGAACTGCAAAGCTGGCTTTAGCAATTCTTGCACTCCTTGTTCCTGCTTTAAGCAGCATCAATCACTTTGTCTTACTGGACGTGACACTGTTTCCCAGACACTAGAAGTTTGAACTCTTCCTCCTCATAAAAATAGATCTACCTTTACAACTTGTCATTCTCTTAACTGACTTAATGAACTGAATGTATCTATTTGAATATAGAGACCAAACCTCATTTTGTGTGCGCATGCATGTATATAGACATGAATATAAAGGTCCATCTGACCTAGGACTCAAGCAAGAAAACTATCAAAAACCTCTACAAAGCACAATATATAAGGAATGCTGTAATTCTGGCTTGAAATAATAAGCTTTACTTATGATCAGGTTGAAATGGCAACTTCAGCTCACAATTAGGCAGCATGGTCTAACCCACTTTCTTGTTTTAACCTAAATCAAACTGTGAACATAGAAAACATTTGCTTCCCAATTTATTGTATCTAGATGCATCTCCCTTGGTGTTTGACATGGATGTTTATTCTGTGCTGATTTGAAAGTTGTTAAGAGAGAGCTGGCACACAGCCATTTGTGTTTCCATTAGTGTTAATGAGAGCACTTTGTGTAAATCTCCATACACCCACGTGAAATGTATTTCTCTACTGCCTTCTGCAGAAAATGAGATACCCTCAATATTTTACAGAATTTTACTCTGCCCAAAGGGAATTGTAGCTTTTACAACAATCTTTTCCATATTAAAGGGAAACAACCCAGAGATTCAGCTGAGTAGTTTTGTAAAATTTATTTTGCTTGGATTTATAACTAAAAAGGAGAGTATTTTACACTTAAGCTCCACACCTTTTTATGTAGCTTAAAAGGCAAAATTTTGTTTATTCTTTGTTTATTGATTTTATAAGGCAACAACTTTAAAGCAAAAAAAAAAAAAAGAAAATTATTATACACTTATTTGTTAGCATTTTCCCTTAACAAGTCCCTCATCTCTGTTCAGCATGAGCTGTTGTCCTGTAACTGTGGATAATTTGGGACTGTTTCTTTTTAATTTTTTCAGTTAATTATAGTGCTTCCCCCCCCCACATCTTCCTAGATTTGTGGCTTTTAATTTTTTAATTTTTTTTAAAAGAAACCTACCTATCTACAAGCATGTTGTGTCTTATCCAAAATGGAGAACTGTTGTTTTTCTTATTTTTTTTTCTCCCCTGATTATCTTAATGATTAAAAGAATATTCCTTCACTCTTCTCTCTTTCCCCTTTCTCATAACACTTTATCATAACTTGACAAAAATTTCACTCCTAACACTACAGAAATTCCCATTGTCAATAGGGAAAAATAAAAAAGCAGAGGTGGGAGGAGGAGGAAATGACAAGTCCTTGGTTTGGGCATGAATAGCAACAGTTTAGGGAGAAGAGTGCTTCAGGGATGACTTTTGTTGAGGAGATCAGGAAATTCCCTTTTCTGGTCCCAGATGGTCCCATCCCAGTCTGACAGAGGTGTAAGCAAGCCACTGTCAGCCAAAAGTTCCACCTTACATGATCCCCCCCCCCCTCCCCGCCATCAACTCAGGCATGTTTAAGAGCGAGCAGCAGTCATGATGGACAGACAGGACACACATGAGAGGACATGAAAGAAAATGGGAAAAGGAAGAGGAAACTTTGTTGTGGACAAGGATGGAGACACACTCTTGGAAGTAGGCACTCCAGGTCAGAAGAGGAACAAGAATCATTCGCAGCAGGCCAAGGACAACCCTTATGACTGCACCCTATGGTTGACCCATGCCAGGCAGAAGAATGGATTTGAGCCTGGGGTACAAGAAGGAAAGGTGTTTCCTTATATTTTTTTATTTCAGTCTTTATATCTTTATTATACACCTTAATTACTAATTATATATTTATGTTAGTTAGATGTAACTTAAGTAAAATTCCATGCAACAGCCCCAGAAGAGTGCTGTGAACGGCAGAGAAGAAATGTTATGTTTGCTGTAGCTCCATCAGCAAAAGCCAGAAAGTAAAAGCAGAAGAAAGATGACATGAAAGGGAACAGCCTTACTCTGCATTCTTCTCCTGTCTACCTTTCCATCACTGTAAACAAGGCAAAATATTGATTGTCTTGGTTTAACTCTGCTCTCAAAAGCAAGCATTCCCCTCCCCAGATGGGGAGGGAAAATCATGCACACTAAAAAAATGAGCTGTGGTTGAAATAAAGAGTTTAATGGAAATGGTATAAAGTACAATTGCCTTAGCTATTTTACAGAAAAGCAAACGCAGTAGCAGCAGCAGAATCCAAGCATACCAAAAAAACAACCAAACAAAAAACAACAAAGGCCCTAAACAAACAAATCAAAACAAAACAAACAAAACTCCCTCCAAAACCCACAAAGAAACAACAACCCCCCAAAATACACCCTGCAAGCCTTCAGCCCAGTAGAAATAAACAACACTCCAAAACTGGAAACCAGAAACTGCAACCAGTTCACCTCTCCTTTTACAATCCAAACTACAAGTCCCATGTTGCCTTGCTCCAGCCAACATTTTGTTTTAAAGCTGGCATCATGTCAGCATGGTAATTAATACTCATCGCCAAATTCAGTTGCTAAACCCATGACAACGATGTCCAGAATGAACTTGCAATTGCTGCTGCTGGGGAGACCTGCACCATAAAAGGGCAATCTATGTGCACAAACCTGAGTTATTTCAAGCCTTGCAGTCCTCACTTTTGATAACATCACCTACTGTGTTTCTGTTTTACTTGGCTATAATAGCCTATTCTGTCAAAAGAACTGTTTTTTTCTTCATGTTTAATAAAGTTTGGGGGGAACAAAAAGTCTCATTTGTACATTTTAAGATTCACAAAAGGAGGCTTTTCTGCTGATGCTGATAAATTGTTTTGCTCCTTATATCCTTTTCCAGGCAATGCTTTTCAGACCTGGGAACATCCTTTACCCCTGCTCCTTTTCCCTCTTTGGCTTTTAACTTAAGAACGAAATGCCTTAAAATGCCTTCATAAACATAACGTGTTATAAAATATTTAAAATTATTGTTTCTATATTTATGTATTGTGTTTATTTACATATAATTCATACAGACAAAAATATATTTACGCTCTGAAAATTAAATACTCCAATCTCCATAAATACACAAGTGGTCCTTCAATCACTTATGTCTGTCTCTGAATATTCAGTCTAAGTACTTTTTAAAAACATTCCTCTGTAGAAGTTAAGACATTTCAAAACACAACATTTTATTCAGTGTAGCTTGCTTAGGTGTAATGTTTCCTATACAGATACCATGAAGTAAGAACACCATAAGTCAAGGTTTCCTTGTATATTGTTACTCACCAAGTGTCAGCAAACTAACATAAGCACTGTCAATACTAAGCTTTTGGTCCTACACTGTTAACTAGGTGAACAGCTGTTACCTGAAAATTACAAATTTAGCAGGATAGAGTAAGTGCAGATGAAATACAAGATTGATCAATAGATTAGCAATTTTAAAATAGATGCAAGTGTACATTATCTTGCTTGAACCAAAATTCATAAGCAAAGAGAACAATGTTGGGATGCCTTAATCCCTGCTGAGTGACTTATGCTTCTGTAGCTAAATATCTGCAGCTTGTTATGTCAAACTCTTAATTTTTTCTGACAAACATAGCAGGAATATTTGAATGTGATATCTTGGTAGACAGCATATGCTTAATCTTAGTCTGGACAATGTTAGCGCTGTGGACAGAAACAAATCACTACTGAAGTCTGCTCATCATATATTACTGAAGAGAGCAGTCAACTTCCCTGCTCACTCTCACTATCTATCCATAAGGTACTTTTACTCCTTTCCCAAAATCTTTTTCTCAACATGTTCCATTTCTCCCCACTGCTTTTATGAAATTCTTTGTTCTCAGTAACTTTCCTCTCCCCTGCGAATTCTTTGTCCTCAAAACAGCTACTCTAAACCTTTGCTTTTCTGCTTTATTTTTAAGTGTAAAACACCTTGAGTAATATAAAGAGGATAAAAAAATGTAGTAGTCTGATTTATGAAGATTACATGAAGGATTATCTGACTAATTCTCAGAAGAATTACTGGCACTTCATTCGGCAACACATTGCATTCTGCACCACTGCACAAGACTTCTGCTCTCTGAAGAAACCAAAATAACTAATTCATTTTAGGCACCTTTCATTACTAGTTGATGCCATTTCATTAAGAATCAGTGAAAATCATAAAATAGCAACTTTGAACAGCTTTCACATTCCTCTAGAATGATGAATAGATCACCTGAGGATGAGGAATTATCATGTGAGATAATTCTATCAGCACTACACCTGGCACACCTGGGTTTTCTCTGTGTATTATCACAAAGATGGACACATCAGGATTAAATCAACAGAATGACACTATACTGAAAAATGCTATGGACTGGAAAATTGACTCTTTCCTGTGCCTATGTACAGCTACATATTGCCTGTGGAAGAATTGATATCAACAAGTCAAAATCGTTCATTTTGTCTCTTCAAAGCTTTCTTTTCTTATTTCTACTGTTTTATCATTAGTGGTGATAAAACGTAGGTATGCAAGAAGAGAGAGGGGAAAAAAACTTTGTGAATTTAAAGCACTCAATAATCCTTGAAAATAAATGGTGAAACAATTATAGTTAAAAATTTCAATTATTTACAAATCGGAATTTAGACCAACCAATTTAGAATAGAATAGACCAGACCAGGTTGGAAGAGATCATCGCATCCAACCTATCATACAACACCACCTAACCAACTAAACCATGCAACCAAGCACCCTATTAAGCCTCCCACTGAACACCTCCAATGATGGTGACTCCACCACCTCCACGGGCAGCCCATTCCAATGGGCAATCACTCTCTCTGTGTAGAACCTCTTCCTAACCTCCAGCCTAAACCTCCCCTGGTGCAGCTTGAGACTGTGTCCTTTTATTCTGGTGCTGGTTGTCTGGGAGAAGAGACCAGCCCTTGCTGGTCTACAACCTCCTTTCAGGTAGTTGTAGAGAGCAATAAGATCACCCCTGAGCCTCCTCCTCTCCAGGCTAAGCAACCCCAGCTCCCTCAGCCTTTCCTCATAGGGCTTGTGCTCCAAACCCCTTCCCAGCTTTGTTGCCCTTCTCTGGACATGTTCCAGCAAGTCAACATCCTTCCTGAACTGAGGGGCCCAGAACTGTACGCAGTACTCAAGGTGTGGCCTAACCAGTGCAGTGTGCAGGGGCAGAATGACCTCCCTGCTCCTGCTGGCCATACGGTTCCTGATGCAGGCCAGGATGCCATTGGCCCTCTTGGCCGCCTGCACACGCTGCAGGCTCATGTTCAGCCTACCATCGACCAGTACCCCCAGCCACAAGGTAACCTTGTCCAATCCCCTCTTCAGTAACCGAGGACATCCCCAGCTAGATCAGGTTGCTCAGGGCCCCACCAAGTCTGACCTTAAATGTCTCCTCCCTGGGCAACACGTTTCAGTGTTTTGCCACTCTCACTGGAAAGAACTTCCTCCTAATGTCCAATGTAAATCTCCCCTGCTGCAGTGTCAAACCATTGCCCCTCATCATATCACCACAGGCCCTTCTGAACAGTCCCTCCCCAGTCTTCCTGTAGGGCCCTTCAGGTACTGGAAGGCTACTATACGGTTTCTCCAGAGCCTTCTCTTCGCCAGGCTGAACCCCAATTCTTTCAACCTGTTCCCATAGAAGAGGTGTTCCAGCCCTCTGATCATCTTTGTGGCCTCCTCTGGACCCACTCCAGCTTTTGACACCTGGAAGACCAGCTCTGTTATGGTTACCTTTGTGTTTCTTCATTAAAGAACCACAGCTTCAACTGTAACTCGGGGTCAGTCACTTCTTCTCTCTCTTCCACTGTTGCTAGCCACTTGCCCTGTGCACCAAATGCAACTTTCACCAAGTCAGTTTGGTGTAAACCTGCTTGATGAATGTATTCTCGTTGCACGATATCCAAACTGAAGAGCTGTTTCATACCAATTACAAAGCCTTCTGATAGCCATGACAGCAAATATTTCACAGTGTAAATAAATTGTAAAATAATAGGCTAAATATAACTATTAATATTGGTTCAGAAATTTCTTCTTTATGCCAAACTAATAAAAATCACTGAAAAGAAAAGAAAGGAACTCATTCTAATAAACTGTACATTTCTTTCAGCAACATAACACTATTCCTAGAAACAAACTTGCCACATATTTTGACTTTGATTTTAAATAGGAAAGTACAAATCTACCATTTGCAGACAGAAATATAGTTCCTTTACAATTATTTAAAAATTATTATTTGTATGGTAAAATGCATTTTATGTATTTTCTACACAATAAATAATTTTCCTCCTTGTTGTCTTTCACATATTCTTCATTGTTTTCACACGCAAAAAACCCCACCAACACAAAAAAATTGATGTTGAGATCAATTCGTCCATAGCAGAATATTCTATTTATCAATTAATTTCAATTGTCAACTTCAAATTAAGATAGATATTATGTTTAAGCTCAATAGCATTTAATTCTACTATTAATTTCAAAAGTAAAGTATTTTTATATGTGTATGAATATCTGGCTAAGTGATCTATAAACTATATGTTGCATATTTGCTTTCTGTAGAAGTCCTAAGGCGCTTTCTGTAGAAGTCCTAAGGCACTTTCTGTACATGACTCATTAAAGGAGATTTTTTAAATTTACTATGTTGAGAGTCTTGGTGACATTCATACAGCTAAAGCACCAATGAGTATTTTATTCATTGCATGACAAGAGAAGCATAGCCAGCAGGTCGATGGAGGTGATTTTCCCCCTCTACTCCGCTCCGGTGAGATCCCACCTGGAGTACTGCGTCCAGTTCTGGAGCCCCTATTACAGGAAGGATCTGGAGGTATTGGAGCATGTTCAGAGAAGGGTCATGAGGATGATCAGAGGGCTGGAGCACCTCTCCTATCAGGACAGACAGAGAGAGTTGGTGCTGTTCAGTCTGCAGAAGAAAAGGCTCTGAGGAGACCTTATTGTGGCCTTCCAGTATCTGAAGGGGGCCTACAGGAAAGCTGGGGATGGACTTTTTAGGGTGTCAGGGAGTGGTAGGACTGGGGCAAATGGTGTGGGAAGAGGCTGTTTTCGGATAGCTTTAGAAGACCATAGGGAAGATTTGCCTTTGCTCGAATTAGAGCAAGCTATGCTTTTTCTTTGACTCTGAGAGTAATGTAAACACCTTGTAACTGAAGGAGAGACATTAGGTAGAATCTGGTTGGATGTGTTAAAATATTGCTTTGTTATTTTGCCTTATTGTATGCCTTAATTACATGTATGCCAGTAGAAAATGACCAATTGAGATGTGACACTTATGCCTTCTGATAGACTATTTAAACTTTGCTGTATAACATAATAAAGGTCTTCGCCTGCTTACATCTTGTCCTGAAAGCATTGCTCTGGGTGCTGAAAACATCTATACTACAACAGAAAGGAACAAAACTAGAAAAGGGTAGATTCAGATCGGATGTTAGGAAGAAATTCTTCACCACAAGGGTGGTGAGACATAGGAACAGATTGCCTGGGGAGGTGGTATAATCCCCATCCCTGGAGGCTTTTTAAGGCCAGGCTGGACGGGTCTCTGAGCAACCTGATCTAGTGTGAGGGGTCCCTGCCAATGGCAGGGGGTTTGGAACCTGAGGTCCCTTCCAACCCTAATAGTTTTATGATTTTTGATTCTATTACTTAGTGAGAAGTATTAAAAATGTTGGTGGCTGTTGAGTACTTTACAGCAAGGAAGCTGATAATACCAGAAGTCTATTTGATCTGTTCTGCTTCTTATTACTGTGTCAATATTTGCGTTTTACTGGGATAAAATGGAAACATTGCTCACTCGGTCACATTTCATCATCAAAATTCACATTTCTTTTTTTTTCCAGACTACCTTATGTAAAGGTGGGAAAAAGTTATTTATTCTGCTGTCAAACATGACCCTGACAGTCTGTTTTCTGATATTGCGGGTAAACTTGTTAAGCTATTGAAAGTTTCAGTTACCTATCACATTAAAAGATTTAGAAGTGTTAGAATGCTTCCTTTCCTTGCTCTCAGTTTCTCTTGGTATACAAGTTCAAACATTTGTTTTCTTTGTTTTTACATATTACAAAAGGAAAGCCAAAACCAAACCAAACCAAAACCAATTTTTAAATGAAGCTAGAGAAGATAGACAAAGAGGACTATCCTCCATGCTTTGAGTTTATCAATAAATTCATATCTCATTTAATGAATAATCAGAATTAAATCAAATTGCTTTATCGCATCTCTAAGAAAATTGCATCCTTCTAAATGCATTTGAAATGGGGTGGCACTTTTTAATTAGATGAGATCTTTTACTCCAATAAGATGAGATTATCTTTTGCAGATAATTTTCACTTGCATTAATTGTTATAGAAAGCATATCAGCTGGGCCATGTGCTGGTAGTTAGGCAGGGGTAGAATAGGACAGAATTAATTTGAACCCATTTAATTCCATTTAAACTGACACACTCTGTGATCAAGCTGAAGTTAGCTATGGGGCATGGAACATAAGGAAGAGGAAAGCATTATTCTAGACATTTGTTTCATATCCATTTCCACTGCATCTTCAACAACAGGAAAAGAGCTACGGGGATTTTTGATTAATTCTTCCTTAAGCTTTCATGTGAAGTAGCAGGTAAGACTTCTACAGTCTAAACTTTAGTCCCCCCCCATTTCATGTAGATCCCTGTATGTAGATCCTTAAAGGATATTCATAGTTGCACCAGCTCCATGTCACTAAACACATTATTCCCAGGTCTGAAGCTTTCTCTTATTCCTAACATCTTCTATGGGCACTAAAAAGAATCTCCAAATATGGTACATTCCAAAACTCCAGATCATCCCAGAAAAAGAGAGTGGGGAGAAATGTTTATGTGTAAAGATACACTTATACACACACATGTAAAGGTTAACTGAAATTTAGAACTTTAGAAAGAAAACGTGGTTTGCTCAGGATACCAATTATATAAAGTGCAAAGCTGCTATTTTGAACTTACAATACCTGAACCCATTTTGACTTCTTGTACAACAAAGACTTATCCAGAATGTATAATGAAAGGTACACCTCTCTACCTTCTAGTTTAATCTCTCCATCTTTAATTTTCTCTTTATATAAAAAAAAAATAAAATTACAGTCTAATCAACTTTTATGTTTAAAACAGCACAGAATACAGACTGGTGTCCCAAGTATGTCACCCCAGTTGTATGTCATTCAGTCAATATAAATTGTATACATACATAGGTATTTTCTACTCAGTTATTAGTGAAAGGACAGAAACAAAGAATTCTTTCAGAAGTGCCATAAAGCAAATAATCACACTTAACCAAAGCTTTTGTCCAATACCATTAAGCTCCAATTACTTCTGTTTTGAGTAAGTAGATAGGCCCAAATTTCACTGACGTTGAAAGATGGAAAAGTGCTATTCAGGGTGTGTATAATATATGTGTCTGTCTTCTGATATGTATAAACTTATTGTTTTTCCAAATTCCTTTGTGCTATTATAAATAATTTTGTTATTTCTAGCTAAAGAAAAAGGTAAAAGCCAAAAATAATGAGTCCTGAGCTTGTGGACTTAAAAAGTGGTATGGCGCAGCTCTTCATCCTGTTACAGCATTTGTTCTTAACATTTTGTCAAACATTCTAAACCACTTTTATCAGATTTCTCAACTGATAATGTTCTTAATTTCTCTTAGAGGTGCTGATAGATTGCACATCAGTTCTCAGCTGTTCATGATTTACATCAGCCACCTGTTTGATTTTGGCCTATTATATTTTTGTCCATTTTAGTAAAGTAGAAACTGGCAAAAGTAATTTCCACAGAGGGAAGTTCAAAGTTAATAAGACAACTCAATCTACACATATCTTGATCTTCATATATCTGTGCCCTACACCACAGATATCTGCTTTTGATGCAATACATATCATGTTTGTTTAATGCACATTTTAGCAAGTGTTTTGATTTTATTTTGAAATATTTTAGAGTTTAAGAGAAATTATTTGTCAGAGATCACATACATCTAAATACTGTTCAAGTACTATAAACACTGTAGATTTTTCATAGCCCAGTTCTCCACAGGAAAGATATTTGCATTTTTAACAAAAAAAAAAAAAATCAATAAACCCAAATCAAAACAACAGCAAAAAACCCCAAACTAACCAAAAATGCATGTATCCAGTTTTTAATAGCAGAGAAGTCTGGCTATAGCATTCCAGGGTGCTTGTGTTCATATTGCCTCAGACTAAAGACCTCTACAACTGGCAGCAGGATCTGCTCTTCACAAGATGCTTTCAGTTTTTCTTTCTTCATTTAGTCATTTTGCCATTGTCCATGTCTTTGAGACCTTTCATGAGGATTTCTTTCCCATTAAAAATTACAAAAAATCTTCAGATCAGATTTTTGACTAACCATATTTTCTTAGCAAAATGGTACTTTACAGGTTCTCCCATAAAGTTTTCATGTTATTATCAAGAAACCTAAACAGGTTTTTAGTATACATTGCCTGTCATCTAATATCAAGGAATTCACTAAAAGCTTCTGCTTGAAACTGAGCATGAATTTGCAGCAATATTTATTCCATTTTCGTCCGACATATGCATTTGTTCACAAATTTGGCTTTGAAAGTATTCCATGTACAACATATATGCTTGCACCATATCCTTAAGCTTGATTTATAAAGGAGTCAAACGTATCAGTGTCTGTTTCTCAGTTTGGTTCACAACCAATTTTTCTACTGCTTTCATTTCTTAAGTCCTTAAACCAACACAGCAATTTGCATAATTTTTCCACTAAATCACATACCAGATTGCTTCAGATACTTTAGCTAACCTTTCTATCCCTAGTACTGAAAAATAGCTGAAAAAATATCAAGTAAAATCTTGTAGTGTTTCTAAGGGATTTGTAAAGCTTCCACATATCAGACTATATGGGTTAGGCTGGGTAGGATCGTGACAGTATGGATACATCAGCTTTTTCATGATAGCATCATTTGTGCGGCACATCACAGGATGTTAGGGGCTGGAAGGGACCTTTGAAGATCATCGAGTCCAACGCCACTGTCAGAGCAGGACCGTACAATCTAGCACAGGTCACACAGGAACACATCCAGATGGGTCTTGAAAGTCTCCAGAGAAGGAGACTCCAGAATTTCTCTGGGAAGCCTGTTCCAGTGCTCTGTGACCCTCTCAGTGAAGAAGTTCCTCCTCATGTTTATGTGGAACCTCCTGTGCTGTAGTTTATATCCATTGCCCCTTGTCCTATCACAGGGTGCAACTGAGAAGAGCCTGTCCCCTCCCTCTTGACACCCAGCCCTTCAGATATTTATTTACATGATTTATTAAATCCCCTCTCAGTCTTAATCATGTTGCTTGGAACAGCCAGTTCTCTTTAGATATTTCTACTTGGACATTTGTTCTTTTCTTCAAATGCTAAGTAGAAAACTCCTGTCTTCTTTTCATAAAATTATTGAGATGGGATGATCCTATGAAATGTTGTTGGATTTTTTTTTCCTAACAAAAGCATTTCTTCTTCCTGTAAAATGAGCACTCTCAAATTCAGTAGAGAAGATGTTCCAGTTCATCACTGTTCTTGTAAGATTGTGAGTGTGACTAAATAGTCAATCTTCGACAGCAATGTGTTTTCATGTGTGCCCAAGCCATTTGGACTTCATCCAGTACTGGATGTCTAGAAGTCAAAAGATTTTTCTGCACTTTTGAACATCTAGAAACTCAGCTTGGGTTTGCTAGCTGCCTTGCCTGGCATTTCAGCAAAGAGTCTAAGACCTCTTATAAGATCTTATGACAACTTGTCAATATTTTATTAAATAGATATATCTGCATTATAAAAATATTCTACAGTTTTGTAGGTTTCAGAAAATATATGGGGTGGTGGAGAAAATGTGACATTACAGATTCAAAACCTTTCCATAAAGATGCATAAAGAAGAATACTGGGAAGAATGAATCAGTGAACTCAAAGCTGTAGTTCTGAGTCATAACTGTGAAATACAGAAAATCATTAGGAACAACACCAGAAGATTCAATCACAAGATTACAAAATATGGCTAACTAAACAAAGAAAAACAGTAGTAGAGAAGAATATGGTCAAAGGAACATTTTTCACCTGTATTCACTGTGTTACATATAGGGGGTAAGCTTCCTATTTCAGTGTCCTGTATCAGAGACAATAAGAATCAGCTTTGACAAATGGGAAGCCATAGGGTTATTGAGATCTCCAACATGAAAATGAAGTGTGTAACTGATCTTTCCTTCACTTTTAGTTAATAATTCACACACCACAGAAACTTGTGATTAGCTTGACTGTGCATGCAAGATTGCTTATAACTTCTTGAGAGTCTTGAAACTTACCTTAAGAGGAACTTCTGTTCAAGTACAAATTTGGTCTGTCAGTGCAAGTAACAATTACAGGGGGAAGCAAGACTGTCTGATTTCTGTGACATTATCCAGGGGATAAGGCCAGCCATCAAATATACTCATTTATCCAAATCATGGAGACATTTGCAATTCTTCTTGTAAATTATGATAAAGTAGATGCTGACAGAACAGCATGGGAAGGGATATCTTATTGCTATGGGATATTTTAAAGGTTGCATTAAGTTTGATCCAATTGATTCCAATTCCTGTTAGTGAATTCCATTTTGAATTAACAATTTTTATTTTTTAAATAGATTCTTTCCTTTATGCCAGTAGCTGGTGAACAATTAATATTAACACAAAAACACTTAATGAGTTTTATCAATTACTGGGAAATTTGCAAAATGAAATGCTGCCTGCTATGTAGCCGTTAAGCTGTTTGTCTTTATGCATGTATAACTATTTGAATTTCCTTTCCTAACCATTCTATATTAACATGTATAATCAGTTTTGTCAGCATTTTTTGTTGTGAAAATTATTGCAGTACAATATCATTGTAAGAGATTTCAAACATTTGTAGCAAGTCTGGTTTGGGGTAGGTTTTGGTGGTGGTGGTGGGTTTTGATTTTTTTTAGTTGGTTGGTTGATTGTTTTGTTTTTGTTGGTGGTGTTGTTTTTCCTTAAGCATCAAATAATTGCAAAGAGATAATAGGTAAGATAAGCAGTCTAAACTCATTAAGACAAACAACACACCCACAAAAATAATGTTTGCTTTAAGTAATTGAAGTTACTGTTAAACAATCTTGGTTATAGGCAGAATCATACCTTCCATATATTACTCTTGGAAAACTAATCTAGGAACGAGGCTATTCAAAGTTAAGAATATTCAACTCCGTAAAATCATTGTGTAAGTAAACAGACTTCAGTCATAAAAAAGTTCATCTAACAAGTATTAACCCAACATTTAAATACATCCACTTTGTAACTTCCCAGTATATAAATATGTGCATTTTACACAGTCACTAATGAGTGGTGTTGTAGAAATTCATAACCCATCCTCCTTTATGAATTTCTACAAGAAGAATTGAAAATAAATGGCTAAATTTTCTTGCCTATTTGTTTGTTTTTAAGATTAAATCAAGCTCAGGTTCAGCTGTAACTGAAGCCTCTCTGGATTAGATCAAGAAACCTTCAGTAACTCAGTAAGGTCATCCCCACCATTTTAACAGAAAGGAATATTTGAAACATTGGCAAAGGCTGACATTTGTGCAGCTAGCACTAGCACTTGTATGAGAACTCAGATTAATTCATTCATACTGTTTAGTATGAGAAAGAGGTGATAACTGACACAAGTATCATAACATATATTTTGACACTGCTCTACTACCATAGAACTAAAGCTTAAATCAGGCTTGGTTTTGGTTTTCTTTTTGTTGTGGTTTTGTTTGGGCATTTTTTGTTGTGGTTTTCAGTTTTGTTTGAGGATGGTTTTTTTTTGGAGGGGGTGTTGTGGGTTTGGGGGTTTGATTGTTTTCAAACAGACTAGAAATGAATGCTAATGGCAATTTGTTTACATTGTGTTTTACTGTATTTCAATTTTTGGAAGCTCTTCAGTTTCACTACTGTTGCATAATTAAAATTTACCATCTTCATATTGAATATTTGCAGTAAGAAAACCTAAAAATGTCAGTTAAACATTCCCAAGAGTTGCTGGCATGGACAGGATAAATAGAACAAATTGGTTCAACTCATAACTTGATATTTTTTTAATCTTTCAATGCTTTGGTACAGTTTTTATCTCTCTTCAACAGCAACTCTTCCAAATGAATATTAAAAAAAGTCCACTTTTCTTTGTCAGAAACAGACACAGAACAAGTTTTTTGAGCCTAGAAATTTCCAATTTGGATTATTTTCTATATCAGTAAGAATCAGAATAATTTTGTTCTCTGTTTTGTCAAGGTTGACTGTTTTCCATTTGAAATTTAATGCTCCCATCCTCTCTTTTAAGTTCTGAAAACAGCAGATAAATGTGATATCTCAAGGGCTTACTTCCTAAATTATTTTCCACAATTTTCCACACTTTCTACTGAAATTCTGTTTGCCCTGATGCCGATATTGAGTTTTCCAGATGACACTTCAGCCTGCTAGAAGATTTCTGTAGAAGATCTCTGACACATTAACATTCTGAAATTGCCAATTTGTCAGGTTTCTGAGCAGCTGTTAGTTCCTGTCAGCTGTCAGAACCTATATCAATTTATATTCCCTCACCTGAAGAACTTGCCATGGTCTTGGCAAACATTCTAGAGTTCTAAAATCTTTTCCAGTAGACTGTACATTTAATGTCATCTAATAGATCATTCTATAATAGTGGCCTACTGTTTATTTCTTATGTACTTCTCATGTATATCTGATGTTTTTGCCACAGAGTGACTATCCATCATTTTACCATGTTATCAGCTACTGTTTTCAATGTCATCAAGAACAACTGAACTGAATTCAGAAGGAACATCTTCTGTCTCTTTAATTTTATTTTTTTCTTCCCAGTAATGTTTTCTTTCCTAAATTACAGGTCTTTCTGGATTTTCCTGTCATGTTTATAGTAAATCAGATGGATCTTTGCGGGCCTTTAGCCTTAAGGAAGAGTCATACTGTTTTCAAAATGAATCTTCCATTGATTGTTTTACAAATTATGGCTGAATGTAATAAATATAATCTTTTAAAAATCAACAAAAGTTTCAACTCTTAGATATATGTTATTCCCATTGCAATAATCCTAAGAATAATTTATCATAAGCAGTGAACTGGGTATTCCCTGTTTCTTCAGACTCCATTCTGTGTCACACCATGTATGCTGGCTGCAGTTTTAAAAATGCAGAGTCAGATTCAGGTATAGATTCAAACATCTAGGTTTATGTATTTGCAATTTTGGGATGTCCATATCAAAAGCGGCTTGATCCAGGTGCTCTCATATTTCTAGAACCACCTACTGTGTCCTGGCTTTGTCTTACTCTGTTCTAATATCATTATGCTCCTGTGTTTAATATGTTGAAAACTGTAGATTTCATAGGTTTTGGGACTATGTATTTTCTCAAATTCTGTCTCTACTCTTTAGGTGAGTGCCCTCCTAATGTGTGTTGCAAAGTCCTGCCTGAAGATCTGGAGCTCTAATTACTCTGATTAGTTTGGTGGAATCTCTTAACAAACACTAACAGTGGGAGAAGAAAAAAAAATCTGTTTATTGGGATGATATTTTTTTTCTTGGTCATTTATAATATTTTTCTTCTGTCTTTGAAAGCATGTGAACTTTGATGGAGAAATTCCTCTATGTAGCTGTCTTTCTAGGTGAAATGACTGCTCCCACTTCCTAATGCACTACCTTCAACTGACAGTGTAATTAATTTTTGTGTTATCAAGTTTGAAATACCTCCTTAAGTATGATTATTGTCTCAGATTTAGAATGCAACAACAATCTCTAAAGAGGAATGGGACTCATAAAGATTTAAAATTTACAAATTACTTTGCAATGCAAAACACAATTGTTAAAACAAAAAATCACAGAATGTTAGGAGTTGGAAGGGACCTCCAGAGACCATTGAGTCCAAAGTAGAATCACCTAGGGCAGGCTGCACAGGAATGCATTCAGGTAAGTTTGGAAAGTCTCCAGAGAAGAAGACTCTACAACATCTGGGCAGCCTGTCCTAGTGTTCTGTCATCCTTACTGTAAAGAAGTGTTTCACAGAATCACAGAATATTAGGGGCTGGTAGGGACCTTGATAGGTCTTCTAGTTCAACACCCCTACCAGAGCAGGATCACCTATACCAGATCACACAGGAGTGCATCCAGTGGGTCTTGAATACCTCCAGAGAGGGAGAATCCCTAAATCCTTCTGGGCAGCCTGAATGAAGTCACCCCTCAGTCTCCTCCTCTCCAAACTAAAGAGACCCTGTTCCCTCAGTCTCTCCTCGTAAGGAAGATGTTCCACTTCTTTATTATTATTTTTTTTGGCTCTGCACTGGCCTCTTTCAAGAAGTTCCCTGTCCTTCTTGAACTGAAGGCCCCAGAACTGGACACAATATTCCAGATGCAGCCTGGGAGAGAACCAGGCAGAGAACAGGAGGAGGAAAACCTCTCTCAACCTACTAACCACAACCCTTCTAATCCACCCCAGAATGGCATTGGCCTTCTTGGCCACAAGAGCACATTGCTGACTCACAGTCAACCTTGCACCCACTAGGACCCCCAGGTCATTTTCCTCTTCACTGCTCTCCAACCAGTCAGTCCCCAACCTATACTGATACATGGGGTTATTCTTTCCCAGGTGCAAGACTCTACACTTGCCCTTGTGTGGTGGGTTGAAATCACCCCCCAACTAATTTGAGAGAATTACCCAGGCTATCTCAGTGGATGGAAGCAAATGAAGCTATATTTATAAGCAAAACTACAATATGGAAAAACTAAATGCAATAAGTATGTAAAAAATACGCAATATATACCTGTCTTTACAGTTTATAAGAAACACGAGAATCCCTGTGGACAAAACCAGGGGCCTACCAAGAGCTTCCCCCCTCTTTCCCTGGTAATTTATTTACATTCTAACACTTTCTACTCGATCTGTGGAAAATTTCCCAGGCATCAGCTTAAAATTGTCACACCCTGTTTCCTCATGTTGAGGTGGTGTTAACTACATGCTAGTCTTCTGAAAAACACTTGCCAGTCCAGTCTTTTTAATTTCTGATATGAATCACTGAGACTGTATTAAAAATACATAATGAATCCTCTTTTGTGATCTTGAAAGTCTGGCTCCTTCTCAGCTTTGTTCTTGTAGTCTCAGTAGTATTTCTACATATGCAAATTACATACAATGGTTTTAACTTCACAATTTCATTGTAAAACTGCAGGTAATCACAGATTGTGATTTCCTGCGTTTGTTCAACTCATCAGATCAAGAAGCTGTGAAACAGTAACACTGTATCATGAATTTTTTAAAGTAAACTAGTATTTGAAATTGTAAGCAGATTTATTTTTTAAAATTCATTCCCAATTTAGATTAAACAAATTCTTTAAAATAGCATATGGACTTCAATGAAAGGAAGAAGTAGAAGGAGCATAACATTACTAATAATAAGGGTTAAAGGAGAGTGATTATGTAAGAGCAAATACTTGGTGTGGCTGATTATAATCAGGAAAGTGTACAAGATTTTGCAAAACATTGGGTGTAGGTTACAGATCAGCAGGAGAATAAGCTAGACAGCTACAATACTATTGTGTTGACCAAAGCAACCAGTTGCAGACCCTTTCTTATGCTCATCACTACTCACTTTAAACTAATTTCATAGGTTATCTTTGTTTGGTTTTGATAATGAAGCATTGCCAATCCTAATTATTAATAAATTGTGACCTCAGCAACATGAGACGATTTTTCTAAAATGCCGCATTTGAGATAGGTGGTTTTCATAGAGATTTTATTTGTGTGTGAGTCTGGTTTGGTTTGGTTTGGGTTTTGTGTGTGTTAGTACTTGAAGAGCCCCATTTTCAAGCATTCTCATTTACAATGTGGATTAGAAATTTATTTATTTTTAAATCAGAGATTGCTGTCATCACATGACTCCAACAACTGAGTCTATTAGAAAAACATCACATATCATGAAACTAGTAAAAATATTATTCAAGTTGACACAGTACTCTTGTTTATTTTATTTCCAAAAACATGATTAAAACTGACTGTTAATCAAAATAAATGACAAGTGTTTGTATATGATCTCATTCGCCCCCAGGACATTCAGGCAGAAACAGGCAGAGTGGCTGGAGACTGGTCAATAGTAGGCTGAACATGAGCCAGCAGTGTGCCCAGGTGGCTCAGAAGGCCAATGGCATCCTTGCCTATATCAGGAATGGTGTGGCCAGCAGGAACAGGGAGGTCATGGTGCCCCTGTACTCAGCACTGGTTAGGCCACACCTTGAGTCCTGTGTCCAGTTCTGGGCCCCTCAGTTTAAGAAAGATGCTGAGTTGCTGGAATGTGTCCAGGGAAGGGCAAGAAAGATGGTGGGTGAAGGGTTTGGAGCACAAGCCCTATTGGGAGAGGCTGAGGGAGCTGGGGTTGCTTAGCCTGGAGAAGAGGAGGCTCAGGGGAGATCTTATTGCTCCCTACAACTACCTGAAGGGAGGTTGTAGCCAGGTGGGGGCTGGTTTCTTCTCCCAGGCAACCACTAACAGAACATGATAGAGAGCGGCTTGGCCAGCTTATCTGCCAGCTCTCTTGTTACATTAGGATGGATCCCATCCAGTCCCATAGACCTGTGGGGATCCAAGTAGCTAAGCAGGTCTCTAGCTACTTCCTCCCGGATTACAGGGGAACTATACTGCCCCCCGACTCCATCTGCCAGCTCAGGAGGCCAGTTGTCTGGAAGACAACCTGTCCTGCTATTGAAAATTGAGGCCAAGAAGGCATTAAGTACCTTTGCCTTTCCTCATCTTTAGTTACAATATTCCCCTCCATGTCCACTAAGGAGTGGAAGTTGTCCTTGCCTCTCCTTTTGCCATCAATATATTTGTAGAAGAGGAGACTCAGGGGAGACCTTATTGCTGTCTAAAACTACCTTAAGGGAGGTTGTAGACCGGCAGAGGTTGGTCTCTTCTCCCAGGCAACCAGTACCAGAACAAGAGGACAGAGTTTCAGGATGCACCAGGGGAGGTTTAGGCTGGAGGTTAGGAGGAAGTTTTACACAGAGAGAGTGATTGCCCATTGGAATGGGCTGCCCAGGGAGGTGGTGGAGTCACCTTCATTGGAGGTGTTCAGGAGGAGACTTGATGGGGTGCTTGGTTTCATGGTTTAGTTGATTAGGTGGTGTTAGATGATAGGCTAGACATGATGATCTTGAAGTTCTCTTCCAACCTGGTCTGGTCTATTCTATTCTATTCTATTCTATTCTATTCTATTCTATTCTATTCTATTCTATTCTATTCTATTCTATTCTATTCTATTCTATTCTATTCTGCTCTGCTCTGCTCTGCTCTGGTCTACTCTATTCTATGATACACAGTCAGTGGCTGCCTGTGTTCTCCTTATAGCTTTAAGTGGTGTCCTGAGAAAGGCAGGATGCCTGCTAGGTCTTCTTCATAGGACCATTAGTGTGTAATGAGACATTTCTCACTAGACAGTCTAAATGAAGTTACTGAGATTTCATCTCAGTATAGACTTTGTGACAGTTTAGGCTGTGCCTTTAAGCTAGGAGCTACAGCTGGTGTAAAAAGGAAAACAAAGATTGTTGTAAACGAATTACATTGGTCAAATGAGTGGGATGCAGTTTTACAATTCTATTCTATTCTATTCTATTCTATTCTATTCTATTCTATTCTATTCTATTCTATTCTATTCTATTCTATTCTATTCTATTCTATTCCAACTCAGGCTGCCCTGTTTCTTAGACCAACCACATCCGAATACCACTGGCCTTCTTGGCCACAAAAGCACACTGCTGGCTTAAGGTTGTCTTGTTCTCCAACAAGACTGCCAGGTCCATCTCATGGAACTTCTTTCCAGTATGTCAGAACTTCACCTGTACTGGTGTATAGGGCTATTCCTTGTTGCCCTTCATTACAATTCTCCCTGCCCAACTCTCCAGCCTGTTCGGGTCTCACTGAATAGAAGCACAACCTTATGGCGTGTCAGCCACCCCTTCCAGGTTTGTATCATCAGTGAACTGGCTGTCCCTTCATCCAGGTCATTGATGAAGATGTTGAACGAGACTGGTCCAAGTACTGACACCCAGGGAAAACTACTACAGGCCTTCAACTAGATTCCAGGCCACTGATCACAATTAAGGAACATGCATAGTTTTTTTAAGGTATTCCAATGCTGTTCCTAAAAACTAATAATTCTCAGCCTTATGTGCGATGACCAGCTCATGAAAAAAAGGTTTAAGAGCAGATTAAACTATAGTTATGTGTCTGATACAAGGAGTCCTCCAACTTGAGGATGGTGCTCCCCACTCATCTGTAAACCCTTAGCTTCTACTTATCCACTAACCCTGTGCTGCATACCTCTAGAAAGCATGCTTCTAAAACTGAGTGCACACTGTCATTATTTCCTATGCCTTTTAGACCATATCAGCTACTGTCAGCATCAAGGACCTAGTTTTCAGGTTTTCTCAGGTTGCCTAAATACAGCCAGCAGGAAAGAGAAACTTGAAAATGTGCACTAACTAAACATGCTTTAAGGAGCAAAAATAGCATTCTGAATGATGCATGATAATTTCTGGAGCACAGATGTCAAATAGTTTCCTTGTGAAATTCCTTCCTGTGCAGACAACCAGTATCAGCTTTATGAAAAATGCAAAACCTCTCAGAATACAGTAAAATAAATTTAGGTGCTGCCTAAACTCTGTTCCAGACCTTTGTGTGGGAAAGAGTTGCATCCCAGATGCTATTGCTATAATCTGGATGTGGGCAGACAAAACAACAAAAAAATGACTGGAAATGCTTTGTTCTTGGTAGGATAATGTGGCGGGGGGGGGGCGGGGGAGGGCAGGGGGAAAGGAATTGGAATACTGACATACAATAAAAGAAATCAAACAAACAGTGAATTCCAAACCTCAGCATTTATTCAAACAGAAAATAACTGGGAAAGAGTATGCCCAGCACAATGTGGCACTTGACCACAGGGGGAGATGGGACATGAGCCATTAAACAAAGGAGGCAATAAACTTGTTACTCGTGAATGAGTTCCACCCAAGTAGGGAGAAGCTGCTTCTGTAAATTAGCTGGTAAAACTGTGAGGCTTCTTGTGTGCCTGGCATGGCAAGAGGCTGATGCTGGTTGCCATCAGGGATGCCATGATCTCTTGATGGCTGGTCTCGCTTCAGAAGAGTGGCAGGCATTACAATGCATTTCACCAAAGGGCTCTTGCACCTTCCTGGGTAAACTGAGGCATGGCATGAACTCCAGTTGCAAGGCAAGCAAGGCTTGGCTCCTAATGCATATGGCTTCTCATGCTTGCAGTAAGTAGGGCTTGTGACTTCTATTCCAGGTCTTGGACAAGCGAGTCAAGACAAGGTAACCCAAGGCAAGGCGACCCAAGGCAAGATGAAGCAAATACAGTTTATCCTACATTTATCACTTGCCTGAGATTCAATTTGGGCCAACAGGGTAACTGAATCCACCAAACAGTTAGCCAATGAAATGGGATTTTTCCAGGATGTGGCCATAAAAGGCAAAGACATAGGCCTTGTCTAGGAGAATCATGGGCAGTGCATGTGCTCTTACCCTAAAGGGAGACTTTGTTAACCAGACTTTTTGATGCCTTTTGTTTTGTCCCTTTTCCCATGTTTCTCCGGACTCCTGCAGGAGGGAGGAGGGAGAAGGGGACCATGTCTAGACATACCAGGGCCTGTCTGTGTTTTGTGCTGGGCCCATTTGACCCTACCACCACAGGGACCCTGAGATTCTTTAATGCTGGGAATTCTACAATGCAGCAATAAAGAACTTCTGGGGAGAACTGAGATTCTCTGCATTTATGGAATCTCCTTGCTGTTTGGCAGCGGGGTTCATGCTTTCATGCATCACCCAATTGGGCCCAAACCAAGTAGAAAAACAACACTGGTGATCCACTTGTTTCTTGCTTCAGAGGGGATTATACACACCCTCCAATATTAGCTGGAATTAAAAAAAAACAAACATAATTGAGTAGTTTAAGTAGCTTAAACAGTACATTTTTAAATCCCATCAACAAAGTATCAGATCAAAATGGCTTACAAATGGATTTATATACATGTTGCTATATATTTATGGAATCAGAATTAATCACATGATTGAGAACTAAATTTATATTCACAGTTATGTCACTGAGATACTGATAAAAAAATATGTTGATATATGCTGATGGAAAGTATGATGCTGTTTTGCATTTGTTTTGCATTTGTAAGAGACACAAGGATAATTTCTATATTAATATTTATCATTTTTAATTACTTGAATTGGTTATGTCTGGCTATCAGGGGAAAAAAAAATGGAGGAAGGTGAAGTGTGAAAAGGCTCTGTTGTCTGGCATAATTAAGTCAACAGTCTGCTGGTCTGCTTCCAGGCACTTTGACAACTGTTCTCTCACTGCCACCACTAAATTAATAGGATTGTGCTTTTCCCAAGGGACATTGTATGCAGAATGAGAAATCTCTTGTCCCTTGGTCTCTGCTGGTGAAGTGGTGATGGGCAGTAATTCTGGAAAGATAGGACCTGTCAGGTCATTTGCTCTATTATATTTGGACTATTCACACTGTTATATTTAGATGTGATAACACTTACATCCTTTATCATCAGGGGTTTATTGTATCCAAATTGTTAGCTTTATCTCTAAGGTAATAGAAGCTGTAAAGTGATTTTATTTATTTGTTTGTGTTTGGTTTGTTTTTTCCCCCACAAAACAAGAGAAGCAAAGAGTCTTTCTAGGCATTTGCAAGTTGTAGTAAGTGCTGTTGCTGCTTGAGATTCATAAGGGTTTTACACAGGCTCATAAGATTTAATAAAATCCTTTTATCCCTGGAGCTTTGTTTCCCTCAGCTTTGTTTTTAAATTAATCCAAGTACTATGAGCTTTCACCTGTTTGTTTGGGGTTTTTTGTTGCTGCTTTGGTTTTGTTTGTTTGTTTGGTTTGGTTTTGGTTTGGTTTGTTTCTGTTTGTTTATTTCTTTTGTTTGTCTTGGGCTTTTTGGGGGTGATGATTTTGGGTTCATTTCTTTCTTTTTAACTCAGAATCGTACAAACACTAGCGTTTGTGATCAGT
The DNA here is from genome assembly GCA_033816785.1 of Picus viridis. Lineage (NCBI taxonomy): Eukaryota > Metazoa > Chordata > Aves > Piciformes > Picidae > Picus > Picus viridis. The sequence goes on from CM066566.1 coordinate 54,404,138, forward strand.
TAACTGGAAAACTATGGAAGACTTTAAATTTAGATTCACAAATTCCTTGAATCATACAGAGTCATAATTTTCACATTTAAGAATAAATCAATTATTGGATGAAAGCATTGCCAATTTTTGTTACAAGTTTCTGCCTTAAAAGATGTGCACTTGAACAACTAATAGTTGGCTAACTGGAGGATAATTGTTTATTATACACTGGCAATCAGTGCTGGTCAGTGATATGGTTTTGGAAGTGTGGTGGTTTGAGCCTTAACTGGGAGTTAAGAGCTCAGGTGGGGGCAAGGCTGAGAATCTCTCCCCCACTCCCCCTCCTCCCTCCCAACAGAGAGAGGAGAAAAGGAAGGAGCAAATTCACCAAACAATAATTTGGAGTCGGCTTGGAAGTAGAGAGGTAAAGAGTTGTCTTTAAACAATATATATATATATATATATATAAAAAACAATAACAGGAAAAGGTTCACAAGGGCAAGGAACAAGGATGGATGGGAGGGGGACAAAAAACAAGAGAATAATACAAAATCAGTCTTTCTCTGAGGAAGCGTGGAGGCAGCAGGGAGAAGGATCAGGTCCGACCACATGGCAGAGGAGCAGGAGGGCAGCTGCAGTAGCTCTCATCCAGCAGAGGCAGGAGCCAGAGAAGAAGTGCCAACAGCTATGATGTCCTGCTTTCTATACCCTATCTGGGCAGGGAGGGGGAGTGGAACAGACTCAGCTTCCCAGGTGAAAAATACCCTGCAGGGAGTGAAAAGTACCTGCAAGTCCTCCACCCTGCTTTGTTCTTTTGTTTTCAGAAAAGGGTGTTAACCCACCACAGAAAGAAATAGTGAAAAGAGGGAGAAAGAAAAAAGATAAATTAACTTTTTTCCTAAATGTCAATATTAGTTAGCAATGGCAGTTGTCCTGTGTTACTTTTGTAAGACTCCACTCCCCACCTGGAACAGCACTAAGTACACTTCACTAATGATGGAATAGTACTGCTCCTGCACCTTTTAAAAAAAAGAAGTCAGAGAAAAAGGAGTAGAATGATGTCTCTTTTTTTTAGAAAAAGAGTTTTGAATTACATACAATTTCTTGTACTGCTTTTTAAGACTTATTTATTACTCCCCAGCAATAATTATGCTCCAGAAAATATTTAATCAGGGAAGCAAAATACTATGTATTTATCAAAACATAATTTAATGTACAAGCCCATCTAATCAATAAGAAAATTAAAAGCGCAACAAAACTCCATTGGCCAGCCATCATATGCAACTATGATGTTGTATCATGATAGACAGTCTAATAAAATCTTCAAAACTTCCATTCACATTTTAAAAAAAATTGTGTTCCATCTATGAGAATTCCAAGTTAATCACATAATACAATTCATCCTGTTTATTTTATTATGGTGAATAGAAACACACTCTAAATAATTATGGGATCTCATGGAAAGCTTGCATGGAGGATAAAGGAGTGAGCAAGTGCTGGGAGTTTTTCAGTGCTGGAAGTTTTTCAGTAACACCGAACTGAACACTGAACACAGAACCAGCTCATCCCCTCTAAAGACAAAAGAAGTAGGTGGGACAAGAGAGCCCCCTTAGATTAACTGCAAACTTCTGAGCCTGCTCAGAACCAAAAGTAAAACATACCACAGACAGAACAATGGAACATCACTTGTTAAAGATTACAGGCACGTTAACAGGGTATACAGCAATATATTTAGGAAAGCAAAAGCTCTGCTTGAACTGAAATTATCAAGAGATGTCATAGACTTAAAAAAAAAAAAGTTCTTAGATACGTTAACAACAAGCAGAAACACAGAGAGTATAGGCCCACTAATAAACAGGAAATATGAACTAGTCACCAACAGCACTGAAAAGGCAGAGGTCCTCAACATCTTTTTCACCTTTGTCTTTATCAACACTGTTGGATTCCAGGCCATGAGACCAGACCTCAGGGGAAAGGTTCATGGCAAGTGGTTTAGTACCTAAGGAGTCAGTGAGTCAGACACCAAAATGGATAGAAATGATTGGCAATTCATTGATCAAAAGTTAGTGCAGATCAATTTCTTCATACAGTGGTTCTTAAGGCAGGTGAGGCAATTACCTAGTACATGCCAGAGCAAGAGAAAATGTGAGACAATGAGTGAGAGACAAGAGTGAGGAAAAGAGTGAGGACATTGTTGTTCCATGAAGAACTTGCTGTCCACCAGCACTCCAAGGTCTCTCTTCATGGAGCTGTTTTCCATCAGGGCAGCCCCTAACCTGTACTGGTGCATGTTGTTATTCCTCCCCAGATGCAGGACCCTGCACTTGCCCTTATTGAACTTTATGAGGTTTGCCTGCACCCAGCTCTCCAGCCTGTCCAGATTGGATGGCAGCACAGCCCGATGGGGTGTCAGCCAACCCCTCCAGTTTTGTATCATCAGTGAACTTGCTGAGGGTACTCTCAATCCCCTCATCCAGGTCATTAAAGATATTGAACAAAACTGGACCCAGTATTGATCCCTGGGGAACACCACTGGCCACAGGCCTCCATGTTGACTCTGCGCCACTAATGCTAACACTGAACTCTGCTGTTGAGCCAGGTTTCAATCCACCTCACTGAGCAGCCATCTATGCCACATCTCCTGAGCTTTTCTATGAGGATGTTAATGGAGACAGTATCAAAAGCTTTACCAAAACCAAGATACATGACATCTACTGCTCTTCCCTCATGTACCCATTTGGTTGTAATTTCATAGAAGGCTATCAGATTAGTCAGGCAGGGTCTCCCCTTGGTAAGTCTATGCTGACTACTCCTGATAACCTTCTTGTCTTCCACGTGGTTAGAGATGACCTCCAGGATGAGCTGCCCCATCATCTTTCCAGAGATGGAGGGGAGGCTGACTCTTCTGTAGTTGCCTGGGTCCTCCTTCCTGCCTTTTTTGAAGACTGGAGTGACATTTGCTTTCTGCTTTTATTCATTCTGCTTTTATTCTCTGCTTTAACCATTTGAAATATTAATATTATTCTTCTTTACTTTATTTTCCTATGAACACCTTTTTAATGTAAATATTTTATAATTGATGATTATCATGAAAATACACTCTATCAGACATTTGATATGGTGCATGGCAATAGTACGACTAACAATTCAGACAAAAATCTGTATCTCATAGAAATTCATGCTAATAATATGACAATAAAATTAAAGATATTTTGTCCAGAACACTATTTTTCTAATATAAGTTTAAATCCAGGTTGGCATTGCCTTCTTTTCATTCAGAAAAAAATTATTTAAGAATCCAGTAAGTGGCTTTCAGTGAACTCAGTTAGAAGTGAGTCTAATCTATTTACTTTCAATGTTTCAGAACTGAGAAGGTCCTTGTTTTCACTCCTTCACTACTGAAGAAAGATTTGCAAGGGAATGCTAAACTGTGAACACATCTCAAAAGATTACCTTAAGATCAGGAGTCATAAACCCAGGGTGGGCATAGCAGATAATCACTGTTTTGTTGTTTTCTTTTGCTCAGAGTTCTGTGGCAAGCTGACTGGTGTGCAAGGTGATTTGAATGTAAGGGGTGTCAGAGAACGTAAGACACAGCTAAAACTGAATATGAAGCACAGCATTATCCTCAGAAAATGCAGCATGGGTGATATTGTAGCTGATCAGAATTACACCTGGCAAAGTTTAGTATTTTTCTCTTCTTTGACCTTAGTCGGGATTTCAGAGCTGATGTGATTTTCAGTGCTGGCAGCAAAATACAGATTGTGTCATCATGGAAGTTCATTTCCTGACTTGGCTCTCCAAAGAGGTCAAGAAATTGAATGACAGTCTCTGCCAGGATCCAGTGGCATTCTGTGGGAAAAAATGGTATTTAAGTCCTCAAGGCAGAATTTTATCAGAGACTCTTAATTTGCCTGCAGGCAAACTAAAGGCTCACAGAAGCTTGGGTTACAGCTGGTTTATGGTGATGTGCTGTTCTATTTATAAGCTGCTCATTTCAGCCAATGAGAAGAAACTTTTGCTGAATGGGGAAGTATTTGCAACCAGACACAATTATTTTAACAGAGCATTAATAATGAAAAATCATGGGAGCTTGGAGCCTTACTCCTTAAGAATACTGACATTATATAATGTTAATAATGTTGTTTTCCAGGCTAACGCTATTATGTCAGAGCATACCTAATATGTGCAATTTGAAACCTGCTATTTATTTATCATTTGCATCAAACCCAAAAGAAAAACAAAAAGCATCCATAAGATTAATTCAGGTTCACCATGTAAGAAATAAATGACATGTGCATATTTTAAAAAATTCTAGGAAGAGCTGTTCAAACTTAACTATGAAGAAATTATGAAAACTAGTCATGGAAAATGTTGCACCCATTCAGAAAAGGCTTTTACAGTATTTCAGATATAATTTGATGTCTTCATAATAGTAAACCACCAGGTCTGCGATGTGTTCTTAGCTGCTAGGATATGTGATAAGCTCCCTGTTTAGCTGTGGACTCTTCATTTGTCTTCTCTGTGATTTTTTCAGGGATAGCCACCCATAGGAGAAGTGTGCTTTGGTTTTGATAACACTAGCATCTCCCTCCATCACAAAAATACAGAAATAGCTGGGCCTCAGCAGAAGAAACTGGCAAAAGCTGGAAGGCTCTTATGGGCTCTGACCACTGCAATCTTCTCCTTTCAGTGTCAGTAACCATCAAGATTGACCTCGCATGCACCTTTTGAGAACTATCTCACACTTAATTTGACCATGAATTAAGAAATTCTATCACAGTTTTCATTAAATTCTTGAAACATGTCCCAAAATACTTTCCAGTCCAGTAAACTCAGATCTGAAATTGGAACACTGGTCTGAGGAACGGAAGAGTTATTCTTCTTACTGAATTGTCAGTAAAATACAGGGCACCAGGGTTTCTGTAAAGTCTAAAATGATGTCAAAATTCTGCTTCCACCATTCTGGTTGTATAGCCTTTTAGGCTACGAAGACCGTGGCAGTTTCTATATTTGAATATGAGTCCTAGTGAGTAAAGTAGAACAAAAAACTTTTATAATTTAAGGGGACATGACAAATGGAAGAAAGCCGTTTCCTCCATCTTTGGTGTACCATGTAACAGTTTTCTGAAATTAGACTTTGCCAACCATATGCTTATGTAAGAATAGTTTACATATCGTGAATAGAACTCATATCTGTAGCAGCATTGTGCTTTTTCTAATGCATTTTGTACTATTTGAGTGGGCATCAAGAATACAGAAGAGTTGGTTTTATCTAATAACCTTAAAGACACACACATGCTTATTTACTTTGTGCTATCTTGGTACTTTAGGAAGATACTAGCTACAAAGGAAAGAGTATTCTGAAAACAAGGTGCTTGGAAAACACTTCAGGAAATAACATTTTATAGAATTTGCATAAGGTTGCAAAGCTTGCTATCAGTCAGACAGATTAACTATTACTTTCGAAAGCAAATAACTTTCATCTGGATTTAAATGATCAGAGTTGATTTAATTACATGTACATGACATAATTGAAGTATGTTGCACAGCCTCTTGTTATTCATTATTGTAATAAGCAAAAGTGTTTTAGCTATGCAAATTAACTGTAGTTAAATATAATCAATTTCAAGTATAAAAAAGAGTCAGTGTTGCTTTATTTTTCAGAACAACTGCCCTTTCTTATCTTTGGAAAATAGAAATTATATAAAACATCCATTTTTACAATAGTATTTTTTAAAAATGCAAACAAATCAAAAGGAGGAAAATAGCATATTTTAAATTTTTTAAAAGTTTTATTTCAGTCTAATAAATACTACATAATATTAAGTGCTAATTCTGCTAACCCTCCTTTAAGACAAAAGAATCTCTTGTATTCAGGAAAAGGTAACCTAAGATACTGCTGTATAAACTCTAGGTTTATGCTGGTTCATAAATTTACAAGAAAAATGAACATATTTCCAAATTACACCATTTAAAATTTATAACTATATAAAATATAGAGTATGTATGATATTGGCTTTATGACATACAGTATAATTTAAACATAAATGTTATTATGGTTGTCCCACATTATTTCAGCATTGTTATTTATGACAAGTGAAATCTGTTATCCCCTCCATTGACCAAAGAAAGAAACAAACAAAATCCTCAATGAGAATTTTGCAGCAAAGTCATAAGCTTTGGTTATGAGCTTAAGGTTCTAGGAATAGGAAGCTAAACATTTATACAGTTAAATGAAGGATTGGAGAAAGATATTTTCATTTTCATTTGAATGGAATTGAGGGTCTTCATTATCTGAGAATGTAATACTGTATATGTTTTAGCAAGATAATCTTTGCTTTTGTATGTATAGTGTAGAGATCACTTATTAAACAGTGTTCTATCAGACTTTAATTTAAGGAAATAATCAAATAACTTGATGTTTTAGAATAGTTTCCTTTTCCCTATTGTTATCCACTCTACTTCTTGTATTGCCTCACCTTTTACCTTTCTTCTACCCTCAAATTGATTTCTTAATTCTTCAGCCTGTCAGCAAGGTGTGAAATCAATAACATGGATGGTTTATAAGCTAAAATTATTGAAAGCTGCTGAATAATCATATATATATATATATATATATATATATATATATATATATATATAAACACTTCGGTGCTCACTAGATTGATCTTATTCTTTTATATATTTTGCACTGCTTATTAAGTTACCTCAAAACAAGAAGGAAAACCAAACCCAAACCCCATCCTTTAGCCAGGCACTAATTACTGTCTGTCTCCACAGTGACACCTACAGGATGCTCTCTATTCCAATGACTCATTCATGTCACTGACTCATCGCTAGGGCTGTGACAGTTTATTGCTGCACTTCAGTGATTATTTAACCACTTTGGAGTCTTACTATCACTTGTTGATTTCTCAGATAATAAAAAGAAACCAGTGTTTCAAATCTAAGCAAGTAAGGATATTTTTGAAGGCTGCAATGTGCTTTCTTTGGCCAAAACAAGAGCATGTTAAGATTTGGGTTACTTCCTGCCACATTTTGGCTAGAATATGTCAAAAGGCAGCCAAGATTTTTTATATGGAATATTATAATTAGATGCTAATTACATTCCACTAATTACATTTGAGTAGGCACCCAAGGATGATTCATGTTTAATGATTCTGCAGGCATCCTTGCTGTGACACATTTTTCCAGATTCCTTAAAACCACCGTCATTGTCATTAATATGCATAGCTATGTTGAACATAAGTCTTTATAATTAATTACTAGACTGGAGTCCTAAGGAAGTTGGCAAAAACTGCCACAATCCTTATTTAAAAAAAACAACACATAGATATGTGTGAACTCTAGTAAATGTACAACACATGTCAGAAGCAAAGCTATTCCATTCACAGATTGGAAACAAAAGAAGTTTATTGTGTGAGACAAAATTTAAAATTAATCTGGGAAGTCAAACAGGTAAAAGAATTATCTGGATTATAAAAATTTGAGGTTTTTCTGCTCAGTTAAAAGCTTATATATTCATATGTTGTTGGGTTTGCTTCCCCCTCCCCCCCCATTCTGTATTTTTCAAAATTTCTATATCTGTACATCAACATATCTCTTTAGCAAGATTAATATACTTCTTGAAGTCTGTGATGGTTTAACCCACACACTTCAACAAAAGCTCAGCTGAACTCAGTTGGGGAAGCAAAATGGAAAGAAGCTGTATTTTACAAACAATAATGGAATGTAATGAATATGTACAAAAATATACAGTATTTACAATATTACACAAGTATTTACAAAAAGCAAAGAGCACAGAAATACACCTTAGGCAGGAGGATTCCCCAACATCTCCCGCCCTTTTCCCTCTAGTTAATTAGAAGAAAAGTGAAAGGAGAAATGTTAGAGGGATTTTTAGTTAGCTCAAAGTGTCATTAAGAAGTTACTGTTGCTTATCTCAAAGTTGTTACATGATAAGAGGTGTCTCTCTCTGTCCAGAACAGCAGCATGCATGCCAGCAGAAAGAGAGGAGTGAACGGAACAAGAAAAGAATGTAAGGTTGTAAAACTACATCCCACTCATTTGACCAATGTAATTCGTTTACAACAATCTTTGTTTTCCTTTTACACCAGCTGTAGCTCCTAGCTTAAAGGCACAGCCTAAACTGTCACAAAGTCTATACTGAGATGAAATCTCAGTAACTTCATTTAGACTGTCTAGTGAGAAATGTCTCATTACACACTAATGGTCCTATGAAGAAGACCTAGCAGGCATCCTGCCTTTCTCAGGACACCACTTAAAGCTATAAGGAGAACACAGGCAGCCACTGACTGTGTATCATAGAATAGAATAGAATAGAATAGAATAGAATAGAATAGAATAGAATAGAATAGAATAGACCAGGTTGGAAGAGACCTTTGAGATCATCATGTCCAACCTATCATCCAACACCATCTAATCAACTAAACCATGGCACCAAGTACCCCATCAAGTCTCCTCCTAAACACCTCCAGTGATGGTGACTCCACCACCTCCCTGGGCAGCCCATTCCAATGGGCAGTCTCTCTCTCTATGAAGAATTTCTTCCTAACGTCCAGCCTAACCCCTCCCCTGGCACAGCTTGAGACTGTGTCCTCTTGTTCTGGTGCTGGTTGCCTGGGAGAAGAGACCAGCCCCCACCTGGCTACAATCTCCTTCAGGTAGTTGTAGAGAGCAATAAGGTCTCCCCTGAGCCTCCTCTGGGCTAGAAGGGACCTCCAAAGGTCATGTAGTCTGACCTCCCTGCAGTCAGAAGGGACATCCTCAACTAGACCAAGTTGCCCAGAGCATCCTCAAGCCTCACAAGGTTCATCTTGCTGTTAGTCACCTCTGCTAGGAAACAGTTGTGATAAATACTGGAAGTTGGTATAAATACTGGAAGGTGTGAAAAATACTGAATCAGGTTGCCCAGGGATGTGGCTAAGGTCCCATCTCTGGAGACATTCAAGATCAGACTCAGTGGGGCCCTGGGCAGCCCAATCTAGTTGGAGGTATCCCTGGTCACTGAAGGGGGTTTGGGCAAGGTGACCTTTGAGAGTCAGTTCCAACCTGATGTAGTATGTGAATCTGTGATGGCACCTTGAATTTCAGATCATTCAGAGAATGCAAGCTGCTCTCTCTCTAAAGTAATTGATATAACTCTCTTGGTTTGTCAAGGTCATGCTTACAGTTTGTGCTCTGTTGCCTTTCTCTTTTTGAAATTATTCTCACATTCCTCTCTACAGAGTAGGACAACATTAAAAACCAAGTAATTTGTCCTTCACCCTGCCCACTACATTCCAAAGAGTACATGCAGAGCAGATTAACTCACTGTTTTGTGAGGTTAAAAGGATGCATGTGAAAATTGTCAACGTGAAAAGGGAATTAGCCTCAAATTGCTTTCCTACCCAAGTGGTCTTACTGATGGGAACAGTAGATCAGTTGCCTCTGTTATTCTGCTTAATCATAAAGAAGCAAGTAAATTTTACATCCACTTTGAAACATGAATTTTAAGGAATCTGTACAACCTCTTTTTGGTAACATCACTTGGGCAATAGATGAGTGAGAGCCCAAACACTGCATCTGTGTGCAACACCCAGTCCTATCCATTCTGAGAGGGTATCTGCCCTTCTGGTAAGATGGTGAAATTTGCTTAGGGTGGTGTGATGGTTCAGGCTGGGTGCCTCCCTCTGTGTCCACATAAGACACACCTGCGGTGTCCAGACGGTCCAGTCCAGTGGGTGGACACAGGAAGCTGCGTATTTCATCCCATAATGTCCTTCTCCCTACAAAAACCACCTGCAGGGCCCTGCACTTCCTCTTTCTTTTCTCAGTGCTCCTATGGAGATGGTCCCTATCTGGTAATGGAGGGGAGTCATCTTCGAGGCCTCTTGGGGCCTGGCTAGGCCCAAGGCTGGGAGGAGAAGGGGGAAGGGCAATCTCAGATCTGGCCGTCAGTGATTAGCCTAACAGTGGAAGAGGGGGAGGGAAGAAAGAGCCCTGGGGGTTTTGGGTGTACCCTCAGGTGGGGAGAAGGAAGTGTTGGGATGCTTTGGAATCTCTCTTTTGTCACTGTCCTTGTGGTTTCCTGTAAAATATTCTCTGCTTCTCCATTTAAAGTTTCCACCACTTTTGCAATCCATTTGTCTGAGTTTCTTTTTCTTTTTTTTTTCTGCCTGTGGTGGGAGGGAAGGAAGGATCTGCCCTTCAACCCACCACAGGTGGTTGTCAAGGAGGGAAAACATGAAGTTGCAAGGAGAGGCCTTGAAATGAGAAGAGGTCATTCATCCCAGTGTGGTGAGAGGCCCTTATGTGGCCACCCTTGGGGAACAGGGACCCCATGGATGGACTGTGGTGAAGGCACATTTTGCCCAGATACTAGATCTGGCCCCAGCATGTGGATAGGTCTCCCCTCCTTCAGGAGGCGGACCATTACCAAGTATGGGCAGAATTCCAGCTTCACGCTTTCTATAGGCTGAAGCCAGTTGTCTATCAGAGTGCCCATTGGTCAAACCCAGCCTCGAGGAACCTATAAATATTACCCCTGTTGGTAAACAAGTTGCCTCCACTTTACTTTGCCTCTGTACTTGCTTGAGAGAGCAGCTCTCGAGCCACCGCCTCTGCCGTTGAGCTTGTTGTTAGCTTCTACCATACATGCACGCATACTGAAGCCTCTGCATCGTGAGAAGCACTTTGATCGTGAGGATCAGCCCAGAGGAGGACCTTCGCTGAGCCCGAGAAGCCAGCGTCGCTATAGCCAGTCATATCTTCAGGGGAGCCCATCGTGCTATCGGAGGACTGGACCAGCCCCGAGGGTAAGATCTGCCCAGCTGTCAGGGAGAAGGGACTATCTCAAGCGTCGCGCTGTTCCTTTAAGCCCAGGAACGGAGAAGCTGCATTACTCTCTAAGGCCGTTTGCCACGGGGCTGACGCTATTGTCCGACCGGGAACCTCTGAGCCCGCCTATCGGCAATCGTCGCCTCGCCCTGCTGTGCGAGCCGACTCCCTGGGCCGACCCCAGGGGCCGAACGCGACCAGGAACCAGTCCAGCGGCAGCAGCCAGCCGGACCCCCACCTTGCTACAAACAACAGCTACAGAATATCTTCCACGTGCTTTCCACCCACTAGCACTCAGTTCAAAGTATCCGCGTGTGGCAGAGTAATCGCTGACGCACACAAAGATTGCAATATCGTGTTTTATATTAGCCAAAAGCCGCCCGCGTTCCGCCGAGTCGCCATCTAGTGGCCAAGCGGCGGAACTGCACCCCTGGTTATATGAAACACAGAGATAGTCTGTAGATAGTTTAATCAAGTTCTAATCATAATATTAAGCCATTTATGGAATGTATTTCACGAACGTGCACTAGAACATGTATATAAGTTGTTGATTCATCGGTTATTAATAATTTGATAATAAAATTTCATATTCTCATAATTCATATTTCATATTAATAAATTTAATAACCTCTTCACAACATGGACACAGGACCTGGTGGGAGTTTTTTCACTGCTGCAGAGAGGCAAATTTAAACCAAAATAGATAGAGAAAATTTTCCCCAAAATAAAAATTTCAGACAAGTGAATTTAATGCTAATAGCAACATGGCTATCCCTTGGGCAAAGTCTGGATTTTGTGGGGCTCTCTGTTTTCATCTGTTTCCTGATGATGAAACTAATAGGCTTCTTGGTTTCCTCTAGATGCCCCTCTAAGGTTCTTTCAGTTACCTTGCACTAGGCAGGAAGAATTTAGTTACCTGACTGATGTGGGCAGAGACAACAAATCTCAGCACTCCAGAGTATACAAGGAAAGCTGTTGCACAACAAAGTTTCCACTGGGAATCTGCACCTTTTCCCTGAATATTTTGCAAATCTGAGCTGTATTGTTCTCCTAGGTTTTAAGGAAAAGAATATACTACTCTCCTCCTTCTTTGTACAGGCAATGAAATGTAAACTTCTGCCAAGTGTTGGTATCAAGTACAAGTCTAAACTTACTGTATAAATGTCTGTGAACAAAGAGGAACAAAGAGAAACAAAGATCATGCTGCTGAATGTGCAATAAGGTACCATGCATTTCCCTTATATTATAAACAATGAAAAGAAAAACAAACAAAAAAAAAAAAGAAAATACAGATAAAATGATTGCTGCTTGCAAGAAATCCATAGACACAAAATGGTAAAAGGTAAAGGTAACACTTAGTTCCACTAAAGAGTAGATACAATTAATCAGTGTTTAGAATAAAAACCTTGATGAAACTATGAAGTGAGAAAAAAGAAAATGAAAAACAATTCCCCAAACCTGTATACAAACTCAGAGTATAATTGTTTATATATATATATAAAATTATTATTTTTCCTTTCTAAAAGTTTGGGAACTTCGAGGCATTAGACACAAGATAATTGTGTCAGTTTTAGGCTATGCCTTTACAAATTAGCTGCAGATTTCAAGCAGAAAAGTAGAAAGATATAAATCATTCACTATTGGGTGTAAAAAGGAAAACAAAAGATTATTCTAAACAGATTCATTGGGCAGTTGTTCGATAATATCTTTCACATTTCACTTCCATCCCAATTCCTTCTATTTTCTCCTGTGGTCTTGGCTGTTCTGCTTTGCTGGGGAGAACATAATCACTTCTGGTTGGCCTTGAGAGAAAAATAGGAACTATAACATTGCTTCTTTGAACTAACATTCCTTCCATCTCCTCTTTTCTTCTGTTACAGGAGGGGGGAGGAGGTTTGGGGGAAGTGGAGCAGCTTCCCTGCTTTTCTGGGGAATCCAGAGGGAGGTACAGGGGGATTTCTGTGTGATATTCTAATTGTAAATACCTGTGTAATATTGTAAATACTGTGTATTTTGTGCATATTCATTGTATTCCATTGTGCAGTGTATTTTTTGCTTTGTAAATACAGCTTCCATTTGCTTCCAACTGAGTTAGTTCTGTTTAGTTAATTTCAAACCCACTACAATAATATACATAGCATCGGTTAAAAGCCATTAAAGAAGAAAGAGAAAATATCATTGCTGAGAAGGAAGAACTCTGAATATGAGATGCTTATATAGGTGATTTCATTGTCATTGATGATCTTCTATAGTTGTGCAAAGAAAAGAGAGTGTATGAGACTAGAAACAGGTACTTTGTTATTTCAGATCTCTTCAGCCTGCTGGAGGTACGAAGTACTGCAGACCAAGGAGGACATTTTGACACTTGGCACTGATTGAAAAGGAATTAAACCAATCTGTAACACAGTATATAAATACTGAGTGGAATTTTCAGTAATTCAAAAAATATAAATGACACCTTTAAAACAAAAATGTCTTGACTCGTGTTGTTTCCTTTATCTCTTTTCCTTACTCTTTGCTTCAAGGTGGATAAAGCTATTATGTTGTTTTCCTAGGAGATTTGAATAACCCTTAGGGCTTTTTGTGACTAAGAGTTATTGAAGTATTCTGGCTGTATTCAAGTCAGATTAGTAGTTTGGAGTCTCTGGGAAGAAGACCAAAAATATAAATTGTAATCAATTAACATTTATTACAGACAGCTTGTGGATGCATAAATTTCCACTGCATATTAGACAAGTTAATATTTTTTATGTGTTTATGCTGCTTTATCATGATCTTAATAAAATTGTCCTCAAACCTAATATATACTAAAGTATGGTACTAAATTTATCATCATATAAATATAATATTAATTACTTCATATGTGGCTTCTCCAATCCCACAAAGTTTTACTGTCTCTTATAAATAGGAATGATCCCAACTATGAACCTGTATTTCACATTCACAGGAATACATGGAAATGTCCATTTTGTTTTCAGTTAATTCTCAGTTAATCATCTATTGACCTAAGTACTGTATTTGCTTAGCTGGCATTTGGTGTGTAAATATATTTTTTGAGTGATAAATCAAATTGTTGATCAACTACAAATATAAATGACCAGTCAGTAACATACAAATAAACACAGATTAATGTAATGGGGATCTGGATACCACACCGTGAACTCAAACAAGATTGGATTCATCAACTGCAACCTGATTTTGAATGCCTAAACTGCAGACATTCCATTGACCACAATATTTACTTAACTTTCACAGTCAAGATTTCACTGATGAATTGCTTTCAGATATATCATACACACACAAAAAAAAGGGTAAAGTTTGTTATTTAAAACAAAAATCCTACTAGATCTGCAAAGCATAAAAGATACAGTTTCTTTTAAGTATTAGAAAACAATCCTATTCTTGCTTAGAGTAAGCACTCAATTCCAAAAATTTTGTTCAATTGACTATTACTAGGCTTCAATTCACTATGCAGTAGGCTTTAAATAGTTGGGGTTTTTTTAATCAATTCATCACAAGTTTCTTTGTCCTTACTTTGAAAGATTCATTTTATCAAATAAATAAAAAACCAAACACTATGAAATCCCATGTTGCATAGTATGCCTATGATCCATTGACTTTAAATAATTTACAGTGATTTACACAAGTGGAAGACATGACCATTTCTGATTTATTTTGGCAAAGTCTTTCTATTTCTTGGCACTAATGATGGTCTATGATTACCAGTTAGTAAATCTCTAGCAGTATTGAGAAGGTACTCTGAGCATACACTTTTAAATCACAGCCTAAATGATGACTTGGCTATAGATTTCTAAATTTCTAACCTTCATATATGTAAAAGGTTAACATTTAGAAATGGATATATAGTGATACACTTTGCTAGTAAATTCTTTCTCCTTATTTATTTATTTTTAAAAGTGGATCAAAAAGAGAAGTGTATTTGGGACTTTATTTAAGTTTTTTAATTTAAATGTTTAAAGAAATATACTCCTCTCTTTTTACTTCTAATTGCAATGTATTTTATTTTGCCACAGGAAAAAAATATCTCTATTGTGTTTTCACTTTTTTACTGGAAAAGAAAAATTAAATTTAAGAAATGTTCAGTTTGCCTTTCCCATGTACATTTGGACTGCAGAGCTAGGATAGAAACTCATATACTGGTTTTTGGGTGTTGAGATTTGAAGTCCCTTAGGTTGAGGTAACCTTTTATATACACATCTCTCAAAACTCTTGAGGGTCTGTAATAGCCAGGGATAACTCAGGGCATCTCCTATGGACTTTGTATTGGAAATAGATCACAGCCATCAAGTCTTCTGGAATTCTCTCTGGGGAGATTCAGGCTGGATGTGAGGAAGAAGTTCTTCACCATGAGAGTGGTGAAGCCCTGGAATGGGTTATCCAGGGAGGTGGTTGAGGCCCCGTCCCTGGAGGTGTTTAAGACCAGGCTGGACGAGGCTCTGGCCAGCCTGATCTAGTGTAGGGTGTCCCTGCCCATGGCAGGGGTTGGAACTAGATGATCCTTGTGGTCCCTTCCAACCCTGACTGATTCTATGATTCTATGATTCTATACTCTTTATGATTAGTTGCTTCTACACAGTTCATGTCTGAATCTGTTTTCCAAGAATGAAAAAGAGGAAACGAAGTTCCCATTAGACTCTAGTTTTAGGTGAGTTAAGGTGCTTTTGCCGACTACCTCTTACATGAAAGCAACATTCATCTGAAAATGTAACAACAGTAAATACGAAGCCCTTACTGACTTCATATATGAGATGATATGACTGAAGAGTTTTCTTGAAATGTCCAGGCCATTTTTATAGGAAGATGATCAGAAATATTTAGATACGTAAAAGAATATAAATTTGAAGGTTTTATCACAACTTAAAACTATAAACAAATTTACAAACATTGAATGATAAACAATGCTGATCTCATACTAACTAGACTTCTAACTCTGTTCATTTTGTATTTTCATTTCTAACTTACATCACTTCAACATATAGGGGTATAGGATCCTACGTACTGCCATAGAGCATAAGCGGTCTTGCTACCCATCAGGACCAGCTTCAGAAACATAAGTGTTCATTACAACTAAGTAACCTGCCAAAGATTCATTGAACATTTACACTGAATAAAACTAAAGAGGGTGGTGCCCAAAGCTGTCAATATTATTCTGTGACATGACATTGCCTATAGAAATTATTATGCTTTCAGTACACATAGTTTGTCTGAACTTGAATATATTAAAGACATCTTTGCCACAGTATCACAGTATCACAGTGTCACTAAGGTTGGAAGAGACCTCGAAGATCATCGAGTCCAACTTGTCACCACAAACCCCATGACTAGACCATGACACCAAGTGCCACATCCAATCCC
Source organism: Picus viridis (assembly GCA_033816785.1). NCBI lineage: Eukaryota > Metazoa > Chordata > Aves > Piciformes > Picidae > Picus > Picus viridis. The sequence continues at coordinate 54,420,326 of CM066566.1, forward strand.
CTCTTGAACACCTCCAGGGACGGTGACTCCACCACCTCCCTGGGCAGCCCATTCCAATGACGAATCACTCTCTCAGTGAAGAACTTTCTCCTCTCCTCGAGCCTAAACTTGCCCTGGTGCAGCTTGAGACTGTGTCCCCTTGTTCTGGTGCTGGTTGCTAGGGAGAAGAGGCCAACCCCTTCCTGGCTACAACCACCCTTCAGGTAGTTGTAGAGAGCAATGAGGTCGCCCCTGAGCCTCCTCTTCTCCAGGCTAAACAACCCCAGCTCCCTCAGCCTCTCCTCATAGGGCTTGTGCTCAAGGCCTCTCACCAGCCTTGTTGCCCTTCTCTGGACGCATTCAAGTGTCTCGATGTCCTTCTTAAATTGAGGGGCCCAGAACTGGACACAGTACTCAAGGTGCGGCCTAACCAAAGCAGAGTACAGGGGCACAATGACCTCCCTGCTCCTGCTGGCCACACTATTCCTAATGCAGGCCAGGATGCTGTTGGCCTTCTTGGCCACCTGGGCACACTGCTGGCTCATGTTTAGGCGGCTGTCGATCAGCACCCCCAGGTCCCTCTCTGTTTGGTCGCTCTCCAGCCACTCCGACCCCAGTCTGTAGCTCTGCCTGGGGTTGTTGTGGCCAAAGTGCAGCACCTGGCACTTGGACTTGTTGAATGTCATCCCACTGGACTCCTCCCATCTGTCCAGCCGATCGAGGTCCCTCTGCAGAGCCCTTCGACCCTCTAACTGACCAACATCTGCTCCCAACTTGGTGTCAACTGCAAACTTGCTGATGACTGTCTCAATGCCCTCATCCCGATCGTCAATGAAGACATTGAAGAGGATGGGGCCCAGCACTGTTCCCTGGGGGACGCCACTGGTGACTGGCCTCCAGCTGGAGGTGGCACCATTGACCACCACTCTCTGGGCCCGGCCCTCCAGCCAGTTCCCAAATCAGCGCAGAGTGCTGCTGTCCAAGCCACAAGCTGACAGCTTAGCCAGGAGTTTGCTGTGGGGGACGGTGTCAAAGGCCTTGCTGAAGTCCAGGTAGACCACATCCACAGGCCTCCTCACATCCACCAGGCGGGTCATCTGATCATAGGAGATCAGGTTGGAGAGGCAGGACCTGCCCCTCCTAAATCCATGTTGGCTGGACCTGAGCCCTTGGCCATCCTGCAGGTGCGCAGTTATTGCCGCCAGTATAATCTGCTCCATCATTTTCCCTGGCACTGAGGTCAGGCTGAACAGCCTATAGTTTCCGGGTTCCTCCATCCAACCCTTCTTGTGGATGAGGACCACATTGGCCGGTTTCCAGTCATCTGGGACCTCACCGGTCAGCCAGGACTGGAGGAAAATGATGGAGAGCGGCTTGGCCAGCTCATCTGCCAGCTCTCTTTCCTTTCAAAACTGTGTGTCACTATGTTAAAAAAAGGGAGAGCAAAACCAAAATTAAATCTGTATATAAAACTTTATTTGAGTCCAATATAGTATTCTGTGTCACAAAAGGATTGCACTAAAATACTAATAAAATATCACATTTTTAGATTAAAATTGAAGAATATATGCTCAAAGATGAGATACTGTATGTGGCTTAAGAAGTTATTTAGGTATGAACTGGTATTGAGACAGCACATATTGTTAGGACTTCTGAAGTGTTTCAGTTTAAACTCTATTTATTTTTGTTATTGTGAAGAAAGTTGTCAATTTGGAAAATGCTGGAAAAGGACATGTAATTTTTTGCTCAATACAGCTGACTTTTTCAGAAGAAATTTTCTGAATATTTTTTATTTTCCTAAATGTGCATTTAATATACATGACAGATGATAGATTGGCAATAGACATTGTCCATTATTGACTAAGGTTGTAGGAATATGTTTCTTCATATTTATTCTTGCCTATCATGTCCTCAGTACATATACTTGACTGCAAGATTTTCAGAAGGTGGGACAATCCCATGAACACCAGTTCAAATATGCGTAAGTAATTGAAAGGTATGTACTCAGTTCATTTTATTCTTTATTATTTCCAAGTAGCCTGTAATGATAAGTTTTACCTTGATAAAGAAGAATTGAGCTCATCTATTCCATTCTTCTATATAAATCAGCCCTCAGCTAGAAAACATATTATGCTAATAAGCAAAATACTTCAAAAAAAGAAGATATAGATACTTATGATCTGTTTACTTGGGAGGTTTACTTGAGCTTGGTTTTTTGGTGGTTTTGTTTTGTGTGTGTGTGCGGAGAACGCACACACAAGAACATAATACCCAGAAAGGCAAAAGACAATGAAATTAGCTTTATTGTTTCTGAGTAAGAATAACTGATTCATTGTTGTATATACTGATAATTCTTTTATCTTAAAAATATGCATCATCTGAGAAGAGATATCTACTCTGCAGATGAAGAGAGCACAGAGTACATATCAGTTCCTAATGTCATAGAAGTTTCCAAAAATCTTTCAAAGGATAGTGGCTCTTCTTATTTTTTTCATGCTTAAAATAGCCCTGTTATAAAAATAAAAGTGATGACATTTAAAATTACTTGACTGTGTATTTTTAACTGTCCCTGAATCTAAGGCAAAGGCATATGTATCTGATTTCCCTAACCTGCTTACTTAGAAGAAGCTTACATTTGAGAGCACACCTTCAATCAATTTTGTCATTGCTATTTCATAATATCCTCTGATATTTAACTTATATTTGCATAATACAATCTGTGAAAGATATTTTGAAGATAAAAAAAATTAAAAGTTTGAGATTTTAGGAGTCGGATTTTTGTTTTAGTATTTTAGATTTGTTCATTTGTTTGTTTCTCAATGACTGAAGGAGTAGAAACACAACTGTAAAATAAAATCTTTGTAAATCAAACTCTACAATGTCCTAAATTTACATAGATACAACAATTTAACTGTTTAATTTTTCACAAGTGAAGGATTTTTTCCAGTTCTTAAATACTCACACCATATGTACTGTTGAGGTGGTCATCTCAAAGCTAATTAATTTAACTTTTCATTCACCAACCAGAGAGATGGAAATGTTCTGGTACATATTCAGTCTAATTCTCAAGTTTGTTCCAGTCAAGGTTCTTATTTTGCTGTCTGATTGTCTTACTACTGGTCTTATAAGGAGGAATGTGAAAGACTACCCCTCCACAGTGACACAGCAGATGCTGGGACTGCTGCTGCTGAGCAAACCAGGGCAGAGCCATGGTGCAGCATTAAGAACTTATTCAATATCATGTTGACATCATGCTTACTGTAAAAGGAAAGGCTAGATGGAGTTGAAAGGGTTTTGGAGTTCATCCTATAGCTTGTGAAGTATCTAATTTCCAGTTTTTGTTGCCTTTTTCCCCACTTCTGGGCTCGAGTGTTTCCCTTTATTTCTTTGTTCATTTGTGGCACACAGTTCGCAATTTGCCTGCTCCCCTGCATGCTACATAAACAGGTATTTTTCTTTGTATTATTTTGTATCATTTCATTGGATTTTCCTTATCTCAGTTTGCAGGTGTTTTCTGCTATCTTACCTGAATCCCAAATATTTGTCCCAGCCAGGAGGGGGCAGGTAGGGTGCTGTATTAGTGCTATCCACCGCTAGTCCCTAGTGGTTCTGTGATTTGGTCAAAACATAACAGTTTTTTTCCTGCTCCTATTCATGACTGTAAGCAGGCTGTGTAAAACCAGCACACAATTTATGCTGCCTTAGTGAAGAATATGAATTTCCTTGCCATATGTATTACAACCAAAAATTCACTAAAATATTGTCTGGATCTCAGAAGACTAGAAGTTCTGTCAGTATTCAGAAAGGCATTACAGTTCTCCTAAAGCCAGATGGCACTGCCTTACCTAAGACACTTTCAGGCTAAGTACCCTAGAGCTGCTGAAATGAGAGGGAAACAAAAAGCTTGTGTGGCAACTGGAGGAGGAAAAATGGCAATAACATCAATAAGATTATGCCGCATGAGGTAGTAAGGAAGAGAGTGCTTTTATGACTCAGTATGTGTGTGTCTTACATATTTTAAAACTTTTAATTGCTCAATAAATTGCAGTATGCTCTATTTACACAGGGGGAAGCAGAAATAAAAATAATTTGAGATCCAAGATCAAGAAGTCAAAACTACATAAAAAACACATTTAGGGTTTTGACTATAGTCTTGCCAGAAAATATCAGGACATGGAAATATTTGGGAATAATGATAGAGTCAAAAAAATCAAAATATCATATTTTTTAAAAGCAGTTCTATATGAGGTATGAGTGCAATTAAGGATATGTGTGTGTTCAGGGGCACATTTTCTTAACTTGGATTTGACCTCACTGAAATTACTATCTCTTTCAAATTATTAACCTGACACTGGCTAATGTTGAAATTTAAGGCCTGTCAGCCTTGCCATCATAAATGACAATATTTAGGAGTAAGAATTTCCTTCAGGCTCAAAGTTGGCAGTGAAGACATAAACCAGAGATGTTTTTTCTTCCCCAAAAAGCCATTGAAGAGTATGTTTGGACTAAATCTGAAGATATTGGAGCAAACAAAACAGAGACATTAAGCACTTTTTTGATCCTTTTAATGAGTTGGATAAAACTCAAGAACATTTTGTCATAGGTTTAGCTAATTGAATTTGGTGGTGAGAATTCAATACCATGCTGACGTCATAGAATCATAGAAAGGTCTGAGTTGGAAGGGACCTACAAAGGTCATCTTGTCCAATCCCATCTGCAGTAAGCAGGGGCATCCTCAAATGGACCATGTTGCACAGAGTCCTATCAAGCCTCACCTCAAATGTCTCCAGGGTTGGGGCCTCAACCATCTCTCTGGGCAACTTGTTCCAGTGTTTCACTACCCTCATGGTAAAGAACTTGTTCTGAACCTACTCTTCTCTAGTTTGAAGCATTGCCCCTAGTACTATGACTACAGGCCTACGTAAACAGTCTCTCTCAAGCCTTCTTGTAGGCTCCTTTCAGGTACTGGAAGGTTGCTATTAGGCCTCCCTGGAGCCTTCTCTTTTCCAGGCTGAAAAATCCCAGCTCCCCCAGTCTCACCTCTGTGCCCAGTAGGATCATAGAGCAGGATGCTGGAGGCACTGCTGAGGCAGAAGAATAATAAGAGGTGATTAGGTGCAATCAACACAGCTTCACCAAGAGCAAATCCTGCCTCACAAACCTGGTGGCCTTCTATGAGTCACAACATTAATAGATGAAGGTCAAGCAACTACTCATGTAGGAAGGCAACAAGGAAGGCTAAAGCCCTCTTGGAACTAAAACTGGCAAAGGAAGTAAGAAGGGCTTCTTCAAATATATCAGTAGGAAAAGGAAGAATAGGGAAGGTGTGGGCCCAGTGCTGAACAGGGAGGCAGCCTTGATAACTGAGGATACAGAGATGGCAGAGTTACAGTATCACAGTATCACAGTATTACCAAGGTTGGAAGAGACCTCGAAGATCATCGAGTCCAGCCTGTAACCACAAACCTCACGACTAGACCATGGCACCAAGTGCCACATCCAGTCCCCTCTTGAATGCCTTCAGGGACGGCGACTCAACCACCTCCCTGGGCAGCCCATTCCAATGACGAATCACTCCCTCGGTGAAGAACTTTCTCCTCACCTGGAGCCTAAACTTGCCCTGGTGCAGCTTGAGACTGTGTCCCCTTGTTCTGGTGCTGGTTGCTAGGGAGAAGAGGCCAACCCCTTCCTGGCTACAACCACCCTTCAGGTAGTTGTAGAGAACAATGAGGTCGCCCCTGAGCCTCCTCTTCTCCAGGCTAAACAACCCCAGCTCCCTCAGCCTCTCCTCATAGGGCTTGTGCTCAAGGCCTCTCACCAGCCTTGTTGCCCTTCTCTGGACGCATTCAAGTGTCTCGATGTCCTTCTTAAATTGAGGGGCCCAGAACTGGACACAGTACTCAAGGTGCGGCCTAACCAAAGCAGAGTACAGGGGCACAATGACCTCCCTGCTCCTGCTGGCCATACTATTCCTAATGCAGGCCAGGATGCCGTTGGCCTTCTTGGCCACCTGGGCACACTGCTGGCTCATGTTTAGGCGGCTGTCGGTCAGCACCCCCAGGTCCCTCTCTGTTTGGTCGCTCTCCAGCCACTCCGACCCCAGTCTGTAGCTCTGCCTGGGGTTGTTGTGGCCAAAGTGCAGCACCTGGCACTTGGACTTGTTGAATGTCATCCCATTGGACTCCGCCCATCTGTCCAGCCAATCGAGGTCCCTCTGCAGAGCCCTTCGACCCTCTAACTGACCAACATCTGCTCCCAACTTGGTGTCAACTGCAAACTTGCTGATGACTGTCTCAATGCCCTCATCCCGATCGTCAATGAAGACATTGAAGAGGATGGGGCCCAGCACTGTTCCCTGGGGGACGCCACTGGTGACTGGCCTCCAGCTGGAGTTGCTGAATGCCTTCTTTGCTTCTTTGCTTCTTTACTCCTAAGACTGAACTGCCCTGTGAAATCCAGACCCTGGATGAAGGAGAAGACTGGAAGAGGGAGGACCTTCCACTAGTCAGTGAAGACTGGGTTAGGGATCAATTACATAAACTGAATATTCATAAGTGCATGGGGCCTGATGAGATGCACCCAAGAGTATTGAGAGAGCTGGCTGATTTTGTTGCTCTACCACTCTCCATCATTTTTGGAAAATCCTGGCAGACAGGAGAGGTGTCTGAATGTTGGGGAAGATTTGCCTTTATTTGAATTAGAGAAAGCTTTGTTTAGTCTGTAGCTCAGAGAAGAATGTAAACACTCCATATTGAAAGGAGAGAAGCTGGGTAGAATTTGGTTGGATGAGTTAAAGTGTTGTTTTGTTACTTTGACCTAAAATGTGCCTTAATTACACGTATGCTAGTAGAAAATAGCCAATTAAGATGTGACACCTTTGCTTTCAAAAAACCTATATAACCCTGCTATATAACGTAATAAATGTCTTCACTTGCTTGCATCTGGTCCTGAAAGCATTACTCCGAGGCGAATCCAAACATCTATACTTTTACAAATGGTGACCCCAAATGTGCGCCTCAACCAACTACTCATTATAACTCCCATTTGCACCATCAAGAAGAACGCTGCCTTCTGAGGACTGTGGAGATGTTCGTGTTCATCGGTGCCACTAATGGTGGCTATTAGGTTAGTCTTTGTGAGATTAATCTATTGGCTTTTATGCTGGTGGTGTTCCCCAATTTGAATTAAAGAAAAAAATAATTTTTAGCACGAAAGACGCATATGAATAACACAAAAAGCACAATGTATTTGGCATGCAAGATGCATATAAAATAAATCCGCTGTATATGCGGTCATCCGGACCTTAAAAATAAAGAAGAATAAAGAAGGGTTGGTGCCTGAAAAAGAAGAAATAACACAGAAAGCGTGAGAAAATAATTCTGCAGAATAGAGAAAAGAAGAAATAATGCAGAAAGTGTGAAACAAGAGCTCTGCAAAATAAAGAAAGAGAAGAAAACACAGAATGGCATCCTGGCCTGCATCAGGAACAGTGTGGCCAGAAGGAGCAGGGAGGTCATTCTGCCCCTGTACACTGCACTGGTTAGGCCGCACATTGAGTACTGTGTCCAGTTCTGGGCCCCTCAGTTTAAGAACGATGCTGACTTGCTGGAAAATGTCCAGAGAAGGGCCACGAAGTTGGTGAGGGCTTTGGAACACAAGCCCTATGAGGAGAGGCTGAGGGAGATGGGGTTGTTTAGCCTGGAGAAAAGGAGACTGAGGGGTGACCTTATTGCTCTCTACAACTACCTGAAGGGAGGTTGTAGCCAGGCAGAGGTTGGTCTCTTCTCCCAGACAGCCAGTACCAGAGCAAGAGGACACAGTCTCAGGCTGCGCCAAGGCAGGTTTAGGGTGGATGTTAGGAAGAAGTTCTACACGGAGAGAGTGATTGCCCATTGGAATCGGCTACCCGTGGAGGTGGTGGAGTCACCTTCATTGGAGGTGTTCAGGAGGAGACTTGATGGGGTGCTTGGTGCCATGGTTTAGTTGTTTAGCTGGGTTGGATTGGTTGATGGGTTGGATGCGATGATCTTGAAGGTGTCTTCCAACCTGGTGTATTGTATTGTATTGTATTGTATTGTATTGTATTGTATTGCATTGTACTGTATTGTATTGTATTGAAAGTGCTAGAAAAGCAACTCTGCATTGACAGAGGTAAGAAGTCGGGGAAGTTGGGGGTTGGTGCCTCCCTTTGCGAACACAGAATGGATAATCAAATAACAAAAGAGAAATCAATACTGGGAGTCATTATGCATATCTTAAAAAAGAGGGCAATAATGTACAATGAAAAGAAACTTACTACATTGCTTATATGGCTTAGAGAGAATACTGAACCTTGTGTGGCAGGGTGAGAAAGTATGGACTTTTTAGCTTTATCTTTAACTGATACAGATTCTGCATTCTCCTCATCACTAGATATTTCTGGGGTAGAGTTAGAGCCATGCTTTCTCCTTTTCGATCTACGCCTAATTACAAAGCAGACTTTAGACACCTTCCTCTCCCGGTACAACATATATAACAAGAACACATTACTTATCACCAACAGCAGGATTGCACACATCAAATAAATCACCTTTGGATCCCAGCCGTCACTTAATACCACTCTTTCACCCACTGGGATCTTAAACTCCTTTATCTCTATGGGCAGAGTGGTGGAGGTCACATTCCTGTATCTATTAAGCCAAAAGAATCCCAGGCACCGGTCATAGAGAAGCTGAATCTTATACTTAAACCATAAATACAATTTATTCATTAAATATCTGCCTAAGCGATCGCAAATCAATCCCAGGAAGTACTTGTAGACCAGTACCGAACAAACTGATAAGACCAAATGCTCTAAAAGCCAAAACATTTTCATGTTTGCAACTCCGACTTGAGCAGACAATAAATCAAGCAACCTTTTTGCCCTGCTTCTGGACAGCAGTTATCCACAAGCCGCTCATTGGGAGCCAATTAGAATATGTGGCAGCATAAGAAAGTTCCCCACCCACACACAAAAGATAAAACCACAGCTAAACTCAGTCGGAGAAGCAGATGAAAGCTGTATTTACAAGCAGAAATGGAATGCAATGAATATGTACAAAAATATACAATATTTACAATATATACAGAAATATACAGCAATGTATGTAATACAGGAGACCTTTTTCCCCCCTGAAGCCAGGGAGGTTCCCCCTGTACCCCCTCCTCCCTCCCTACCTCCCCTTTTTTACCAAAAAGGGTTAGAGAGCGAGAGAAAGGCAATTAAGGAGAAAATTCTGTTAGCTCAAAACGAATGCAAGAGTTAGTTTTCTTATCTGGTTAGCTCTGTTAATCCAAGGTTGCTCTGTTCCGCAGCTGTTGCTTCAGTTAGAGAGAAGACAGACCAGCCCACAGGACAGAGAAGAACAGACTGACTCCAAACAGACTGAACCCAAAACTACCTATCCACCAATGAAATTAGTTTAGCATATCTTTGTTTTTCAATACATTCAGCCAGAGTGTTCAGAAAGTGTCCATTTCTTAAAGGCACAGCCTAAACCGGTCACACCTTATAATGTGGAAAATGCTTTCAATATTTTGACATGGGAGCATGGGGGCAGCATTATTTGAAGCAGTGACAAAAGGGGATGAAATAGCTACTTCTTCTCTAACAACATGGAGATTAGTAAAAGATTCTTTAGAACAACTAGCAGAAGATCATAAAGCAGCTTCAGCAGTACTTAACACTACTTCACCAGAACAAAGCCCTTCTTCATCACCTACACTTTTACATCTGAGGACTGGAGGAAAGCAAATGTCCTTCCTGTCTTCAAAAAGGGCAAGAAAGATGTTCCAGGAAACTACATACCAGTGAGCCTCACCTCCATCCCTGGAAAAATGATGGAGTGGCTCATTCTGGAGGTCATCTCTAGACACTTGGAAGAGAAGATGATGATTAGGAGTAGTTAGCATGGATTTACCAAGGGGAAATCATGCTTGACTAAACTGATAGCCTTCTATGATGTCGTAATTGAATGGGCAGGTGCAGGGAGACCAGTGGATGTAGTCTACCTTGACCTTAGTAGGGCTTTTGACACTATGTCCCATACCATCCTTGTGAGTAAGCTCAGGAAGTGTGGGATAGAAGAACAGACAGTGAGATGGATTAGGAACTGGTTACACAATAGAGTGCAAAAAGTGGTGATCAATGGTGCCAAGTCCAGCTGGAGAGCTGTAACTAGTGGAGTCCCCCAGACATCAGTGCTGGATCTGGTCCTGTTCAACATCTTCATCAATGACATTGATGAGGGAACAGAGTATCTGCTCAGCAGGTTTGCTGATGATGCCAAACTGGGAGGCTTGGCTGATACAGCTGAAGGCTGTGCGGCCATTCAATGAGACCTGGACAGACTGAGATCTGGGAAGAGAGGAACTTAATGAGGTTCAACAAGGATAAGTGCAGAGTCCTGAGTCTGGGAAGGAACAATAAACTGTACCAGTACAGGTTAGGAGGTGATCTGCTGGAGAGCAGCCCTGTGGAGAAGCACCTGAGAGTCCTGGTGGATAACAAGTTATCCATGGGTCAGCAATGTGCCCTTGTGGCCAAGAAGGCCAATGGGATCCTGGGGTGCATTAAGAGGAGTGTGTCCAGCAGATCGAGGGAAGTTCTCCTCCCCTCTGCTCTGCCCTGGTGAGACCTTACCTGGAATATTACATCCAGTTTTGGGCTCCCCAGTTCAAGAGGGACAAGTATCTGCTGGAGAGAGTCCAACAGAGAGCTACGAGGATGATTAGGGGACTGCAGCATGTGCCCTATGAGGAGAGGCTGAGAGCCCAGACTAAAAGGTCTGGAGAAGGGTGAGAGGGGATTTAATAAATGTTTATAAATATCTGAGGGCTGAATGTCAAGAGGGAGGGGACAGGCTCTTCTTCATTGCACCCTGTGATAGGACAAGGGGTAATGGATATACACTGCAGCACAGGAGGTTCTATGTCAACATGAGGTAGAATTTCTCCACTGTGAGGGTCACAGAGCACTGGAACAGGCTGCCCAGAGAGGTTCTGGAGTCTCCTTCTCTAGAGACTTTCAAGACCCATCTGGATGTGTTCCTGTGTGACCAAGATTACATGGTCCTGCTCTGGCAGGGGGTTGGACTCGATGATCTTCAAAGGTCCCTTCTAACACCTAACAACCTATGATCTCTGCTTGACTGCTGTGTGTGGTAATGGGAAGGAGGAGTGGAGTGGGGCATCCCTGGATCCATCCAGGGGAGTCTGAGGAGTTTCTGTGTTGTTTATAAATGGTAAATATATATATATATTACATATATTGTATATTTTGTACATATTCATTGCATTTTCTATTTCTAGATTTTTAGTTTGCTTGTAAAGACAGATCCATTTGTTTCCATCCCAAACTGAACTAGTCTGGCGATTTATTCTGGGGGTAGTTCTCCAAACTGGTTGTGGGGTAATTTTAACCCACCACACGATGACTGAAGAAATTCCTAATGTGCAAATTGTGAGAGGCTGGGAGACTATTTATGGTAAATATTGCTATGTAAATGTCCATTTTTTATATACTGTCCTCTAGAAAGCCTAAAAATCTTATAGGTGGGTGTCAAGTGGTGTTGCACAGTAATAAGACAAGGAACAATAGATACAAATTTGAACACAGAAGTTTTCACCTCAATGTGAGGAGAAACTTCTTTACACTGAGGGTGATGGAGCACTGGAACAGGCTGCCCAGGGGTGTTATGGAAGTCTTCTCTGAAAACTTTGGAAACCTGTCTGGATGCATTCCTGTGCTGACTACCCTAGGTGACCCTGCTTTTGGCAGGGGGGTTGGACTCAGCTTCTGGAGGTCCCTTCCAACCTCTAAAATTCTGTGATTCTGTGAAAAACTAGAAGTGTTTGTGTGAGAGAAATGTTAGACATAGAGCAATTAGAGTGAGTACAGAGGCATATATATAGTGTGCATTTATGTTCCTACCATTTGATACAGAAATTTCAATTGTTATTTCCATGTCTAAAATAGTTTCATTTATAGTATGCAACAGTGCATGCTGCACCAAAGTGATTTTCAGGGTATTTATATGGCATCATCTGTATTTACAAATATATTTCCTTCAAATTTGCAGCAATACATCTTTGTACTAGATAATCATACTTTCATGCTTTCTCACAGGGCATTTAAACATTTAGGTAAAATAAATATTAAAATGATACATTATATTCTGAACTTGAATATTACTACCATTTTTCTTACAAAAACTAAATATTAACACTACAATTTTGCATGTACTTTACCTCACTACAGCAAGTTCTTATCTCTTGCAAGTTCTTATATAACGAGACAATTAAAAAATAATTCTTACATCTTGCTTCTGAATTTCTTCTTCAGTCAAAACAGAAATTTGTTCAAATGCCTTTTGCGAAGCTTGATTTTATCATGAGTGTCACAGAGACACTCACAAAACAGACAGCAGTAGATACCCAAAATGCAGATCTATCACATACAGAACTTATTCAGCACTCTAATGAACCAAAGTAAAGTATAAGTTTTGATATCAGGCCAGAACATAGCAGAGTACATCTAACTCCTGAGTTTTATGTATATTCCTTTTTAGAGAGGTGGCCCAAAATGTGCACATTCTCACTCTCATAAAAGGGAAAACCTCCTACTCAAGGGTATCCAGAATGGGTTCACCCAAAAGGGGGCAAAGGATCAATAAAGAATACACACAGAATACATACTTACCAAAAGGCAGAGTGAAGGCTTTCTTAGACCGGGGAAATTTTCTTGGGCCGTGTCCCAATCCAAGAGGAGAGTCAAGTGCAAATCTTCTCTCAGAGGAGAGCCAGCTAAAATCAGCTCTTGAAATTCTCCATTTATACCCTACTTGAGCTGTGGTCAACTCTAATTAGATGAGGGCAAGCACAGTGTATTAATGGCCATGAACTCAATAATCTCAGGAAGTCCCTTTCAACACCTACCATTCCATGAATCCCCAAGATTTACCAAGTCTTTGGTAATCTCTGTGGTCAGGTCTTTGTCCAGAAGGGTGCACCTGCCATAAAGGGCCAGTCTGTGTTCAGTGTTAGGTATATAGAAGTGTGGTAGTTTTTGGCTGTACCTTGAAAATTTTCCACAGATCTTGAACAGAAAATGTTTAGATATAAAAAGAAAAATAATCCCATTGGACCAACATAAGATAGTTGTGTATACCAACTTTCTCTCTTTTCAGCTTCCTTGCTCTAGCAGATACTAGCTCTGGCTTCTGCTGCATTGCTGACCTTGGTTGCATTGCTTTGTTGTGGCTGAGTATTAACAAATTCTGCTCTTCCTCTTGTTCTATGTGTACAGGGGGGTAGAGAAGGGAGCAAGGAAGGGGCAGCTATTGGTAGCCCCCTGGTTCGACAAGGGGGATTCTTGCATTGTTTATAAATTTTAAATATATGTAAATATTGTATATTTTGTGCATATTCATGGCATTTCATATTTAGATTGTCATTTTTCTTGTAAGTACAGCTTCATTCACTTCCACTGAGCTGTCTGGCAATTTTATGTTAGGGGGAATTTTCAACCCACCACAGGAAGAAAGGAAAGACAGACATCTCCAAAACTATTCTAATTGGAATAACTCTTAGATAATTAGAATCATAGAATATTCCAGGCTGTATTACCTTTGGAAAAAAGGACAGGTAACCCATGAAATGTTTAAGGATGTTGCTAAGGCATGTAGGAAAAAAAAAATAGAGAGGCAAAAGTCCATTTAGAATTTAGACTGGCCACTGCTGTGAAGGACAACAAAAAATCCTTCTACAAATCTATTAATGGCAAAAGGAGGGGCAAGGACAACTTCCACTCCTTAGTGGACATGGAGGGGAATATTGTAACTAAAGATGAGGAAAAGGCAGAGGTACTTAATGCCTTCTTGGCCTCAATTTTCAATAGCAGGACAGGTTGTCTTCCAGACAACTGGCCTCCTGAGCTGGCAGATGGAGTCAGGGGGCAGTATAGTTCCCCTGTAATCCGGGAGGAAGTAGCTAGAGACCTGCTTAGCCACTTGGATCCCCACAGGTCTATGGGACTGGATGGGATCCATCCTAATGTAACAAGAGAGCTGGCAGATAAGCTGGCCAAGCCGCTCTCTATCATGTTCTGTTAGTGGTTGCCTGGGAGAAGAAACCAGCCCCCACCTGGCTACAACCTCCCTTCAGGTAGTTGTAGGGAGCAATAAGATCTCCCCTGAGCCTCCTCTTCTCCAGGCTAAGCAACCCCAGCTCCCTCAGCCTCTCCCAATAGGGCTTGTGCTCCAAACTCCTCACCCACCATCTTTCTTGCCCTTCTCTGGACACATTCCAGCAACTCAGCATCTTTCTTAAACTGAGGGGCCCAGAACTGGACACAGGACTCAAGGTGTGGCCTAACCAGTGCTGAGTACAGGGGCACCATGACCTCCCTGTTCCTGCTGGCCACACCATTCCTGATACAGGCAAGGATGCCATTGGCCTTCTTGGCCACCTGGGCACACTGCTGGCTCATGTTCAGCCTAATATCCTCCAGTACCCCCAGGGTCTCTTTCTGCCTGGACCCTCTCCAGCCACTCTGACCCCAGCCCGTAGCATTGCATGGGGTGGCCAATGTGTAGAACCTGGCACTTAGGTGTGTTGAATCTCCTGCCATTGAACTCTGCCCATCTGCCCAGCCTGTCAAGGTCCCTCTGCAGAGCTGTCTTACCCTCTAACAGATCAACACCTGCCCCCAACTTGGTGTCATCTGCAAATTTACTGATGACAGACTCAATCCCCTCATCCAGATCATCAATGAAGATATTGAACAGGATGGGGCCCAACTTCAAAATGGAAGCATGGTAGTTTACCAAATGAACATGAAAATACAACAAAACAAAGTATCTTTGTTTCTTCTGCATCCTAATCTCCACTCAGGCATTCATTTAGGACTGAATTTATGTTTATCCAAAAAAAATGTTTATAATGTGAAATACTAGTAATGATTTTAAGTAGCAGGAAAATGGCTACATTTTTATTAAAATAAGTAGGATAATAAATATGCCAGGGAAATGCTTTTTCTGGCAGAACAAATCTAACAAAAGGATATAATCATGTTCACATTAAAACAAATTAGTTGTGAATTATTGTATCCCTACAGAGCTACTTCTGCAGCTCCTCATATTGGAAGCTCAAGTTTAGACAATGCAAATATTCCTTAAAATGAAAAAAGAGAGTACTCATAATAGTAGGGTTGGCAGTTACATATGACAGTATGTAGTGAATGATGCTTATGGCCAGGATTGTGCCCCAAATATTTCTAGGACATACTTCGCTTTGTGTTAACCCTCCTTTGTTCCCCCTCCTTTCTGGAGGTGGCAGGGGGGATCCTGGTGCCACTGAGTCCAGGTAAACAGCCTACCTGGGCATGGTCTCACCCCTGTGGTACACAAGGGCCAGGCTATGTATTTGTTTCCCTGTTTGTAACATATGCTTATGCCATATTTGGTAGATGCCAGTTCATTGGTTAATCTTTGTGTTAGCAACAGATGCTCACTGGACCAGTGTTCACTGGGGCGAATGGTAAATAGGGGTTGTTTGGTAAATGAGCCCTCCCACATTTGTGTTTGAGCCTGTATCTGTGTGCGTGCCAGTGCTGTTGTGGTCCACCTTGCCTGGGACTCAAACCAATGCTCCAAGAGATCTTGCGCTACTTTGCCACCGTCACCCAGCTGCGTGCAGTGCCATGGACAGTACCCCATGAGATCAACCGCTGCATGATCCATCACCACAGGAGAAAACCTGGTAGCCCGTGTGGACCAGCGTTGCTGAACTGCTACAGCCCCCCGCCGAGCAGGGAACCCTTGTATCCTGGGAGAGGCAGCAGCCACACGGCGCAGCCACGCGGTTGGCACCATTTCCTGTGTCCTTATTACAGCATATCCGTGCCATGTTCTGTGCACTATAAACATTATTAAGAGAAGACTTCATGAAGTTCTCAGCTTTTGAGTAAGCCAAGCCTTTCTTTATAGAATTTCAGTTAGGGTAGCATTCAAATTACTCTGGGTGGAGGATTGCTGGTCACTGACCAAACCCTCTCCCGCCACTTGCCGAGTCAGTTTCGATTCTAAGTTCTGTGAATCATTTGGTTTAAGTGCCTATACCTAACCATTCTGTAAAGATAGTTCCACTAACTGAATATCAATACCTGTGAAGGGTGACTGTAAATACCCCATTGCAGAATTTATGTATATATATAGAGAGAAATAAACTTAATGTATATTTTCATTGATATATCTGCCGCTCATTTCTGAGGGCATATTCACAACACAGTATAGGTAAATTTTATAGTTCTGTTATTAAAACAGTCATATCAGTAGTAATTTTACAGACTTAAGTGAAAGCAACAGCAGAATTTGGTTGCTTATGTATGCATACCACAAGAAACCTGGAAAAGTCGTTTTACTGAATTTTATGAAATTTAGCTAAATAGCCACCTAAAGTATGTTTTACCATACAAGGTAAAAAAGTGACTATTTAGGTAATTTGATAGGTTTATAAGAAATGATGGATTAGGATCCTTTGCAAAGGGACTTGAACACTGAATTACATGATGTTCAGGTGCTCTGTGAACTGTGAAATACACATTTCAGGTAGCCTAGAAATGCCATGCAAAGTAAGCTTAGCTATCAAAGGTGCTGAAAGCAGGTTAGCTGAACCATCTGCTGCATTAAGTATGGAAAATCACTTTACATCTCACAGCAGCCAGCAAGACAACTGGTCTATAAAGACAGTAACTTTTTGTTTGTTTGTTTTCTTCCTCTGCAGCCCACACTAGAGCAGTTATTAGGTTACAAAACATGTTTACATGAGCTGACAAGGACATCAAAACAGAACATCAACAATATCCTGCACTTGGGTCACAACAACCCCATGCAACACTACAGGACTGGAGCAGAGTGGTTGAAAAATTGCCTGGCAGAAAAGGATCTCAGGGTGCTGGTTGACAGACAGCTGAACATGAGCCAGCAATGTGCCCAGGTGGCCAAGAAGGTCAATACCTTCCTGGCCTGGATCAGCAATAGTGTGGCCAGCAGGAGTGGGGAAGTGATTGTGCCCCCATACTCAGCACTGGCAAGACAGCATTTCAAATACTGTGTTCAGTTTTGGGCCCCTCAGTACAAGAATGGCACTGAGTTTCTGGAGGTTGTCCAGAGAAGGGCAAGAAAGCTGGTAAAGAGTCTAGAGGACAAGTCCTTTGACAAGAGGCTGAGGGAACTGGGATTTTTTAGTCTGGGTAAGAGGAGGCTGAGGGAAAATGTTACTGCTCTCTACAACTGCCTGAAAGGAGATTGTGGAGGAAATGCTCTGAATTTGTGCCAGTGGAGGTTTAGATTGGATATTAAGGACAATTATTTATGAAAAGAGTGGTCAGGTACTGGAATAGGTTGCCTAGAGAGGTGGTGGTGTCACCATGCCTGGAGGTGTTCAAGAAACACATGGACTCTGGGACCTGGTTTAATACCCATGGTGGTGTTAGGTTGATTGTTGGACTTGATGATCTTAAAGATCTTTTCCAACCACAAAAATTCTATGATTCAATGATACTGTGAATAGCAATTCATCTATTGATTCCAAATGACACCCACAGAAACTCTTACAATCTTGTAGAATCTGGTCACTTTCACCTTCCCCAAAACCTAAATCCTTCAGCTAAGCCTTGCACCATCTCATGATTCCAGAATCCACTTTCCCTATGATTGTGATTAAAGGAAGACAGAGTGCTACACGGGATGGAAACACTTCTAACAGAGGAGTTTTTTCTGTCTTCTTCAATACCATAAGCAGAGGAAAAAAAAAGTGACTGCCATTAGTCACAGAACAAGATTTTGTGCCATGTGATAAGATATATAAGCCACTTGAGGATAGTCTTTGTTCTGATTTATCAGTGTTTTCTGTAGCTTTATTTGAATGGGTTTAATACCTTGTCACTCATTACTCAGAACAATGACTAAAAGAATAACCAAACACTCAGAAATGAAAACGTCTCCACGGGAGAAAAAATAAAATAAAACAAGATCAGTATAGCATAAACTCAGTGATACAGTTTTTTTAAGTTTTCTATATGATTTTGAACTCCATGTGCTTTAAATGGAAAATAATTGGCTGCAAAGAAGCAAAACAAACTTTTTTTTTTTTTTTTTTTTTTTTTAATAATCAGTTTTGGAAAATGAAATTAATGAAATAAAAAATAAATCACAGAGCTTCATATATATCTACATGCTCATAATTTATTGAACATAAGTCTCAAATAACGTAAGTCTTCTCACAAGTCAGAACTGATAGGACAAGAGGAAACTGCGTCAGGTTACACCAGGAGAGGTTTAGGTTAGACATTAGGAAGACCTTGCATTACAAAAGGCTATCAAAGACTGAAACAGCCTGCTCAGGGAGGTGGTTGAATTGCCATGCTTGGATGTATTTGAAAACCATCTAGATAGAGTTCTCAAGGACATGGGTTAGTAGTGGCCCTGGTAGAGTTAGATAATCATTGAACTTAAAGACCTTGAATGTCTTTTCCAACCATAGTGATTCTGTGATCTTATTATAATAAATCTAACAATCATAAAGAGATGACACAGTGCTTGTTTATATTTTTTTAAGTACTGTGGTGGTTTGGGCTGGGTGCCCTTATGCTGCATGGTGCACTTCCTGTGTCCAGAAGTCCAGCCCAGTGGGTGGACACAGGAAAACCGTGTATCTCCTACCACACCCCCTGCACCGCTATAAGATCTTGCGTGGGGTCCGCCTCTTTCTCTTTCTTCCCTCGCCAGCACCCGGTAACTGGGGGAGACATCTCCATCATCCAGGGGGATGGGCGGTCTCAGGCCTGGCCAGCTAAGACTAGCCTAGCAGTCGGGGGGTACGAATGAGCCCTGGGGGTCTTGGGCCCACCCTCAGGTGGGGATGGGGTGTATCCGGGTATGTTTTGGGGTTTCTTCTTTCACTGTTTCTGGTTCTTTTGTGCACATTCACTTTTTTTCCTATTTAAACTTTTCCATCACTTTTGCAATCTGTTTGTCAGAATCATTATTTTGCCTGTGGTGGGGAGGGGGCTGCCTCAACCCACTACAAGTACCTAAAGTAATATATGTTGATCAATTGATTAGTCTGACTTTGTTGAACAAGATCACTATGAATTTAAGGATCCATATTCTTCAAGGTTGTGTGCCTACTTGACTATGTAGAATATGCTTGGGATCTTTATTTATTTTCCCTTTTTAGCCTATGTTCTGACTTCATCTCCTTTCTTTCCCCCACAATTTGGAGGTATCTGTCAAACAGCCAGAATATCTTAAAACATTTTGTTATGAACGTTGTGCAAAATTGCTAACCAAATAATTTATAAGTATTATAGGTATAAAAGCTAATAGTTACAAAATCTATGTGTACACTTATGCCTCTGTGGGAGATTTCACAAGTTTGCTGAATGTATTTCAGTTATGAGATTTTTCTTTCTTTCATAAAAGCTTTGAAAAATTTCATAAAAATATGAGAAATCTGTTATTCTGTCACATTTATAAGGGCTCTTTTAATGATCATATATCCAGTGAAATACTGGGAAGTCACAGGACTTCAGAAATTTTATTCAGAAACATTAAAAATATTTATGATAATTCTTGAAGCTCAAATTCAGAAACTGCAGAGATAAACATACACTATGCTACATCATAACCATACTACGTTTTGAAACTCTTTCAATTTATTTCTGTCACATTTTTGCAGTACCTTGAACTGTGCAAGAAGACTAATATTCCTATCTTTAATAAAGAAGCAAGATACAGTACACTGTTGTATGAATTCTTTACCTTATTATTCATAGAGATGTATTAACCTATAGTACCAATAGTACCATAAGGGAGGATCAGAAATAATTATCTTTCTAATGGCTCCCAATTCAATCTACAAGGGTGAAAACCATATATTTTTGTCTAAATGTTAAACAAACATTTGCCTGGAAAGAGTCATGTTTGCCATCATCTGTCTTCTTTCCAGGGTAAAACTGAACAATGCATCTTCCATCAAGGTTTCAATGTGTACAGGTAAGGTATATAAAGGCGTCAGAAAGATTGCTCCTGCAAGAAAATGTGCCGAGTATAACTGTAGATCAGTGTTAAAAAGGTGACATTACAAAGAAAGAGCAAATCTCACAAAATCTACAAAGTCTATCATAGAAGCTCAGCCGAAACAGAATTTCTTAGTTTTTTTAATCAATTTTCTTTGTCCTATATGTACATTTATGCAGGCCTTTTTGAGTAGGAATGCAAGCAAAAACAAATTAAAGAACTCAGCAGTTACAGGCAGACAGATATTGAGACTGTTTAAATATATAGATATAGATCTATTAGCTTGCTTCATATATTGATTAATTAGGAATCTTTCTATTAAGTAGCACTGACAGTCTTTATTAAAATTATATGAATAATATGTGACTGTCAATAAATTAAAGTCATAGAGCCTTATGAATGTTGCACTTATATGTCAACTATCAAAAATATTTACCTTCAGAATTCTTATCAGACTTTGTCAGAGCGCCATACTCCTTAACCAAGTCCTTTTTTGGATATTCCATGCATGGATGTTGTAATGTTTAATATCAAATGTACTTATTTGAAGAGATTCAATATCTACATGGGATTTCTGATTTAGCAGAGTCAAAATATTCAAAATATGCCGAAAGCAGTACACATGTAAGTTACACTTAAATAAAAATAAATAAAGGCAGTTTCTATACACATTTCAGTCACAATGTGATTCCCTTTACCAGTCTCTGTAGTATGTTAACATGATGATGCTGGGTGTCCCCAATTGCCAGGAAGCAATATGTGTATTGAAGCCACCTCAAGCTTACTGCTGTCTTTGAAATTCCTTCATTAGTCACTTAGCTGTCATTCTTTCTGTCAGGCTGGGCCACATTGTGGTGGGTTGAAAATTCCCCACAACATTAAATTTGCCAGACCAGCTCAGTTGGAAGCAAATGAAGACGTCTTTACAAGCAAAACTACAATCCACAATGAAATGCAATGAATATTTACAAAATATACATTATTTACAAATATTTACAGGTATTTACAATTGATAAACAGCACAAGAACCTCCCTGGTGAAAGACCAGGGAAAGCTAATAGCTTCTCCCTCCCTGCCTCCCTCCTTGCCCCCTGCACACAAATGGACAAGATAAAAGAGCAGAGAAATTGTTAATACCAGTCACAACAAAGCAGTGGAGCCAACATCAGTAAAGCCAGGAGAAGCATCAGCCAGAGCCAAAGAAGTGAAAAGAGATTGTTTTTTGTACAACTAGTTTAAGTCTGTTGTCTCTTCCAATGGAGTCTTGCATTTTCACAGCATGGATTGGAATTTAATTAGGAGATAGATATATCATTAATCCTCTGATTTTCCCGTGCACATGGCACCATCACTTCTTGCAGTATTCATAATTGCATTAGGACTGCATTTCCTATGTCTGTGGATTTCCATGAATGTGGCTTGATGGAGAACAAAAAGAGTCATATCAAGACCTGAATTAATCCCTCTTAATATCATGTGTTTAATAGATCCATGTAGCAGGAACTTACCTGCTCTTACCTTCATCTTTAATCAGAGAAAGAGATACTTCCAGAGGACATTTCAGCCTTTGTGACCTATCTATATTCTTTGCAGCTTACAGTGCTACAGTGCTAGGTTTCAACTACCTGTGACCTCTGTCTGTGCATTTTGGCACAGTCCAGCTGTGTGCCCTTGGCATAGTATTAATGAGAAAAAATGTGGAACTGCAAAAGACTCTGCAAGCTAAAACCTTGCAAGATAAAGGAAGTGAAAACATAGGCAGAAGTGAAACTGTTGAGACTAACAGTATTTCAAGACTTAAAAGAAAAATACTGACATGAAAGACTGTAAAGTCCAAGAAAAAAAGCAGAACCAGAAGGCAGCAATTCAGCAGGAAAAAAAAAAAAAAAGATCAGACCAGGCCTTTTCAAGAAGCACTGGGGGAAAATATTCCCCACTTGACTGATAACTGTCTGAACAGCAAATTTCACAGGGATTCTCTGCTGATACTGCAAGCCTGATTATCTGAATGGTATTATAGTCTAATGCTCATGTCTGCTATGTGTATTAGCCAATACATAGTTCTTGTGTACTCTTTTATATATCCTTACAGAAACCTTATGGTACGAAATGCCAGAAAACATGGTGGTATATCTAGAGTTTTCTCTTGACTTAGTACATGGAACAGCTAGAAAACAGGCTGATGTCAAAACTCAGATAAATTCTGTATTTATAATGAGGGTATGCAGGATTTTATGGTGGGCTAGCAGTCTGTGACCACTCAGGTTTACAGTGATAATTGCAAATTCATCCAACACAACTGAAGTACTGCTGTTCTTGAGCTTCCTGCATTGTATGAAAAACTGATTTTATATGATCGAGTCATATGCTGAATATTTTATATTGACTGTTTCCCAAAATTTCATGAGCTTTGAGCCTGGAAGTGTGGAGTTGTGGTGTGTTTTGTTTTGTTTTGTTTTTTATTTGTTTGTTCTTATAGTAAATTCCCCTAAACAACTCTGATGGACGTTTGACTTTTTAAATAACTATTGAACTATGAAACATAGATTCAAATTGCATTCACATTTTCATGTGCTCATGGGCTCACAGGTCTCAGACATTGATTCTGGTAGCACTGCTTAATGTAGAAACTGATTTTTGAAGGCTTTTTTGCTTGTTTCTCCTAATATGCAGCCTTCTGGTAATTTTAAGCCTATAAATTTATTTATTTATTTTTCATGTGCTGAGAGAGATAGTTCCCTTCCTTCATTTTTACTTAATTTTCTAATATATTTAGAAACATTTCTTTATTTTTCCTGTTTTGTATTTTGCCTTTAGTTGCATTCTCAATGTAAACCCTGAAAAAAACCCAACAAACAACCAGAATTGAGGAGAGTAAAGGGATCTAAAATAATAAGGGTAAAAAAAAAGACAAAGTAGAGTTCGAATTGATTCTAGCCAGGGAGGTTAAAGGCAACACTTTCTCCAGGTATATTAATGCCAAGAAGAAGACTAAGGAAGGTGTGGACCCCCTCAGAAAGGAAACTGGTGAAATGGTCACAAGTGATGTGGAAAAGGCTGAGGTACTCAATAACTTCTTTACCTCAGTCTTCACTGCAAGGGCCTCCAGCCACACTCCTGGTGTCATGGAAGACAACACCAGGGACGGGAAGGAGGAACTGCCCATCGTAAGTGAAGCTCAGGTTCGTGATCACCTGAAGAACCTGAAAGTGTTCAAGTCCATGGGACCCGACGGGATACACCCACGGGTACTGAGAGAACTGGCAGATGAGGTTGCTAAACCCCTCTCTATTCTATTCCAAAAGTCATGGCAGACTGGGGAAGTCCCCACAGACTGGAAAAGGGGAAACATTGCTCCCATTTTCAAAAAGGGTAAGAAGGAGGAACCGGGGAACTACAGGCCAGTCAGTCTCACCTCTGTGCCCAGAAAGATCATGGAGCAGATCCTCCTGGAGGCACTACTGACTCAAGAGAATAGTGAAGAGGTGATTTGGAATAGTCATCATGTCTTTGTCAAGGGCAAATCCTGCCTGACAAACCTGGTGGCCTTCTATGAACAGGTCACAACATTAATAGATGAGGGGCGAGCAACTGATGTCATTTACCTGGACCTGAGCAAAGCCTTCAACACTGTCCCGCACCACATCCTGGTCTCCAAGCTGGTGACACATGGGTTTGATGGGTGAACCACTAGATGGATAAAGAACTGGCTTGATGACTGCACCCAAAGAGTGGCTGTCAATGGGTCCATGTCCCAATGGAGGCCAGTGACAAGCAGAGTC
The DNA here is from genome assembly GCA_033816785.1 of Picus viridis. Lineage (NCBI taxonomy): Eukaryota > Metazoa > Chordata > Aves > Piciformes > Picidae > Picus > Picus viridis. Next base: position 54,444,186 of record CM066566.1, read on the forward strand.
CCTCAGGGATCAGTCCTGGGACCCGTCTTGTTCAACATCTTTGTGGGTGACATGGACAGTGGCATTGAGTGCACCCTCAGCAAGTTTGCTGATGACACCAAGCTATGTGGTGCAGCAGACATGCCGGAGGGAAGGGATGCCATCCAGAGGGACCTTGACAGGCTGGAGAGGTGGGCACAAGCCAACCTCATGAGAATCAACAAGACCAAGTGCAGGGTCCTGCGTCTGGGTTGAGGCAATCCCAGGCACAAATCCAGGCTGGGCAGCGACTTGCTGGAGAGCAGCCTGGAGGAGAGAGAGAAGTGTGGCCAGCAGGTCAAGAGAGGTGATTCTCCCCCTCTACTCAGCTCTGGGGAGACCCCACCTGGAGTACTGCCTCCAGTTCTGGAGCCCCTATTACAAGAGGGATATGGACATAGTGGAACATGTCCAGAGAAGGGCCACGAGGATGATCAGAGGGCTGGAGCACCTCTCCTGTGAGGACAGACTGAAAGAATTGGGGCTGTTCAGTCTGGAGAAGAGAAGGCTCCGAGGTGACCAAATTGTGGCCTTCCAGTATCTGAAGGGGGCCTACAGGAAGGCTGGGGAGGGACTTCTCAGGCTATCAGGTAGTGATAGGACTAGGGGGAACGGAATGAAGCTGGAGGTAGGGATATTCAGGCTGGACATGAGGAGGAGGTTCTTCACCGTGAGAATGGTGAAGCCCTGAAATGGGTTATCCAGGGAGGTGGTTGAGGCCCCGTTCCTGGAGGTGTTTAAGCCCAAGCTGGATGAGGCTTTGGCCAGCCTGATCTAGTGCAGGGTGTCCCTGCCCATGGCAGGAGGGTTGGAACTAGATGATCCTTGTGGTCCCTTCCAACCCTGACTGATACTATGATACTATGAAAATGATGGTAAAAGAATTTAATGCAATTCATCCTTGCAGAAACTGACACAGTAACAGTAATTTAGTTTGTAAAGAAAAACATAATTATAGAATTAATTAATATATGCAGTTTTATTTTGTTATTTTACTACATATTAGTCTTGCATTTGGAGATATTGTAGAACTTGTGCTCCCTAACTTCAATATATATTCAAGTATTCTGCATAATATACCATTAGAAAAAAACCCAACAAAAACCAAACTAGTAAAACATAAAGCTGATCTGAAATTTTGAAATCTTACCAAGATGTCATCTTGAGATATTCTGAACATGGTTTTGCTGAAATTCCACCCGTTGTCCCACAGAAAATGTTGCAAGACATTGTATTTCTGAAATCAAATGTATCAGGTATGTCAGGGCCTATGGAGTAAGAAGTCAGACTGTCCACTTTGTATCATATCTGGGAGTAAAGCAAAAGTCCAAGATGTTTCTGTAATGAAGCTGTATATATTAGATGTAAACTGATGTTTTAGTTGATTTGTCATCAACCATAGCTGGAGTTAATTCCAGATATAGACACAAGAGGCAAAAAACATGGAGCTTGCTCACATCTTAGAAAAAATAATTTAGTTCTTGACCAAACTAAAAAAAATATTTGTGTCTATTGCTCTTAACTAAAGCACCTGAGATTATTTAGGACTTTAACAATTTAAAATTGCAAAATCAAAGGAAGTGAGGTTGGGCTATCTGAATGTTTGCCACAGATGAACATGCCAAAAGACACCAAAGACATACTGCCTTTGAAGATAGGCTTATTTAGAATAAAAAGTAGTAAATTAGGGTAGATAAGGGAGTTCTTTGAAATGGGATTAATGCCTGCAGAGCTAATCAGCACAGCATAAAACCTTTCTGATATGTTTGCAAAAGAAACTTGTTTCACGTAAGTTCAGATTAAACTCAGAGGAGACATCCCCCAATCAGAGCTATTGGAAAGCAGGCTAGGTGTCATCATCACAGCCTCTTTCTAGCCAAATGTTCTGTATTAGTTTTAAGAATGACTTCATGAAATAAAAAAAGGTTTGATGATGTTTACTCACGCTGTGATCCTGATATAAAGCACAGAGGTATCAGCAAGCAGCTAAATGCAGATGGGTCATGTGAACACCATGGCCTGCACCACTGCAGAGAGGAACAGGGAGAACATGGTGTCTGCAAAGTTACTTTCTGGCCATCCTTCAAATCTGAGACAGACCTACTCTTGTTTTCTGTCACATTATTCTTTAGTATTAGTATTAGTATTAGTATTAGTATTACCAAGGTTGGAAGAGACCTCGAAGATCATCGAGTCCAACCTGTAACCACAAACCTCACGACTAGACCATGGCACCAAGCGCCACATCCAGTCCCCTCCTGAACGCCTCCAGGGACGGCGACTCCACCACCTCCCCGGGCAGCCCATTCCAATGACGAATCACTCTCTCGGTGAAGAACTTTCTCCTCACCTCCAGCCTAAACTTCCCCTGTTGCAGCTTGAGACTGTGTCCCCTTGTTCTGGTACTGGTTGCTAGAGAGAAGAGGCCAACCCCTTCCTGGGTACAACCACCTTTCAGGTAGTTGTAGAGAGCAATGAGGTTACCCCTGAGCCTCCTCTTCTCCAGGCTAAACAATCCCAGCTCCCTCAGCCTCTCCTCATAGGGTTTGTGCTCAAGGCCTCTCACCAGTCTTGTTGCCCTTCTCTGTACACGTTCAAGTGTCTTGATGTCCTTGTTCAAGTGTCCCGATATTCTCTTCAATCTCCCTCAAGTTCTAGCCTCATGCACAAGGACACACACAAGTAAACATACTGACATCTAAAGTCAAGAACTTAAACACCATTAGAGCTGCCATAGGGCTGTAGAAAGAAATAACACAATATTTAAAATACTGGTACCAGGATACTAATACTGACTTGAGAAACAGCTAACTCTTCATCCCTTTCTCATTATTATGGCAATCACCAGGTTCATCCACCAGGCCCACAGACAGCTGAAGTCAACTATCATTTCTGTGATTATAAAGTGTGTGTGAGAAGCCAATTCCTAAAACCACATTTTTTGTACACCTTGGCACAGATGCAAGTAAATATGTCAAAGTACATGACTAAGGCCTTCAGAACAGGGCCATGTGTAAACAAGTGTTACTTTGTGTTAATGACTACAGTGATGACAGAAAGTTACAGCAGTGCACTTGGTATATTTTACTTGGAACGGGATACTACTTGACACCACATTCCCCAAACTTCTGGCTTAGCCCTGGCAAAGAGACAAATGCATGGGCCAGGTGAGAATCTGACCTTACCTTTTCAAAGGCACGGTTACCTTCACAATTACCTTGTATGATTGTGACAAGACAAAATAAAATTTTAACTGTGCACCCAGCCAGTAAATCTTTCAGTAGACTGTTTTCTCTAGCAATAACACCTCACTCAAGGCATGGCTTGTTGAGAAAGAAAAATCGTTAAAAAGTTCCAAAAGTCACTAATATTCCATGAGCTTTAACTTGTTCATTTTCCCTCTTGGAGTTTCAGAGCCTCTGTAACTTCTTTGAAGTTTCACAATTATAAACTTACTCATCCAATCAAGGACTAGATAGTATACCATTTCTTTCAGGAAATGATACTATAACACTCTCTAAAATGTTATTTTAGTTTTGAATAATGAGTATCAAATCCTTTGTGATCAATATTTTCCAGGGAAAACTTGAGAAAGCAAGCTGAATAAGGAGGAGATTTTGAGAAGCTACAGCATGCTTGAAATCTTTCAGTGAGCAGAAAAAAGAACTAATTTACTTAGTAGCATGTCAGAATGAATAGACATCACAAATGATCTTAGCTAGAAGAGGAACTTTTATCTGTAGGCAGACTGAAGATGAACAGAACCAACAAACTTCTAAATTAGAGTACTGCAGTTGGGGAGGAAGAGTAATGTGAGAACCATCTAAGATAATCAATAATCTTGTGGTTGATGTGGCTGCTTAATTGTAATAACAGTCAAAATTTGTTCTCTACATTTAAAATCAGAAATTGAGTCAACCTGCACCATCATCATTAAAAATATTTCCAAACCTGTATGCAAACAAATGTCTAGCTCCACCAGGCTCCTTCTCATTAACATAGTATACAGATCTTGTCACTTTTGAAATGTCTGAAATTATAGCAATTACTTCTGTCATGAGGCTGGAATGATCTTGCCATCATTGCTAGCTTTGAAGGGTAATATTAAAAGTGTGTGAGTTTCAAGAACATGGCATTTTTAATTCTCACTTCAGCCACCTACTGTGTCTCCTCAAGGCTTCATATAGTTCATTTAACAATGTTGCATACTGCTTTTTCCACACTTAGTAGAACAATTGACATGCATGTTTTGAAAAATGATTGGGGGATTGTGGAGGATGGGTAAGAACAAGTGTCACCATTTTTTGCTCAATAATTCCCTTAGAAGAAAAATAAACTTGTACAAAATTAATTAAAACTTTCTTTAATTTCACATATTGTTTCTTAGCCTCTGAATAAAAATAAAAAGCACTAAAGAGTTCCTAGTCCATAGTTTTTTGACAAATGTGACAATATTTTCATTGGTTTATGTTTGGCAGTGGTGTTCTTCATAGAAGAGAGAGGATGGGGTTTTGGTGCTATTTTTATGTGTTTTTGCAAGGTATCCTGGTTATTATAATTTGTTCTCCACATACCAGGTACTGTCTTCTGTTTCTACTATTTACTTTATTATTCTTAATTTTGTGGGTTTATTTTTGCAAATACCAAGGAAAACAAAACAGAACAAAGCAAAACAAAAGAGAGCAAGTGAGGAAAGAGGGAAAGAGGGAAGGAAGGAGGGAAGGAGGGAGGGAGGGAGGGAGGAAGGGAGGAAGGAAGGAAGGGAGGAAGGAAGGAAGGAAGGAAGGAAGGAAGGAAGGAAGGAAGGAAGGAAGGAAGGAAGGAAGGAAGGAAGGAAGGAAGGAAGGAAGGAAGGAAGGAAGGAAGGAAGGAAGGAAGGAAGGAAGGAAGGAAGGAAGGAAGGAAGGAAGGAAGGAAGGAAGGAAGGAAGGAGGGAGGGAGGGAGGAAGGAAGGAAGGAAGGAAGGGCATGGCATGGGAAGTAACCAAGATCTCCTTTGGATGTCAATGTGGCATCTTTGACTTTTCGATGTTATTTCCTTCATGGATTTTTAACTCTACATTCAAAATTTCCCCAAATAATGAGAAGTAGCCATATCACTGCCCATTGGAGGAGTGTTTAATGTACTTTATTGTAATTTTAGTGGTCTGTATCTATCCTCCATCTTTGTTTTGCTCTCCTCAGATACACAGTTTGCTGGGGCACTGGTATAGGTGAAATACTCTTATATTTGTTGTGGCAAGATAGGACTGTATGTATTCATACTCTTAAGTATTAAAATTAAGCTTAACTTCATTAAATTCAGACTCAAACAAAAATGAATACATATTTGAATACATAGAATGCAATTTAACAGAAGGGAGTGGTTATTTATTTTTTAAAAATGTTAATTCTGACAAAACACATGTTTTCTCCAGAAATATCAACACATGCACACATTTTTCAGAGAAAACAAAGCTGTATATTGGATTTTTGGGGGGAGAAGGAGGACATCAGTTGAGGGTGTCACATAGTATTTTTTACTCTGTGTCTCCTTAATGGACTTTACAACTAATGTAAGAGAGTAACAGAAGACTTTGATAGCAGCAACAGTCATAAGACATAGCTAGTGGTTCTTTCACTTCCAGCAGCTGGTTGCAACAGAATGGCTCTGTGAGCCATTTCAGCAATTAGAAATTGCAGCCATCTACTGGCAACTGTCAAAATGTCCATCAGCCAGCGACTTTAGAGTTTGGCATGTATTTGTTATCTCTCTAGACACATCCAGGCTTGTACAAGTAGCTGCTGAACACCACTTGAAAAGAGTGATATTTACAGTGTGTTTTCTGGCTCCTTTGAACCTCTGTTATTTCACAACTGTATTTTTTACTTTGCTTTTGCATACACACATTCATACCATTCAAACATTTAAGATATTTCACATGGTTTATCAAAATAAAAGAATAATGAAATAATATAACCTTTTATACTTTTCTTGCCTCTTTTTTAAAACTTGTTTTTCAGAAGTAGGCATAAGTAGAAATATTAACAGGTAAATCTTTCTTTGTGGTTGTAGAAAAACAAATGTACTTGCTGTTTGAAAGAACAACTTAGTGGTGGTCTGATTGCTTGAGACTGTACAGAGTGTGCCTAATAAAGCAACATCTAATTTACTTTTATGCCTAAAATACTGATTTCTCCTGTAGCATTCAAATTTTTATTTGCTTTCTATTAGACTTGGTTAATTCTCAAACTGAGGGTGGGGGAATCCTCAATATTGTGATCTCCAGTACAATTTCTTTCTGGTTGCTGGGTTACATTGCTTATTACCATGATAGGAATGCAGAAAGATTCTCTCTGCTGTTTTGGGAATTTCCTGTTTTTGTGCTTTAACAAGGAGTAGACTGCTTTGGAGGGGCTCCTAGACAAGGGAAATTTCAAGGGGAGCATGAGAGACAGAGAAAATATTTGGACCAGATACAGGATATGAAGGAGTTTTCCTTCTTTAAATCTTTTAATTGAATGACTGTTTTATCTCAACATTAGTCATGGCTGTCTGGGTTATTTCACTACTTTGCAGGCAAGATCCATACCTTCTCTTCTTTTTCATCAGTCCCTGGATGGCAATTTCTTCTGAAGCTTTATGTATGTGCATGTTAGATTTTAATGTCCCTGAACTTCTGGTGCCTTGAATGATATCCCAGCACTCAATGCTATTGTTTTTGGTTTTGTTTTTGTTTTTTTCTTATTTTTCTATTCTTTGATAAGAGGTAACAAGTACCCATTTTTGGAGGTAATGAAAGGTGATGAAAAAAAACACAAAACAACCTTTTCAATGGCAGTTGCATTGGCTCAATGCTAAATAAGTATGTGTTACTATACCTTGACTGTAAATTCTGACTTAAGGCGTAGGGTACACTAACAGTTTAGTCCATTCAAGTTTGGTGGAAAGTTCTGTGTAGTTTAACTAACAAGCTAACTCTTGTCAAAAGAATAATGCTAAGTGAGGTTCAAGACATGGAAATGTTCCAATTTGAAGTTTTCTTTTCAACTATGTGTACAGCGAGCTTTCATGTCTGATAAATCTGTAGAGTTCAGTGTCTCTAACAGTTGCACCACATCAAGTAAGAGAAGGACATTGTGATGTAAGTAAGGCGTTTGCAATGATACAGACGTGTGATTAATTATGCGTGTCTTAAGACCTGTATCATTCCAGCCCCCAAATAGAAAATAACTCATCTGTGTTTGAAATCAAATTTCCAAGTGGAAAAATATAGTTTAGTTTTATATGAACAACATTTCCATTGACTTCAATGCCATGGCTGCATCTAAATGAAGAAAGAAAGGACAGTTTTCCAGTTTAATAATAATTCAGAATATTTTGTAAACTGTAATATTTCTCTAAAAAAATGATGGAAATTGCCCAGATTCATTAAAGGTAAGAGTTTAAGACAAAATAAAACTTAGATGTAAAATACCTGGCTCACATTTTTATCTTCTTTTGGATGCTGTTGCACTTAAACACTCTAATTCTGTCTACATAGTTACACATCCTTCTTTGAAATTCTCCTTTTTTTCCTCTCTTTTTTTTTTTTTTTTTTAAACATATGCCAGAAATACAAGTATTAAGCTCTTGCTGTTATCCTGCTCAGCACTATTCCATTGCTGAAACTTGTCTGTTGAAATAAAATTTAATTAATTCTTTGCAATAGTACATTGTAACCATCCCTCTTGTCCAAAATACTAATTTAAAATATCACATACAACTACAACCTACTGAGTAAAGCAGTAGATCTCATAGAACTGCAACGATCTCACAGGAGTGCCTAATGGAAGGGTAATCAAATATAATGAAATATTCAAAGGATGTGTTGCTTTATTTATGCACGTGTACCAATTAAGTAGACCAGTATATCCAAGAGTATACAATCAATACTTCAGTCCAGATATTTCATCAATTTCCAGTTCAATTTCTGAGAAAAGAAATAGGTTCCCTACACAGACTTTCAGAATGCAGCTGTGTTGGAGCAATCCCAAGCACTGATATATTCTGGGCAAAGACTTAGTTGAGAGCAGCCCTGAAGAAAAGGACTTGGGGGTACTGGTGGATAAGAAACTCAACATGAGCCACCAGTGTGCACTTGCAGCACAGAAAGCCAAGCAGGGTAGCCAGGAGGGGGCTGATCTCTTCTCCCAGGCAACCAGCACCCGAAAAAGAGGACACAGTCTCAAGCTGCACTGGGGGAAGTTTAGGCTCAAGGTGAGGAGAAAGTTCTTCACTGAGAGAGTCGTTAGCCATTGGAATGGGCTGCCCAGGGAGGAGTCACCATCCCTGGAGGTGTTCAAGAGGGGATTGGACGTGGCACTTGGTGCCATGGTTTAGTCATGAGGTCTGTGGTAACAAGTTGGACTTGATCTTTGAGGTCTCTTCCAAACTTGGTGATTCTGTGATTCTGTATGAAGAGAAGCATAGCCAGCAGGTCAAAGGAGGTGGTTCCCCAGCTGTACTTTGCTCTGGTGAGACCCCACCTGGAGTACTGCACCCAGTTCTGTAGCCCCTATTACAGGAAGGATCTGGAGATGCTGGAGTGTGGCCGTGAGGATGATCAGAGGGCTGGAGCACCTCTCCTATGATGACAGTCTGAGAGAGTTGGGACTATTCAGTCTGCAGAAGAGATGGCTCCAAGGAGACCTTATTGTGATGTTCCAGTATCTTAAAGGGGCCTAGAAGAAAGCTGATGAAGGACTTTTTAGGGTGACAGGACTAGAGAGAATGGAGCAAAAATAGAAATGCACAGATTTACATTGGACGTTAGAAAAATGTTCTTCCCCACGAGGGTGGTGAGACACTGGAACAGGTTGCCCAGGGAGGTGGTAGAAACCCCATCCCTGGAGGTTTTTAAGGCTGGGATGGATGTGGCTCTGGGCAACCTGATCTAGTGTGAGGGGGTTGGAACTAGATGATCCTCAAGGTCCCTTCCAACCCTAACAATTCTATGATTCTATGCTTTGCTCTTCCCTTGTCCACTGATGTCACTCCATTGTAAAAAGCCACGAGGCTGATCAGACAGGTCTCTCCCTTAGTGAAGCCATGCTGACTGTTTCAAATCACCTCCCTGTCCTTCACACGCCTTAGCATGGGTTCTAGCTGGATATGTTCCATAATCTTCTCAGGACCAGAGGTAAGTCTCAAAAGTTGATTATTTCCAGGGTCCTCTTTTCTACCCTTTTAAACAATAGGTGTGCTGCTTCCCTTCTTCCAGTCACCAGGGACTTCATCTGACTGCCAAGACTGTTCAAACATCATGAAGACTGGCTTATCATCTACATCAGCCAAGTCCCTCAGGATTCTGGAATGCATCTCAGCCTCGTGCATGTTCAGATTCCTCAGGTGATCAGAAGCCTTATCTTCACTTACAGTGGGAGAGACTTTATCCCCCTGGTCCCTGTCTTGTGGTCCTTCAACATAGGAGTTGTGTGGAGAGCGTCTGCCAGTGAAGACTGAGGCAGAAATGTTGTGTGGAGAATGTCAGCCTTCTCCTTGTTACTACCAAACCATCCTTGCTCATCAGGGCAGACACATTTTCTTTAACTTTCCTTTCCCAGTTAACATATCTGTAGAAGCTGTTTTTGTAGAAGCCGTTGCCAAGTTCAGCTCTATCTACACCCTGGCTTTCCTGACCTCATCCCTACACAACCAGACAGCATTCCTATACTCAATATTGATATCCCTGCATTGGTGACCATCAGATGCACTTCTCCAATCCAGTTTGCAGAGTTACTGCAGAAATCATCCTCTGCTACCAATAATTTGTCCTGGTTTGAGGCCAGGCAGATCCTCTCTTGTCCCTGAGAGAGGCAAAAGAATGACACACAAATGGATTGCAAAAGTGATGGAAAGTTTAAATGGAAAAGCAATTAGTGTTTTACAGAAACTACAAGCACAGTGACAAAGATACCCCAAAGCAGTCTCTTCCAACACACCCAAAGGTCCCCAACATTTCCCATCTCCCCACCTGAGGGTATACCCAAAACCCTCCAAGCCCTTTCTTCCCTCAAACTGCTAGTCTAGTCTCAGTTGGCCAGGTCTGAGACTGCCCTTCCTTCCTTTTCCTCCTGGCATTAGGCCTAGCCAGGCCTAAGAAGATTTGAGATACTCTCTCACCGTTACCCGATAGGGAGCATCTCCCACAAGAGCAGAGAGGAAAAGAAAGCGGAAGAGAATGACTTTGCAGCTGGATTTATAGGGGCAGGATGTTATGGGTATGAAATATGCTATTTAATGTGTCCACCTACTGGATTGGACCCTCTGGACACAGGAAGTATAGCTTATGTGCAGCAATAGGAGGCAGCCAGCCTAAACTGCCACTCTCATTACTATTCTTTAGAGACATGTCTTCACTCTGTCCATTTCTTAACATAGAGGGCAACATCTCCTGCTCTCCTCCTTCCTCTCCTGTCTCTTCTGAAGAGTATGTAGCCATTGATATCCACACTCCAGTCACAGGATTCATCCAACCATCTTTCAGTAATGACTACTATATTACAGTTTTCCATCAGGTTCCAACTCCTCAAGTGTTGATGACAATTCTGAATAACTGCTTGAGAAAAATGTTATAGCAACAAAGTAATTCCATCTTAATGTTAGATTTATTTTTAAAAAGTAAAAAAAAAATCAACACCACAAAAAAACACACAAAAAAACCCCACAACACAAAACCTTCCCACACACAAAAAAACAAAAATCACAAACCCAAACAAACAAACAAAAAAAAACCAAAAAAACACCAAAACCCAACCAGATCCCATCAACAAATAGGCTGACAGAAAGCAAAGCTGACCAGGTTTAAGATGCCACAGTTGGATTTCTTTCACTGCCTGTTACATAATCATAGAATTTGTATATGGTTTTTAGATGACTGCATCTGCTTTCTCTGATTCTTTCAAAAGACACTGGTTATATACCTGTAATTAGTTTCCTTGCTCAGTCATTATTTGTGCATCAAGTATTTTCTTTTTATAGATATTCTACTAATATGAATGTCTTGTAACTTTAGAGTCCAACCTTCCAGCAGAAATATAATATCAGGATCTCAAACTGTGATTGCATTTGCCACTGCTTAATCAAAGGCAATAATAAAATGGAAGAGGAAAGCTCATTTTGCATTACTTTCTGCTGTGAAGATAAAGAAGTATATTTAGAGATGGTTTAGGGCTGTCACACCAAGACATATGATAGAATCATAGTCATAGAATCATAGAATCTCCATTTCATCTCTACAGTTACTTGTTAAAATTCATTAAAGGAACCAGAAGTGCTACACATGAAATCAGCAATGATAAAATGTACCACAAATCTTTTTTTTTTTTTTTTTTTAAGTTAAACAGAAACTCAAAGGTAATCAAAAAACAGTCTGTGCATAGGAGCCTGACTCAAAACCTGTGCAGTGAATGAGACTTTCCATTACCAGTACTAAATCAAACCTATGTGTGATTCTAATGGTGACATCTGTCATTGGATTCAATGCAAACATAGGCAGCTATCATTAGGAAACATTTTATTGTGAAATTATCAGTGAATCAAAGAAACTTTCTGACTTTTTGGAACCTTAAAACTCTTATGAAAGCTTAATAGAGGCAACTAGCATAAACATTTACTCTTTGCATATGCATTTATCTTCAACTAGAATAGTTTTATGTACATTTATGTAGGCTATTCTTGTCTGAGAGAACTTTCAGGAAGGACTATGATTTGCTTTTTGTGTCTGGATTTCTCTCCCAATATTTACATTTAATTTTTCCCAGACATCATTTTTCTTTAGGCTAGTCTCTGCTTCCTTTTGTGGTCTCTATCCATTCTGTTATTTTAGCACTGTACTGAATCCAGGAACTATCTACGCAGTGCTGACTTGTCAGTTTTCTTGTTTGCTGTACCTTTTAGATGGAGAAATCAACTGGGAGGTATCAGTTTAAAATAACATATGTGTACAGTTAATGGTAAGCCTTATATAAATAAGAAAATAGATTTCTTAAGCATCTTTATACAGTTATTGCAATAAAAATTATAAGGAAAATACCTCTACATTTTATTTTACTTTATTTTACTTACTACTGTTTTCTTATATACAATTCATCCTCATTAAATTTTTTTGCGCTGAATATGATGCATATTTGCCCTTGAAAGAAATCTTCAATAGACAAAACTTAATATGAACCCCAAAATAGACCATCTTTAACCCAAACTTCAAATAATACAGAAAATTTCCAGACCTATGTAGGCTAGCAGAGAGTAAGTCTGAGATGCTTAGTGTTTAAATTCCTTGAATGTGTTTTTGAATGTGTTTTGAATGGGTTTGTTTCCTTTTTTGAAAGTAAATTAGCACTGAAAGCTTTTCTTTTTGGTTTTGATTAATTCTCTTGCTGAAATGGCTTTTAAGATGTAATATTTTGGTGCCATGTAGAGGAACAGAGAAGAAGAGAGAAGTTTCAACTAAGTTCCTAGTAAGTTGATTTTCTTCTGTCTTTTCTATCTTTCTTCTCAAAAGAGAATCACCTTGTCTTGAAGTGTAATGCAGCAAATGAAATGAAATAAATGAGAAAAAATAAAAAACCACCAAAACTTCAATCTAGCTAAAAGCTGTCTCTGATCTGCAGAAACAGCCTTTCTGTGTCGACACACCCACACACTAAGTCTAAGCCCTCCCACAGTTCACACCTATGACGGCAAGAAGACTCCTACATGTAACACGTGTGGTGATGCAAAGTGGAAATCTGAATCTATTTTAAAAGATTTTTCCAGCATTGAAGTCTGCATCTGTAAATGCCAGTTGGCATCTGCTGGAAATGTCTTTTCATTAATCAGCCACCTGCCAGATAAAAACTGTTGCACTAGCAACACAGCATATGAGAACATGAATGCAAAGTTTGAGACCAGAAATTGGCAGTGAAAGAGATGGAGTTTGCAGAGAAGTTGTTATTTTGACATATGCACAAACTGAAGTAATTCTTTACGCAAGTGTTCCTTGATGAACATTTATTACTATTCATTATCTTCTCTTGCTTGCATACAGAATGCAGAGTTTCAGGCCAATGTAATTGGATTTATGAGGACTCTTCAGTACCATGGATCACAGTGTTCTGCCAGATCATCAGCTGGCTCTGGCAGAAGCAGAAGACCAATGGCTAAAGCAATTACTTTCACAGAGAACAGATTGAACACAAAACTAACTAGTAGGCATTTTCATGCAGACAGGGAGGAGCGTCATCTATAACCTTTTCTATATTCAATATTAAACATTCATTTCTGATGATTTGTGAGATGTCCAATAAGGCATCAGAGTTTGTTATTAGGAAATGAAGACCATGACAAAATAATTGGAGCTCAGTAACATAAACTTTGAGAAACAGTTTACATTTTGGAATGAATTACTTCCCAGCAGCCAGCCAGTAAGAGTGGTTTGTAATTGACAGGAACCTATAAATCCACACTACTGAAAATACTTGAGTTATATGAGTTTGTATATGTTTGAAAGAGAGTGAAGTTGCTACATCACACTTTGCTGTGCCACCTATAAAGGCTGGCAGAAAATAGATTGATTCCATATGGCACTGAAATCCTTGAATCTTGAAATGCCACATTCATACTGTGGATAGTAAAGGTAATGGAGAGAAACATTTGACCTAGCTGGGGCTATGTCTGTCTTCAAATAAGAACGCAAATACAGTCTGTGCGGGTTCCTTTCGAACCGTACCAGGAAGATACTTTGGGATAAAAAATTCTGACCCTAATAATACAAGTAATAGGGTCTGTAGAAAATCTAGCTATTGAAATTGGCACTGGATGACTGTTTAGGTCTGGAATCAAAATAGAAAGCACTGTCAGCTTTGAAGATTAAATTTAATCTGATTTCAAATACAGAACTGTAACATCAATGTGCATGTTAAATCTGTCATGAATGAAAGACCATGAGTGAAAACCTCTGTGTTCAGAGAGCAGAGCTGTCTTCATTCAGTCATATTATTCCAGAAGTCACTACGACATCTCTCTGTCTTACTGCTACACTTAGGGTACCTTTATTCTGTGTTCATATTATACTACACTTTTTGCCTGGAGATTTAGTACTTTTGGAACAATTTATTTATGACTTCCCAGTATGTGGTCTGAGTTGTTGAAAACAGTTTCCCAAATTTCTCATGAAATTTTCAATGAATTTATAATGCCCATACTTTTAGATAGTGCACCTTTCCAACAAAGTGCACTATCACTTCTTAGATCCAGCAGATCTAATTAATATATGGTTCCATCTGCAGTGTTATTTAGTTGAACAAATGAATGACATAAGAGGCCAAAACTGTCATAGACTACTCCAAAACATCATAGTACTGTCTTGTGATCGTATATCTGCATAATAGAACTACATCTGTAATGCAGTTTAAATAAGGGTCTGCAGGTGTCTTGTGATGCCGAACAGTTTCAGGTTGAACAGAAAGTGTATTTAGTAGAAATTATTTGCTTTACAGGGAACAAATATAGTGCTACAAATGAGATAAATGTAGTTCGTTCTCTTTCAACATATTAGCAGATCCTGGAAGAGAAATTATCATCTGTGCTTCATCTGTGCCAACATAACTTCAAAATTTATTCAACTGCACTAAATAAGACTACAGAAAACAAAAATAAACGTCATATAAAGTCACTACATAAAGTGAACAAAATATTTTCATACTAGAACCATCATGAATATGATTTTTTTTCCAATGGATTGAAGGTTTCAGTAGAAAGGTTGTTAAGCGACAGAACACACTTTTCTTTCATGGTAGTTCAGGAAAATGTTAAGAAATTGAGGGTTATGGTAACTATAATATTCAATTACTAATTTACTGTTTCTGTTTCATTGGCCTTGAGGGAAAGCAAGACTAATTAATCCTTAATTCAATCAAGATAAATTCACATTTTTTCATCTCACAGCAGTAATTGTCTAAACAGAAAATTTACTAGGAGTGGTAGAAGTTAATAAAAACAGTCATCTTTATTCTTTGCTTCACTATTTAATAAAAGCTTCCTTATGTCCTACAAGTTTAAAATCCTGTAGGTGCAGCAACAGTCATAATTCTTGCTTACAATAGTCATCTATAAAATATTCAAAACCGTTTAATGATTCACTGTAAAATCATTCTAATTGCCTTAAAATTGAATCTAAAACTTAGATTTAATTCCCATAGTTTGAGATCATAAAATCAAAAAGATTCTCGGTTCAGCTTTACCCCTACAACGCAACTGTTTGTTTGCTGATGTAACTTGTGGGATACAATGACAAGTTTGTATCATAAAAGAATTAGAAAAAACAAACACTAGCACAGGAAGCTTGAGTGTACTTTGATTTTTGTCTTTAGTCAGAAAATTACCTCTTTCACTTTCTAAAATCAGAAACCATTCTAAAAGATTGTTTTCAATTCTAACATTCCAGCTAATAGAAAATTATAGTAATTGTTGTATACAAGCAATTAAGAAAATGAAATCATAAAGTGCTTTACATAGGTAGCATTCATAGAATCATAGAATTGTTGACTTTGCAAGAGACCTTGGAGATCATCAATTCCAACTACTCACCTAGACCTGAAAATACCACCACTGCTAAGCTACTACCACTAAATTACATCCCTTGGCACTACATAAGTGCTGGGATGATGACTCTACCACTTCTCTGGACAGTCTGTTCCAATGCCTGATCACCCTTTCTGAGAACTTTCTCCTAAAATCCAACCTGAACCTTCCTTGGCATAACTTGAGCCCATTTCCTGTTGTTTCTGTCACCTGTTGCACGTGAGTAGAGACAAGCTTCTACCTCACTCCAACCTTCTTTGAAGTAGTTGTACAGGGCAATGAGGTCTCACCTCAGCTACCCAGCTACCTTTTCTGAAGGTTAAAAGCTGCTGGTTCCCTCATCCATTCCTTGTAAGACTTGTGTTCAAGGCCATTCACCAGATTACTTGCTCCTCTAGTTAAAATATTTATGTTAGTGTGGCAGTTTAGGCTGGGTGCCTCCTCCTGCTGCCACACAAGACACACCTCCAGTGTCCCGAGTATCCCTCCCAGTGGGTGGACACAGGAAATAGTATATTTCATCCCCATAATGTCCTACTCCCCATAAATCTATCAGCAAGGTCTCACACTTACTTTCTTCCCTCTCTGCTACCATGGGAGATGCTCCCTCTCTGGTAATGGAAGGGGAGTTATCTCAAGGCCTCTTGGGCCTGGCTAGGCCTAACGCTAGGAGGAGAAGGAGTAAGGGCAATCTCAGATCTGGCCAGCTGAGATTAGCCTAACAGTGGAGGGGGGAAGAAAGAGCTCTGGGGGTTTTGGGTGTACCCTCAGGTAGGGAGAAAGGGAATGCTGGGAGGCTTCTGGGTATGCTGTGAGGGACTCTGTATGCTTTGGGATCCTTTTTGTCACTATGCTTATAGCTCTCTGTAAAACACCTTACTGCTTTTCCATTTAAATTTTCCACCACTTCTGCAGTCCATTTGTCTAAGCCTCATTTTTTCTGCCCTGGTGGGAGGCAAGGGAGGATCTGCCTCAAACCCAGGACAGTTAGTAATATTATGCTGCTTTTAAAAAAATAGCTTTTCTGTAGAGTGTGTAAAGTGTCATTGATATAATTTAGACAAATACACCTGGTTCTCTCCCTACCATTTCATTGGCATGTGAGAAGTGTGGGTGAGAAATTCTATTAGTTTGATCTAGCTGAAGTTCCACTTTTAATCACACAAGTTTCAGGAAATGGCAAATCAGCTCCATTTTGCTTTGCAGTCTTGAGAAGAGAAAGCAATATTGCAATGTCCCTGAAAGCAAACTTTGTACCTTGCATCATTATAGTTGCCCAAATTTTATTATTGATACTCTTCTGACCAAAGGTGTCATAAATACCACACAGAGCATTAAGATTTCACACAGAACATACAAATCTTTAATGTCTGAATTCCATTTAGTGGTCTTAAATGCAGCATCTGTTCCCTTGCAGTAATGACATCAAAATTCACTACAACATAGCATCATTTCAATGCAAAAGAACATAACAGTATCATTGCCTCATAGCAAGCTAGATTTCCAACAAAGATGTGAAGGGGGAAATGATTTGTTTTCTGAATAATACCAATCTGATAGCAGTAATCTGCTTATTTATTTATTTATTTAAATGAGACTTTAACTGTAATTGTGGTTTTGTGTGTAGAAATAAGATCCTTGGGGGTTTGTTTGCTTGTTTGTTTGGGTTTAATTCTAAAGTTATTCTTGCCAAAGTGCTCTATTATAAGTGGAAGTATCTGGTGATCTTTAATCTATATGATTTGAATTTAGGATATTCTTGATGAATTTGGTATTCTGAGTTTCTAAAATCATGTGATGTTATATTTTGAAACAGTCTTTCTA
This sequence comes from Picus viridis, assembly GCA_033816785.1. Classification (NCBI taxonomy): domain Eukaryota; kingdom Metazoa; phylum Chordata; class Aves; order Piciformes; family Picidae; genus Picus; species Picus viridis. The sequence goes on from CM066566.1 coordinate 54,461,611, forward strand.
ATAACTGCACATGCATTAGACATGAATCTTAACTGGCCTTTGTGAAAATAACTAGCTTTTGAACTTAGAAGCAAGAAAAGTTACATATTTAATTTGCTAGAATTGTGACTTCCAGTTTTCAGTGTTGGTGTGGACATCTGTCAGAAGAAAGAGGTATGCTGCAGGCAACAGCATTCTTTACTTGTCTGTCAACCTGGACCATAGCAGCAGTGACAGTTTCCTGAGGCTGAAAGCACTATCAGAAGATCTTGCAACACAATGTTTCCAGTGAGACAGGTTAGATATCAGAGATTTAAAATCAACAACTGAGGGAAAACTTATTTATGTTTTGCTGCTTTTCTATCTTTCCAATATTATTTTTTGTTTAGGTTAATCTGAAAGAAATCCATGAAAATGGTTTAGCCATTACACATTCTTTCTCACAGTCTGAAGATATTCACTGAAGTGGTTTTGAGATAAAAATCTTAGTCTTAGCAACACTGACATTTCCTTAGTCATTATGCTCTCCCTTCATTGGAGTAAATAGGAAATAGAGCCATGAAAGTATTTGCTACCCTCTGTCCCAAACAGCCTCAGCTTGACACAACTGCCACATGTCTGCATTACATACATTGGAGGGTGTTTAGAGAGTGGTGGTAATTAAAATAAAAAAGACAGAAGGGTAGTACAAGAGAATTTGTATTCAAAGTTGAGAACATTGGAGAAAACAAAAAGAAGGGTGTGAGTATTTTTAAATATTTCAAAAGAGACTGATGGTTTATACTAACACCAAATTCATACTTTTCAAAATGGTTTCATAAGTGTTATATCTTTTTATCCAGATGCATGTTAAATCTTCTTAGGATCAGCTAAATGTTAGTGTCATTAGACAATATTTGCCTTTGTATTCATCCTCTGCTTTTTCCTTAGATACAGTTATGTTCCAGGAAGGTCCTGCATAAATTTATGGTCCTCTGAAATTTCAGTAGTACAAAGTTTCATCCTCATTCCTGAAAATAAAAGGATGTAATTTGTTACTAGGTCATTTTCTGCTGGGTGCCTCATATTCATTCTGAGAACAGCAAGCAGTCCTTTATTTAACTTTTGCTGAAGGGGAGGATAATGGACTGTTAGGATGGCAAAGTGCCAGGGCTGACAGAGTGTCCCCAGCAGGTGGTAATAGCCTGTTGTCAAATGGAGAAAATCTGGCTATATTCAGCCTCAGTCCAAATTGGTGACCTAAAATTAGGCATAAAAATCATGGAAAATCACACAATCTCAGAGGTTGCAAGGAACCTCCAGTGATCATCAAGTCCAACCCCTCTACCAAAAGCAGGATCACCTAGGGTAGTCCACACAAGAATGCATCCAGGCGGGTTTTGAAAGTTTCCAGAGGAGTGACTCCCCAAACCCCCTGGGCAGACTCTTCCAGATCTTTGTCACCCTCACTGTGAAGAAGTTTCTTCTCATGTTGAGCTGAAATAATCAGTAAATTTGCGGATGACACCAAGTTGGGGGCAGGTGTTGATCAGTTAGAGAGTAGGAGAGCTCTCCAGAGGGATCTTGACAGGCAGGTCAGATGGGCAGAGTCCAACATGATGACATTGAACAAATCCAAGTGCTGGGTGATGCACTTGGTCACAACAACCCCATGCAGCACTACAGGCTGGGGTCAGAGTGGCTGGAGAGCTGCCAAACAGAAAGGGACCTGGGGGTACTGATTGATAGAGTGGAATGGAATGGAATGGAATGGAATGGAATGGAATGGAATGGAATGGAATGGAATAGAATAGAATAGAATAGAATAGAATAGAATAGAATAGAATAGAATAGAATAGAATAGAATAGACCAGACCAGGTTGGAAGAGACCTTCAAGATCATTGTGTCCAACCTATCATCCAACACCACCTAATCAACTAAACCAGGGCACTAAGCACCCTATCAAGTCTCCTCCTGAGCACCTCAAGTGAGGGCAACTCCACCACCTCCACGGGTAGCCGATTCCAATGGGCAATCACTCTCTCCGTGTAGAAATTCTTCCTAACATCCACCCTAAACCTGCCTTGGCGCAGCCTGAGACTGTGTCCTCTTGCTCTGGTACTGGCTGTCTGGGAGAAGAGACCAACCTCTGCCTGGCTACAACCTCCCTTCAGGTAGTTGTAGAGAGCAATAAGGTCACCCCTCAGTCTCCTCTTCTCCAGGCTAAGCAACCCCAGCTCCCTCAATCTCTCCTCATAGGGCTTGTGTTCCAAGCCCCTCACCAACCTTTTTGCCCTTCTCTGGACACGTTCCAGCAAGTCAACATCCTTCCTAAACTGAGGGGCCCAGAACTGGACACAGGACTCAAGGTGTGGCCTAACCAGTGCAGTGTACAGGGGCAGAATGACCTCCCTGCTCCTGCAGGCCACACCATTCCTGGTACAGGCCAGGATACCATTGGCCCTCCTGGCTGCCTGGGCACACTGCAGGCTCATGTTCAGCCTGCCATCAACAAGCACCCCCAGGTCCCCCTTTGCCTGGCTGCTCTCCATCCACTCTGACCCCAGCCTGTAGCACTGCATGGGGTTGCTGTGGCCAATGTGCAGAACCCGGCACATGGATGTGTTAAATCTCATGCCGTTGGATTCTGCCCATCTGTCCAGCCTGTTGAGGTCCCTCTGCAAAGCTTCTCTACCCTCCAGCAGATCAACTCCTGCCCCCAGCTTGGTGTCATCCGCAAATTTATTGATGATGGACTCAATGCCCTCATCCAGATCATCAATAAAGATGTTAAAGAGCATGGGGCCTAGCACTGATCCTTGGGGCACACCACTAGTGACTGGCCACCAGCTGGATGTGGCACCGTCTCTAGAGGTGTTCAAGAGGGGATTGGACGTGGCACTTGGTGCCATGATCTAGTCATGGGGTCTGTGGTGACAGGTTGGACTCAATGATCTTCGAGGTCTCTTCCAACCTTAGTGATACTGTGATACTGTGATACCATTCACCACCACTCTCTGGGCTCGGCCCTCCAGCCAGTTCCTAACCCAACACAGTGTGCTCCCATCCAAGCCATGGGGTGATAGCTTGGCCAGGAGTTTGCTGTGGGGGATGGTGTCAAAGGCCTTGCTGAAGTCCAGGTAGACTACATTCACAGGCCTCCCCACATCCACCAGGCGGGTCACCTGATCATAGAAGGAGATCAGGTTGGTCAGGCAGGACCTGCCCTTCCGAAATCCATGCTGGCTGGGCCTGATCCCTTGGCCATCCTCTAAGTGCTGTGTGATTGCACTCAAGATGACCTGTTCCAGAATCTTGCCTGGCACTGAGGTCAGGCTGACAGGCCTATAATTCCCTGGCTCATCCAACCGGCCCTTCTTGTGGATGGGCACCACGTTGGCCAGCTTTCAGTCTTCTGGGACCTCTCCAGTGAGCCAGGACTGATGAAAAATGATGGAAAGCAGCTTGGACAGCTCATCTGCCAGCTTTCTCAGCACCCTAGGATGGATCCCATCTGGTCCCATGGACTTGTGGGGATCCAAGCAGCTGAGAAGATCTCTAACTATGCCATCCTGGAACAGAGGAAAACTGTGCAGCTCCCCGGCTCCATCTGCCAGCTCTGCAGGCCAGCTGTCTGGAAGACGTTCTGTCCTGCTAGTAATAATTGAGGCAAAGAAGGTGTTAAGTACCTCTGCCTTTTCCTCATCCTTTGTTACAATGTTCCCCTCTGTGTCCACCAAGGAGTGGAGGTTGTCCTTGCCCTTCCTCTTGCTATTAATATATTTATAGAAGGACTTTTTTTTGTCCTTCACAGCAGAGGCCAGTCTGAGCTCCAAATGTGCTTTTGCCTCCCTGATTTTCTTCCTGCATGTCCTAGCAACATCCTTAAACATTCCATGTGTTGCCTCCCCTTTCTTCCAAAGATGATACACCCTCTTTTTTTCCCTTAGTTCTATTAAAAGTTCATTGCCCATCCACGCTGGCCGTCTGCCCCGGCGGCTCATCTTCCGGCACACTGGCACAGCCTATTCCTGCGCCTTCAAGAGTTCTTCCTTGAAGTAGGTCCAGCTCTCCTGGACCCCTTTGTTTTTAAGGGCTGTTTCCCAAGGAACCTTCTGAATTAGTTCCTTGAGTAACCTGAAATCTGCCCTCCGGAAGTCCAGAGTGGAGGTCTTCTTGCTCCCCCTCTTGGCTTGGCTGCATACCGAAAACTCTATTATCTCATGGTCACTGGTGCCTAAACACCCTCCGACCACCACATCACCCACCAGCCCTTCTCTGTTGGTGAAGAGGAGGTCAAGCATAGCCTCACCCCTGGTAGGCTCATGCAGCACCTGGGATAAGAAGCTGTCCTCCATGCACTCTAAGAACCTCCTAGACTGCCTCCTCCCTGCTGTGTTGAGATCCCAGCAGATATCAGGCAGGTTGAAGTCACCCATGAGATCAAGGTCATGTGATCTTGAGACAGCCTTAAGCTGCCTATAGAATGCTTCATCAACATCTTCCTCCTGGTTGGGTGGTCTATAACAGACTCCAACCAGGATGTCTGCCCTGCTGGTCTTCTCTCTAATTCTCACCCACAAGCACTCAACCCGATCATCCCTGATCTCTAGCTCAATGGCATCAAGTGCCTCCCTGATGTACAGGGCCACCCCTCCACCCCTTCTTCCTTGCCTGTCTCTCCTGAAGAGCCTGTAGCCATCAATTTCAGTGCTCCAGTCATGCGAGTCATCCCACCACATGTCCATGATGGCAACTACATCATAACTTTGCTGCTGCAACAAGGCTTCCTCCAGCTCCTCATGTTTATTGCCCATACTTCGTGCATTAGTGTACATGCACTTCAGCTGGGCTGCTGGTTTCACCCCTGACTCCAGCTTACAACCCTCAGACTCCTGTCTGGGGGGACCACTTCCAGCCCCTTCCCCCTTCAAATCTAGTTTAAAGCCCTAAAGCCCTGAACATGAGCCAGCAGTGTGCCCAGGTGGCCAAGAAGGCCAATGGCATCCTGACCTGCATCAAGAATAGTGTGGCCAGCAGAAGCAGGGAAGTCATTGTGCCCCTGTACTCAGCACTGGTTAGGCCGCACCTTGATTCCTGTGTCCAGTTCTGGGCCACTCAATATAGGAAGGACACTGAGAAACTTGAACGTGTCCAGAGAAGGGCAGCGAGGCCTGGTGAGAGACCTTGAGCACAAGTCCTATGAGGAGAGACTGAGGGAGCTGGGGATTGCTTAGCCTGGAGAAGAGGAGGCTCAGGGGAGACCTTCTTGCTCTCTACAACTGCCTGAAGGGAGGTTGTAGACAGGAGGGGGTTGGTTTCTTCTCCCAGGCAACCAGCACCAGAACAAGAGGACACAGTCTCAAGCTGTGCCAGTGGAAGTTTAGGCTCGAGGTGAGGAGAAAGTTCTTCACAGAGAGTTGTTAGCCATTGGAATGTGCTGCTCAGGGAGGTGGTTGAGTCACCATCCCTGGAGGTGTTCAAGAGGGGATTGGGCGTGGCACTTAGTGCCATGGTCTAGTAGTCATGAGGTCTTGGGTGACAGGTTGGACCTGATGATCTCTGAGGTCTTTTCCAACTTTCTTGGTTCTATGATTCTATGAAATCTTCTATGTTCAAGTTGGCATCCTAACATTGCAGATGACACGCAAATCATTCATGACAGATATATGTGATTCTTTATAGCATAAAGAATAAAAATTATAATTAATTTTCCATTGTACCTCCATTCTTGATTCTGGAGCAAAACTGAGAGTCCTGATTCTAGCACTTGAATTGCTTTAAGTCAGTTTAAGTGTGGGTATTTGCAACAATAATAAAATAAAATTAAAAAAAAAAACAAACAAACCAGCCAAACAAAGAAAATCCAAAACACAAAGTGACCACTTACATAAGCAAACAAATTAAACAAAACAAAATAATAAAAAAAGAAACAAACTTAACCAACCAAATAAAAAAAAAACCCAAAACAAAGACAAAAATCCTGAGAAGCTATGATTTCTCTTACCTTTGCTTCCTATTTCAGCTCTCCTTGCATCTAAGTTAAATTCTACCCACAAGGTCTTAAAAGTATTATCATTGGTGAAAACTGAAAAAACATAAGACTGAAAACTGGATGGAAGCACACTTTCAGGGACCAACGTTTTTCTTTCAAGCTCTCAAGGAGTGCAGTCATGGCAACATCTGTAAGGATGACCAGATTTCTAGACTGAATTTGAGCAATTAATGAAATCTCTATGACCCACATATAAGAGGAAATCTGTGAATTACTCTGTGATGTAAGCCTTAGTGCCTCAGAATACACTCCCATGAAAATCTAAACTGAAATAAAGCAAGGTCATTGAAGTCCTGCTCTAATATCTCCCAGACTCCCTTTTGCCTTAATCATGGTTTGACAATGAGTGGAAGAGTGCATGAATTAAATAGAATGAAACAATCTGTCTGTAAACTGAGTTGACAAATATGACTTTTTTCTCTCTGTGTATCTCTGTGTATCTCTGAACCACCTCATTGAATGTTTTGAGGTAGAGCTTGAGGAAGAATGTGACTGCAGAATGTAAAACTTAGACTTGTTTATACATTATTTTTTTTCCAATGTTCTTGTATATAAAAAGGTATGGTACCTGCTTATCAAGACTGCTGTAAGAACGACTTCAAAGTAAATCCAAGTGGTATATTTAGAGACCTCAAGATGGTGTTCTTTCCAATTTGATTTTATTGAAGTTTTGTTTTGTTTTCTCTTTGTCAGAAAACCCTCGGTTTCTTAAATATTTGTTCTTGATGGGGTGCTTGGTGCCATGGTCTAGTTGCTTAGGTGGGTTGGATTGGTTGATAGGTTGGACACAATGATCTTGAAGGTCTCTTCCAACCTGGTTTATTGTATTGTATTGTTCTCATTTTTAGCAATTCATTTTAGGAAAAACAACAGACAACAAATTATTACAAACCAAACCACAATAAATCACATTCTGAAGGAGGCTGCACTAAAATGATCTCATTTGGAACTTTATCCTTTGATTTTAGCAGCTCTGTTAGCTCCATCGTGCAGAGCAGTTTGAATGTCCGTATGTCTCAGTGGTGCCTCTTAGCAGGTGGGTTTTTTTTTTGGTCCTGTCTTCATTGAAGGGCTAATAGGTGAACAGCAGTTATCATGGGACCTAAATATCATAAGTCCGCAGGGGCAAATGACTCACTACAACAGTTATTAAAAGTTACTTAGGTAAAGAATGACAGGCATTTGGTAAAAAATGTCAGTAATGCTTATTACAACCATACTATCTCACTGAACTTCATTAGTTGTGATTGCATTCTCAAATGCAGAAAAGTTTTACAGGAGAGGATACAAGCTTTTGACATTTAATATGTTATGTTAAACAAATAAATGAAAGTTATGAGTCAAGGATATTCCTGCCATATGTCTTTTTGTAGCCTGTGCCTGCATTTTTTGGCGTCTAGTGTTTTTAATGCTTTCATTATTTTATTATATGTGGCTTCAGGCATTTTAAGCAGTTTGATTTTTGAGGTTATGGAAACCCCTTCAAGATATCTTTAGACAATCAGTGAAATCCTAAGGAATTTCTTTATGCAAAAAGGAAGGAAAAAAAGGAAGTTCTTTATGTTGCTGCCCATCCCAAAATAATATTTTTCAGGAATACTGAGAAGTTTGATATGTAAAATGTTTTGTCTTTGTTTATTCAAATAGTGAACATGAGAAACACCATATTACTTTAATAGTTTTGATTTCTAAATGACAAGTCTCAGGCAGTGTCCTTTGTAAGAAGACATACAAAGGTTATATTCTTCTCAGAATCATTATTTGCTTATTCACGTCTGTATATTCATGTAGAAGTTCAAGATTTAAACTTACGTAGTACACAATTGACATAGCACAGATGAATATTCCAATTGATGTAAATAGTTACCAGCTCATGCTTACAATGTAATATCTAGATACTATTCCTTGAGCAGTTACAGAGGTGGCTTTGGAGAAGCTTATGTTCTAGATGGAAATGAAATTATAATAGGATTTAACAAACTGTTAAACACTGCCTTCTACTTAGAGAAATACTGAAAGTGAAGTTTGGTCATTACTCTCTACCAAAGTACATGAAATAAATTATAAAAATGGAACAAGATTTTAAGATGGAGAAATTTTATTATGGAAATTCTGTGTGGAAGGAAGTGCCTAAAAAGAAAGACAGTAAAAGTTTGTTGTTTGGTTTTGTTGTTTATATTTTTCTTCCCCCAACATTATAACAATTAATTTAGATTAACTGAGAGGCAATGTGATAAAAAATCTGCTTCGTAACATTTGCATGTACCTACTTATGTCATGATTAGTAAGAAATTGCTGAGACACTATTCTTTACAGAAGATTCAGTTTTTTACAGCAGTATCAGAAATTAATATCACAAATATAATTGTAAAAGTAGTGCTACCAGTTTCGTGTAATGGGCAAATCAGTTAGGTATTTCATGTGATGTATTAGAAGAGAAGTGAGATAGTACAATGCCTGAGCTTCCGCCCACTTCACATGATGTTTGAAACTTTTAATTAGTTTGTAAATCCAATGATGAAAGCTATTTCATGAAACAAATTGGACTTTTCAAAGAATAATGCTTTTATGATATGATCTATCCTAGAAGTTAAATGCCTGTGAGCTTGCAATAGAGAAAGGATCAAAAAATTGCAACATAAATGAGGAAGCCTATGAAAAAAAAAGAAAGTAAATATTCATGGGAAAAGATAGTGCAATTGAATACAAGGAAATATTCATTGAATACATATATTAATGGAATATATAGAGAAACTTGATTGAATTATTTGATTTCAGTTGACAGTACTAGAGCTTAGAATTCACATATCATATCTGAAAAACACCTGGCAGCAGAGACTGTGTGGGTATTAAAACGACAGCTTTTGTGATTTCTTGTGTATTACAGGATGAGCAATAACATCAGGAATCTTCTCGGACAGTATTAGGAAAGAGCACCAGCCCAAACATGCATGCAATTCAGGTTTTTTTAAATATCTGTAATCTGAAAATTATGACAGAAAAAGAGAGCTGTCATACAAATGACTCTCTTATGCAAACTTAATATTATCTCACATCCTTCCTTAATAGTAGTGATTTTATAGTAGACTGGTGTGGTGGTTGAAAATAGCATTCCAATATTCCAATGTGTAGTAATTAGAGTAATTCTCTTATGTTGAAGTTTTGTGTTACAGAAAGCTGTGGTGAAGGCAGAGAAATACATTGATTCAGACATTCTGCTAAAGCAATTTCAGTCTCAGAAGGCTATTAATATAATCATGATTGTTAAATCTCTTCTTGATCATCACTCTCAGCTTGTACACGCTTCTCTGGCAATGAAGGAGCAGAGATTAAACTGGCAGAGAAAGGACAAAAAATGATCAATGAATTAGAAAAGTTGTTTCTTAATACTCATGTTAAAAACATATGCCACTGAAGCTTCAGAAGTGAAAAGGCTATAAATAACTATTTTGAGTGGGTGAGATGAAGAACAGGGAAAAGAAATTACAGAATGCATTTTGCATTCAGGTAAAATTGCTGATGTTTATGTGCTTAATGGGGCTTTGAATTTCCACTGTCAGTTTTTGTTACTAAAAGTTTAACCAATTTTGTCTATATGAAAATGAAATAAAGCCTGGTCTTTTAAGGTTGCTTAAACACACTTTTGATGTTTAAATATTGGTCTACAGAGAATGGCAATAGCTGAGATTTGGAAATCAGAGAATGAGTGCCTTGGTACCAAATAGAATAAATTTTGTAGAATGATGACTGAAAAGAAGTGAAGGAAACAAAGAGGCATGAGAACTAGCTTGTAAGTGCAGAAAGCCTGTTACTGTACAATCTGTCTTGAGTTGGTAGGGTGATTTAAAAAAGTTCATGAGAGACAAGTAATTAAAAATAAATCTAATGTTACGAGTTTCAAACTACCTTTTGTGTTTGCATTGTTATAAGGAAAGAATTCAGGGGTTTGCGAGCTAAGTTATACATAAAATTCATACATTTCACAAACAACCATCTAATAAGGTTGGCTCTTTTACTTTTTTGACAGGTGCTATTGAAGTAAAAAGTGCAGTAAATTTACTAAATACTGGGATTTTTACTGTTTCTTCCTCCCTAGAAAAGCACATTTAGTATTGATATCTTAGAGTATAATAGCTTTTGCATTAAACTGTCACAGTCCTGTTTTCCAGGTATACCGTAACTGTAATGGCAAGATGCACTTTCTGAAAATAGTGGGAAATTACACTAACATGTTCTCCAAAACATTTTCATTTCTGCTGTGTTCCCTATGGCAAATCACTTACAAAAAAAGAAAAAAACCACACTCAAAAAACCCAAACCAAACCAAACCAAAAATCCAAACCAAAAAACACCTTTATTTCTTTTGAGGTATACTTCCAAACAAGTATGATATAGGGCAGACTTACTTCTCCAAGTAATGCAGATCTATGATACTGTCGGCAGATGCTAAACACAAAGGCTATATCATGTTTCTTGTTGATGTAACTGCTAGCTTTAACAGAATTATGCCAAGAGGTTGAACTGTGTAAATATGCCAAGACTTGAGTTATGCATAAAACGCAAGAATACAGTTGAAGACTCTGGGTAGATGAACCAGAGAGATGGAAATTTCTAATGCAATGTATTTAAATTGGTAATACCTTTTCAGAAAATCAGGAGGAACCCTCTACTACTCTATCTTTTGAGAGTGTGGCAAAAGCATTTCTGTGTTCTTCTTTCATAAGTAATATCACCTTCCATACAATTTCTACAGTACCTTGGAGAGAGGTGACAGTGGCCCTGTTTTTCTTATTGTTGGTCTAAACATGGTTGTTGAAACACTTTTGGATTTTTCAGTTGCTTTTATGTGCTAAACCACAATATGATTTATAGATTTGTTCTGTCTTCCTCTGAGGAATCTACCCTAATGAGTTTTGAGAAGTTACAGATGGCCCCAGAAAGCAAGAGTGGCATCTCTCCCAGTGCTGCAAAGTGTGACTGTACCTAATCTCAGCTAATCTTGTTGAGAAAGCCCTGACCTTCCTCAGGTAGCATGCTTTCATAATGCATACTATGCAAATCTAAGGATTTTCTCTCTAAGAAAGATTTGCCCATCATTTTCTTTCTCATTTTTCTTATTAAGTTTTAGAATCATAGACTCATAGAATTGTTTTAGTTGGAAAAGAACTTCAAAGTCCAACCATCAACCCAGCACCACCATGGCCATTAAACCATGTCCTGAAATGTCATGTCTACACTTTTTATGATTTTTAAAATCTTCAGGGACCATGACTCCACCAGCTCCCTGGAGAGCCTATCCAATGCCTGACTACTCCTTCAGCAAAGAAATTTTTCCTAATATCCCATCTAAACCTCCCCTGGTGCAACTTGAGGCTAGTTCCTTTTGTCCTACCACTAGTTACTCGGGAGAAGAGATCAACACCCACCTCAATACAGAATCCTTTTAAGTAATTGTAGAGAACAATGAGATCTCCCCTCAGCCTACTCTTCTCCAAGCTAAACAATCTCAGTTCCCTTAGGCACTTCTCATAAGATTTTCTTTTCAGGCCTCTCACCAGTTTCTTTGTCTTTCTCTGAACACACCTCAGCAACTCAGTGTCCTTCCTGCAATGAGGAATCCAAAACTTCACAAATGGCAAGTACAGGAGCATGATCACTTTCCTACTCCTGCTTGTCACACTATTCCTGATACAGGCCAGGATGCTGTTGGCCACCTTGGCAACCTGAGCACACTGCTGGCTCAATTTCAGGTGTCTATTAACCAGCACAAGTATGTCCTTTTCTGCAGCTTTCCAGCCACTCTGCTCCAAGCCTGTCTCATTTCATGGAGTTATTTTGACCCCAGTGCAGAACCCAGCACCTAAGGCTCGTACAGCTGGCCTGGGCCTAATGGTCCAGGCTGTCCAGATCCCTCTGAAGAGCCTTCCTAACACTGGTGACTGGTCCTGATCACCTGGTTGCCCTGCACATGCTCTAGAATAGCATTCAAGATGATCTGCTGCAAATGGGATCATCACTGGAATTATCTGCTCCAAAGGCTTCCTGTATTTCACTTAGGTGTGAGTTTGCTACCAGAACACATACCTTGCCAACGGTCTTTCTAGGTGAGACAATATCACTTCTCTGTGTGCAATAGCCAGCAAAAGGTTCTATACCTGACAACAATGAAGCATAAAGGAGGGGGATGTAGGCTTCTATTGAATAAGTTCTTTCATTTATGTCAGATATATCTTCTAGAACAACACTCAATCTCTTTGAAGGTCCTCTGAAATTAATACCTATAATGAAAACACTCCTAGTGGACAGGATCCTGTAGATTATGTACCACATAAAATGTAGAGTGCTTTGATGGCTTTGTACATTCTGAGTCTAACTCCTAAGCAGTGCTGTTACACATTGTACTGACTATTTCAGTTGGTGGATGACAAAAAGAAGATAACATTTAAATGGTCCTATTGAAATAATCATAGTCATCATGATAAAGCCATTTGCCGAATGGTTAAAAATAAATCTCAGACTTGCAGTACTGCTGAGTTCATGTGTTCATGATCTCCAGAATGTTGTCAGTTTCCTATGAATACTGTAGAAGTCCCAGTAACAAAATTGGTCACAGGCTGCTTCTTTGTCTAGATGTTCTTATGACAAGAGTTTTGCTGTCTTTGCACAAAATTAAGAATCTGGACTCAAAGAGATTAGCAATCACCTCAGAGAATACTACACAGTTAACTACAGATATGAGGTAAAATCATTCCAAAATCCACGTTTTGAATTTGCTAACATAGGCAGACTTATGAGGCCCCTGTGGGCCCTGTAGTTCAGGAAATGTCTCACCCTGTTTGAGACAATAGAGCAATGGGTATCTCACACAATGTCTATATATTTTTTGGACACTTCCAGGGAAAGGAACTCCAACACCTTTCTGGGCAGCCTATTGGAATGCCTTACCACCCTTTCCATAAAGAAATTTTCTTAATGCCCAATTTAAACCTCCTCTGCTGTGATTTGAGGCCATTTCCTCTTGTTTTGTGACTAAGACCAATAATCACTTCACTGCAACCCTCTTTCAGGTAGTTGTAGAAGGCAATAAGGTCTCCCCTCAGTCTTCTCTTCTCAAATTAAACAACCCCAGTTCCCTTAGCTGCTCTTCATAAAACTTGTTCTCTAGAACAAGTCTATCTAGAGCCTTCTCTTCTCCAGGTTAACAATCCCAGAACTGTCAGGGTCTCTGCACAGGGAAGATATTCCAATCCTCTAATAATTTTTGTGGCTCTTCTGTGGATCTGCTCTAATAGACCTAACATCTTGTACTGGGGACCCCAGAGCTGGACATAGGAGTCAAGATGGGGTCTCATGAGAGAGGAGTAGAGTGGGAGAATCATTTCCCTCAACCTGATGGCCACACTTCCTTTTATGCATCCCAGGATACAATTGAATTTCTGGGCTGCAAGTGAACATTAAAGGCTCATGTCCAGTTTTTAATATACCAGTTCCCCAAGTCCTTCTCTGCAGGGTGTGTCTCAGCCTACTCATCCCCCATAAATGAATCACAATTTATTGGGACATCCAGTGACAACAGAGAAGAAAGGCACATTCAATGAAAATTTTCATTAAGTTAAAGTCATTAACTATTCCAGAGTCCACTGTTTACTAGAGAGAAGAACTGATGGATTACCACTGGCTGTTCCTTTGTTATTCAGACAATAACAGTCTCTCTACAACAGCGCACACAGTAAGTGAATACATTTGTCATAAAGAGTTATCTGCATAAAAGAAAACAAGAGTTAAAAGACATATAAGACTATATCAAGATAAAGTTGACAAATAGAAGTGTGAGAAATTTTCTTTTTCCTTCTCTCTTCTTTCCACTCCTTCCTCCTGTCTCACTTCCTCAGTCCCTCACTGTCTTCCTCTCTTCCTGCCTATCTGCTGCCTTCTTAAACTTGTTCCCTCCTTCCCTCCTAATTCCTTCTTTCCAATTTTTTTCCTTTCTTCCAAATTCCTTCCTTCAAAATTCCTTCTAAATTAATTCCTTCCCATACCTTCCCACATCTTTATAAATTATTGCTCTAGGCCAGAGAAAAAGTAATTTAGCCCTCTCAGGCAAAAGCTGTATGTACAAATTTGGGTTTCCTATGATCCATTCCACAAATAGCCTGCTTAAAACACCACTGTGTATGTAAAACTAAAATGCCTATATTTGTACAGTACTCTCAGAGAGTATAACTAAAACCTGTCATTGAAAATTAAAGGAGGTTTTTACACTTGTTTCTGTTTGCTTAAAATGGTTTTAAGCTACAGACTCAAAAATGAATTGTTTTTCATCAGTGCTAAAATATTATATTCCAGATGAAAACAAGCAACAAACACTACATGTATGTGCACATTTTTACTTACATATGCATACACATCACACAACATGAAAAAAATATTAAATTATAGGTGTTGTGACAGAATCCTGTATTAAAAAACCCCACAAATTTTATAGCTTTTTTCTTTTATAAGAAAAGGAATAAAACTTTGAGAGATGATCCTGTCTTTGACTACGTAAGAAAAAAGTTAAGGGGTATATTTTTTCAATTTCCATTTGCAAACCATTGTATGCAGCTTGTAGTCTCATAATACATTTATCTCTTAAAACAAAGAAAGTAGCAGCATCAACAAACCAACCAAACAAACAGAAAAGTAGAGAAATTGAATAGCCGCATTTTGATAAGATCTTTACAGCCAGATGGCACAGAAGTGTGACCATATCTACTATGTAATCTCAGACATCTTGATAGTTAGAGTCATTGTAGAAATGGAGGTACATAGCCACTATATTAAAAAAAAAAAAAATAAATCCTCACAGTATATAGTGCTTCAGAAGCAGAAAATGCTTCTAATAAGCCTTGGCACAATACCAGGAAAATATCAGGGGCCAGTTGTATTCCTGATAACAAATTTCTGTGAAGCCAGTAAAGATATATCACAAAAATATTTGGCTAGATGTTGAAATGATATCTTTTGTTAATGCTAAGAAAATCCCACAAAAGTTAGCTGAGGTAGAGTAGTTTTCCTTGCTTGATATTTTATACTCAGTATTAGAAAAATAAAGAACAAGAAAGCAAAATGTCCATTAAGATGATACACAAACCAAATTCTAAAATAATAATTGAATTTTTTGTTTTCAATATCAGATATGATAATTTTTCCAGTAAAAACAAACTAAATTCAGCCTTCATTAAAACAGTATTATTTAATAATATTAACAATCACTAAGCATTAATATATGTTTTCAGTGTAATAAATGAGATCTCTCTAGAGAGACGTCTGCATACTTCAGTCATTTCTATAAATCATAGTTCACATTTTGCTATATTGTATATAAGGTTAAAATTTTGCATTGCATTTAAACTTCTACATAAATGAGTGTACATCAGTTGGAATTATTTTGAAATTAGGTGAACACACCACAACCACCTCTAAGTCTGCAAAATTCTCTAGTGGTCAGTCTGTGTGGTTTGACACATTCATTACAACTTGATAGGTAGCAACTGAGAAATCAGTCAAACTTTTTTGGTTCGTAAAGTTTCTGAGATGTTTAAATTCTCCACTGAATCCTGCTATATTTGTCAAAGCTTGCATTTTTGAATCCTGGTTGTAAAGATTTTAATTGCACAGGAGCATATTCACACCCAAATACATATCTGCATACAAGATTCTCCTAACTTCATAGTGAAAGATAAGGAAAACCTATTAGCAGAGACCAAATCAACAAATCTATAATAATATGTCACTTCAAGCAACTATTAAGATATATCATAGTTGCATCCCCGAGATGAGAGAACGCCATCTTAAGGGTGTAATCACATTGCAGGGTCACACAGCCGCTTGTGTCAGGACCAACAATTACAATCTACAATCTGTGTATTTTCCACTCATGACATATATCACTGTTTCAGGGAATTTCCCAGTCACTGTAATAGGAAGGCTAAAGAGAGATCAACCATTATAATTTAAAATTTTGATATGCTAGAGCAACAGTAAAAATTCATGCAGACTTAAACGTGTATTTCAAGCATTATCTCACATTAGAGAGTTAATTACTTTCCTGTTCTTAATATAGAACTACATTCAGTTGCTAAGGAAACCAATGATTTCTTCTTGTCTACAAGTACTCAAATCATGTTTTGCTTTCTTTATTTTCCAAGCTTTTATTGGGAGATTCTGCTTTTGTTGTTACTGTTGTTTTCCCCTGATGTTAAATTAGAAAAGAGGAAATATCACCAAGGCTTAAAAATGGGAAAAGTAGACTGACCTAGTAATGGCTATATTTGTGATGGTGAGGCAGAACATCATGCTGCCTATGGGGAAATGAGCTGTAGGCTCTGCCTTTAATATTTTCCTCCCAACAAGCTAGAAACTGCGCATGCACAAACTTTGAGCCCTGAAACTGTTGGTGACTCACCTTCAGCCAGATGAAGCTACTCTGCCCACTGAGTATAGCCAATCACTTTTCCTCTCACATTCTTCTTCAGGCATTAGATATGATAAATATATATGTACATATATTGGATGTGATAAAAGCATACATAGTGGAAAACATTCAAGTTAGCTTCAGCTGCAGCAAATCTAGAACAAGGAAACCTGAATACAGAGAATAGTCCTTCAACACTCACTCTAGAAACATACCAATTATTTGAAAAACAATGTGCTCTACTGCACCCAACTAAATCCTCCCAAGAGAATGCAAGGCAGGCTACTAACCAGAAGGATCTGGTTCAGCTGAGGAACCATTTTAATGCTGAGACATCTGGGGAAAGGAAGGAAACTATTTAGAGTGAATATAATATTTTATACTATCTTGAGATAAATTTAATTATTTGATTTGTTTTATATTCCAGTATTTAAACTATTATATTACCCACTTTTACACAAGGCAAAGAATATTATTCAACATTGTAATGTATAATAAAATGTCATCACTTTAATTTTATTGTAATTTTACCTTGCAAGCTGTAACTAGCATTTAGTGGTACAATTGGCAACAGAAGGACTTCAGAATCCATCCTCAAGTGATTCTAAAGCAAGTATGCTCATTTTTTCTCTTACGAGGAATGTTATGAATTTATGTAACCACAGGAACAGATATAGCATCATAAACTGAGAAGCAGAATAATGGAAAGAAAGAAAAACAACCCACATCAGGTTTCTTCTGTGAGAGGGTTCACAGAACTAGAATTAGATAGACACATTTTGGCCATTTAATTTGATTTTTAAGTCCCTAAATATGTCTGCAAAACATGTCCGTTTACCTGTCAGTACAACCATGTATGCATTTAACCAGGAAAGTCAGTGGTATCTTGGAATGTGTTAATAAGAGTGAGAACAGCAGGCTGAGGGAAGTTTTGCTCTCCTTCTATGCTGCCCTAGTGAGGCCACACCTGGAATATCATGCCCACATCTGGTTCTTCATTTCAAGAGAGACAAGGAACTACTGGCAAGAATCCATCAGAGGGCTACAAAGATGGTTAGAGAACTGCAGCATCTCTCTTAAAAGGAAAAAATTGAGGCTGTTTATCTTGGAGAAGAGAAGACTGAGGGGAGATCTTAACAATGCTAAAAAGAAAGCATCAGGAGGCTGGGACCAAACTCTTTTCATTGATGCCCAGAAACAGAAGAAGGGGCAATGGGCACAAACTAGTATCAGGAAGTTCTACTCAAACTTAAGGAAGAAATTATTTCCATTGAGTATGACAGGAACAGGCTGCCCAGATATGTCATGGAGTCTCCTCTGGACATGTTCAAAACCCACTTTGCAATCTTCTTTAGAAGTGAACTTGCTTTAGCAGGAAGATTGGACTAGATAATTTCAAGAGGTCCGTTCCAACCCCTACCATTCTGTGATTCTGTAATTCTGACTTGCAAATAAGTGAAAACACCTCCAAGACCTCCAGTTAACTATTCTTCTGCCTATTTCTCCAGCTGACACTTTTTACAGCAACAGTCCCAGGTGAGGTCTACTTACTGGGCACCAACCTGGAGACAGTCAGGAAGCAAGAGTGCTCTTGTAAGCTCTAGCTCCATGCACCTTATCTAGCACATCAAGAGACAAGTCAATATCTAAACATAACAAGAATTACTCAAGTTCTACTTGTCATTTAAAATTAAAACAATTTTCATTATATTTGGTAGCTAGATTATAAAATATTTTGGACATCATGGGACAATCTGAATGGCTCCTACAAAAAGAGATACGTGGGATTGAGTTGATGGTAAACTGCATATGAGTCAACAGCCAAAAGAGCCATCTCAGTCCTAGGGTGCATTAAGCACAGCATAGCTAGCTCAAGGAAGATGATAATCCCATTCTACACAATGTGTCCAGAGAAAAGCACCAAGATGGGAAAAGGCCTTGAGGACAAGGTTTACAAAATGACTGAAGTCACTTGGTTTGTTCAGCTTGGAGAAAGATAAGGGAGTTACCTCACATCTCAATCTGCTTTTTTTTTGCAGAAGGGGTCTTTCATGCATGCCCCAAATGAAACCAAGAAGGAACCAAGTAGTTGATTGGGAAAAAAACCCAAACAAATCCACTTGAATTTATTTTGCTTACATATGAAGGAGAAAAAGTTAGAAATATAGGAAAGGAGAAAAAAATAAGCAAGGGACAGCAAACCAAAAAGATAATTGCCACTGTACATCTAGCTGGTGTTTCACTGATCCCTGAAGGTCTTGATCCATGGTGGGGAAGCTTACAGCAGCAAAGGCTAAGATGTTGGAGCCAGATGAGGCGCTGCTGCTTGATTGGTGTGGAATCTTTAAACTCTCCCCATTGACTCTCAGGTTTTATGTCTTTTTCAGTCCCATATGCAGTCACACTGTCCCATTCAGTTGAACACATTTGACAGCACCAGTCCCATGGGTGGTTTACATGTGCCAGCTCTGGAGTCTCACGGTGACATTCCTGAGAGTGGAACTTGTGGCCTTGTCTGGTTATCAGCTGCTATTGTCACAGAGCTTGTGGTAACGGTGTGAAAACATCCTGGGAAACTGCTCTGTTAGTCACCTTTTGAGAATGCTGTCCTTGAAAAAGTCCATGAAGACTTGTCTCAGCAAGTCCCAGCATCCACTGATTATCAGCATGGAATTTGTGGTCTTGTAGATAAGAAAGCATTCCTCTTGGGACAATAGTGTGAAGGCAAAAGGTGAGGATGTGAGTCCTGTTTGCAGTGGGATCCAGTGTCAGCACAGAGCTTGTGGTCCACTGGGACAATGGTGTGAAACATTTTGGGAAGGTAAACAATGCTGAGGCAATCAAAGGGAAACAAACTTAACTTCTTATACCTCGTTGTAGTCTAGAACTTCCTCAAGGAGAGCAGTGATGGGGAAGGTATCAGTCTCCTCTCTGTGGTGACCAACAATATGACATGAGGAAATGGAATGAATCTGCATGGCACATGGTGCCAGGGTCTAGTCATGGGGTCTGTGGTGACAGGTTGGACTCAATGATCTTCAAGGTCTCTTCCAACCTTAGTGATACTGTGATACTGTGCATTAAATCAAGTTTAGACTGGACATCAGGAAGAGGTTTTTCACTAAGTGTGTTGTTGATTACTGGAACAGGCTTCATGGGAGGTGATGATGATAGAAGCATGTCAGATTCAAGAAGAATCTGGATGATGTTTGTAGTTACATGATGTAATTTTAGGTAGATCTGCAAGGAGCAGGGATTTGGGCTTGATGATCCTCATGGGTACATTCCAATTTGAGATAATTTTTGATACTAAAAAATTTCACTCTGTCATATAGTTTAATATTTTCTGTCAAAATCAGAAGGATGAGAAACTGAGTCATTAAATAGTTTTATCAAGGATAGCTGGAGCTATTTATTTTTTCTAAACTCATGATTTATGGAAATTATTAGAAACCAAATAATTTTAGAGGCTCACTTTTCCCAGTAGCAAGTACTGCTCAGGATATCAAGTTATATATATAAAGTTATACATTAAGATCAGTTGGACTCAATGATCTTAGAGATCTTTTCCAATGGGAACAATTCTGTGATTCTGTTCTCTATTGCTCAACAGACAGGATTTTGTGAAACCAGGTTTTATTCATCTAAGGTTCATAATTTGTTGGATTTTTTTCAGAATTATATTCAGAGCTGTTACATGTGATGGAAGACTTAAGATTTTAGGAGCTGTTGCAGAGCTTGTCCAGATAGCTTTGGAATGGTCTGGTCCATAGCTACTATTTACAGTGATACTGAGAACATTTCCACTATATTAATTATCTTTTCTAAGTATAAAATGCATTGTAATGGATAGCTTTCTTTTCCCTATGATGTTCTTCAATTTTATCTAATTTCTCTTTATATTTCAGTATCTTATTAGCTCTATTAAAAAGTATTTACATATCAAATAGTGTATCTGTTATTATTAGTCCTTTTAATGCATTAAAATGTTCTTCAGAGCATATATCATAAAATTCTGGAGTGTACTTTCTTAGCATTTTCTGAACAAGCCTTACAATAATGTGGGGTGACAGAATTCACTGAAGAGAAATGCAAAGGTAAATGCAAAAGCATAGTTATAAAAATTAATCTTAAGTACTTTATATAGGATGTGTCTAACAAAGGGTGCTACCATTCACACCACATAAAAGTTGCTCAAATATTCAGGATAGGAAACAATATAAACATCTAAATCAGATTATGAACATCAAAAGTCAGTTTTACAGCTGTACTTCGGCTGTTTTGTTTGGCTCCAGTGACACAAAGAAGTCACAAATTCAGCTGTAGTGCATATTTCAGCTATGTTTGTAAATGATTTGCAGAATGCTCCCAACCTTGTTTTCAGATGCAAAAAATCTTGAGCAACTAATCTTGACATGGCAGTCACCATCACGTAATCAGTATGAATCAGTAGCTAAAATACAACATGAGGTAACACATGCCTACTTTCTCATAGGAAATGGGCAAATGACTGCAGTAAGTCAGCTACCATGGTACAAACTGTGGTGAACATGATAATTTTTAATGATGAGCATAAGTGGAGCTGCTATAGCATCTCACAAACCACAGAAACACAGAATGTTAGGGGTTGGAAGGACCTCTGGAGATCATCGATTTCACACACACACACACACACACACCCCCAGGCAGAACAGTTTCACCAAGAGCAAGTTACACAGTTCAGAATCCAGGAGAGTTTTAAATTACTCCAGAGGTGGAGACTCAGCCACCTCTCTGGACATCCTTTTCTACCATCCTCAGTGTAAAGAAGTTCTTTCTCATATTCAGATTGATCTCAAATAAATATTTTATTTCTGTTCTTAATTTTGTGCTAATGCACTGAGCTTTGTAACTGAGTATTTACTTGTCAGGTTCAACATCAAGTAAGTTCTAAGCTGTTTTGGGGGTTGTTTGGGGGGGGGTTGGTGTGGTTTTTATGTGTGTGTGTGCATTTTGTTTTGTTTTGTTTGTTTTGTTTTTATCTTTTAATACTGAAATAAGCGACTGCATTGACTTTAGTTCTAAGTATCTTACAATAATACAATACAATACAATACACCAGGTTGGAAGAGACCTTCAAGATCATCGCGTCCAACCCATCAAACAATCCAACCCACCCAACAACTAGACCATACAGCCTAGCACCCCATCAAGTCTTCTCCTGAACACCTCCAATGAAGGTGACTCCACCACCTCCACAGGTAGCCGATTCCAATGGGCAATCACTCTCTCCGTGTAGAACTTCTTCCTAACATCCAGCCTAAACCTGCCCTGGTGCAGCCTGAGACTGTGTCCTCTTCTGCTGCTGGCTGCCTGGGAGAAGAGGCCAACCTCTGCCTGGCTACAACCTCCCTTCAGGTAGTTATAGAGAGCAATAAGGTCACCCCTCAGTCTCCTCTTCTCCAGGCTAAACAACCCCAGCTCCCTCAGCCTTTCCTCATAGGGCTTGTGTTCCAAACCCCTCACCAGCTTTGTTGCCCTTCTCTGGACACGTTCCAGCAAGTCAACATCCTTCCTAAACTGAGGGGCCCAGAACTGGACACAGTACTCAAGGTGCGGCCTAACCAGTGCAGTGTACAGGGGCACAATGACCTCCCTGCTCCTGCTGGCCACACTGTTTCTGATGCAGGCCAGGATGCCATTGGCCTTCTTGGCTGCCTGGGCACACTGCAGGCTCATGTTCAGCCTACCATCAACCAGTACCCCCAGGTCCCTCTCTGCCTGGCCACTCTCCAGCCACTCTGACCCCAGCCTGTAGCACTGCCTGGGGTTGTTGTGGCCAATGTGCAGAACCCGGCACTTGGATGTGTTAAATCTCATGCCATTGGATTCTGCCCATCTGTCCAGCCTGTCGAGGTCCCTCTGCAAAGCCTCTCTGCCCTCCAGCAGATCAACTCCTGCCCCCAGCTTGGTGTCATCTGCAAATTTACTGATGATGGACTCAAAGCCTTCATCCAGATCATCAATAAAGATGTTGAAGAGCATGGGGCCCAGCACTGATCCCTGGGGCACACCACTAGTGACTGGCCGCCAGCTGGACGTGGCACCATTCACCACCACCCTCTGGGCTCGGCCCTCCAGCCAGTTCCTAAACCAACACAGTGTGATCCTGTCCAAGCCATGGGCTGCCAGCTTGGCCAGGAGGTTGCTGTGGGGGATGGTGTCAAAGGCCTTGCTGAGGTCCAGGTAGACCACATCCACAGGCCTCCCCACATCCACCAGGCAGTCACCTGATCATAGAAGGAGATCAGGTTGGTGAGGCAGGACCTGCCCTTCCTAAATCCATGCTGGCTAGGCCTGAGCCCCTGGCCATCCTGTAAGTGCTGTGTGATCGCACACAAGATGACCTGCTCCATAATCTTGCCTGGCACTGAGGTCAGGCTGACAGGCCTATAATTCCCTGGCTCATCCAGCTGGCCCTTCTTGTGGATGGGCACCACGTTGGCCAGCTTTCAGTCTTCTGGGACCTCTCCAGTGAGCCAGGACTGCTGAAAAATGATGGAAAGTGGCTTGGACAGCTCATCTGTCAGCAATCTCAGCACCCTAGGATGGATCCCATCCATTACCATGGCCTTGTGGGGGTCCAAGTGGCTCAAGATCTCTAACTTCCTCTTGGAGCAGCGGGAAACTATGCATCTCTCTGTCTCCTTCTGCCAGCTCTGCAGGCCAGCTGTCTGGAAGATGTTCTGTCCTGCTAGTAATAATTGAGGCAAAGAAGGTGTTAAGTACCTCTGCCTTTTCCTCATCCTTTGTTACAATGTTCCCCTCCGTGTCAACCAAGGAGTGGAGGTTGTCCTTGCCCTTCTTCTTGCTATTGATGTATTTATAGAAGGACTTTTTGTTGTCCTTCACAGCAGAGGCCAGTCTAAGTTCTAAATGTGCTTTTGCCTCCCTAATTTTCTTCCTGCATGTCCTAGCAACATCCCTAAACACTCCATGGGTTGCCTCCCCTTTCTTCCAAAGATAATACATCCTCTTTTTTTTCCCTTAGTTCTATTAAAAGTTCATTACCCATCCAGGCTGGCCGTCTGCCCCGGCGGCTCATCTTCCGGCACACTGGCACAGCCTGTTCCTGCGCCTTCAATAGTTCTTCCTTGAAGTAGGTCCAGCTCTCCTGGACCCCTTTGTTTTCAAGGGCTGTTTCCCAAGGAACCTTCTGAATTAGTTCCTTGAGTAGCCTGAAGTCTGCCCTCCGGAAGTCCAGAGTGGAGGTCTTCTTGCTCCCCCTCTTGGCTTGGCTGCATACCGAAAACTCTATTATCTCATGGTCACTGGTGCCTAAACACCCTCCAACCACCACATCACCCACCAGCCCTTCCCTGTTGGTGAAGAGGAGGTCAAGCATAGCCTCACCCCTGGTAGGCTCACGCAGCACCTGGGATAAGAAGCTGTTCTTCATGCACTCTAAGAACCTCCTAGACTGCCTCCTCTCTGCTGTGTTGAGATCACAGCAGATATCAGGCAGGTTGAAGTCACCCATGAGAACGAGGTCAGGCGATCTTGAGACAGCCTTAAGCTGCCTATAGAATGCCTCATCAACATCCTCCTCCTGGTTGGGTGGTCTATAACAGACTCCAACCAGGATGTCTGCCCTGCTGGTCTTCCCTCTAATTCTCACCCACAAGCACTCAACCCGATCATCCCTGATCTCCATCTCAATGGCATCCAGTGCCTCCCTGACGTACAGGGCCACCCCTCCACCCCTTCTTCCTTGCCTGTCTCTCCTGAAGAGCCTGTAGCCGTCAATTGCAGCGCTCCAGTCATGTGAGTCATCCCACCACGTCTCTGTGATGGCAACTACATCATAACTTTCTTGCTGCAACAAGGCTTCCAGCTCCTCTTGTTTGTTACCCATGCTTCGTGCATTAGTGTACATGCACTGCAGCTGGGCTGCTGGTTTCACCTCTAGGTCTAGCTTATCACCTCCAGACTCCTGCCTGAGGGCACTGGTTTCCGACCCTCCCCCTTCGAAGCTAGTTTAAAGCCCTGTCAATGAGACTTGCTAATTCCCTTCCCAGAATCTTTTACCTTTGGGGGACAGGACATTCTCATGTATTGTGACCTTTCCCCTCCTCTGGGACAGATGTACTCCATCTGTTACCAGCTGACCTGGTGCAGTAGAAAGTTCCCCAAGATCAAAAAACACAAAATTCATTCATCTGCACCAGCCCCTAAGCCACTTGTTGACTACAGCGGCTGACCTGTTCCTTATTGTGTTCCCTCCTGCAACTAACGGTATCGATGTAAAAATTATTTGTGCACCTGACCCCTCAACCAGATCTCCCAGGGCCCTGAGGTCATTTTTGATAGCCCTGGGAGGCCTGGTACCAACATCATCATTCCCTAACTGCATGACCAATAAGGGATAATAATCAGAGGGCTGTACCAGACTGGGCAGCCTTCTGGTAACATCTCCAACTTGGACTCCTGCTAGGCTAATAACTTCCCTATGAGATGGGTCCGGCCTACATATGGGACCTTCTGTTCCCCTCAGGAGGGAATCACCAATAACAATTACCCTCCTTTTCTTTTTAGGGAGCAAGTCCTGATGCCAGGGGAAGGCTGTTTAACCTTAGGCTGTGTTGCTTTAGGCTGTTTAACCTTAGGCTGCTTTACCTTAGGCTGTTTAACCTTAGGCTGTTTAACCTTAGGCTGTTTAGCCTCAGGGAAGACCCCAGATGGTGTGTCCTCCGGCATCAGTATCACCTCACCCTCAATCTCTAGCGCCCCATACCTGTTTTCCAAGGGCAGCGAGGGAGGTGGGGGGAGGCAAGGAGGTTTTAATTTGTGTCTTTTGAGAGGAACCTGCATCCATTCCCCTCTGCTTTTCGAACATCCAGTCTCTGCTGGGGAGCCTGTGGAGCCTGCTTACTCGGGTTCATCTCTTTCCTCCTGTGGCTCATCACTTTTCTACAATCCCATACATCTCTAAGACTAGCAACCTCATCCTTTAGTCTGGCCACAAGGTCGAGCAGATAGCCAGTCTGCTCACACCTAATGCAAGAGATGCTTCCACTACCCTGCATCTCAAGAGCCAGGCCCCAGCACTCACTACAGCCAGATACCTGGACAGCTACCTGCTTGTGTTCTACCTCAGTCTGGGTCGACACTGATTTTTTAAAGGAGATTTTGCTGCGCGTTACAACCATGCTGCCCCTGGCCACGGCCCTGGCTGCCCCTGGACACACCACCCACTGGACAAAAATTTAGAAAAAGTGCGGCGGCGCGCGAGAGCACGAGAGAGCACCAGAGCAGGGGCTGCTGCCCAGCGGAGCCGCGTGAGCCGCTGCCCGTTGTTTAAATTCCGCCGCCGAAGGCGCTGGCCTCACGAGCCATAGGCACGTGAAGAGAGGGCCGCGCCGAGACTCACTGCGTGTTCAGGAAGCGTGGCGAGCCCAGCCGCCACCGCAGCCCGAAGAGGAGAAGCAATTTCTTCTTTTACTGGAAAAAAAAACAAAACCAAACAAAATTAGCATGATTTGATTCCTGTTAAACAATATAATGTTCCTGCTTTGATGCTTTCTAGGACAGAAAAATAAATATAATTTTTAAATTCTTCACAAGAAAAAAAACCACAACAACAACAAAAATGAAAAACCCAACCCAAACAAACAAAACACCAAACCAAATCAAAACCAAAAAATACCCCCAAGCAACATAAAAGTGTTCTAATTCCAAATTGACAAATTGTAGGAGACTTAAATATGATGTATTATTTTAACTCTACCATTAGTTTATTTTTCTTCATTTGTATCAAGGGCTAAATAGAGCATCTAGCCCACCTGTGAATTTCATTCTCCTGTTTTGTTCAGGCCTGAACAATGTTTTGTTTAAGCTTAGTTGTTATTGGATTGACCTCAACCACAGCGGAGAATTGCACTTGCCAGTTTACAGAAATATTGAAAGAAGAGAGTTTCTTAACTTGTACCCAATTTACTGATCCAGTCAATAATTCAGACTGGTCAATAGACAAAGCAATTGCCTGAAGCTATTGCAGTCATGATTGAACAGGACAAGTAAGATACTTCAAATACCTGCTCTCACTATTTCTAGCAGGTCTGTTACATATAGAATGCATTTTGAAAATTTAATAAACTATCTTCCTTCATGTGTAGCTTGACACTTCTGAATTATGGGCTCAGAGACTTGAGGCTTTAAAAGAGGAAAGGTGGAATCTGCAAGCAAAATAGGGCCAGTATAGGCAACGCACATATTCATTCAGCTATACAGAAAGTGTTTGCAGTAGATTGCCTCCTCATTCTGATGAAAATAATACTTTTGAGTCAACCACAACTTGTATGTATTTCTCTTCACTGTGATCATTCAAGCAAGAAAACAAAACACCCCAAAGACCAGTATTAGAAAATCAACATCAACACACAGCATCAAAACTTGGGATCCTTACAAACGCAGAAAGCAAGCCAATACACTAAAACTGGGACCAAAGAGTTTTTCCAATGATCTTCTAGGTTACTGCTTACTGATATGGGGAGCTGGGGTGGAAGACATCTAAATCTGGGTGTCTTCATGTAACACATAGGTCCCTTTGAAGCCAACAGAGCAGACACAGAGATCCAGCTGATGAGTCATAAGATTATGGCCAGGATAAGCAAAACCATTCCAATTGAGTCATATGAATGAAATGGTCTTATCCTTTCACATGCTTTCCTTTCTTCTCAGACCTCATGTCAAAGTGAAGCACCTAAATTATCCATTCATGCTTCTAAAACACTTAAATAGTTCTATTTCATGTATCATCTCCAGATAAAATGTCTCCATATAAAATGTCCTCTTGTTCAGGGCTCACTTTCAAATATGCTATCTTTGCTTTTGCCTCTGTGAAAAATTATTGTTATCTCGCTGGAGAGCTGTTTTCACCAGCTGGTATGTTTTTTTATGTCAATGGATGAAATTTTTATCTCACTGACTACATCCAGGATTTTCTGATGTCAGCAGAAAGCATGACAGGATTTGTTTACCTATGTGCTTTAAGGTCTGGACCTACCGTAGTCCACAGCAGGAAATTCCTGTTTTACTCCAAAACGGCATGAATGAATGCATAAGGAATGTACACAAGCAGGACACCAGTGAAAAACAACTGACCAACCAAACAAAACCTCCAAAAGGGAAGGAAGAGAGGGAGGCAACTCAATAACACTGGTGAACTCATGCACAAGTGAGGATGAATCTACTCACAGATTTTATCATATAAGTAAAGTGCTTGTGACAGGAGTGTGATCATTCCAAGCTATATGCACATTTAATGAGGAGAAGGTGGCAACTCTCATAAAGGATTTTGTCCACTGAAGAAGTCTTAAAAGGCTGATTGTTCTTTCCAGGCAACACAAAGCGTTAAGGCTGGCACGTAACCTAATACTATCATTTCAGTTCACTGCCTAAACTGTCCAGGATATGAACAAAGGTTCTCTTCAACATTCAGTCTTTAAAATATGTTTCTTAAAAATAAAGATTCCTCTTTATCCATTGACTATTTCTACATACTTAATCCTATTTCTGGAATTTCATTTAGAGCACACTGAAGGCCAGGCTCAAGATTCTCAGGAATTAATCAGGACCAAAGTTTTGCATTTTGTAATGAAAAATATTAAAACATATTCTGAAGAATAGTAACATATCATCCTAATAATTCATTCACTGTGGTAGAGCTTTTGCATTGAATATTTAAATGGAATTTGTATAAAATTAATAAAATTTGTAAAATACATATATAGACTTGTCCCAAATAGCAAATCTTACCTTGGTAGTTTCTACATTGCTAGACCAGGAAAAAAACCTTCTGGTTAATTCTGTCCTTCTGGCATGAGTCAGTAACAGAGTAATGATGTGCTTCAGATATCATTAAAAGTCTGAGCGCTAGTTCTGGAAGAGATTCTCCTATTTAAACATCCCAAAAAAAAAGGCTTCAAAAATCTTTATTTCTTGTTGTATCTCTTTTATATGCTTCTGTAGAAATAGACAGACTGAACGTTTTTGGTTGGTTGGTTTTTTTGTCTGTTAGTTTGTTAG
The DNA here is from genome assembly GCA_033816785.1 of Picus viridis. Classification (NCBI taxonomy): domain Eukaryota; kingdom Metazoa; phylum Chordata; class Aves; order Piciformes; family Picidae; genus Picus; species Picus viridis. Next base: position 54,490,147 of record CM066566.1, read on the forward strand.
TTTTTCCTCCAATTAAAGAATTTTACAATATTATAAAATCTTTGGTCATACTGTATACACCATTATTTTAAGTCATAACTACTATGTCATGAGATGCCTCATGACAGAGTGCACTTTTCTATATGAAATATAAATAGAAATGGAAAACTTATAGGAAAATGGCTATTAAATTTGTCTACCTGAAAGCTGAAAGAGCAAGAAGTTTAGAAAAACATCTACAGATATTCCTATTTTGCATTGTTTTAATTTATAATTAACTGTAGGACTTTCAGTTCTGTCTTATTGTATGAAGAAAGTAAATGTAGTAATATGATTTTGGTGTTCAATCACCCTAAAGGCACTACAAGCAAGGCTTCCAGGCCAAAATGTTACCAGGTGAAGGCGTTTATTATGTTATACAGCAAAGTTATGTACTCTTTTAGAAAGCATAGGTGTCACATCTTAATTGCTTATTTTCTACTGTCATGTGTGCAATTAAGGCATACAATAGGTTAAAAATAAATAAATACTCCAACACATCCAACCAAATTCTGCCATTCCTCCCCTCAGTTACAAGATGTTTACATTCTTTTCTAAGTCAGAGATAAAACATGACCTTCTCTAATTCAAGCAAAGGGAAATATTTCCCTACATTTTCCCCTTTCTGTTTTTCTAACAAGAATACATTATTAATTGATCTTTCTAACATTTTCCACCTACATAAAAGCAAGCAGGGTAAAATTAGCAATATAACAAAAACAATCAATAAAATCAGCAATCAAGTTTTGATAAGAGGTTTTATCCATCCAGATAAAGTCCATGCATTGAAGATCTTCTCCAATCCAAAAAAGGTCTGGTGTTGCTGAATCTTTGCTGTTCGATCCATTAGGGATTTTATTCACTGGTGGATGGAACTAGATTTGTCAGTAAGATTTATGCAACACATTCCATCAAAATCTTCACACCCATGTCCATGAACAAGTAACAAGAAATCTATGGAGGCCCTATTCTGTAAAGTACCATGTCTAATAGATTGATGTTCAGTAGCCAAATCACTTAATAGCTGTGACAGTTTCAGGCTGTGCCTTTAAGAAAAGGAAAACAAAAGATTTTTCTAACTGAATTTTCATTGGTAGATGAGTGGGATGTAGTTTTATGATCTTGCATTCTTCTCTCACTGTCTGTTTCTGCTGGCATGCATGCTGCTCCTGGACAGTGACCGCTTATCATCTAACCACCTTGAGAGCATTACTAGCTTTCTAACAATACTTTTTGAACTAACTGAAATTTCCCTAACATCTCTCCTTTTCTCTTTTCTTCTAATTAACCAGAGGAAAAAGGGAGGGAAGAGGTTGAGGGGGAGCAGGGCAGTGTCCTCCTGCCCAAGGAGGATTTCTGTGCTGTTTTCTTTTTGTAAAACCCTGTATAATATTGTAAATACTGTATATTTTGTACATATTCATTGCATTCTATTATTGCTTGTAAAATACAGCTTCTTCGTTTGCTTCCCAGGCTGAGTTCAGCCGAGCTTTTGTTGATGTAGATGGGCTAAACCCTCACAATATCTCTGATGTGATATTGTTTTGTTTTGCTAACCAACAACTCATTCTATTTAACTGCATGAGTGTTTTTGCAGCAGCTGCTCCAGGAGTAAAAATGCTAGCTGCTACTATTTCTCCTTTATTCCAAAAATCTGTATCATCCCTACAATTACTATCCATGACAAGGCTTCTCCTGAGTCTGTCAGAGGCCAGCTGGGTATGGTTCAACATCATACTAATATTATGTGTTAACAGAGTAAGGCATCCCACAGAGCAAGGTCCTCCTATCATCCTAGAGGGTAAGCCAGGCCAAGCTTCATCTCCACAGATAAGGAAAATTCCTGGGGGTAACCTTTTAGGTAATCAGTACTTGAAAGTTCTTTACCTTTTTCTTTCCTAAAGGTAATCTTACACCACATGGAATAATTTCTAAAAATAGGATTTGCTGGAGTAACATCTTGTGTCCAGGTATTTTTTGCTAGGATTCTTTGGATCCATTACTTCTGTATAACTAAAGTAGGTGCATGCTGACATTTTTACACTACCTAAGATTTCTGTTTCTTGTGGTTCTACATTGATCTTATCCAGGTAATCATTCCACATACCCATTTCTTCAATGTACATTGTCATTTTATTTTTACATTTTATTTTGGGCAATTGTGAAGTTACTTCCTTCACTATCTCTGAGGGATCTGCTAATGGGATTGCTACCAGACATGTATGAAATGGTTGATTCTGGCTGTGCCATGGAGGCACAAAAACTAGTTTGATTCAAGGCCTTAACTAAAGTTACCCATATATTGTTACTGTTCCATGGAACTCAGTTAACAGATAACTCAATGCTATGATAATTATTGCAGAAAATATTAGAAACTTCATCATTCTCAGATCTCAGGAATCTTGTGTTGCTTCCACAGATGGTCTGGTAAGGGCTAGTCAAACACTTCATGCTGGGATCCACTCGGGTCCTGAATCTGTTAAAAAAATAAGTATATCCCTTTCCCCAAGTTAATAAACCTTAAGGGCCTTCCCATTTACCATCATGCAGAGACTAAAGTAGACTTTGGCTTTCTGGGGACTCATTGTAAGGTTTTTGGACTGCAGTGAAGCAAAAGGAGAATGAATTATCTGCGGTTTTGCTTCTTTAACAGAAAGAAAATTTAATACGTATAATGCTTTATTGAGTCTGTTCTGAGGAGTTTCCCCAACCATTCCCCCTTTTCATTTTTCTAACAATTCTTTTAATGTACAGTGTGTGTGTTCCACAATTGATTGACCTGTAGGGGAATGTGGGCTGCCAGTCAAATGTGTTATGCCCCATTGTCTTAAAAATTGTTGAGTTTTCTGAGAGATATATCCAGGACCACTGTCAGATTTGATAGTGTGAGGAATTCCTAATACAGCAAATGCTGGAAGCCAATTGCTAATAACATCCCTGCTTTTTTCCCCTGTATGCACTGCGGCCCAGAGTGCTCCTGAAAAAGTACCAGCAGAAACATGAGTGTATTTCAATCAACCAAATTTTGGAATGTTAGTGACATCTGTTTGCCGTAACTGTAAAGCTTGTAGCCCACATGGGTTGGTGCCTGTTCAGGTGAAGGGGCAAAGGCTTGGCAGTCTGGGCAGGCACGAACAATTTGTTTTGCCTGTGTCCATAAGAGGGCAAATTGTTTTCTCAGAGCCTCAGCACTCTGATGAAAAAACTCATGAGACAACCAAGCTTGAGATAAAATTTGAGGTGTTGGAGAGAGATGCACAGGAAACGCAAGTGCATCTGCAAGTGCTTTTCCTTCTGTGATAAATCCTGGAAAGTTTGTATGACTTCTGACATGCATGACATAAAAAGGATGTTCTTGATACGTCAATAAAGTGTACAAACTTTTAAACACAAAAAATAACTGTTCATTGGCAATGTGGTTAAGCCAGGATTTCTCTAATCTTGGAATAACATTAGCAACATATTGTGAGTCAGTAATTACATTTAAAGGAGATTTTTCCCATTTCAAAAAAAAGTCTGAATCACAGCATATAGCTCACCAATTTGCGGTGAGCCTTCAATTGAAAAGGTAAATTATTTGCCTGACACCAATACAAACAACCTGCAGTTATTGGGATATAAATTGTGGATGGTTCTTGTCCAGAAATTTGTAAAATTCTTTTATGGCCTTTCATGATAACATCTGATAGAATTTGAATTTTAGTATAAATGGTCTTCTTGGCTTGGTTTGGCAAAAAAAAATTCTAGGATAATTAAAGGATTGGATCACTAAGGGATGATATCCACAGGCCTACAAGTCCATAAGCTTGGCAAAGAGTCAGAGAACCAAATAACAGAATAGGATGATCTATATGTCGCCTATGAACTTTCCTTTGTGTCAAAACTCTTTCAATTTGGAAACAGCCTGTTCAGCTTCAGGAGTTAACTGCTGGGGTGATAACAAAGAATTGTCACCCTTCAACAAATCAAAAAGTGGAGTGAGTTCAGTATTAGTAATCACTAAATATGGATGTATCAAATTTATTGTTCCTAGCAATTTCTGCAAATCGTTCATGTTTTTTAGAGTAATTTTAAATTTAATATTCTGTGGCTCAATGGTTTGATCCAGAATTTTCCAACCTTGGTACTTCCAGGAAGGAATTTTTTGAACTTTGTCTGAAGCAATTTTAAGCCCTCTTTTTTGTAAAGCTTCGTGTGTTTGTATAGCTATTTGTTGTAACTGATTTTTATCTGAAGATGCAACAAGTCTGTCATCCATGTGATGCAAGCAAAAATAATCCAGAAACAATTTCCTTATTTCACAGAGAGATTCAGCTACAAATTTTTGACAAATACTTGGACTGCTTTTCATTCCCTGGGGCAAGACTTCCCATTGGAATCTCTGTAAAGGTTTTCACTGATTGATGGAAGGAATAGAAAAGGCAAATTTGTGTCTATCCTCCAGATCAAGAAAAACAGTGAAAAAACAATCCTTTAAATCTATGACTATAATGTCTCAAGCCTTAGGTATCATGGTGGGTGAAAGCAGTCCTGGTTGTAAAGGTCCTCTATCTTCTGTGACTTCATTTATCTTTTGAAGGTCTTGTATCATTCTCCAGGTTCCATTTCTCTTTTTTATTACAAAACCTGGGGTGTTCCAAGGACTAATTGAGGGTACAATATGTCCCTGTTGTAGTTGTTCCTGTACTAGGTTTTTTTAAAGTGTGGGTCTTTTCCTCAGTAAGGGGCCACTGATCCATCCACATTGGTGTTTCAGTAAGCCAAGTGAGCTTTGGTGCTGCAGCAGAAGAGACTGTTGAGTCAGTGACCCCTATAAAAAAGGTGAAGTGGTGCTAACAGTAACATTCCAGTTTGACAGAATATCTCATCCCCACAGATTTATGGGTACTGTGGATACATATGTACAAGTGGTGGCAATCTACACTTCTGGAGTGTCGTGGGTTGAGGCAGCCCCCTCCCCACCACAGGCAGAAATAATGACTCCGACAGACGGATTGCAAAAGTGATGGAAAAGTTTAAATAGAAAAGGGTGAATGTGCACAGAGAACCAGAAAATAGTAACAAAAGAAACCCCAAAACAGACCCGGAAGCATCCCATCCCCACCTGAGGGTGGGCCCAAGACCCCAGGGCTCGTTCTTCCCGCCCCCCTACTGCTAGGCTAGTCTCGGCTGGCCAGGCCTGAGACCGCCCATCCCCCTGGCCTTGGGCCTGGCTAGGCCCAAGGCCGGGAGATGCCTCCCAGTTACTGGGTGCCGGCAAGGGAAGAAAGAGGAAGTGCCAGACCCCGCGCTGGATTTTATAGCGGTGCAAGGATTGTGGTAGGAGATACCTGGTTTCCTGTGTCCACCCGCTGGGCTGGACTTCTGGACACAGGAAGTACACCACATAGCAGAGGGCACCCAGCCCAAACCACCACATGGAGTCACAATTTGGACATACATGGCAGTTTGCTGTGCCACTGCTGCTTCTCCAATACCAGAAAGTGTGTCCGAGGTTTTCACGAAAGGCCAGGAACTCAGCCAGTCCTTTGCTGCAATAATGGTCATGTCAGCTCCTATGCCAATCATACCACAAATCTGAACCTTGGAAGGTTTTGCATCTTTAAGTAGAAGTTGGCAGGTTAAAAAATGCCTTTTACTAGTTAAAGTCTGAGTCCAGTATATTTGAGGTTTTCTTGTAGATCCAAAGTCATCTGGTCCTTTCTTTTTGCCACCTACATTACTCACATGATTTTCAAAAGACACAAGCCATAGCCTGTAAATCTGTTGTAGCAGAATTCATTTTCTGACATGCCTCGATCATTTCTACAATTGTGCAGTCCTTGAGAGGGATTAGCATTTTCTTACACTCTGCATTTGCATTCTCAATGGCAAGCCTACTGAGTAAAGCTTCTCTATCATCGTCATTCTCATCTATTGCATATTTTAATCTGTCTGTGAATTGCAGAAATGTTTCTGATGGACCTTGTTTAATAGCTGCGAATGATAAATCAGGAACACATCATAATGCTTGCTCTACAAGTTGTTTACTTTGATTGAGAATATCTCGGTGCTAGCCTGCTTGAAGAAATGGGTCTGTGTGTGGTGCTAGACCTAATAATTTTGTCTGTGACATTCCATAAAGGATCCCTTTGTGGTCTTCATGCATTTTCAGTTGCTTCCATGTGACATAGCCTACACCATTTTGTATTGAAAACAGCCAACTGCTTTGGTGCTATTATTGCTCTGATAATTGAAGTAATATCGAATAGTGTTAATAGTGGTGCAAAAGCAGTTTTTATAAGACTCTGAGTGTAAGGTGAACTCAGACCATGTTCAGAAACTGTCTTTCTTAAGTCTGCCATTAGTGGCCACGTGACTGGTTCAAAAATAGCATCACCCTGTGCATCAAAAAACACAGGAACAGTCCTGGCTCACTGGAGAGGTCCCAGAAGACTGGAAGCTGGCCAACATGGTGCCCATCCACAAGAAGGGCCGGTTGGAAGAGCCAGGGAATTATAGGCCTGTCAGCCTGACCTCAGTGCCAGACAAGATTATGGAACAGGTCATCTTGAGTGCAATCACACAGCACTTAGAGGATGGCCAAGGGCTCAGGCCCAGCCAGCATGGATTTCGGAAGGGCAGGTCCTGCCTGACCAACGTGATCTCCTTCTATGATCAGGTGACCCACCTGTGCATGTGGGGAGGCCTGTGGATGTAGTCTACCTGGACTTCAGCAAGGCCTTTGACACTGTCCCCCACAGCAAACTCCTGGCCAAGCAGTCAGCCCGTGGCTTGGATGGGAGCACACTGCGTTGGGTTAGGAACTGGCTGGAGGGCCGAGCCCAGAGAGGGGTTTAGTTGTTTAGGTGCGTTGGATTGGTTGATGGGTTGTATGCAATGATCTTGAAGGTCTCTTCCAACCTGGTTTATTCTATTATATTGTATTCTATTCTATTAAGTCTTCTCCTATTTCCTCCATAGCATGCTGTTTAATCCTTCTCCAAGTCACAACAGGATCGAGAACTAATTGTGATCGTGTATCTACAGGAGTGTTATAAGCTAGTAGCAGGGGGCAGCGGGCTGCTGTGATGGGGTTGGCAGTGGGCTGCTGTTGTTGCTGCAGTGCCAGCACCAGCATCTTCAGCTGTTGTGATGGCGGCAGTGGTGATGGCATTGAGGGGGGAAGGTGAGGGGGGAGGGTGGTGTCAAAGAACAGCTTTGTTCTGGTGAAGTGGCATAAATTGCTGCTGTAGCAGCTTTATGATTCTTTGCTAATTGGTCTAAAGTGTCTTTAATCTCCATATTGTAAAGCAAGAAGTAGCAATTTGGTCTCCCCTTGTAGCCCCATCAAACAAAGCTTCCCCCCTCTACCAAGTTGAAGCATCAAAAGCATTTTGCACATTACAACCTTCAGCATTTTCTCTAAGCCATGAAAGTAACAAAGCAAGTTTCTTTTCATCATACACTATTGCTCTTTTTTCCAAGATATGAGTAAAGACTCTGACTATCCCTCTCTCTTCTTTTGACATCTGATTCCCCATTATGTACTTGTCAAAAAAGAGGCACCAAGCCCCTATAATTACCCCAAATACTCACCTCTGCCTTACAGCCTGCAGCTCTTCTTTTGTTTCAGTTTCTTCTTTTTTTATCCCAGAGGAGCTTTTAATTTTTTATTTCTTTTGCTTTTTTTCCTTTTTTTTTTTTTTAATATCCAGACATTCACACTTTCTGCGCCTATATTTAAGCTAAGTTAGGGACCATCACTGGCCACTCCTTCCAGTGGAAAACAGCCTCTAGTGAGTCCCACAAGGACCAACAACTTTGAGGCAACCATTTAATGATGGCAGCGAGTGCTGTCTTCACAAGCTGGGTGAAGCCAAGTAGCTGTTGTTGGTTATTCTCTGTAGTCACTCAGGGTGCAAGCCAGAGTTGTTATCTGTAGTTGCTCAGGGTGCCCGTCAGGGTTACCATTTGTAGTAATATGGTTTTGGTGTTCAATCACCCTAAAGGTGCTACAAGCACAGCTTCCAGGCCAAAACATTACCAGGTGAAGACATTTACTACGTTATACAGCAAGGTTATATACTCTTTTAGAAAATATAGGTGTCACATCTTAATTGGTTATTTTCTACTGACATGCTTGTAAGTAAGGCATAAAATAGGTTAAAAAACCAAAACAATATTCCAACACATCCAACCAAATTCTGCCAAGTTTCTCCCCTCAGTTACAAAATGTTTACATTCTTTTCTAAGTAAAAGATTAAGCATGACCTTCCCTAATTCAAGCAAAGGCAAATCTTCCCCTACAAGTAAATAAAATACAATAATATTTATCATCCATTCTCAAGAGAATTGTTTCAAGTTGGGCTCTGTTGTATAACTATGAAGAGAAATACTGCATATACAATACAATACAATACACCAGGTTGGAAGAGACCTTCAAGATCATCGTGTCCAACCCATCAACTAATCCAACCTACCCAACAACTAAACCATGCAGCTGAGCACCCCATCAAGTCTCCTCCTGAACACCTCCAATAAAGGTGACTCCACCACCTCCACGGGTAGCCGATTCCAATGGGCAACCACTCTCTCTGTATAGAAATTCTTCCTAACATCCAGCCTAAACCTGCCCTGGCGCAGCCTGAGACTGTGTCCTCTTGTTCTGGTACTGGCTGCCTGGGAGAAGAGACCAACCTCTGCCTGTCTACAACCTCCCTTCAGGTAGTTGTAGAGAGCAATAAGGTCACCCCTGAGTCTCCTCTTCTCCACGCTAAGCAACCTCCACCTCCCTCAATCTCTCCTCATAGGGCTTGTGTTCCAAATCCCTCACCAACCTTGTTGCCCTTCTCTGGACATGCTCCAGCAAGACAGCATCCTTCCTAAACTGGGGGCCCAGACCTCGACACAGTACTCAAGGTGTGGCCTAACCAGTGCAGTGTACAGGGGCAGAATGACCTCCCTGCTCCTGCTGGCCACACTGCTCCTGATGCAGGTCAGGATGCCATTGGCCTTCTTGGCTGCCTGGGCACACTGCAGGCTCATGTTCAGCCTACCATCAACCAGTACCCTCAGGTCCCTCTCTGACTGGCCACTCTCCAGCCACTCTGACCCCAGCCTGTAGCACTGCCTGGGGTTGTTGTGGCCAATGTGCAGAACCCGGCACTTGGATGTGTTAAATCTCATGCCATTGGACTCTGCCCATCTGTCCATCCTGTCGAGGTCCCTATGCAAAGCCTCTCTACCCTCCAGCAGATCAGCTGCTGCCCCCAGCTTGGTGTCGTCCACAAATTTACTGATGAAGGACTCAATGCCTTCATCCAGATCATCAATAAAGATGTTGAAGAGCATGGGGCCCAGCACTGATCCTTGGGGCACACCACTAGTGACAGGCCGCCAGCTGGATGTGGTGCCATTCACCATTACTCTCTGGGCTCGGCCCTCCAGCCAGTTCCTAACCCAACACAGTGTGCTCCTGTCCAAGCCATGGGCTGCCAGCTTGGCCAGGAGTTTGCTGTGGGGGACGGTGTCAAAGGCCTTGCTGAGGTCCAGGTAGACCACATCCACAGGCCTCCCCACATCCACCAGGCAGTCACCTGATCATAGAAGGAGATCAGGTTGGTCAGGCAGGACCTGCCCTTCCGAAATCTATGCTGGCTAGGCATGATCCCTTGGCCATCCTGTAAGTGCTGTGTGATCACACTCAAGATGACCTGTTCCATAATCTTGCCTGGCACTGAGGTGAGGCTGACAGGCCTATAATTCCCTGGCTCATCCAACCGGCCCTTCTTGTGGATGGGCACCACGTTGGCCAGCTTCCAGTCTTCTGGGACCTCTCCAGTGAGCCAGGACTGTTGGAAAATGATGGAGAGCAGCTTGGCCAGCTCATCTGCAAGCTCTCTCAGCACTCTAGGATGGATCCCATCTGGTTCCATGTCCTTGTGGGGGTCCAAGCGGCTCAGAAGATCTCTAAATACCTCCTGGAACAGAGGAAAACTATGCTGCTCCCTGGCTCCTTCCAGCTCTTCAGGCCAGCTGTCTGGAAGACGTCCTGCCCTGCTAGTAAAAATTGAGGCAAAGAATGTGTTAAGTAGCTCTGCCTTTTCCTCATCCTTTGCCTTTTTTTTTTTTTTCCTCTGCCTTTTCCTTGTTACATTTCCCTCTGTATCAACCAAAGAGTGGAGGTTGTCCTTGTCCTTCTTCTTGCTATTAATGTATTTATAGAAGGACTTTTTGTTGTCCTTCACAGCAGAGGCCAGTCTAAGTTCTAAATGGGCTTTTGCCTCCTAATTTTCTTCCTGCATGTCCTAGCAACATCCCTAAACATTCCATAGGTTGCCTCCCCTTTCTTCCAAAGATGATACGCCCTCTTTTTTTCCCTTAGTTCTATTAAAAGTTCATTACCCATCCAGGCTGGCCGTCTGCCCCAACGATATTAGATACACTGTTGGGAAATGTAGGTGTATATTCCTTACAACCTCAAATCAAGTGGCAGCCGTTATTTGTAAATAGAGAATACAAGAGAAAACTAATAATTTATCTTTTTTTGGCTTTTTTTTTGGGGGGGGAGGTTAGTGGGGGTTTTGGGGTTGTTTTTGTTGTTGTTGTTGTTGTTGTTAGTCCATTCAAATGTAAACAGCTTCTTCTTCTTTCTATAAAAACCACACGTAAAAGAAAGTGAGTTTATTTCTCAAATCTGGCCATTGAACCCTAAAAGCATGTAGCCATACCCTGAAACCTGGCTGAAAAATTAACACACACCAGGAGGATTTGCTATATTTTTGTTTTCAAGATGAGTTTTTCTATTAATTTAAAGTATGGAAAATTAAGAAGAAGCACACTTACGAAAAAATAAGTACTGAAATTCAAACATAGAAAAAATAAAACTATTTCTTCCTTGCTTTTAGGAGAAGAGGAAAAAGTGATTTGAAGAGCACCACAGTTTTAGAAGTGAAAAACATTTGCCACAGGATGAGATCTGCTCCAAGATTGAAACGCAGCTTTTAAATGAATTCTAGATTTAATCTAACAGTTTCACCCATCCTGACTACTTGATACTAAGTAACCACCAAACATTTTTGATTCCTTTGGATAATAATTCCCTTTTGCCTTCATTTTTTGGAATTTATAAAAACGTCGAACTGTGAGTCTGCAGAAAAGTAACAGCTGAATGCTTCTGGAGTGTTAGCAACATTTGTAAACACTTCACTAATACAAGATGAGATCAAGCTGTCCTTCTCTGCAGTAAGTTTGGTACCCACAAGACCCTGTGTTGTTCGTTTTTGTTGAATTCAAGGTCAGGAGAATTTATTCTAACATTGATGAGTTTGGGAGGCTTTGGGGTGTTTTTGGCCTTTGTTTGTTTGTTTGTTTGTTTGTTTGCTTGCTTGTTTCCCACATATGTTCATTAATTTTGTTCTGTGATGGAAAAAAGCCCAAGCTAAACAAACAACCAAAATTTCCAATTGCATAATTGAAATTGCACTACAAGGCAATAGTCAGAAGTAACAACTGTGATAAAAGTCTGAGCTTCATTGCAGGTATTTTATTCACTTTTTCCTAATAAATTCCTGCATCTGTCCACTTTGTATTTGGCCTACATTCATATTATTAAGTGTACACTCAGTTCATCTGACATTTGATCCTCTTTTGAATAAATATTATTACACAAATATTTTGATTGTTCAGTAGCACTGAATACCCTCAATATTGAATTGATTTTTATCATAAAAGAAGAAGTAATCAGTGTCCTAAAAGCTAAGTAATGCCCCAACCCTCCTAGCCAAATCTAATAATCTTAATTTGTATTATTAGGAAATAAAGACTCTTCCATTCTACTCCACTCAGCTTGTGTAAATTACAGTGCAGTCTGAAGGTTTCAGAGCTCATTCTGACCACATTGCCATAATGACAGCCATAGATTACTGAAAATATTTTTGTTCCAATAGCAAAAGCACAATATGGTTTCAGACATATATCTAAATATCTGCTCTATGTGAATCTGGAACATAGCTCATTAAGTATAAGATTACCCAAGATATTTAATGAAGCATTTTTCTCCCAGTTTTGCTGCTAAGGATATATCAAGACCTTTGAAAAGCTGTTTGTAGGCATGTGATTAAACCCAAGGAAATGTTATAGGACAAAATTAAAATAAAAATGTGTATGGCTTTATTAAGTGATTATGACACATTACAAATGTGCTTAGGCATCTGAATAGTAAAACCACAATAAATCAAGGATAACCTCATTACATGTATACTCACCATGTTTAGAAAGACTAGCTCTAGTAGTAAAATGTACACCTTTTGGCAAACTAGATGAAAACCATTTAAAACATTCATTATGCACACCTTTGTTTTATTGACCTTTGTTCTGCTAATTAAGCATTTACATTAGTTAATATACTCTTACCTGTACTTCTGTGGTAATGATAATAAAATAATTAAATTCATTAAGTACCTATGGCTTATATTATATGTGATTTTTTAATTGTTGTGGTAAAAGATCAATATTATGAAAAGAAGAAAATTAAGTAATATTTAGGCTAAATACAAGAAACAAAAAGAAGCTGAATACAATTATATAAATGTATGTATTGGACTATACAATACTATACCACATTTTAAAGAAAAATAAACCTAACAGTCTGACTTTCAGGAGTGCTTGTGTTCTATTAAATTTATAGCGGACAACAGTGCTTGAAGTTTCTGAACACCTTTCAAAACTGCCTTGCATTTACTTGGGTGCCCAGATGAAGATTAAGGAGCGCAACTTCAGGTGTCCTGCTGCAACAATTTTCATTTCTGCCCATTTTGCTATCTCTTGTTATGCCTAATGCCAGCTAAAACCTGGCAGAAATATAACAATTTAATAAAGTACAGAAAAAAGAAATTGCTCAGAATTCCAGCTGGGTTTTCCACTTTGCTGATAATTATCATAAGTGCCTCCCCACGACTTCCCTGCTCTCCATGTTTCTTTTTTTATCCACGGTAACCCACTAAACAAGTTATCCAAAACCAACAAGCTGTGAGGTTCAGCTACTATGCACTCACTTCAAAAGCACTTTTGAACACAGCAATACCCGCACTCTGCTTTTCTTCTCAGCTATTAATTTTTCAAATACCAAAGGGAAGATGGCATTTCCCAGAAGTAGGAAAACTGGGGGAAAAAAAAAAAAAGTAAAATAAGGATGGAGCAAACAATGAAGTATTGCTGAAAAAGTGCTTGGGGCTCTGGCATCAAATGTATTACTCTTAATACATTATAGTTTCTTATTCTAAGCCTTGGCATCTCATGGTGAGGAATTGAGTAGGAGCTGAAGAGGTCCTCAGATGGCATGGGGACCATAAAAATACTCTATTATCACCCTAGTACTGATCATGTACAAGAATTAAAATTAGAGAATGTACAGAAGCAGAGGATAAGTGGAGCAACCCCTGGAGAATAGCAAACAGCCCGAAACAGAGGTGTTTGGAAGCCCCAAGAAGCCCAAGGTCAGAAATGAAGGGGAAGGCCACCACTCAGAATCACCATGGTACCTTTGCCTGTCACTGCTGCTGTGCATAGACCTGAGGCACCCCTCTTAAAAGCCCAGTAATGCATTGGAGTAAAAGATAGTACAGATCACAATATATTCCTGCTTGACTGCAGAACATAACCATGCAGCCTGGTCAGTTTAGACACCCTTTAATGTCAATGGCGAGAGATAAACTGATTGAAAAAGCAGTTTGTATCACACATGACATAAAAGTACACTCTTGAAAGGCCCTCTCTGCCTATTTTCATCGATTAGAGAGGGAACTTAAGCTAAGCTCTTAATTTATATGTTAAGCCTACAGCTGAGTAGGAATAATTTGATCTCCAAGTTTGCATTATATAGTGTTTGAACTGAGACGCAGAAGTACCACTCTTGCAATAAGATAATAACATTGTGCTCTCTTTTTTATTTTAATTTTTTTTAAAAATAATATATACTATTTCCTATTATGGATTTCACAAAGAAATACACTTTATTAGATTAAAATGAGGACACAACATCTGCTGCTGTTGTAAAAAATAACAAGAGAACCGAAACTGAGAAGTAAGCACTGTATGCAGTGTTTAATCTGGACTCAGTTTTAACAATATTATGACTCTGAAGCTAGTTTTAGTTTCTACCAAACAAGTTAGTACTGATTACTGAATAATAGAAATGAAAACAAATTATTTCCTGGAAAAGTTACTCAAGAAGTACATAAAGGAAAATGCAGAATGTTAGATGACAGTCTGCATGATCATCTATCTAATTGTAGTGTCATTAAATATAAAGTTATTTGACAGTGTTCTAAAGTTACCTATACAGCTTATGTACAAATAAGCAGCTTTATAAATGCAAGAATCTTAAACACTACAAAGGAGAGCTGAGGTCCCTTATACTCACTTTAAAAAAATATTTCATTTTAAGTGGATTAATCTCTTCAGTTAGGCTAAGAGAAAAGAATATTATAAACAAATAATTATTAATTATAAAAGTGAATGATAGGCATGGGAACTTTCAGGATTCTTACTCTCACAAATCTTCACTACTGAAGTAAGTGAGGTTAATGAAAGCATGAAAAATAGTCAACTATTTCTAATAAAACCATTTTTTACAGTCAAACATGAATATTTTTCGTGAAATAACATAGTAAGTGAATTAAAGGAATCTAGTTTTGCAAAAATAACATAGCTGCACCTTAGAGAAGCATTTAATAGACACCCTCATGAAATATTACTCTGAAAAATCAGATTTCCTTGGATATGAATTATATGATATGGCATGAAAAGTAGCTCAATAGCCATAAACAGTAGTTAATGATGAACGACAACTTATCAGATAAGGAGAGATGTCTAGAGGCATTCTAGTATAGAAGGTTTCAACTTTCTTTATCTGACATCTTCATTAATAATTTAGACAGGAGTTCAAATATCACATTACTGAAACTCACAGATAATGCTAAATTGAGCTGTGATACACACAGAATGACAAATAGACTAGCCAGATGCTAGATGTGAATCCGTATAGATAGTAAGTATCTGGCACTCAAATTCTTGAAATGTTTTGCACTTTGTTAGAATTTCTATAAAGGTAAAAACCCCTATATCTTTGCAGAATCAGCAGGGCAAGTGTTTCCCTCATATTCCAGAAGGACTTGTTGCTAGAAGGTGTGACCACCACTGTCATGATACAATTGAACATAATTTAGAGAGGAGCAGGCTTTTGCACAATCGAAATTTCCAAGATGTTCTCTTCAATAATCATGATGAGCTGGCAACAACTATCACATAGTTTTGAAGATCTTGTAACTCCACATACCATCAGAGGCTGTCTTAGTTCCTCTCTAGACAATAATAAATATGCAGCTTTATTAGGGAAGATCTTTACACAGTTACATACAGGATTTTTACCAAGAATCCCACTTGAAAATATATGAAGAAAGAAGGAAGTATCATAAAATGCTGTGTGGCTATAAAAGGAGATAATAAAAAAGTTTGTAGAAGTTCATCCTTTTTTTTATCATCAGACAATTATGTGTGGAGATAAGCCCTGTTATACAACTTGCAAATGTTCTTTTGCAGACAGGGTGCAAGAGCATACACATTAATAAGATATACTGCATATATAACTTCTAGTTTTCATGCTTTGATTATAAATAGAATGTCATGTCTTAGGGGACATCATGATGGTGTTGATGTTTCTAGCAATAAAACACAGGAACAGAAAGAATAAAAGTTTATTGGCTTGTAATTTCACTGTCTCAACACTTAAAAAAATCCCAATGTTGCTTCCTACACTATTAGAAACAGCTCTTTTGCTTCAGTGCCAGCAAGTATCAGCTGAAACTAAGGACTAAGAAATCCCTATTGATTATAACATTACTGTGTACAAAACCAATTTACATCTCCATTCTTATAACACTGAAGAATCTCAAATAGCTCCCTCATTACTAAGGCTTAAAAACTGTAAAAGTAGACCTTACATTTTAAACTACATTGGCGTTGCAATGATTGACAAGCATGCTTTAACATGGATAAAGTACATTTTAAACTTGGCTGTGTTTCTATCTAGAAATAGGAGGAAGTATGGCAATTTGTCTCACAAAGATGCAGTTATATTGTTGCAAATATATTTATCTTTCTATATAACCAACTGCCAAAGGGATATTCCATACTATACAATATCATGCTTAGCAATAAAAACCTGTAAGCAGAAGAAGGTAAGAGGAGATATTTAGTGTTATGGTATTTACATTCCCAAATAAACATTACACATGATAGAGCCTTGCTTCCCTAAAGATGCCTGAACACCTGCCTCCTGATAAGAAACAGGGAATGATTTCCTTTTGTTTGCATGCATGACTTTTGCTTTACTATTTTTGTCTCACTTTTAAAGCTCCAGTTCTTATCCTCATCCCACCAGAGGGGAGTGAGCAAGTGTCTGTCTGGTATTTAGTTGCCAGCTGCAGTTTAAACCACAACATGCAGGACACATGATAAGAGTGTTTTTGCTTTTATAATTAAGCATATTAAAACAAACAAACAAAACAACAACACAACAACAACAACAAACCCAACCAAACAACCAACCACTAAAAGCAAAATAATACCTTAAATATTGATCATTAAGATTGCAAATTCATATATACAAAATAGGAAATTCTACAATTACATTTGCCTTAAATTGGTGTCATCAGTTGTATGTGTTCTGACAAATTTATCTGCACACATTGTCACTAACTTCAATAAAGAGTGTATTGTAGGAATGACTATAGTGATTTTGACTAAAGAAGAATCTGTTCTAAACTTATTTATCTGACCATGATCATTTATTAAATGTCTAAGGAAAAGTGTAAGGCTAGAGTTTTCCTATAATATTCTTGCAGTTTTGATCAGCTTTTATTTTTGTTACCACTTCTTAAATCAAAATTAGCGTCTTTGTATTTGAAACATGAATACTTTCCCCACACAAAACAATCTGTGATGAGTAGCTTCAAAATTAACTATACTATGTAAAAATGTATCTCAACTTCTTTGATTTTATACCTGTTATTTTGAACATTGATTTATGTTTGTAATTTTAATTTTTCACAAGTATTACAAAATGTAAAGCCAACAATGTGAAGTGCAATTCCTGACCCACAGAAAGAAGGGGGTTAGTTGTAATACCTGTTGGTTACCTAGTGTGTCAGGTTTCACTTAATTTAAGATGCCTGTGCTGTCCATTGACAACACGGGGAAGCTGCAATTATCTGATGTTACTGATGGGGGTTGATACAGTATAATGATTAATTCAGACAGAATTAATTTTAAAAAAGTAAATATGGGAAGGGCTACATTCCATCTGTGACGATTTCAAGCAGATTGCTTTGATCTTGATGCTGCCATATATGAGGGAAGATCATTTAACACTTTTATCAAATGAATGAAAGATTGAAAGATTCCCCTAATCAACAGTAGTTATTTTTTTTATTTTGTGTCAGCCATGAAAACCTGGGCTTTGTTTTTAATTTTTCTTCATCATCAAGAAAATCACTGAAGTGGATACTCATTTCACAACTCTAATAATATATCAGCACTTAGGGATTTTGCTGGGTTAAGGCTTTAGGCACTAATGCAGTCCTAACTTTTTTTGCTTTGCTGTTTTCTAGACACATAATGAATTTTTAACCTCAGGATCCTTCCGTTCTCCACTAAACTGTAAGCCTGGAATTCAAGCCTAGTGCAAGGTCTATTTATTACTACTTAGGAAGGCATCTTGTTGATTTCTGGAAGTGAATAACAAGCTTAAGTCACTACTGAAAAGGTTGAGATTTTTACTTTTTTTTTTTTTTTTTTTTTAACTAGATTTCTTCTGAAATTATCACTCTGTTCTGGTAGTGAAGCTTTTCTATTTAAAATGTTCTCTCCTGGTGAAGAAAATGCTACTGCACAAGGTGCTTCTATCACAAACCCTCATTTATTTTTATTGATTTCTTTTCAAAAAATAGCTGGGCAGTCACTTTTGGTAAAACACTTAGTAAGGGTAAATGGATCAGGAAATATGACCTAGCCAGTGGACTTTGGACACAATGATAAAAGTCACTCAGATCAGCTTGTGAAATTATGAAATTCATAACAGTAGCACAGATTTTTATTTATAATGCATGCACCTATAAAAAGTAACACAGCAATGTACTCTAAAGTATTGTGCATGTATCTTCCCAGCAGACATAGAAACATCTCCCTAATATTCCTTAGAATGTTGATGTTTCATAGCAAGATTTGTCCCTGTGAAGAATTTAACAGATGAGAAAGTTGGGGTTTTTTGGTGTTTGTTTGTTGGTTTTTTTCAAACATAAGTTTAATTTTTTATTCCATCATATGGAAATGGATAATAAAGAAAATTCATTCTTTACAGACAGAAATTAATATAATTTACAGAAGCATATCACATTTAATACACAGTTTCCAAATTTAGATCAGATGAACTTAATAATTTTTTTTCCCATCAGAATTTAGGAAGGAAGACTGAGACAGCTTTCAATGTAAAGGTCATAGCATTTCACCTCATGAAGGGAGCAGCTGCAAACTGGATGCTTGTGAGACCTCTGGAGTGCTATAGTCCTTGTCCAGTAAGGACCAGTGGTGTCCATTCACTTTGTACAGTTCTCATTTTATGAGGCTACTGATGGACAGCCACAAAAAACAATACTATTGGAAGGTATTTGGCACAAAAAAGAAACATAGGACCTGTGGAATATCTCTTCAGGTCCAGACCTGAAATTATAAAGTGGAATTTCTTAGAGGGATTAATATTTTTAACAGCTAAATAAATTTTCCTTCAATTTATTAAATTCCAGAGAAATCTGAAACAAAATAATCAATTGTCATATGACTATATATTAGGTCAATAAATGCACAATGTCAATTGTATCTCCACAATAATGTGCTATCTTAGTAATAGATTGCTCTTAATTTCTCCAGAATGTAGAAGATTCAAATGCAAGTAGTCCTGTAATATAAAATGCACATTTTAGTTACTGAATGGTCATAGAGGAATCTTAGCAGTGCAAAAGAGCTCCTTTAGATGTCTATATTCCTTACATAAAGCCTAGAGTGAGATCCTTAGATATTTGAAATAGGGTATATGCATAACATCAGCCACAGTTGTTTTGATTGGGGTTAAATCAAATGAAGTGGGAATTACAAAAATATGGTTATCTTTATTTTTCCCAAAAGCCCCATCCCAAAATTATGTATAACATTTTAAAAGTTATTTACAGGTTCTATTTGGTTGCAAATTCTACCAGGATGCTTACGGGCAACTTTAGTACAATTTAGGGAATTCAGAAAACAGAAAAGGCTAAGCCACAAAATGTCTTTACCCCACTTATAAGATCAGAAGCAAGCCAAGGCCTTAGGGAAAGTGTAAGAATTCTGGTTGTATTCATGAGGATGAAGCAGGAATTTGGCGATGAAGCCTAGGTCTCTCTTTGGTGGCAGGCTCCAGAACTGAAGGTTCTATAATCCGATTTGTGGGTAACGTGGCACAAATCCAAAGGAAAAGGGACCTGCCAAAATCAAAATGTCCATAGATATGGCTGCCATGAGGGGAAACTCATGCAGTAGCACTGTCTGAACAGTGCAAGGAAGCCAGAGTTTCATTGCAGGAAGGGTCATTACAGTGGCAGGCAGGGAGCAGGACCCCAGGGCAGGAAGGTCAGGGTAGAAGCCAGATCCGAATGCTGTTTCTCCAATTTCACCGCAAATGCAGAGTGAGTTCAAGATGAGAGCAGAAAATGGGAGTGAGCAAAGTGAGGGTGAGAGTCCTGACCATTTTCTGGTCACTCTATTTAAGGTGTTTCTAGACAATGTGTCCAGGGCCAACATTTTTCACCTTGGAAGGCAATTTCATACCTTGGAAGGCAATTTCTTGGCTTTGTCTTTCACCATTCAAACCTCTGCCTATGGAGGTGGGGGAAGGGGGCTTTGGAGCACCCTGTAACACAGTAGAATAGAATAGAATAGAATAGAATAGAATAGAATAGAATAGAATAGAATAGAATAGAATAGAATAGAATAGAATAGAATAGAATAGAATAGAATAGACCAGGTTGGAAGAGACCTTCAAGATCATCGTGTCCAACCTATCATCCAACACCATCTAATCAACTAACCGTGCAACCAAGCACCTTATCAAGTCTCCTCCTGAACACCTCCAGTGATGGCGACTCCAACACCTACCCGGGCAGCCCATTCCAATGGGCAATCACTCTCTCCATGCAAACCTTCCTCCTAACTTCCAGCCAAAACCTGCCCTGGTGCAGCCTGAGACTGTGTCCTTTTGTTCTGGTGCTGGTTGCCTGGGAGAAGAGACCAACCTCTGCCTGGCTACAACCTCCCTTCAGGGAGTTGTAGAGAGCAATAAGGTCACCCCTCAGTCTCCTCTTCTCCAGGCTAAGCAATCTCCAGCTCCCTCAGCCTTTCCTCATAGGGCTTGTGTTCCAAATCCCTCACCAACCTTGTTGCCCTTCTCTGGACATGCTCCAGCAAGACAACATCCTTCCTAAACTGAGGGGCCCAGAACTGGACACAGTACTCAAGGTGTGGCCTAACCAGTGCAGTGTACAGGGGCAGAATGACCTTCCTGCTCCTGCTGACCACACTGTTCCTGATGCAGGCCAGGATGCCATTGGCCTTCTTGGCTGCCTGGGCACACTGCAGGCTCATGTTCAGCCTACCATCAACCAGTACCCCCAGGTCCCTCTCTGCCTGGCCACTCTCCAGCCACTCTGACCCCAGCTTGTAGCACTGCATGGGGTTGTTGTGGCCAGTGTGCAGAACCCGGCACTTGGATGCGTTCAATCTCATGCCGTTAGATTCCGCCCATCTGTCCAGCCTGTCGAGGTCCCTCTGCAAAGCTTCTCTACCCTCCAGCAGATCAACTCCTGCCCCCAGCTTGGTGTCATTTGCAAATTTACTGATGATGGACTCAATGCCCTCATCCAGATCATCAATAAAGATGTTGAAGAGCATGGGGCCCAACACTGATCCTTGGGGCACACCACTAGTGACTGGCCACCAGCTGGATGTGGCACCATTCACCACCACTCTCTGGGCTCGGCCCTCCAGCCAGTTCCTAACCCAACGCAGAGTGCTCCTGTCCAAGCCATGGGCTGATAGCTTGGCCAGGAGTTTGCTGTGGGGTACAATGTCAAAGGCTTTGCTGAAGTCTAGGTAGACTACATCCACAGGCCTCCCCACATCCACCAGGTGGGTCACCTGATCATAGAAGGAGATCAGGTTGGTGAGGCAGGACCTGCCCTTCCTGAATCCATGCTGGCTGGGCCTGAGCCCTTGGCCATCCTGTAAGTGCTGTGTGATCACAATCAAGATGACCTGTTCATGGAAAATGATGGAGAGTGGCTTGGCCAGATCATCTGCTAGCTCTCTCAGCACTCTAGGATGGATCCCGTCCGGTCCCATGGACTTGTGGGGATCCGAGTGTTTGAGGAGATCTCTAACTATCCCCTCCTCCTGGAACAGAGGAAAACTATGCTGCTCCGTGGCTCCTTCCAGCTCTTCAGGCCAGCTGTCTGGAAGACGTCCTGCCCTGCTAGTAAAAATTGAGGCAAAGAAGGTGTTAAGTACCTCTGCCTTTTCCTCATTCTTTGTTACAACGTTCCCCTCCGTGTCCACCAAGGAGTGGCGGTTGTCCTTGCCCTTCCTCTTGCTATCAATATATTATAGAAGGACTTTTTGCTGTCCTTCACAGCAGAGGCCAGTCTCAGCTCCAAAAGTGCTTTTGCCTCCCTAATTTTCTTCCTACAAGACCTAGCAACACATTCCATGTGTTGCCTCACCTTTCTTCCAAAGATAATACACCCTCTTTTTTTCCCTTAGTTCTTTTAGAAGTTCATTGCCCATCCAAGCTGGCCGTCTGCCCCGGTGGCTCATCTTCCGGCACATTGGCAGAGCCTGTTCCTGCACCTTCAAGAGTTCTGCCTTGAAGTATGTCCAGCTCTCCTGGACCCCTTAGTTTTTAAGGGCTGTTTCCCAAGGAACCAGCTGAGTTAGTTCCTTGAGTAATCTGAGGTCCATCCACCAGAACTCCAGAGTGGAGGTCTTTTTGCTGCCCCTCTTGGTTTGACTGAATACTGAAAATTCAATTATCTCATGGTCACTGGCCCCTAAACACCCTCCGACCACCACATCACCCACCAGCCCTTCCCTATTGGTTAAGAGGAGGTTCAAGCATAGCCTTACCCCTGGTAGGCTCGCGCAGCACCTGGGATAAGAAGCTGTCCTCCATGCACTCTAAGAACTCTAAGTAGCTGAAGGCTGTCTCAGAAGCTAATAAAGAAATTACCGAATCATAAAACGCTATGGCTTGGAAGAGGGACCTTTACAATTCATCTAGTCCAATACTCCTGCAGTGCTCAGAGACATCTTTAAATAGATCAAATTGCTTTGAGATCTGTCCAGCCTAACCTTCAGTGTTTCCAAGGATGGAGCTTCTACCACCTCTCTGCAAAAACAATTCCAGTGTTTCACCATCCTCACTGTGAAAAAATTCTTCCTTATATGTACTTTAAACCTGACCTTTTTTAATTTAAAACCATTAGTCCCTGTTCTTTTGCAACAGATTCTGCTAAAAAGGTTGTCTCTATGTTTCTAAGGAAAAGACATTACCTCATTTAGTTTTTCTTTAAGAATGTTTAAAGAACTTTTGCAGGAAAATAAAGAACAGTGTGTAATATACTCTTGAATCTGAAGGCATTCAGCCTCTCATCTTTCACTTAGCAGAAGAATGTCCTAATCACTGGACACAGGACTTTACCCTACATTTGTTATGACTGACAGTTTTAAATGTTGAAATTCAGGACAGTCTCAGACTGATAAATTACTCTCACACAGATGTATCAGACTTGCTCATTACAGGTCAAACAGTTGGTAGATGATCAGTAGCCTTTGGAATGGGAGATATTGCATTCATATGATTTGTCGGTCTGTGCAAAACAGTTACTGTTTGTCATTCCAACACTGTGAGTATTTAGAAATGCTGCTCGTTAAAATAGAAACATAGGAAAAACATGCTTCATCTGTTTTATTAAATGGGCCTGAGATTTTTAACATTCAGTATAGGACATGTCATGTTACACAGGATGCCTGGCAGTATCACCTACAAAAAAATTGGAACATGATAAGGACAAAATATAGATTTCTAGTCTACGGGACCATGACTTTTCAGTGATGCGCAATACCTTTTCAAGTGCAGGATGACACTCTTCATTGTTTAAGTAAGCACAGAAGCTTCAGTTCATTAGGAATTTCTTAGACAGTTGTACTCTTCGCTAGGTAAAAAACTGGCTGTCAGGGCCTAAATAGTTGAGACGGAGATAAATCCAGTTGGTGGGCAGTCACAAATGGTGTTCCCCAGAGCCAAGCATTGTGGCCAGTTCTGTTCAATAGTTCTGTCAACGATCTAGATAAGAGGATTGAGTGCACCCTGATTAAGTTTGCTGACAGCAGCAAGTGAGAGTGTTGATCTGCTTGGAGGTAGCAAGGCTCTACAAAGGAATCTGGACAGGCTTCGTTGACAGACTGAGGGTAGTGGACTGAGGGAATAAGGCTCAACAAAGCTAAGTGCCTGCACCTGGGTCACAACAACTTCATGAAATGCTATAGGCTTGGTGAAGAGTGGCAGAAAGTCACTTTGCAAAAAAGGACCTGAGAGTGTGTGCCAGTTGCCAAGGAAGTTAACAGAACCCTAGACTTTATCAGAAGCCATATGGCCAGTAGGATAAGGGCATTGATTGTCCCCTTTTGCTCAGCGCTGGTGAGACTGTACTTTGAATCCTGTGTACAGTTTTGGGCCCCTAATTCCCTCACTACAAGAATGACGTTGAGGTGCTGGAGCCAGTCCAAAAAAGAGGAATAAATTTGGTGAAGAGTGTAGAGAACGACTTTTATGAGGAGTAGCTAGGGGAAATGGGGCTGTTTAGTCTGGAGAAAAGGAGGTTCAGGAGACACTTAACTCTCTGCAGCTACCTGAGAGGAGATTGTAGTAAGGTGAGTATTGGTCTCTTCTCTCAAGTAATAAGTGATAGGAGAAGATGAAATGGCCTCAAGTTGCACCAGGGAAACTTTCTTCATCAAAAGGAACAGGGTGCTCATCATAGGAGGTATTTAAAAGAATTGTAAATAAGGTATGTATGGACGTTGTTTAGTGGACTTGGCAGTGGCAGCTTAATGATTAGACTTAATGATCTTAGAGGACTTTCCAAATCTAAACAACTCTGTGATTTCAGAATGCATGAGGCAATGAGAAAGACATTTCGAAACAGTTAGAGTATGCCTGTATGTTTAAGAATTAAGTTCTTTTGAATTTTGAGTATCTAGAACTCTAGCTCTATTTTATCACAAATCAGACAGACCATGATTCTAGTCCATTTTGTTTCAATGACTGGAAATTAAGAGGAATAGATTTCTTCTTGCAGTTATCTCAAAGGCAGGCCAGTCAAACCTAGGCACACCTGCTATCCACTGAAGATTTGTTTGAGTGGAAGAAATTAATTTTAATTTTCATGAGAGTATTTGACAAAGTTTTATGATTTTCTCTACTGCCATTCTTTTAATAAGTTTCTCCCTGGAGAGTGATAGGCAACAAGAACTAAGTGAAACAAATTAGCCATACTGAGACGCACTGAAAATCTTTATATGTACAACTCCTGGACACACTAGTCTCACCCAACATCAGTTCCCTTTTAGAACTGCATCCCAATATATGTGCTGAACTGCAATGCAAACTCACTTTACTAGCTAAATGAGATTCTTGCCATGCATATCTGCATACCTGTAAGATAAACTACAGCTGAATGTCTCAAATAGATGCACATACTGGAACTTCTCCAAGCCCAAAAGTCTGTCAAAATGATGTACTATAACTGCCCTGCAGGAAACCTGTTAGCATGATGCAGAAATGAAATAGAAGTTAGTTTCTATATTTGACATATTTTTTTCCTTTCTTCCTTTCACATTTATTTGCTTTGTTTCATTTTCCAGGAAAAATGCAAGATCCAAACTACCACAATAGATAGAGTAGACTAGACTAGACTATTTCAGTTGGAGGGGATCTTTCATGATCGTGTAGTCCAATCACCTGACTGCTTCAGAATGACCAAAAGTTAAAATGTATGGTTAAGGGTGTGGTCAAAATGCCTCTTAAACTCTGACAGACTTGGGGCATCAGCCACCTCTCTAGGAAGCCTGTTCCAGTGTTTAACCACCCTCTCACTAAAGAAATGATGCCTAATGTCCAGTCCAATCCTCCCCTGGCCCAGATTTTAATTATTCCCGTGTATTACTTCACTACATGCCAAGCAGAAGATCTCAGTACCTCTGGCTTCACTTCCCCTTTGCCAGAAGTTGTAGAGAGCAATGAGGTTGTGCCTCAGGCACCTTTTCTGCAAACTAGACAAACCCACTGTCATCAGCCACTTTTCATAGGACATTCCTTGCCTCCCTTTCACCAGCTTTGTTGCTTGCCTCTGGACACATTCAAGAACGTTCATATCCTTCTTAAATTGTGGGGCTGTGGTGCTAGGGCCAAATGGGCCCAGCACAAACCCAGACAGGTTCTGGTATGTTTAGATATTGCCTTCCCCTCCCCCCCTGCAGGAGTCTGGGGAAACACAGGAGAAAGGACAAAAGACCAGGCTCCAAAAAGTCTGGTAAAGTAAGTCTCCCTTCAGGGTAAGAGCATGTGCACTGCCCATGATTCTCCTAGCCCAGGCCTATATCATTGCCTTTTATTGTCACAGCCTGGCAAAATCCCATTTCACTGGTCAACTGCTTGCTGGCTTCAGTTGCCCTACTGGCCCAAACTGAATCTCAGGCAAATGATAAATACAGGGCAAATTGTATTTGCCTTAACTTGGCTCACCTTGCCTTGTCCAGATCTGGGAGAGAAGCCACAAGCCCTACTTACTGCAAGCCAAGAAGCCAGACCTCACTTGCCTTGCAACTGGAATTCATGCCGTGCCTCAGTTTACCCAGAAAGATGCAGGTGTCCTTCGCAATACATGTCATAAAGCTTCAAGAGGAGCTACCTGACGTAGTGCTGAAGCCGGCCCAGCCATTGAGACACCATGGCACCCCTGCCGGCAACCAGCACCAGTCTCTTGCTGTGCCAGGCGTACAAGAGTGCCTCAAAGCCTTAATAGCTACCATACAGCAGAACCCTCCCTACTTGTGGGGAGCTCAGTGTGTAGTTTATTGCCTCCTTAGTTTTGATTTTTCGTGTTGAGTCTCCCCCAGTGGTTGAGCACTGTGTTGAGCCAGGGATTCTCATTCTATTTGCCCAATTTCTTTAAAACTGTTAAAATTGATATATTGATTAAATACTGTACATTCCCATTGTGAATATATATTCCAGCTGTACACCAAACCTATTGGTAAGGTTTGGGCAGTTTTTCATATAAATAAAAAGTTATTACTATTTTTATTAATATAATATTTGCCGTATTAGTTTATTCATAAATCCATAAACCACAACAGGGACCTGGAACTGTGTACAGTACTCAATGTGAATAGAATAGAATAGAATAGAATAGAATAGAATAGAATAGAATAGAATAGAATAGAATAGAATAGACCAGGTTGGAAGAGACCTTTGAGATCATCGTGTCCAATCCATCATCCAACACTAATCAACTAAACTATGGCACCAAGCACCCCATCCAGTCTCTTCTTAAACACCTCCAGTGATGACAACTCCACCACCTCCCTGGGCAGCCCATTCCAATGGGCAATCACTCTCTCTATGAAGAATTTCTTCCTAACATCCAGTCTAAACCTCCCCTGGTGCAGCTTGAGGCTGTGTCCTCTTGTTCTGTTGGTGGTTGCCTGGGAGAAGAGACAAACCCCCACCTGGCTACAACCTCCCTTCAGGTAGTTGTAGACAGCAATAAGTTCTTCCCTGAGTCTCTTCTTCTCCAGGCTAAGCAACCCCAGCTCCCTCAGCCTCTCCCAATAGCGCTTGTGCTCCAAACCCCTCACCAGCTTTGTTGCCCTCCTCTGGACACACTCCAGCAAGTCAACATCTTTGCCAAACTGAGATCAAGCTTCATCAAGGCAGAATAGAGTGACATAATCACTCTTTTAGACTGTCTGGGTATACTGTGTTTCATGTTCCCAAAGATACAATTTGCCTTCTTGGCTGCCAAGG
Source organism: Picus viridis (assembly GCA_033816785.1). Classification (NCBI taxonomy): domain Eukaryota; kingdom Metazoa; phylum Chordata; class Aves; order Piciformes; family Picidae; genus Picus; species Picus viridis. The sequence continues at coordinate 54,517,376 of CM066566.1, forward strand.
CATGCTGCTGGTTCCTGCTGAGCCTGCCATCAGCCAGCATCCCCCAGGCCCCTTTTCTTCAGGGCTTCTCTCCAGCCCCTCCACCCCTAGTTTATACTTGCACAGCAGTTTCTGGTCACATTTTGGGACCTTACTGAGAATATCTTCTGGTTTTATCAGATTCCTCGAGGAACCTCAGAAAAAAACATAGCGACACAATTCTGAGACTTCTACAAGACTCTAGTTGTTTTTGAAGAGCTGAGCTGCTCTCATTCAGAAGGTGTTTTGAGCTTTTTTTCACCACCTGACTCCTGATTAAACAGGGTCAAGCATCTCTTCAGTAAATGCTAGGCAGAGGTAGGCAGAATAGCAAAGAAGGAGGCTGTGGAGAGACTTGTCAGGATTGTCCAGCCTTTGAATGACTACAGTTGTTATGCCAGAGGGAGACCATGCCATCCAGAGAGATCTTGACAAACTTCATGAGTGGTCCCAGGCAAACTTCAGGTTCAACAAGGCCAGGTGACAGGTCCTGAACCTGAGTCAGGGCAATCATAGAATCATAGAATGGTTTGGGGTGGAAGGGACCTCCAAAGGTCATCTAGTCCAACTCCCATGCAGTTAGCAGGGGCCTTCTCCACTACATCAGGTTGCTCAGCCATATTGAGTCTGACTATGAATATTTCCAGGGATGGGGCCTCAACTACCTCTCTGGGCAGCCTGTTACAGTGTCCCACCACCCTCATTGTAAAGAACTTGTTCTTAACATCCAGTTTAAGTCTACTCTTCTCTACTTTCAAACCATTACCCCTTGTCTTATCACTGCAGGCCTTTGCAAAGAGTCCCTCTCCAGCCTTCTTGCAGGCCTCTGTCAGGTGCTGGAAGGGGGAATTATGCCCAGTTAGACTCATTCTGTGACAAAATAACAGCATGCACGAGTGTTAGTTAATGTTATCAAAACATTGCTGCACTTCTTACTGTTTTGATCAATAAAATACTGTGTGCAATACCTTTTGAGGAAACAATGGGAGAAAACAATGTAATCCATATTGTCACTTTGCTGCACAACAAAGGGAGTTCTTTCCCAACCACATTTGATGTGATTACATATCCTTGGAAATCATAATTTTCTCTTTATTTTACATCTGTGATGACGTTTGAGCAATTTGTGTTCTTTTCCCTGAAGGAAAAGAAACAGAGAAGCAAAAACTCATGAACAAGAATGAAAAGAACAGTAAATAAATAACTAAAAGTTTTATAAAGAGAAAATAAACAAGAGACCAAGAACACACAATTTGTCATCACAGACTACACAGACTAGGAATAGCCTCTCTTGAATTAGCATTGTGTTTCTGAAGGGCACCACAGGGCAAGGATGAGCTGTTCTTATTTGGACTGACTTTAATAAGACATCATTACTCTTATTCCAGCATTTTTCACAAGAGGCAAGGTTAAAACCTCTGGAGTGGGCTTTGGAAAACGATGTTGAAGAATGATTGCTAAATCAAGTGCTGAGAGAAAATAGAGGAGGCTTAAGAGGAAACTGAATGACATAAGATAAAACCCCCTTCAGTAGGGTGCCCAGGATCAAGAAAATAGTAATTGAATCATAGGAATTACCTGATGAGGATTAATTTCTTGAGTTCAAAAGCAGAGAGAAGTTGGTTAAGCACTCATTTTTTTCTCTGTCCATTTTCTCTCATAGCCTTTGCAATGTTATCATTCTTGGTAAAAAGTAAGACTACTGAATTTTTATTCATATTATTGCTATTACTGATTTTTTAATTAATTTCCAAATAATTCTTTTATTATAGAAGCACTATTGAGTTATATGGTGCCTTTTGTATTTCTAGAGATATAGAGTGTACATAAATAAAATACAAAGTTACAGTATTTTATATTTACAGAAGGTAAGGAAAGTTAAATGTACAAACACAAACAAGCACAAGTTTTGGAAGGTTTTTTCCTTCATAATTGTGTAATTTTAATTTGTTATTTATGATAATAATAATAATAGGGGAAAAAAAAAACACACCAGAAAATAACATCAGTCAATCAATCAATAAGCTGTCAAAACACAAGGTCTCAGACCTGGTAAAAGAACCTTCTTAATGGAAGGCATGATCCAAAGGTTATTTACATTACTGGACTTTGATTCATGTGCTTAATGTTACTTTTATACTTCCAAATCTGTATGAGTTGTTTAAATTACTTCAATGTTTAAATGAGTCCCTCTGTATTTTACTATAGAGGGATGAAATTTAAATTTCCTATTCACTAAATAAAATTCTTTACAGTAGTAACATAACTTACAGTGTTTAAAATACAGCTGTGCAGAGTTTGCTGTTGCATATCTAAGTGTAAAAATGATAGTTACTAAATATTGATGAAAAACTCTTAATAAATGGTATAAATAGCATAAAATTTATTGAGTTATGAAAAATGGAATAACTTAGTAATGAAATTATAGCTATGTAAACACTGTTATTTAATCAGTTATATATGTATATATATTGCATAAACTTTAACTAATGTAAGGGAGGTGGTGGAGTCACCTTCATTGGAGGTGTTCAGGAGGAGAATTGATGGGGTACTTGGTACCATGGTTTAGTTGTTTAGGTGGGTTGGATTGGTTGATGGGTTGGACGGGATGATCTTGAAGGTCTCTTTCAACCTGGTGTAATGTATTGCATTTTATTGTATTGTATTGTATTATATCTTTCATCCGTAGCAGGAAAAGTCCATAAATAGTACTGGGAGATGATTCAGATTTATTCTGCACTTTATGCTTTCTTTGGTACTAAAATAATTAATGTGGTGTCATTCCATAAAGAAATACAATATACAGATATCAAAAATGGCATCTATATTTCAGTAGACCACCATTAATTTTCTAAAATTTTTACTCACTTATAAATTATAATTTCAAGTGTAGGAGGAGCAAAACCACAAATATATCTTTATCTAGTCATTAAAAACACATATTAATTACTTTTGCTATTATTATTATTGTATTGCATAAGGGTTTATAGGTAGTATCAAAACACACCATAAATAACGGTTCCTACTTCGTATATCTGAGGTAGCTAGAGAAATCAAACAGAATTCACCAAAAAACCCACCTACTGTAACTGCAGATTGGGTCTGGGAACACATAGAGAACCTGAAGCTGTACAAGTCCATGGTACCTGATGAGATACATCTGTTGGTCCTGAAGGAACTGGAGGCAGAGGTTGTTAGGCCACTAGCCCTCATATTTGAGAAGTTGTGACAGTATGGTGAAGCTCCCACAGGTTGGGAAAGGGGAAGCATAACCCCCATTTTTAAAAAAAGGGAGCAAAGAAACTATGGAGCTATCGGTCTCACCTCTGTGCCAGGTAACTGTGCTAAGGTGCATGGAAAATAACATGGTAATCAATGCTAGCCAACATGGCTTGACAAAGGGCAAATTGTGCCTGATGAATCTGGTGGCCTTCTACAACAGAATTACAGCTCTGGCATATATAGGAAGAGCAACTGAGGTCATCTACCTTGGCTTATGCAAGGCATTTGACACTGTCCTGCACAACATCCTTGTCTCTGAGATAGAGATGCATGGACTTGGTGGAGGGATCACCCCATGGATAAGGAACTGGCTAGATGGATGTACTCAAAGGGTCAATGATCAGGTGATCAGTATCTCAATGTCCAGGTGGAGACCAATGACAAAAGGAGATCCTTAGGGGTCTGTAAGGGGTCCAGTGCTGTTTCATACCCTTGTCAGTGACATGGACAGTGGCATCAAATGCACCCTCAGCAGGTTTGCTGATGACACCAAGCTGTGTGGTGTGGTGGACTCACTTGAGGAAAGAGATGCTATCCAGAAGGATCTTGACAGGCTTGAGAAGTGAGCTAGTGCCAACTGCATGAGGTTCAAAAGGTCAAAGTGCAACATCCTGCATCTGGGTTGGACCAATCCCAGTGAACAAATACATACTGGGTGCAGAGTGAGTTGAGAAGAGCTCTGAAGGTAAAGACCTGGGGGTATTGGTTGATGAGAAGCTCAACATGAGTGAGAAGTCCATTTATGCAGCCCAGAAGGTAAATTGTATCCTGAGCTTCATCAAGAGGAGTGTGGCCGGCAGGTCAGAAGATGTGATTCTTCCCCTTTACTTTGCTCTTGTGAGACCTCATCGTGAATACTGTGTCCAGTTCTAGTGTCCCCATCGTAAGAAACCAGAACTATTGGAGTGAGTCCAGAGGAGACCCACAAAGTTGATCCAAGGTCTGGAAAACCACTGATATGAGAATAGATTGAGGAAGCTGATGTTGTTCAGCCTAAAGAAGAGACGACTCCATGGAGACCTCATATAGGCACTTTCCATTCAGGAAGGCTGGAGAGGGAATTATCATAACGGTGTTGTGATGGGTTATGCCCATCCTGAAAGCGGGGGGAGGGGGAGGGCTTGTGAAAGCTTTGCCCTCCCTTGAGGGGGTTTCCTCCCTGGAAAACTAAGTTAGTCTGTTCCACTCCCCTCCCTGTCCAGCAAGCCCATAAAAAGGAAGACACTGCAGCCATTAGCTCTCTTTTTGCTCCTGCCTTGCCTGGATGAGAGGACTGCTGCTGGCTTCCTGCTTCTCTGCCATGTGGTCAGGCCTGGTCCTCCTCCCTACTACATCCATGCCTTTTCAAAGGACTGGTTTTGTATACATACTTTGCCCATCCATCCTTGTTCCTTACCCTTGTGAACCCTTCCTGTTATTGCTTTATATATATATATATATTCATATTTATATATATATATATTTTAAAGAAAATTTTTACCTCTCTACTTCCAAAGCGACTCCAAATTATTACTTAGTCGATTTGCTCCTTCCCTTTTTTTTTGTCTCTATTGGGAAAGTGGAGGAGGGAGCGGGGTAGGGATTCTCAGGCTTGTTCCCATCTGAGCTCTTAAATCCCAGTTAAGGCTCAAACCACCACAATATTTTGGCACTCCAACATGGGGTTTGGAAATTAATATTCTATTTAGAAAGGTATACTTTGAGAGAAAATGATTGGAAGTAGAGATGTCAATTTTGAAGAATCTGATGTTCCAACTTTTGCATGCATGTTTGGCTGGATCTTTGGGACCCATATCTACAAAATAATAACTTACCATGTGGTGTGGTTAAGGACAGAGATGCTGCTCAACTGGATAAAAACATTACCAAAGGACATGTACCTCCTGAATTCTTTGAATTTTACTGGCAGTGATAACTTCTCTAACATAGGAAATTTTCCTGAAGCAAGCTATGAAACCAATGGTCTGTTATGGAAAACTGTCTTCTATTACAATATGATCTATATCCTTAAATATAATCCTTATAGGGGCATTTGCTGTGACCATATTGAGATAACCCATTAAGAGGTCTTTGTAGAGTGATAAGACAGTCTTTTGTAAGCTTTAACGACCAGGGGTATGTCTGCTGTAAGCATTGTAAGAACTGTGTAAACACAAAGAGGGGGGAGTTGGGTTGTATTGAGTGTGCCAGATCTCAGCCTGAGCCCCAGGCACTGGGGTTTGCCCCACCACCGGCAGTTCCACGCTTAACCCCTGATGCTCCTGCCCATGCAGTTTCTCTAGCACCTGTCACCACACACAGGAAAAGGAGGCACAAATCGTCTCCAGGCATGGATGGTGAGGAAGGCTCATCAACAGAGCCTAGCACCTCACAGAGCCCAGCGGTGGATGAGGAGGATTCAGATCAGGAAACAATAACTGTTACATCTCTGCCCAGAAAGGAATTAAGGCAAACTCATCTGGATTATGCATGAAAAGAGGATGAGCCACTACTAAGCTGGGTCCTGAGATGTTGGGACGAGTGGGCGAACATGGTAGACCTGGATAAGAGGGAGGCTAAGCTTTTAGGCTCCCTGACTTGTGATGCCAGTCTGGACAAAGAGTTAGCCAAACTCGATGGAACACACACTCTCTGGGCCCGGATCCTCAATGCCATAAAGAGCCAGTACCACTCAAGGGATGACCTGCCCTGGGCCCCAGTTAGATGGACAACTATGGAACAGGGCATTCAACATCTGAGACAGATGGCTCTGCTGGAAATAATTTATGGGGATGGCCAGCTCCCTTTGGACCCAGATGAGGTGCCCATGAGATGCCCTTCGTAAAGAAACTCACCCAGAGTGCCCCTCAAAAAAATGCTAACACATTAGGAGGGATACTCCTGACCGGACAGGATGGGAGTCCTAAAACTATCTGTGAGTTTGCTAATGATTTAAGGGAATATGAGGACAGTGTAAATCAGAAACCCATAATCTCAGCCACAGAAACTATGGCTAAAGACATTGTCAAAGAGATTAAGGCCTCCATGTCTGGACTGAAAATGAGGAGTGATAGCTCTTTTCCCCCTTCTCCTTCAGAATGGGTCCATGTTTCAGTAATCAGGAATAGGCGACCCTCTCCTAGGAGATCACCCTAAGCCAATCGGGGGGATGTCAAGGGGATCTCTGTGGAGGATCTTCTGTGACCATGGAGAGAACATGGACACCTGGCATGGCCAACCCATCTCTGCCCTCTGGAACAGAGTGTGGGAATTGCAAGGTGGAACCAATGGGGATAACTTGTCCAGAAGGGCTGCCCCAGTATCCCAGAATCATTCCCTCTCGCTCAAGAGACCCTTCCCTTAGTAACACAGGGCCCTGTGACAAGTGTGGGCATCACTGCCAACATTAGAGGTGCACTACCTCCAGCCAGGTGGAGGCCAGAGACAACAGAGTGTACTGGGATGTCTATGTGAAATGGCCTGGCACTTCAGAAGCCCTGAAGTACTGAGCTCTGGTGAACACAGGGGCCCAATGCACCCTGATACCATCGAGGTACAAAGGGGCTGAGCCCATAAGCTCATAAGGGAGTCACAGGGGGCTCACAAGATTTGGCTGTACTGAAGGCTGAGATAAGCCTGAGTGGGAATGAATGGGGAAAGCACAACATGGTGACTGGTCCAGATGAACCTTGCATTCTTGGCATTGGCACTCTGTGGGATGGATGCTTCGAGGACCATAGGGGGCACAAGTGGGCTTTTGGGGTAGCAGCTGTAGAGACTGCAGGCAAAGAACAGCTGTCCACCAAGCCCGAGCTGTCGGATGACCCCTCCGTAGTGGGCAGCCATAAGGTGCAGGATTTGAAGTTACCTATTGCTTCTCACATAGTACATTGCAGGCAATACAGGACCAAGAGAGGCTCTCTGCACCCCATACACCCCTGATTCAATGACTGCAGAGCCAGAAGGTGATCAGCAAGGCTCACTCACCCTTCAACAGCCCGATATGACCAGTGTGGAAGACAAATGGGAAATGGAGATTGACTGTGGACTGCTGTGGCCTGAGTGAAGTGACTCCTCTGATCAGCACTGCTGTGCTGGACATGTTGGAGCTCCAGTACAAGCTGGAATCGAAGGTGGCCAAGTTTTATGCCACAGCTGACTTTACTAATGCCTTTTTCTCCATTCCCATTGCAGAAGAATGCAGGCCACAGTTTGCTTTCACCTGGAGGGGAGTACAGTACCAGTGGAATTGGTTGCCTCAAGGCTGGGTCCATAACTCAACCATCTGCCATGAGGTGATCCAGACTGCCTCAGAGAAAGGTGGAGCCCCTGAGCATCTGCAGTTCATTGATGACATCATTGTATGGGGTGAGACGGCAGAGGAAGTTTACCAGAAGGATAAAAGGATAATTGATATCCTGTTGGAGGCTGGCTTTGCCATAAAGAGAAGCAAGGTAAAAGCGCCTGCCAGGAGATCCAGTTCCTGGGTGTTTGATGGCAAGATGGACATTAACACATCCCTCAGGAGGTGGTGAACAGGGTAGCCACTATGGTACAACCCACGAACAAGAAAGAGACAGTCCTTTTGGGGGCTTGTGGGTTTCTGGAAAATGCACTTTCCTGGGTACAGTCAAAGGCCTGGCAGATCGACTACATCACCCTTCCTTGGTCTCACAGTGGCAAACAGCACGTACTGACCACGGTGGAGGCAAGTACAGGGTGGCTGGAAAGCAACACCATTCTGGGCCTAGAGAGACATGTCCTGTGGAGACACGGCACCCCCAGGAGGATTGAATTGGGCAATGTAAGCCACTTCAAGAGCCATCTCATAAGGGACTGGACAAAGGAACATGGGATTGAATGTATTTACCATATCCCATACCATGCACCAGCTGCAGGAAAGGTCGAGTGCTACAATGCTTTGCTAAAGGCCACCTTAAAAGCACAGGTGGTTAGTGACAGAACAAGAGGGAATGCTTTTAAGCTGAGGGAGAGTATGTTTAGACTGGATCCTAGAGAAAAGTCCTTTAGTATGAGGTTAGTGAACTCCAGAATAGACTACCCAGGAAGGTTGTGGATTCCTCCTTCCTGGGGGTGTTAAAGGCCAGGTTGGATGATACCTTGAGTAACTGAGTTTAATGGAGAGGTGTCCCTGCCCATGGCAGGGAGGTTGGAGTAGATGATCTCTAAGGTCCCTTCCTAGACTGAGGACTAAGTCTACTATCTTATTTTGAAGATGTCTTGATTATGTCAATTGAGGTAATTCTACCTTTCATCTATTCAGTAAAATGACTAAGACAGAACTGTTGGCTTTCACAGAATTTTGGTGAGAAGTGTTTTAATGATGTAGAGTATCCAGCATGATAATGGGGGCCAAGCAAAGGAAATAATTGCTATCCCACTTCAAACATAACCTTTGGAGTCTCTAAGCAGATGCTGTATTCTAAGCATGTGCATAACCCCATCACTGCTGTGAAAGGCATGCAGATGTTTCTATCAAATAACTCCTAGATGACCAAGCCTCAATAGAAGTCCCTGGTATAAATAGATAATGCTTCTACCAATCTAAATGAAAGCCATACACTTATTTGGATTAAAAATCCTCTTAATTCATATAATTTAGGACTCATAATAGACATGTCATATCTGGCATTTTAAAGAATGATTCTTCTGATGTTTCTGAGCTTTCTCTTTCTCACTGTTCTTCTCTGTTTTAATATTCCTGAAAATGAAATTCAGTTACAAGCCAAAAACTGTTAATGAATGTGAACACATACAGAAAAAATGTGAGAATATGGTAAATCTCATCTTCCTTTCATTCTTGAACAATAGTATCTTAAGCATGAAGAAAGCTTAGACTCTAATGAATGTCACATGGCACGTTTTTGCTATTATTTATAAAGCCAACTTCAGAAAAGTGACTCAGCTGATAAAGTATTAGCATGCATTATTAGCTTTTTTTTTTTCATGTCTGCCTATGTAAAACAACACAGCGGTCTGAGATGAAAATGTTAGTCATGACAGTATGCCCTTTTGGAAACATGCTACTACATTTCTGTTTCCTTTTGATTACTAGCTCAACAATCACACAAAAATTCTCTGATTCTGATTTTCTCTCGTGAAACCATCCCTGTATGTATGCATAAATGCACATTAATTCAATTAATGAGCTAAAAATGTCATCTCCTGTGTTGTCACAAGCAGTCGCTGATTTCTACATTGACAAATGTAGACTGGTAAGTACCATAATTGTTGTATCAGATTTATTTCTGCTTCAAATGGTATATGGCATCTAGAATATGATTCCAGTTTTCCAGTTTGGATTCTTTGCCTGAAGTTATAGAGTCATCCTGTTTCCAAAGGTAAAAAGCACACAAGCCTGTGTGCCTGTGACAAGTTGCCCAAACAAAAACCTGTTGTAATAGCAGATGAGTGATTATGTAGTGATTTGTAGCATAATTACTTATGAGGGTTTATGTTGCTGGCTTGTATCAGTCAACTGTTTTACATAGTCTATCTTTTTGCCCATTTTTACAAATGTACACCTTTTCCCTCCTCCTTAGCAGCAAGCCGTAGACTGTTTACTATTAAGTCTATTTTTACTATTAAGTCTATGTTACTCTTACTGTCTATTAAGTCATCAGATGAATAGAATGAATTTTGATATACAGAAAGGTAATCAGAAGAAGTTACTGTATTTTTTTTTTACTGTATTTTTTTACTGCAAAGAGGACTGTAAGAATGAATATTTCATAGGATGGCCATTTAGGATACTCTAAACATTGTTACTGGCACTTGTCCAACTGAAAAAACAGAAGGAGGAGGAAACTACACACTGCTTATTTTAATTAGGTGAAATTATGTGGTTCAATAAAGCATGACAGCCTGCATAATGAAAGAAGAGACCCATGTTTATGAGAGAATTATTGATCACAAAAATGTTGGCAGAGTGTATGTTTTACCAAGACAGTCAAAAGCCATTTTATTATCTTTTCATTCATAATTTCCTTCAACATGCTTCAATGTGTAAACTGATAACAGGATCATGTGAAGGGGGAATGTTTTACTGCTTTTATTTTTTTTATATAAAAATGAGCAAGACCAATTTTCTTCTTCACTTCAGAACTAAATGTTGTTGACCCTTTAATAGACTGATGTAGAACAAGGCAGAAGTATGTAAAAGAAACAAGAATATTTATCTTGAATGGTGTTTATTTTGTGAACTGGGAAAGTACATATGGGTTCCAGGGAAACTATAAATTTAAGAAATGAAGACTGGATTCTGATCAGCACAATAATCTGTGATTTTTGCACCACATAAAAAATATCTGACTAATTCACAATTGAACTAGAATATGTATTCTGCTTGCTGTATTTTATCAAAATGTGAAATTTTACACAAAACTAAAAATAATCCTCAGATGAGAAATAGAGATTATATGACAAAAATTACTGTTTAGTTTCTTAGAAATGTAATGTTAGAACTTCTCTAGGAACTAGGGAAACAACAGTGCAAGAAGGCCAGTAAAAGTTAACACATTAAGTACGACAAAATATGTCAGTTTTTAAACGGGAAATGAATAAATGTGTTTTGAAAACACTGTTAGAAAAGGAAAAAAACAAAGAAAAAAATAATGAGTATAATTTTTCTAAAGAAATATTGAAAAACTCAGTCCAAATTAATATTTTCACTTAAAAAAAAAGAATCCTTCTGGATATCATTACCTTTCATTTAGAAAAAATGAAAATAAAAATATTAATATTTCTAGATAAGATCAGCCTTATTGTCTTTATATGTAAAATAAAGGTGCAATCCATTACTGTAGAGAATTCACAACCTTATCCCAGTCTACCTGCAGAAAAAATAAATTATATTTGTCCTCTTTACATGGTCTTGGAATGGATTTTAAAATAAGTATCTTCCATATCAGCATATGGTGTATAATGTAACAGCAAAAAAATTCCATGGTTCATGCACAAAGACTGAAAAAACGTAGTTGTCTTGAAATAATTTACTTGCATTTCATATGTGCACACATGCACACAGGCACACAAAGTGCCCTCCTTTCAGAGAAAGTCCTGCCTAAAGCAATGTTTTATGAAAACATTATGAAGGGAGGGAGGCAGAGGAATGAGAAAAGAAAGTATTTCTGTCATCCACTTTTTGCTGAGCTCAGAAGTCAATGGAAGTTGCATTCTGCAAGATCTGTTGCAGGATTTCAGGGTATTATTTCTTCTTCTTCATTTGTATCTTTGACACCATGATATCCAGAAGTTCTGAACCTTACATTCTTGTTTTCCAAATGATTTTTTTTTGTGATTTTTGTTGTTGTTTTGTTGTTGTTTTTTTTTTTAATACTAATACACCCTTTGTACAAATCTTCATTAAAGCTACAGCCTGCACATCTAATATAGAATATAAGGCCAAATAATGAAGTTAACCAAGACCAACAACATTTTTTTTCACAAATCATTAAAATAACCCTGTGATTATAGAAGATAGTAATGGATTTCACCTGTCTAAGAATGATTAATACATATTAACCTACTTGTTATATGGATGAAAATATTTATATAAGTCAGCTTGTTAAATGCATGATATTAGTTGACCACATTTTCACATTGAACATCCTTACCTATCCTCAGCTTATCATAGAATCAATAAGAGAGACCTCAAGGATCATCAAGTCCAGCCTATCACCCAAGACCTCATGACTACTAAACCATGGCACCAAGTGCCAGCTTCTTTCGACTTAGACCATTTTTGCATCCAAAGTAGGGCACTGAGGCCAGAAAATTATTCACAGGTTTTTAAAAAAGGTTTCTCCCTCTGGAGTCTCCTTTTAATTTTATGCATAGCATCTGAATCAATACAATTCTGTAATTCCTGGCCCAGGACTAACTAACTAACTAACTAACTATGCATATATATATATATATATATATATATATATATATATAAATATATATATATATATAAAAATTATGTTCCACCATCACTAATTTTAATCTTGTATTTAACTACCATAAACACTGAGCTTTTGCCAAAGACAGTGGCTAGCATAGCTAATTGACTTGAGATTTAAAATGATAAAATAATTGTTGTGTACTTCTTGTGATTAGTTTAATTACCCCCATTTCCTCTGGAAGCCTTAGCATTAATTCCCATTGACTGGAATGTTAATTACTGGAAGGGGCAGAGATGTTCAAAAGTGGCTCATGCTTTGAAGTGAAGTTGCTGATAGCTTCAGCAGATGGCTCTGTGCATTAGAGAAATGAGAGTTTAATCTGTCATTGCTTCTCTATTTTTTATTTACTTTTTTAAGAGAAAATGGTGACAAAGTTAAGAATTAGAATACAGAGTATTCCTTTTGATACAAGTGAGAAAAGTTCTAAAAATATGTTTTCAAATACTTATCAGGTGTTTTAGGGGGTGGCAGACTAGGGCATGCTTAAGGGAAAATTATCGCAGTCCAGATAATTTAATCTTAACTTGCTACTCTATTACATTACTCATGTCCCATTACAGATAGGTGTTTCTCGTCCTGACCTCAGCACAGACCAGAATAGCAGAAAGAATCTTACAGGTTCAGCAGGGCTGCTCTTGCTGAATATTCTTCTGTCTCCCAGAGGGAGAGGTGTTCTGTTGAGATTTTAGAGAACAAGAGCCTTTTCATAACCTCAATTACCACAAGGTCAATCTGCAACTGAGCGTTTGAGTGGTACTTAGATTGCCTGGTAAGCAGCTGTGACCCAAGAGCTATGCTGAAACCAAGTTAAACTGTCATCAATGTCTATCTGTTAATGACAGTGGAGAAAGAGAGTCTTTCTGATAATTGGCTATTTGAGGAACCAGAGAAGGGATTTGACTCTTGAACAAATAAATTTTCATTATGATTAAACTCTCATTTGTAATTCATATAAAATGTCTCTGTTTTCCCACCATCATTCAGTCATATAAACATATGTATGCATGTGAGTATTTGTGGACACATGTATATCTACACACACTACATACAGAATATTTGTCTCTAGGCAACAGCGTCTGTAAATTTCAAAATTTCAAAAACATTATGTATGCATTCTGCTATCAATAAATATATATTCAATTTTTTGGTGATAAATATATTTATGCTCTGCCATGAGATTCATGCATAAGAATTGAAAATTACTCTGAAGCTGATGGAAATCTGTCAGCTGATTGAGAATCCTTCAATCCCTTCAACTTTTCTTTCAATAAAATCCCACTGTAGGTCAAAACACAGTAGGAAAAAATGGAATTAGAGTGTGATGAATAAAGTGATTCAACTAGATTAGAAACCAATGCTCACCATGGCAATATCTAAATTTGTATGTTATAAATCAAAACTCCAAACCAAAACCAAATGGTCAAACTTAATGCCTATTACATATCATGATATTGTGCTGTAGTTGCTGCAGTTTGAATGCTTGTGATGTATTAGAAATATACACACTTTATACATTATGTCAACTCTCTTTGATCCTCCTTTAGAACTTTAAACTCTTCTTGACAGTTTCTCAAAGCCAACAACCTTCTGGGACAAAACAGTTATTACTGCACACAGAGATCGTATACCATCATTATTCACTAAAGTTTAATAGATTTTTTTTTCTAGAAGGGAGCTTTCCAGTATTTCTTTAAACAAACAAACAAACAAACAAACCCACAACAAACCAGAAGATATATTGATGAAGCTTGTGCTTTGTCGAGGAATGATCTAGCAAAAAGTTAGTCTTCGGAGCTTCTGCTGCACGCGATTTGCTGAACTGTAGCTTTGATTGAAAGAAGCATAACACTCAGCTGATCTAGGTCTACATATTCACAGAGCAGAAATCTGCAGCTGAACCAGTTATCTAGAGTTCTTATGCAGTCAGTGGAATAAAACAGGCACTGCTACAAGGTGATTCATCTCATCCTAAAGCCAGCATTCTAACAAGACCAGATGAATCACATTCCAGAAGCTTGGTGAGATGAATCTCAGCTCTTGACTTGAAGTGTAGTTCTGTTGCATAATGTAGCTCAGAGAACATGTAGTCATGAACTCACAGAGGGGTGAATCTAGCTCATATATATGAAAGAAGGAAGGAAAATTTTGTACTGCAGAAGATGAAACTATGATTTTAGTTTCTTGCAAACAAATACCACATACTGAGAAATAAACCAGCAATGTTCCACAAAATAGTAAAATATTTAGTGAAACTAATGCAAAACTAATGCATGTTAGTTAGCTTAGGGATTTCCTACATACTTTTATTTCCACGTCTGTAAGATCTTCCTTTATTTGAAACACTCAGTGACTATCTCCTCTCTAATCCAGACAGCAGAAATAACTGTCTTGCAAAACTCATTCTCGCCTGGGGCTTATACTGGAATGTTTTGCAATCTCATAAAATAAGCAGATGGCAACATTTTTAAATTATGGGAGGGAAGTGGACGGTTGGAAAGGAGCATCAGGAGATCAATATAGTTTTGCCTACTGATTTCAGCACTTCAGCACAAAGAAAACATGTTTATCCTATGCTCTCATCCTTCAGCTGCCTCACAGACTGATTTTCTGGCCAACTAAATCTATCATTTTTTAATCCACGGGTCATTCTACCTTCAGAGCTATCAGACATTTGGTTTGATAAAGCAGCTCTGTGAGACATTTCTAATAGTTTGAGGAAAACACATAATGCTGATCATCCAATTCTGAATCAAATAGATTCCAGTTGCTGCTTTTGGTTTCCAGGTTTAGAGTATTGGAATTTTCCATTGGGCTGTCTGCTGCATGCTTTGATGGGGGGACTGTTTTATCACTGGCTTCTGAGGCTGCTTCTGCTTTTTGCTAAGGTAATTGTACAGCATATCAACTCTTTATCTCAACCCAGAGATGTTTGTACTACTTTGCCTCCCATGTGTGTGGAGGGACAGGGGCTTGTGAGAGTGGGTTGTGTTAACCTAGCTAACTGAAGTAAAAAAACAACAGAAGAAAAAGCAGTTTAAAGAAAGGCATTTACATCTACACTTTTAAATTCAGCTGTGTGGGGGAAGGATTCCAGACAAATGTTTTGGATTAGTTTGCACTCATTGTGGAAGCATTATCTGCATCTGTACCATATAGCCTTTGAATTTGCCTCCTCTCTGGTTCATATGTGCAATCAAATAATATTATGATCATAACTTTAAGGCAGTATTTCAGCTAGCCAGAGTCACATCTGTGCACCATAAAACACTGCTTATATGTTGCATATACTGAGGTATAGCTAGAGAATCTCTGGAATAAATGAAAGGTCAAACCTTTCTAGGAAAGTGATGGAAATTAACACAGAAAGCACAGTAGTGGAAATAATCAAAAAAAGCACACATGCCCTGAAACACAGAGAAACGCACTTCCTGGGATGATTTTTTTTTTTTTCAACAGTCCTGGCTCACTGGAGAGGTACCAGATGACTGGAAGCTGGCCAATGTGATGCCCATCCACAAGAAGGGCCAGAAGGAGGAACCAGGGAATTACAGATGTGTCAGCCTGACCTCAGTGCCAGGCAAGATTAGGGAACAGGTCATCTTGAGTGCAATCACACAGCACTTACAGGATGGCCAAGGGATCAGGCCTAGCCAGCATGGATTTAGGAAGGACAGGTCTTGCCTGACCAACCTGATCTCCTTCTATGATCAGGTGACTGCCTGGTGGATGTGGGGAAGGCTGTGGATGTAGTCTACCTGGACTTCAGCAAGGCCTTTGACACCATCCCCCACAGCAAACTCCTGGTCAAGCTGTCAGCTCATGGCTTGGACAGGAGCACTCTGTGCTGGATTAGGAACTGGCTGGAGGGCCAAGCCCAGAGGGTGATGGTGAATGGTGCCACATCCAGGTGGCAGCCAGTCACTAGTGGTGTCCCCCAGGGACCAGTGCTGGGCCCCATTCTTTTCAATATCTTTATAGATGACCTGGATGAGGGGATTGACTCTATCATCAGTAAGTTTGCAAATGACATCAAGCTGGGGGCAGCAGCTGATCTGCAGAGGGACCTTGACAGGCTGGACAGATGAGCAGAGTCCAATGGCATGAGATTTAACACGTCTAAGTGCCAGGTTCTACACATTGGCCACAACAACCCCATGCAGTGCTACAGGCTGGGGTCAGAGTGGCTGGAGAGTGGCCAGGCAGAAAGGCACCTAGGGGTACTGGTTGATGGTAGGCTGAACATGAGCCTGCAGTGTGCCCATGTGGCCAAGAGGGCCAATGGCATCCTGGCCTGTATCACGAATAGTGTGGCCAACAGGAGCAGGGAGGTCATTCTCCTCCTGTACTCAGCACTGGTTAGGCCACACCTTGAGTCCTGTGTCCAGTTCTGGGCCCCTCAGTTTAGGAAGGATATTGAGTTGTTTAAACATGTCCAGGGAAGGGCAACAAAGCTGGTGAGCGGTTTGGAGCACAAGTCCTATGAAGAGAGACTGAGGGAGCTGGGGTTGCTTAGCCTGGAGAAGAGGAGGCTCAGGGGAGACCTCATTGCTGTCTATAACTACCTGAAGGGAGGTGGTAAGCAGGTGGGGGTTGGTCTCTTCTCCCAGGCAACCAACACCAGAACAAGAGGACACAGTCTCAAGATGCACCAGGGGAAGTTTAGGCTGGATATTAGTGAGAAGTTCTTCATAGAAAGAGTGATTGCCCATTGGAATGGGCTGCCCAGGGAGGTGGTGGAGTCACCATCACTGGAGGAGTTTAAGAAGAGACGTGATGGGGTTGCTTGGTGCTGTGGTTTAGTTGATTAGATAGTGTTGGATGATAGGTTGGACTCGATAATCTCAAAGGTATTTTCCAATCTGGTTAATTTCTTTTCTATTCTATTCTATTCTATTCTATTCTATTCTATTCTATTCTATTCTATTCTATTCTATTCTATTCAGTAACATTAAATATCTTTCAGATCCCCAATGGAAGGTCTTTCTTTCTTCCTTTCTTCCTTTCTTCCTTTCTTCCTTTCTTCCTTTCTTCCTTTCTTCCTTTCTTCCTTCCTTTCTTCCTTCCTTCCTTCCTTCCTTCCTTCCTTCCTTCCTTCCTTCCTTCCTTCCTTCCTTCCTTCCTTCCTTCCTTCCTTCCTTCCTTCCTTCCTTCCTTCCTTCCTTCCTTCCTTCCTTCCTTCCTTCCTTCCTTCCTTCCTTCCTTCCTTCCTTCCTTCCTTCCTCCCTCCCTCCCTCCCTCCCTCCCTCCCTCCCCTTCCTTCCTTCCTTCCTTCCTTCCTTCCTTCCTTCCTTCCTTCCTTCCTTCCTTCCTTCCTTCCTTCCTTCCTTCCTTCCTTCCTTCCTTCCTTCCTTCCTTCCTTCCTTCCTTTCCTTCCTTCCTTCCTTCCTTCCTTCCTTCCTTTCTTTCTTTCTTTCTTTCTTTCTTTCTTTCTTTCTTTCTTTCTTTCTTTCTTTCTTTCTTTCTTTCTTTCTTTCTTTCTTTCTTTCTTTCTTTCTTTCTTTCTTTCTTTCTTTCTTTCTTTCTTTCTTTCTTTCTTTCTTTCTTTCTTTCTTTCTTGAACAAGTGGAACCTCTGGGCACTGAAGAAAATACTGCAAGACACCTTATACTGTTCATTGTCATTTATCTTCCTTAGTGCTGGAATTTTGTAAAACCTGGACAAGCAAGAAAAAAGGAAAGCCACATAGGGAACTGATAATTGTCAAGGTCAAAAGGAGTGTTATTATTCTTTAAAGCTGTCGGCAAAAATAGCATTAGCAAGTTCACTTCTTTTTCTTTTCCTTCTTTTTTTAGCTTTACATTTTGACATCCTAAAAGCCCATGTCCAGGTTTTCAAGTGAGTTATTTCCCCACTGGAATTAGAGCTTTAGTTATCAGCTCTGAAGGACAATTACATGTAGAGATGGTCAGTTGGATCAGTTTACTTAAGTCTGAGTGACTATTTTCCCAGGTTTCAAAAAGTAGGTCACTGATATCTGTCTGTTTTTTTTTCTGATGGAAGTGCACTAGAACCTGTCTTAGTGTCTAATGAAAAGTACTTCGTAAATGCTGAGACATGAAAGATCACATACTCTGTAATGAATTCTTATTCTCAATCATGCCTGGTATCTATTATCTTAATCTCAACAATCATACCTTTAAATTATAAGATAATGCATAAAAACAAACCAACCAACCAACTCATCACATGTATTGCCCTCTTACCAAGCAGTAGGTTTTTGGACAGAGCGTATGTATATGCACACACAAATTCTTCATTATTGTTATAATTAGTAGCTGAAATATCTCAGAGATATGTCTAAAGATTGATTTCTGCAGTGATTCCCACATTTGTGATTTTTTTTCTCATTTTGACATCTTCTCTTGTTTATTTGGTGTCTAAACATACTGGCTTTGACATTTTTGTTACTCTAAAGAAAAATAGTTCATCTCCTCAATGTGTAGTCTCTGTCTTTCTGCCCCAAATATTAACAGAAACTCAAAGTAAAATCTTTTTGGACAGTTATAGCTAACTATTCACTGCTCTGTAATCAAGAGATTTAAATCTGTTCTTTAATTCTCAAAAATATATTCCACATTAAGGACATAGTAGAGAACTGGATATCCTCTCCAGAAAGTATAATAAACAGCAGCTGATGAAGTTGCAACCAATTGCTGTCAGATAGGAGGTTGTTCTTCTAGTGCCCTGTGACAGGTGTGCTGAGCTAGCTTGAGTCTAGTGTTTATGCGGACAAAACACCACAGCAGTAGAATCATACTACAAGGCCAATCTGTGATTGAGGCTGTTTGCATCCATTCCTGTATTCATATTCTAGCTTGCTACTTTTGTTCTTTCTAATCATTCTGTGCAAACTGAATTATGTTTGAAAGGACAAAATATCCCATCTGAACCTAACATATATTTTATGCTACATACTATTATATGCTCCAGTGTTTTAGAGACACTCATTCAAATTCCCTCAGTGTGATGAGGAAATGAAACATAATTTCTCGTATATGAATGACAGTTTTGTTCTTATTACCTTCTTAGGAGATAGTGATGGCACTACAGCTGGCAGCTGTTCCTTGCACACGGTATGGTTTATCAGATTTGTTCTGGGAACATCGACTAGAGCAAGTACATGGATGAGACAGGAAGATAAATATTTAGTTTGTAGTTCCTTAGGGACCTTTAGCATAAGGCAATCTATCAAGTTTTTAAGCACTGTCAAGACTTCTGGGGATGTCAGGAGATACACTTTTAGATTCCTGGAAAATTTTAATATTGAAGATTTAAGCCCTTAAGTATGCAATGAATAGCAACCAACTGTGTATTCTGTTCATCTCAAGTTTGCACTTTATTTCACAATTAAAGATCTGTGACGTATTACAAATCTATCCACTGTATCCTCTCAGTCTCAGGTCCTTGGCCGTAAACTAGATAGAATAACAACTATGGAACAGTCAGTTAATATAGCCATGGAGGTGCAGAGAAAACAATTATACAGCTAAAACCGTAACTCTAACAAAAAAGCCAGACTACAGAATTTTGTTCAGCATTGCAATTTAAATCACAAGAATTATGATGTTCAAAAGTCTTCACAACCATTTTCCTACATTGATACCATAAATCCTTTCCAATATAATGCATCTGATTTTTCATTAAAAAACAAACACCACATTTTTATATCCTGTTGTGTCCCCCGCCCCTTTTCCTGGCATAACTTATTTCAGCATGTCTGACATAAGATGTGCAGGTAAATTAAATTCTTGCTACCTGAGGAATGACATCTAAACTAGGTGAAAGCACCATTGTAATCTAACTTGCAAGTGTGGGGGGTTTTGTTCTGTTTTTTATTTTTCAGTACCAGGTCTTTACCACCTGATTAAAGCACAACAGCCAAAGTATGCTTTGTTTATTTTCATGAAATAGCACTGTGCGTATTTGTTCATAATTGCAATATCCCAGAGCTATTTTAAGTGTGTCTGTGTGGCCCTGGGTAATTTTTGCAGTTGCTTTTGTTTTCCCCATTTGTTAAATTTTAATTGTAATATTTCCTCCAGGAATTGTCACTTCGCCAATGGATAGCCAGCAGTAAGGTTTTACTTTGACTATTTTGGAAACTGGTGGAAGTTTTAGTGTCTGTAAAAGGACTAAATATTTGGATACATTGGTTATCTGCTTGTTTGCTCTTGATTTCTGGCTCAATATGAATGCAGCCATCTTAGCTGTTTTGCAAACAATATACAAAGAAAAACAAACAACAAAACACAACAAAACAAGACAAAACAAAACAAGAAAAAACAAAATACTTTGTATATATATATGTAGAGCTGACACTAGAAAACAGTAGTGAGATAATAACAATAATCAAGAACAATAACAATGATGAAAACAGTTGTAATGAGAGTGCAATCATGAACATCCAGATTAAAATACTCTGCAACAATACTGTATAACTCAAAGAGATTTTTCAGTTCTTGAAATCTCCCAACATCTTTTTCTTCATCAAGTATAAAAGGGTGGAAAAGAATATTCCTCTCTGCTATCTTCAAGACGTCTTACCTCAGGGGAAAAAGGAAAGATTAAGAATTTAATTTACCTAACTAGGGTACATATATGTGTAAGAAAAATACTTTTTGTTTTTTTCCCTCCATTGCCCCACTGCCAGTAAGTCAAAACAGAAGTAAGTTCTCTGATATACAACCATACTTACCAGCCTCTAGGGAGACAAAAATGAAACATATTTCATAGTCTCTTTCAAAGTAACAAAGAAAAAGAGCTTTGTTTACTCTATCTTGTTTCTCCAAATTAATTCATTTTATGAAAGAAATAATAAGGAATTTAAAAATTCAAAATTTCAGGAATTTATAGCTACTGAATATTTTTTCTATAAGAACACATAGTATATATTTGTACAAATCAACATAATAGTACTAGATCTCTGGTCAGATATGGTGTTTCTTTATTTTAGAGTACATGGTTAAAATGATCAAAAACCAGAATGGGTTGTTTGGTATGCTCTTACCCCAATACTCTGGCATGACTATCATCTCTAAGAAATGACAATTTTCTCAAACACAGGTTAGGAAAGCTCTTGTCTACAATAGCATCAATGTTATTTTTCTCTGTGAGGCTTGGAGAAGCAAGAGTTAACATGTCTAGAGCCTGGATCAGTTGTTGCTATAAAGTCCTTGGGTCAGGCTCCTCATCAGAGGGGAGCTGCAACAACTCGGTTTATATACAGTAATTGACTATGGAGCAACTATTTTATTGCCTTGAAGAATGAACAATGAGGCCTCTGGGAGGCAACTCAGCCTGGCCTTATCTCACTAATAGCGATGAGAATAGCTTAATTTAACTCATTCATAATTTGCATAATTTTTATTCTGCAACTTCTGTTATGTGAAATTCTCCTGTTAAAAAGCTAGTAAATGTAATCAATGGAAGGTTCAAGAAGGGAGATAGAGGGCACACCTAATTTCCTTCAAGTTTTAGAAGCTATTTTATATAAAAGAAGATGTAGCTTGTCTTATTTGTACCTGTAGCTGTGAAAATTCTAAATGACAGACAAGAACAACATTTAAAAAAAGATCTAGAGTGACTGAGAGACCTATACCTATGATTCAATTTTAATTAATATTGTTGTCTTTTTTTCCTCACTATGTATGTTCTGAATACATTTAAAAAGATGTGGTTTCACTGCTGTATATGTTCTAATCCAGAGCTCTGATTGTTTGGTCATCAGTGTGAAAAAAATTGGTTACTTCAGGAGCCTTAGAAAGAAGATGTCATAACACAAGCCTCTGTCATCTTTAAGGTGTTAAGAATAATAAGAAATATTTCAGGGAATTAAATATTATGTAGGATAGGTGTAATATAAAGAAAAACATTTTGCTAATCATGAACAGCAAGTGAATTACCTCTCTTACTAATTGGACATTTTTCTCATGCAGTAAATTAATATAAATGCGTAAGTAAGCAGCTGTGAGGAGGTCCCAAATTAGTATGAAAGACATCAACTATTTATACAACTATTTTTTTCCTATTAAGCTAACAACCAGCTAGACCATGTGGCCACATTTCAGATTAATTTATAGAGGTGTAAATCTCAGATAACATGGTTGTAAATCTAGAGTTATTCCAGCAAGCACAATGAAGTTACTCATAGCTTGCGTTAGTGCAATTGGAATTGGGATATGGTCTATATTGTAATAAGGCACCAACTATTTGGCAAAGTTCACTTTTCTGGGGAAAAGCCTCTGAAGTTTTCCACTGAAATTTACTTCAGAGTCCATATAAGAGTAGAGCTCTCTGTCTAATCCCAGGATGGACTAAGTAAATTTATACTGCTTTCTTTTCACAGAGCTGCACATTGTTAATGGCAAATTCGTTTGTGTTTGCTTCTAGGAAACTGCTTAATTCATAGACCATTTAAAACAGAGCCACTGCTGATAGCTGTAACTAATTTCATAGCAACTCTTCCTCCTGCTGTTCCAAAAGTGAGGCTGCTAGTCCAATTTCTGTAACAGGCATGGACAAATTACTAGAGCCTGAACCTAGTCAAATGTTATTGTAATGAAAGGGTAACTGTCAGGGAAATTAATTTACTTACTTTTTTTTTTTTTTTTTTTCCTCCTGTTTGATCTTGGAACTATTCCACTTGCAAATTGTTTACGAAGGTCAACTTCTAGAAAAATAGTTGTGTCTTGTTTTGTTCCATCAAAAATTGGGCTGTAAATACATTTTAGTTTTGTAAAAGTAGAGGTCTGAAAACAACAGAATAATATTCAAGAAGTCTTATATAGGACATTAATTTGGAAATATCTAATCTTCACAAGGTACTTACAGGATTAGAAATCTAATCTTTCTGCCTCTTGTTTTGCATGTCTAATATAGAGGTAATTTGTTTGTCTGTTGGGGAGGGATAAAATGATTTGCATTTATTCCTTGAGTGTGCAGTCTCACTTTGTTCAGGAATAGGAACATTTTATTTTGCTGATCATTTGAGTTGCTTTCTATTCCCTTGCTAAATTCAACATAGTTTTCACCAGTATTTGACATATCTTTTTTGCATTTACCTACAGTGTTCAGATATATTCATCATTCCCTGAGTATATTTATCATTCTGAGTAAGAACTCATAAATTTAATTTATAAACCAAAAACCAACCAACCAAACAAACAAACAAAACACCAAAAAATACAACCCACAACCAAAACTAATAGATTACATTTCTGACTTTGTCTGCAAGGTCTTTGTGCATCACTTCTAATATAAAATCAAGTCCACACAATATTTGCATATGTGTTTCAACCGTCTTGAAATACCTAGTGAACCATTCCTTCCAAGGAAGCTTCTGCAATTTTTATAGTCAAAATATCTTACTTGTAATCCATACAGACTATGGCAGACTGGAACTTTGAAGGCTTTCAGAGAGAGATCATGCACTCATAAGATGTCTAGTTCAGGTGCCTAAACCAGATGACTGACATCTCTCCATGGTCCTTAGGAGTTAATGAACGTTAAGATTACACAGCCAAAGTAGATTATTCTGAAGTAATCCACCCAGAATCATGTGTAGAATGGGCAACTGGTCCTTAGAAAAGATATTATGTTCTGCATATCTGCCCCCATCAAGCTGCATTGTTTGCTACTACAAACACAATGCAACCATCTCCCCCACTGATTTCCAGTGCATCTAAAAAGTGTGAGTCACACTTGGTATACATATGAGTTTCCTTGGAAACAATTAATACAAATAATACAGTGAATGGATATTAAACTTATAGTGTCTAAGTCACTGCATATCAAGGGCTGAAGTGGAAGCTTTGGTGAGCAGAGACAGTATTCTTGTGCAGGTCAGCCTATGACTGTGTAATCCCCATGGAAACTTCTTGTTATCAGTAAGTCAGAAGAATGAAGTCAGCATGATTTCCCTCAGTTGTGACATATAGGGGATTTGGGTTTTTTTTGTTAGATTATTCCTTATCTGGTGGACCTCATGACTTAGGAAATATAAAACTATATTTAAAAGACTACTGAGCACAAACACCCACCTTATGTGGGATGTGCAACAAGGTACTACTGGTGAAAAGCACTTGAAAAGTTCTGTGTGAATGTAGTTCATAACTGATCCCAAGGAATACACAGATTACAAAAAACAGCTCCTCCTTCCTCTAGTTGACCCAGCTTCAAAAAACAACAAAGCCCCCCAAAAAAACAAAGAAACAAATAAAAACCCCCAAACCCTTCGAAACAAAAAAAGCCCCCAAACCAAAAAACCAACCCCAAACCAAACCAACCAAAATCACAACAAAACCATGTCACTTTCATGTACTAAAACCTGGAAGCCTGAAATTGTCATTACAAAAAGGTGGTATATATCCTGAATCCCAGGTAGCTGTCATTGAGGTTACTCTCTCTAATTCTGGAAGCAGAGGGGAGTGGCTGCCACCAGAAGAAAGGAAGAAAATAGCACTCCTGTCATCCCAGACTGTTTAGGCATGTTGCTGATACAGCAATGCTATTGATAAGCAGCAGTTGTGGAGGGGACTCTTTTTATTCCCATATTGCCACATGCAAAGAATTCCTTGACAGTGCTGTGACATTCTGAAACCAAAGATATGACCAAAATTGTCTGATCTTCCTTAATGTATGAAATAACTGTCCTTTATATAGCAGACATCTTCTTTTAAAAATATGTAAATCACCAACTTTTCTCTTTACAGATGAAAAAGAAATGAATGTTTCATATAGAAAGCATTGTATTTGTAAGCATCTTAGTTTCCTGAAAGTTCTTGGAGAGAAAAAAAAAAAAAAAAAAGCCCTTGCACTTGCAAAAGCCATGTACATGCCTGCATCACCAAAAACAACAGCAAAAAAATTGCTCTCTTTACAATAGGAAAAGAACATTAAAAGGTACAACTATATAGAATGAGCAGTAAAACTTATGACTGAGAGAAGTTCATTCTGTTCAGGCTGTGAAATGCAGCACTTGCCAAAGTAGTGAGAATCATATGAGTCTGAAGAGAGGTAAATGAAGTAGAAGGAAGTCTTAAATGAGAGAGATGGCAAAACTATCATGGCTTGCTGTCAGATTAATTGTTTTGGTTTATTGCATTTCCTCCTTTATTTTGTGCTTTCCTTTGAAGGAGAGAAAATGTAGGGGGAAAGAATTTGTAAACTAAGGATAGTTTGGTGGATTCTGCATCTCTTCCGAAAGAACTATGTGTTACCTCTTAACCCTATTCTATCTTTTGCTAGCTCTTAGGAATGCTACATATCTAGAAATGCAGTCTAAGTTCTTAAAGTTTGCAGAGCTTTTGTTGACACCATAAGATGAGCAGTAAAAGGTGCGAGATATAGGTACATGCTCAGTGGAGATAGAATCCAAGAATGTTTAGTTGCTAAAAAAATGAGATTCTGTGCTCAATATATATAAAAAACTGTAGCTTTACAGAAGTCCTATCCAAGTTGAATGAGCCTGTGCCTTTTAGTATTTCAAGAATATGAAACACAGGAAAAATATTTTAAATAACATTTGAAAATGGTTAAAATCAATTTCCACAGGTGACCTGGTTTCATTTTAAGGTTCTTATTATTTTCTACACAAATCGAAAATGTTAGATCAAATGCACCTGAAAATCTTCCAGGATTCTTCTGCAACCATATCATTAAGACAGTGAGAAGAGACTGACTAGAATGGATTGAGAAGAGCTAAAAGGCAACAGCAAGTAAAACTATTCATTTAAATAAAAATAAACTCACAAGAGCCCTCTGCTAAAAAAGCAAAATCTCACGAACAAGTTGGCAGCATGGAAAATGGGGCATACACAGTTGTATTGAGTTACATGCACCTAATAATAATATTTTTAAAAGAAAGTGAAAGGAAAAATTAATAACAAATAATGCTACCTTTCATTCATAGGATGGAAAATCTGTTAGAAATGTGGGGAAAAAAAGAAAATTAAAGTACTTCTAGAGAAAATATATGGTAAGAGCAGCTGATGGTTTATTTATGAGAGTATTATAAATATGTGTCCTTTTTATGTAGTTTCTTTCTCATTTGCTTCCACTGACTTTTTTTTCAGGGTTGCTATCTATGTGTTTGGGTTGTTTGGTTTTGTTGGTGGGTTGGTTTTTTTTTTTGTGGTGCCTTTTGTTTTGTTTTGTTTGTTTGTCTGTTTTTCATAAAAACAGAACCAACCTGGTCAACAGATAACTTTATTCTAACAGCAACATCATAAGTGGGGGTGGGAAGCATTTCCAACCTCTTCTGTGCACACCGAGCATGACTCTATAAGGACAAATGGTTTCATTTATTCACACACTAGTAAAATCCTCCCTGCAGAGACAGGGTCTTTAGTAGAGTCTAATTTTTGTGTTTTATTTTTGTTTCCCACAGATGTTAAAGATGCTAGAACAAGAAGTGTCTTTTCTGAAGGGATTTTTAGGCATAATATTAAAATACAAAAGATTGTTTGGGGGATTCACAGAAAGCAAAAAGCAGCAGAAAAGAAATCTTTAAAAAGACCAATGAATTTATTGCTAATAATACTAAATAGCTATATCAGTATTCACAGCATGCATTTTTTCTTCAGTTTTTTCCTTTCTACTTACCTCAATATGATTCTATGATTCTATGAAAAAAAATCTGTCACCAACTTGGACATTTTTGCATGTCAAGCTCATTTCGGATTTCTCAAATGTAACCGTCTACATTTGAGCCTTTTTTGGTCATCCTTTGGTATAATAAATGGAGACAAAAGAGCTAATGGAGAGTGTAACACACCAGGCTCACTTCAGATATCTACTTTAGCACCAGAGGAATCTTACCCAATGAGTAGCATGGCTTTCTACATACAGCTATCAGGAATGCAGGTGACTTGCCGAGGCATAGATATTGACATTGCATCTTCTGGTTTGTGTGAAACAAATCATGCCCTTGACATTCACTTGCTGTTCACAGTGAATGAGTTACCTCAATCCATACAGACAATTCAGTAAGATAAAAAAAAAAAAAAGGACAGCAAAATAGAAAGACAGTACTAGACCCGTTCAAAGAAAAGCGATACCTATCAAAGTAGAGATGGCTACAGAGACATCTCTCTGAGTCACAAAATAGATCAACTATCTAAAAAGGAAAAGAAAAAATCAAAGCAGTCTTCACATGAGGACATATACACAGTAAAAGAGAGAACTTAAAATAGCAATAGATAATAGAAGGCACATACTTTGACAAGAAGTGTAAAAATTGCAAATCTATGATCCCATCCCTGTCAGTGCACTAAAAACAAAAACAACAGCAACAAAAAAAGGGAAAACAGGAAAGAGAAAGAAAAGAAACCCAAGAAAAAACAAAGGGGGAAAAAGTAGAAAAAGAAAAAAAATTCCCAAATTACATAAACCCTCTAAGTTTCTATGACATGAGACCTGACAAGATGCATCCCAGGGTCCTGAGGAAATTAACATATGTAGTTGCCAAGACATTCTCTTTCATATTTGAAAATTTATGTCAGTCAGGTGAAGTCTCCATCTGGAGATAAGGAAGCATTACAACCATTTTAAAAGGGTAAAAACAGGGACTCTGGGATCTACTGACCAGTCAGTTTCACCTTTGTGGCTAGGAAGATTATGGAACATATCTTCCTGTAAGTTAAGTTGAAACATGTGAAAGACAGGAAGGTGATTAGGGACAGTCAACATGGTTTCATCAAAAGTAAATCATGTCAGACTAATCTAGCAGCCTACTGGAGTGACGTCATCACTGACAGCCACAGTATGGTTCCTATGACTGGAGCAATGGAATGGAAGGATACAGGCTTTTTAGGAAGGACAGGTAGGAGATGAAGAGCAGGTGCCAACAACCAGCTGGAACGCATGGAGCTCTACCTGGGGATGGATTGATTGGGGATGACTGATTGCTTATGGGTCAGGATTGAAGGGAAGGCAGGGTCACGTAACATTGTAGTGATGGTCTGCTACAGGCCATCTGACCAGGACAACTCAGCAGTTAAGGCCTTCTATAGATAAATAGAAGCAGTCTAGTGTTCAGAAGCCCTGGGGGCTTCAATCATCCTGATATTTGTTGGAGTGACAACACAGCAGGTCACAAACAATCCAGGATGTTCCTGGAATGCACTGATGATAACTTTCTTCTCCAAATGATAGAGGAGCCAGTGAGGAGAGGTGCTATGCTGGACCTTCTTCTCACCATCAAGAAGGAGCTGGTGGGGACTGCAAAACTCAAGGGCAATCTTGGCTGCAGATATCAAGAAATCATAGAATTATAGAAAGGTAGGGGTTGGAAGGAATCTTTGGAGATCATCTAGTTCAACCTTCCTGTCAAAGGTGAAGTTCAAGTTCTTTAGAGCAGAAAAGAGGGTGGACACCTCACTACTCTCCATGAGCATACAAGCTCACTGCTATGGACTTTAGGAAAACAAACTTTGATCTCTTCAGGGATTTGCTTGGTAGAGTACCATGGGATAAAGCTAAAGCCCTTGAGGGAAGAAAGGCCCAAGAAAGATGATTAACATTCAAGGATCACCTCCTCCAAGTTCAGGGTGTCGTGGGTTGAGGCAGACCCCCTCCCCACCACGGGCAGAAATAACAACTCTGACAAATGAATTGCAAAAGTGATGGAATGTTTAAATAGAAAGCAGTGAATGTGCACAGAGAACCAGAAGCAGTGACAAAAGAAACCCCAAAGCAGACCCAGAAACATCCCATCCCCACCTGAGGGTGCACCCAAAACCCCCAGGGCTCCTTCTTCCCCCCCCCCCCCGCCCCAATGCTAGGCTAGTCTCAGCTGGCCAGATCTGAGACTGCCCAATCCCCTGTGGCCTTGGGCCTAGCCAGGCCCATGGCCGGGAGACATCTCCTCCAGTTACTGGGTGACGGAAAGGAGAAGAAAGAGGAAGCGCCAGACTCCGCGCTGGATTTCATAGCGGTGCAGAGGATTGTGGTAGGAAATACCTAGCTTCCTGTGTCCGCCCACTGGGCTGGACTTCTGGACACAGGAAGCTCACCACATAGCACAGGGCACCTCAGCCCAAACCACTACACAGGGGTAGCATGTCTCAACAAAGAGAACAAAGAGGAAGCTGAGCAAAAACACCAGGAGTCCTGCATGGATGAATGAGAAACTCCAAAATGAACTAAACCACAAATATATAGTTTATAGAAGGGTGAAGTAAAGACACGCTGCCTGTAAATCTTTAAGATAAATTTTCCAAGCAGTCAGGCATAAAGCCATGAAAGCTAAAACCCTGAAAGAATTGCATCTGTCCAGGAACACCAAGGGCAACATAAATATCCATAGGTACATCAGTAATAATAGGAAGATTGTGAAAATTGTGAGTGCCCTCCAGAAGGAAATGGGAGACCTGGCTACCTGAGACATGGAGAAGGCTGAGGTTCTCAGTGATATTTTTGCCTCAGTCTCCACCTGTAAGAGCTCCATCCATACTGCCCTACAGTGGATATTTTTTTGTGGACAAAAGTATTGTTCTAAGAACTATTTAGAGCTGGGACAGACAGTATCCTGAAGTGTCATGGTCATTCGA
Source organism: Picus viridis (assembly GCA_033816785.1). Taxonomy (NCBI): domain Eukaryota; kingdom Metazoa; phylum Chordata; class Aves; order Piciformes; family Picidae; genus Picus; species Picus viridis. The sequence goes on from CM066566.1 coordinate 54,547,173, forward strand.
ATAATTTGAAGTGTTTCACAGAATCACAGAAGTGTTCAGGTTGGAAAAGACCTGCAGGATCATCACGTCCAACTGATAACCCTACTGTACAAAGTTCAGCCCTAAACCATATCCCCAAGCACCGCATCCAAATGACCTTTAAATACATCCAGGGGTGGTGACTCAAACACCTCCTCGGGCAGCACATTCCAATGTCTGACCACTCTTTCTGTGAAAAACTTCTTCCTAATGTCCAGTCTAAACCTACCCAGTCACAGCTTGAGGCTCTTGTTCTATCACTAATTACCTGGGAGAAGAGACCAGAGCCAGACTCTCTACAATGTCCTTTCAGGCAGAGGAAGAAGAAAAGGTATAAAAGTAAAGAGAAAAATTCTGAGATATAGTTGTATCAAACTGCACTCTAAATGTTTTCAGACCAGCATCTGAACAGAGTGTATTCACTTTTCTAGTTCGATCTGGGAACTCTGAGTTACTTCAACCACACAAATAATTGTAAACACATGAAGATGATTTTTTATTGCTTTTGCAGTGTAACAAAAGCACAAATCAGCTGAAATATACAGTTATGCACTTCATTTGTTGTTTAAAAAATATTTTCTGTTATGGAAAGCACCATGAAACAAGCAGAGAAAAAAAAAAAAAAGACAAAAGGGAGCTAAGCAAGATAGACAAAAGCCAATCCTAACAAAAAAAAAAAAAAGTAGAAACAGAGTCCTTGAGCTTTGCACTGTGATTTAAATAAAAGATATGCATCAAAGAAACAGGACTTCAGACATAGCTGTGAGCTCCCTGAGTCAAACCCAGTTCCTGCAGCAGTAAAAAAAAATCATTAAAAAATGTCTCAGCTGATAAGAACTGTGGGGAGACATCAAATAATATGCAAAAGGACTTGAGCTGTCACTGACTTTAAACCAGCTAGAAAACCCTTGACCACCCATGTTTTTTTGTCATTGTTCATGTTGCCACAGCTGATCCTTGGCAATAGAACTCACTCTACAGACCTAAGATTGGTTTGCCAGATCAAAGCAGCAGGAGTGAAGACAGTTGAGCTAATCAGGCAGTTGAGTTAATCAGGCATCAGCTAATTATTTGAGTGAGAAAAAGATTTTGCTCCAACTGAAGCTGAGTTAAAGACTCACAGCTATATGAATAAGACCTAGATGACAACATTTGGCCATAATCTAAACTTCCAAGAGATTTGTTAGAGTTTTTGTAATATTATTATGGAATTCAGTAACAGTTTCACTGTTTTGTTGTATTAATATTCAAGCAAATCCATCTCCATTGACCTGTGTATTTCTTATTACTTGATGTTGAGACCATATTGGATGACTTGTTGATTTGGATAGTGAACAAAAAATATTTTTAAGTACTTCTACTTCAACTATATGAAATTGTTTATGCTTGTTTCCTTCATTAAAAATGTAATTATCTTATTTAGTCAAAACTAAAACAAGTTCTTTTCCTATGTTCCTAATGAGAAACTGAACCAAAGTGTATGAAAGCCTAGAATCAGAAAGATTACAGATTAACTTTATGTTTTAAAATATCTTTATTTAGGAATATTGAATCATTTTCCCTGTGACTAAGAGCTATCTTCTGATTTGCATTTGACATTTTATTCAGAAACCTCCTCGGCTACCAATTTGTTAGTAACTCCTCATGGAGCTACTACCAACTTGATAGTAGCTACTTCATGGCATTTTAAAAATATGATCACTTAAAACAGAGAAAACAAGTGAGTTTCTAATCTGTGGCTAAAGATAGGTGGTGTGACATTTTTTGTTTCAGTACTTAATGAAACACAGAGACAAACTAACAGTACAGAAGGAAGTAACTCTCTTTCTTGTGAAATGTATCCATAAACTTTAAGATCAGAACACAGTCTGATACAGAGCACAGAATGGAATTCTAATGTGCTGTGGGTAATACTAGATATTAAAGACGTTTGCTAGAATATCAGTCCTTGATTTTTCCTCCTGTGACTACACAGTAAGAGGCAACAACTACCAGCCTATTTTGTGAATCTAACACCTTTTCCTCTTTTTTCTTCTTCTTTTTTTCTTTTTTAATGTTTTGTTGTTGGTTTGGTTTTTGTTGTTTTCTTTGTGTGGTAGTTTGAGGCCAAGTGCCTTTCAGAAACCAGAGTTACAGACCTCCAGGAAGGTCGAGGGTATCCAGGAGGTAGACCAGTAAGTGTATTTCATTCCCATAAGTCCTGCATCCTTATAAAACTGGCTGCAGAATCAGTTTTCTGCCCTATTCCCATCCCTCTCTCCTCCAGGGTGGACACAGAAGCTGCTGTCTCTTGCGGGGAAGGCCCGGTGTCAGCTTTGGTGATGCTGCCAGTTAGGCCTGGAGCTGAATTTTAGCTGTGTCACAATGATGTGGTATGGAGGGTAGAGAGGCATTGTGGGCGGGAGTATGAAAGCCTGGGTTGATTGGCATGGTTTAAAGGGAGGTTTGTGTAGAGATTTTGCTTAGTGAGTTTCTGTGTTAAACCCAGACTATGGATTTTGTGTAGTTTTGTATGCTTTGTGAATAGAATAGAATAGAATAGAATAGAATAGAATAGAATAGAATAGAATAGAATAGAATAGAACAGAACAGGATAGACCAGGTTGGAAGAGACCTTCAAGATCATTGCATCCAACCCATCATCCAACACCACCTAATCAACTAAACCATGCAACCAAGCACCCTATCCAGGCTCCTCTTAAACACCTCCAGTGATGGTGACTCCACCATCATTAGTGTACAACGAATAAAATTTTAGTGTAAGTCCTATGTGCATCCAATCATTTAGAAAATATTCACTATGTGGATGAGTCTGGTGAATGAAAGCGCTAATACTATTGTCAACTCAACCTTGTTCTTCCCAGCATGGAGTTCACAAACACGGAAGTACTAGGTCTGGGACATTTATCAATGGATATTTATATTTTATCTTTTGTGCTCTTAGGAAACATGTGCTTTGTCATCTCTTTTGCAAACAATCCTCCGATATGTAAAAAAAAAACCAACCAAAAACTTACCCCACCCCACCAAAACAAAACAAACAAACAAAAACCCCACACCAAAAACTAGTAAGAGTTCATTGAAAAGCATAGGTTTATTTGCCAGTATAGAGTCTAATCTTGTATAAAAACATATCCACATATTAATTCATCTACAGGAAGAAGAGATATTGAACATTATGATGAAATAATTTCTATTTTTCTCCCCAATGAGCAGGGTTGTGCTTTCTTGGAAAAGCAGCCTGTGACACTGGAATCAGGTAGGGACATGTGCTTCCTACCCATTGCACATCCTCATGTCCTCATCACCCTACAGCCAGTATGTAAGAGCAGGAACTCAGAAAGAAACCATTGGTGCCTGTAAAGGCAAAATGAGTGATATGGAAATAGTTACGGGAGAAAGCCTAAGCACTATGCTTAATTCACACCTGCAGAAAAATGACTGCAATATTCAATATACATTGATGCCTTGTGTTAAGAAAAAAACAGGTTGGAGTACTTTTATCTCAGAAGAATGATTAAGTACTTTCCAGTTCTGCTATGAATGGGAAGAAAGAACTAAAATTTGCATTCTGAAATTGAACAGGGTTGTTTCTAGTGAAATTTCACAAAGATAGGTACCACCAGTAGATAGTCACCATCCCCCTCAATTGTCTGGAAGCAAACTGAAAAAATTGCTCTTGATAAAATTTGCTGGTTACATATTGGCAGCATGGTGAATTGATGAGCAAGACAAAGCAGACATCAGAATTTCTGAAAGTATTTCATAACTCTGACCCATTCAGACAAATTACTTTAACAAAGCCAAATGCTTAAGTTACATTTTAAGTTACATAAGAACAACCTGAGCTACTAAGATAAAGTTGCAACAAGAAGGTCTTGTGTGATCTTTTTCAGTGTAAGTGAAGAATAAGGAAGTATTGCTGAAATAGACGTCAAGATATGGATATAAGCACATTTTAAAAGTGATATTGAAAAGCTTGTAATAATGGGAAAAACAATTCCAAATTTAACACAAATTATTCCACAGAGGAAGCAAATGTCTTTCAGTCAAAGACATAATCACCTTAATTCATTTAAATTAGCAGAAGAAAGACAGAAAGGTGTCTAATTAGTATCTGAGTATATATATGTCAGCAGAAAATAGCAGATGATAGAGACTTAAGAATAACTGAATTTCTAAGTTGTGCAACAAAGTTCCAGCAGTAATACTGGATTCTTCATCCTCTGACATCTTTGGTACAGGAGTGAATTAAATCAAAGTCATCTTGTAGCTGAATACAAGCTACTGAGCACTTGGAAGGCTGAGGATATGTCAACACCCACAGATCTGCTCCAAGCAGGAAGTATGGGTTCTGGAAGACTCTAAATATAGCAAGGCCCAGACAAAACACTTGATGGAAATTTGAGGGAAAAAAAAAGTAAAATTTTAAAATTCCAGATTAAGTCTTTACTAGATATTTGCTTTTAATAGTTTTTTTTTTTTTTTTTTCAGGCTGATAAAACATGGTTTATAAAATATTAATTACAGAAGAATGGTAAAGGCTTTGCTTCAGTCACAATACAGAATACAGAATTAACTAGGTTGGAAAAGACCTTTGAGAGCATCCAATCCAACCTATCATCCAACAACATCTAATCAACTAAACCATCATACTAAGTACCTCATCCAGGTTCTTTGTAAACACTTCCAGTGATGGTTACTCCACCACCTCCCCATGCAGCACATTCCAATGGGCAATCACTCTTTCTATGAAGAACTTCTTCCTAACACCCTGCCTAAACCTCCCCTGGTGAAGCTTGAGACTGTGTCCTCTTGATCTGATGCTGGCCGCCCAGGAGAAGAGACCAAATCTCACCTGGCTACAAACTCCCTTCAGGCAGTTGTAGGCAGGAATAAGGTCTCCCCTGAACCTCCTCTTCTCCAGGATAAGCAACCCCAACTCCCTCAGCCTCTCCTCATAGGACTTGTGCTCCAAACCCCTCACCAGCTTTGTTGCCCTTCTCTGGACACATTCCAGCAAGTCAACATCGTTCTTAAACTGGACATAGAACTCAAGGTGTGGCCTAACCAGTACAGGGGCACAATGACTTCCTGCTTCTGCTGGCCACACTATTCCTGATACAGGCCAGGATGCCATTGGCCTTCTTGGCTGCCTGGGCACACTGCTGGCTCATGTTCAGCCTACCATCAACCAGTACCCCCAGGTCCCTCTCTGACTGGCCACTCTCCAGCCACTCTAACCCCAGCCTGTAGCACTGCCTGGGGTTGTTGTGGCCAGTGTGTAGAACCCAGCACTTGGATGTGTTAAATCTCGTGCCATTGGACTCTGCTCATCTGTCCAGCCTGTCAAGGATCCCCTGGAGAGCTCTCCTACCTTCTAATAGATCAACACCTGCCCCCAGCTTGGTGTCATTTGCAAATTTACTGATGATGGACTCAATACCCTTGTCCAGATCATCAATAAAGATACCGAATAGAATGGGGCCCAGCACTGATCCCTGGGGGACACCACTAGTGACTGGCTGCCACCTGGATGTGGCACCATTCACCATCACCCTCTGGGCTTGGCCCTCCAGCCAGTTCCTAACCCAGCTCAGAGTGCTCCTGTCCAAGCCATGAGCTGACAGCTTGACCAGGAGTTTGCTGTGGGGGATGGTGTCAAAGGCCTTGCTGAAGTCCAGGTAGACTACGTCCACAGCCTTCCCCACATCCACCAGGCGGGTCACCTGATCATAGAAGGAGATCAGGTTGGTCAGGCAAGACCTGCCCTTCTGAAATCCATGATGGCTGGGCCTGATCCCTTGGCCATCCTGTAAGTGCTGTGTGATTGCACTCAAGATGACCTGCTCCCTAATCTTGCCTGGCACTGAGGTAAGCCTGACACATCTGTAATTCCCTGGTTCCTCCTTCTGGCCCTTCTGGTGGATGGGCATGACATTGGCCTGCTTCCAGTCATCTGGGACCTCTCCAGTGAGCCAAGACTGTTGAAAAATGATGGAGAGCCGCTTGGCCAGCTCATCTGCCAGCTCTCTCAGCACCCTAATTTAATTAAATTTTCTTTAAAAAATAACAATTATAATAAAAAAATAACAGTGCTATCCAGTCACTTCACTTTTTATCTTGTCTTTTGTTTAAAACATAGCTGTTTTTCCTATTCATTTTAGGTCCTACTCTTTGAATTTTATTTCATATATTTTTAATATATACATATCTGCAATTTACAGATATTTTCTTTAACTTTGAATGTGTTTCTTCTGTCTTTTTAAAATAATCTTTTTTCTTAGTATCTGCAAGCATGTGAAATGATATAACAAATATTTTTCCTCTGACAAGGTCATATCTTTAGTTCACATTGTAAATATAAACATTACAAATGGCAATATATTTTGCTTGTATGTTATGAAAAGAAAATCTATAAAAAGAATAATGTATGGTGAATATGTTGATTCCAAATATGGCATTTGTATGCTTCATATTATTAGAAGCTAAATTCTCTTACATTCTTAAAAACTGGAAAAAAAGACCAATTATGGTATTACTGAGCTGAAATACTTTTTTTATAACATAGAAATTATCAATCCATAGTAACTCATATTTTTCTTATAGAAATAAAAAAAGAAAAGAAAAGAGTATGCAAAAGCTCAGCTTTTAGAATCTGTTTAATAGCATAGTCAGAAGGAAGAGAGATGAATTCAGTACTAGTCTTAGTCTTAACTGACACCCCGTGTTACTCACAAGAGTATCCCTAACATTTTTGTGGGAATGTATCATCACATAGTTGAAAGTGTTGAAAATACCAGTGACTTAGTGGGTATGCATGATAGATGGCAGTATTTCATTCACCACATTTTAAGTAGAAGAAATGACTGTTGCAACTTCTGCTATAAGCATTCTCAGCAGTTACAAAATGGGATCAGTTTTCTTGTGTGATTTTGGATTTGTGAACCAAAGACAGCCACAGATAACACAGATGTAGAAACCCTCAGCCCCACTGAGATGCTTCCGTTTTTGTAAGTAGGGATGGCAGCAGAAAAAATAACCTTCTTGGGAAAACTTAGGATCTTTAAGGACCTTCTAAGGATCTTTTAATAATCCTTTTAATGGTCTTTTAACCATAAGCAGTGAGGTTTCAAGCCATATATCCCAATGCGGATACTTAAAAGTTTGTGATTTGACCTAGCCTTATATCCTTTTAGTCACATCACTTCTCTTTCTGCTGGAGAAAGGCTGAACTGCACAATGTGTAGATTTAACGCAGGGTCAGAGGCAGGACCCTGAATTACAGTATTCTCAAGCCACTGTCCAAGAATTTATGTTGCAAACATTTCCAGTGTGCCAGTTCAGCTATATCCTCTGCTTCTTCACTCTCTGTCCACCTCCATCTATTTTCATCTATCTGTTCTTCTCTGCTCTATACTCTATTCTTCTTATGTCTCCAATAATTTAAAATTTTTACTTCCTCATACAAAATCTAGACACCAAAAGAGGTCCATGAGAGTGCATATGAGCTAGAAGTTTTTAATTCACACAGGAATGAATTCTAAAGTCCATGCAGTTTTTCTCTTAGTCACAGACTCGCACACAGAGTGGAGAATATGGTATATGACATACAGAAGTATATTACATAAAGTAGTAAGAGATTTCTCCTGTATTTCTTTGTATACCTGTTTAACTCTACATTCAAACACAGTTTCCTTCTTCTGTTTTATATTCTGAGGACAATTGCACACATACATATCAGCTCCCTGCTGGAATAGTGATAACCTGCAGAGATATATTTATTTAATGCTGAGCAGATGAAACAGTCCACACAATAACAGCTTCTCCTGCCTGAATGTAAACAGAAAAAAATAAATCTTATAAGTGGTCTATACTCTTGAGAAATTATTTTTCTATGTTTGGATATACTGCAGCCATTTTCTGTTATAAATTATTCAGCTTTCATAAATGGCATAACGTAGCTCTCCCTGTTTTCTTCCTCAAAACAAGAAAGAAATAAATGCTTTCATAAATTCTACGCAGACGTTGAAACAAGAAGAAAAGCAGTAGGATATAAGAAATTATGTTTCAGGAACAGTACACAGTTCCTCCCATTCCCTCAGGATTTCAAATGAAAGTAATTTTTAATTATTTTTTTTTTAAATAAGAAAATCCCAAGTTTTCCAGAGATAAGAGTAAGATGAACTTTAAGGAACAGTGTTTGACCATGAGTAAAATTCAATAGTTTTTTCAGGATTGTGTTTTCAAGAAAACCTCGACAATATTTTCAAAGAAGTCTGAACAAAAGACAATACTAGAATCAGGAAATTAATTTGTACAGATAATTTTAAAAGGAAAGCAATATAAAATAGCACAAGTCAAGGCAGTAGTTAATATATAAAACAGCTTTTTGCCATAAGCAGGAAAAAAATAGACAGTTCCACTGAAATAGCTGGCTAGATTTCACTCTGTTCATAAATAGGGAGATTCTTAATTGTTAAAAAAAAAAAAAAAAAAATACTGTTTATGTAGGGATAAAGTTTTTTTTGAACCTCTTACAAAAGCTGAATTCAGGATGTCTACTCTCTAAATACCTTACCTGAAAAATTAAATTCCACACAAAGTCTGCATTTGGCTCTTCAAATTTTGTTGACTACCTTTTAAGGAGCATTACAAAAAGTACAACTAACCAGTAAAGGAAGCCAAAACAGAGCCCTGGAACCTCTTCAAGATTCATGCTGTCAGAATAAAATGTGGTGTCTGGGCATTTTTCCAGAGGTTTTAAGCATTTCAATGTATTGAATGTATTCTGTACATTTCATAATCTATCATACTCTATCTATTTTATGGATCATATTTCCATGTATTTCATAATTTTATCTTTCACAGAAAGAGTGCTTTATATTACTTGCTATGACAATAGATTGAGAGTTTATCAAACTGGTTATTTAAAAATTAATGTGGTTTTTTTTTTTCTCCTTCTTTCAGTGTTTAGGATTTTTGTTCCTTATTATATCATCTCGGTACAAATAGTTTGATCAGCACACAGTGAAAAATATAATATACATATACATACATTTAAAAGTGCCAAAATTTATATCAGCTTTTATGATAGATGAAGTAATGAAGTGTACCTGATACCAAAAGGAACTGTTTGCATTAAAAAATATGTTTATATTGTCAAAAAATATCCAAAAAATATTAAGGGATCAGCTCACATCTCCTAGAAGTGGTATTATCAAGTATATAACAGACACCAAGCTAGGGGCAGGTGTTGATCTGTTAGAGGGTAGGAGAGCTCTGCAGAGGGACCTTGACAGGCTGAACAGATGGGCAGAGTCCAATGGCATGAGATTTAACACATCCAAGTGCCAGGTTCTGCACATTGGCCACAACAACCCCATGCAGTGCTACAGGCTGGGGTCAGAGTGGCTGGAGAGTGGCCAGGCAGAAAGGCACCTAGGGGTACTGGTTGATGGTAGGCTGAACATGAGCCTGCAGTGTGCCCAGGTGGCCAAGAGGGCCAATGGCATCCTGGCCTGTATCACGAATAGTGTGGTCAACAGGAGCAGGGAAGTCATTCTCCCCCTGTACTCAGCACTGGTTAGGCCACACCTTGAGTCCTGTGTCCAGTTCTGGGCCCCTCAGTTTAGGAAGGATATTGAGTTGTTTGAACATGTCCAGAGAAGGGCAACAAAGCTGGTGAGGGGTTTGGAGCACAAGTCCTATGAGGAGAGACTGAGGGAGCTGGGGTTGCTTAGCCTGGAGAAGAGGAGGCTCAGGGGAGACCTCATTGCTGTCTATAACTACCTGAAGGGAGGTGGTAAGCAGGTGGGGGTTGGCCTCTTCTCCCAGGCAGCCAGCACCAGAACAAGAGGACACAGTCTCAAGATGCACCAGGGGAAGTTTAGGCTGGGTGTTAGGAAGAAGTTCTTCATAGAAAGAGTGATTGCCCATTGGAATGGGCTGCCCAGGGAGGTGGTGGAGTCACCATCACTGGAGGCGTTTAGGAAGTGACTTGATGGGGTGCTTGGTGCCATGGTTTAGTTGATTAGATAGTGTTGGATGATAGGTTGGACATGATGATCTTGAAGGTCTCTTCCAACCTGGTCTATTCCCCTCCCCTCCCCTCCCCTCCCCCTCCCTCCCCTCCCTCCCCTCCCTCCCCTCCCCTCCCCTCCCTCCCCTCCCCTCCCCTCTCCTCCTCTCCTCTCCCTCCTCTCCCTCCCTCCCTCTCCTCTCCTCTCCTCTCCTCTCCTCTCCTCTCCTCTCCTCTCCTCTCCTCTCCTCTCTCTCTCCTCTCCTCTCCTCTCCTCTCCTCTCCTCTCCTCTCCTCTCCTCTCCTCTCCTCTCCTCTCCTCTCCTCTCCTCTCCTCTCCTCTCCTCTCCTCTCTCCTCTCCTCTCCTCTCCTCTCCTCTCCTCTCCTCTCCTCTCCTCTCCTCTCCTCTCCTCTCCTCTCCTCTCCTCTCCTCTCCTCTCCTCTCCTCTCCTCTCCTCTCCTCTCCTCTCTCCTCTCCTCTCCTCTCCTCTCCTCTCCTCTCCTCTCCTCTCCTCTCCTCTCCTCTCCTCTCCTCTCCTCTCCTCTCCTCTCTCCTCTCCTCTCCTCTCCTCCTATTAACGATGCATAAGTGGATTTCCAGGGGGCGTTTTCCAAGTGTCTGCAAGTGTCAGAACCAAGCAGCCTCCCACCCCTCTTTGTCATTTACTGTCCACTTATACCCCTTGTGCAGCTGCAGTCATAGTGGGCAGAGATGACACATCAAGTGAGCCGTTCAGGATAATGATGTCTTTGTTGAGACACTCCTCAGTTCTTAACATAATCATCACATCACCAGGTGATTTACATGTTCAAGAGAAGATTCTCTCAGTGACATTTCACAGAATCACAGAATGGTTGAGACTGGAAGAGACAGGCTGGAGGTTATCTGGTTCAAACCCCTGCTCAAGTTGCTCAGGACCAGGTCCTGGTGGCTTTTGTATATCCCAGAGATGGAGACTTCACAGACTCTGAGCAGCTTGTGCCAGTGTCCAGTCACCCTCACAGCAAAAAAGTACTGCCTGATGTTCAGACAGAATGATGTTTATATGGAACCATGTTTCAGTTTGTGCATATTACCTCTTGTCACTAGGCACCACTGAAAAAAGCCTGGCTTTATCCTCCTTGCAACCTCCCTTCAGAGGGATATGATATGATATGATCTCTCCTGAACATTCACTTCTCCATGCTGAACAGTCCTTGATCTCTCAGCCTTTCCTCATAGGACAGATGCTTCTGTCCCTTCTGCATCTCACTGTTGCTTTCCTGGAGTATCTCCAGTATGTCCAAGTCTCTCTTGTACTGAGAAGCTTAGAACTGGTCACAGCACTCCCGGTGGGGCTTCTTCAGTCAATATGCTCAGCCTGCAGTCCGTGATCCTTGTAATGCAGCCCTTGATACAATTAGCCTTCTTTGCCACAAGGCACACTGCTCACTCATGTTGGCACATACTGCAGAACTAACTTACTCCACAAACTCAGAATCATTCACAGGATCACAAGATGTCAGGGGTTGGAAAGGACCCTGTGGTGGTTTAGGCTGGGTGCTGGCCCGGATGCCACTACACAGACCACACCTGGGAGGTTGTGGTGGTGAGAGAAAGTTCTCCCCACACACAAAGAAACCACGGCTAACTCAGCCAGAGGAGCAAATGAATAAGCTGTATTTACAAGCAGGATGAAATGCAGATGGATATATACACAATATACAGTATTTACAATATACACAGAAATATACAGCAAAGAATGTAACACAGAACAAAACTCCCTCCTCCAGCCAGGAGGGTTCCCCCCACCCTGTACCCCCTCTCTTCCCCTACTTCCTTTTTTTCCCAAAATGGGTTAGAGAGGGAGAAAAGGTAATTATTAAGGAGGAAATTCTGTTAGCTCAAAGCGTATGCAAGAATTAGTTTCTTATCTGTTAGTTCAAGGTTAACTCCGTCCAGTAGCTGTTGCTCAGAGAGAGACTGAAAACAGACAGGCAGACTGGAACAGACAGAACAGACTGAGACTGAGACTCAAACTGAACTAAAACTTAGAGTTGCATTCTACCAATCTACCAATGAAATTAGTTTAGACTTTATCTTTGTTTTCAAAACATTCAGCCAGCGTGTTCCAGCAACTGTCCCTTTCTTAAAGGCACAGTCTAAAACGGTCACAGAGGTCCCAAGGGGTGGGCCCAGCCCAGGGAGGTGGTCACAGGAAACCAGGTATTCCATACCCATAATGCTCTTCTCCCCTATAAAACATCCACAAGGGGTCTTCACTTCCTCTTTTGTGCCCCGCTGGTGACTGGGTAAAATGGCATGAGCTGTCTCCCTTGGGCCTGCCCAGGCCCAAGGCTGGGTTGGGGAGGGGAGGAAAGAGCCCTGGGGGGGGGTGGTGTTTGGGTGTACCCCAGGTGGGGATGGGACATTCTTGGGTATGTTCTGGGATCTCTCTCTTTTGTAACGGTGCTTGTGGGTTTTTTTTCTGTAAAACTTTCATTGTTGTTCTTTTGTTTTTCCATTTAAACTTTCCACCATCTTTTGCAATCTGTTTGTCTGAGTCATTATTTTTGCCCGTGGTGGGAGAATTGGCCTCCCAAACCGTGACAGACCCAAAGAGATCATCAGGTCCAACCCCCCTGCCAGAGCAGGACTATACAGTCTAGCTTGGGTCACAGAGGAATGCATCCAGATGGGCCTTGAAAGTCTCCATAGAAGGAGACTCCACAACCCCTCTGGGGAGCCTGTTCCAGTGGTCTATGACCCTTTACAGTAAAGAAGTTCCCCCTTGTGTTGAGGTGGAACTTCCTATGCTGCAGCTTACATCCATTGCTCCTTGTCCTATCACAGGGAGCAAGTGAGAAGAGTCTGTCCCCTCTTTCCTGACACCCAACCCTCAGATATTTATAAACATTTATTAAATCCCCTCTAAGTCTTCTCTTCTCCAGACTAAAAAGCCTCAGGTCTCTCAGCCTCTCCTCGTGAGTTATGTGCTCCAGTCCCCTAATCATCCTCGTTGCTCTCCACTGAACCCTCTTCAGCAGATCCCTGTCCCTCAAAACTGAATGCAGTATTCAAGATGAGGTCTCACCAGGGCAGAGTAGAGGGGGAGGAGAACCTCCCTTGATCTGCTGGACACAGCCTTCTTAATACACCCCAGGATCCCATTGGCCTTCTTTGCCACAAGGGCATATAACTTGCTATCTACCAGGACTCCCAGGTCTCTCTCCATGGGGCTGCTCTCCACCAGATCATCTCCCAACCTGTACTGGTGCAGTTTATTTTTCCTCCCCAGATGTAGGACTCTGCACTTGTCCTTGCTGAACCTCATTTGGTTCCTCTCTGCCCAGATCTCAGTCTGCCCAGGTCTCATTGAATGCCTGCACAGCCTTCAGCTGTATCAGCCAAGCCTCCCAGTTGGTGACATCAGCAAACTTGCTGAGCAGACACTCTGTTCCCTCATCAATGTCGTTGATGAAGATGTTGAACAGGACCAGACCCCGCACTGATGTCTGGGGGACTCCACTAGTTACAGTTCTCCAGCTGGACTTGGCACTGTTGATCACCACTTTGATCTCTGTCTTGTAACCAGTTCCTAATCCACCTCACTGTCTGCTCTTCCATCCCACACTTCCTGAGTTTGCTCACAAGGATGTCATGGGAGTCATTCAGTTGCATTTATTTAACAATTTCATGAAAATCATCTATCTTTGATCTTCTGGACTTCATAAGTAGAGACCTACCTAGAGAGGACTACCCTGCATATCTTTACTGCTCTCTCTTTCTACAGCATTATTTTATTTTCATATTTCTAGTTCTTCAACTTGAACAGCTGCAATGATACACGTCTCTGTCTCTGTGATTTGGAATTAATGTCATACTATCATTCTATATCTGATTTGTTGACAGTGGTTGTAGAGTAGATAAGACTAACAGTACTAGATTTTTTTCTAGTAGTTTCTTAAAATTGAACAGTACAGAATCATAGTGTATCTCAGATTTGAAGGGACTCATAAGCATTGTTCAGTCCATCCCCCTGCTCCTTGCAAGACTACTTAAATCTAAACCATATGACTCAGAGCATCATCCAGGTGCTCCTTCAACTCTGACAGGCATAGAGCCATAACCATTTCCTGGAGAGTCTGTCCAGAAAATGACAACCCTCTCATCGAAGAACCTTTTCCTAATGTCCAGTATGAGCTCCCTGTGATGCAGATTAATTCCATTTCCTTGTGTCCTACCACTGGTCATCAGAGAGAGATCAGCACCTCGCCCACCACTGTGCTCCTTGAAGAAGTTGTAGAATGCAAAGACATCAGCCCTTGAACAAAATAAGTGAACTCAGCTACTCTTTGTAAGTCTTGCCCTCAAGGCCATTCATTACCTTGCTTGCTATCCTCTGACCACATGCTAACAACTCAACATCCTTCTTGTATTGAGGCACCCAAAACTGCATGTCACACTCAAGATGAAGTCGCACCAGTGCAATGTAGAGACCGTTACTTCCCTTGATGAGCTAGCTATGACGTGCTTGATGCAGCCATTTTGGCTGTCAGGGCACACTGCTGACTCATATTCGACTTGCCATCAACCCAAACCCCCTCTTTCTGTGGGGCTGCTCTCCTGCTTCTTGTCTCCCAATTTGTACATATAATCAGCATTATTCCATCCCAGGACAATCTAGCATTTGTTCTTAAGATTTCATGGAGCTGGAGACTGCCCATCTTTTTATCCAGATGTCTCTATAAGGCCTCTACCCTTAAAGAAGCTCACAGCTCCTCCTCATTGACAAACACACTTAATGCACATTTCATTCATGCATCCAGATAATTAATTATGAAAATTAAAAGTGTTTGCCCTAGAACTGAGCAAGTTATACTAGTTTAGTCTTTAGTTATACTCTTTAGTTTGGGACACAGAATGAGGGCACAGAATTTCTTCTACTTCCCCTTAAGTTCTGTACATTTGAAACAAACAGTAGTTTCTTATCCATTAACTCACTGCTCATGGCATTAACCACATCAGGAGAGAGATTCACGGCTTTACACTACAGAAGATATCCAGCATATTTTTAATTAAAATGGAAGGGAGATGAGCTCATTCATACTCATGCAAATAATGGCTTCCCAAGTTTTATCTGTAAAAATTAGTAAAAAGAAGACTTTGCAGAACAATGACAGGAATAGTTAATTTTTAGTTCATAGAAAATTTTTTCATGCATTTATTTTCTGAAACTCTTATCATACTTCAATCTGTGCATATGTAGATTCTATTAATGTCACTGGGAATCAAAAATTCAGTGGAAAAATTCAGTACACCCACAAGTTACATTTTCCAGTTTCAAATTTGTCTTAAGGTAGAAAGCAAAGCAGAGATCTATAAATGCTTTGATGTTAACAGATGCAAAAATGCCTTCATAGGTTGTTTGTGTTGAACATATTGGTATTGGTCTGCCCATGAGAATAGGTCAGGCATAGCAAAACCACATCAGGCTAATCACCTTGTGCAGATTCCTTCTACTCACTTTTGATATTGGACCCATTCCTGCTACAGCTGCATTTTCACCATGTCTAGCTGCAATCATGGAGGTCTGCCAAGAGAAAGCAGGATTGCCTCAGCATGAGTCAAGCCAAAGCCTGCTCCCAGAAATGTCATTCACATGATACTGGAAGCTTAGCTGCTTTCCCGTGTATGTTTTCTATTCCTGACTCAAGACCCTTCACTGAGAAGAAAGGATGATAATCATTAATTTGAGATGGCCATTAAATTTATATCTTCCATTTTGTAATGTTAATATGAAGCAATTTGTTTATGATCAGAGAATAATTTCATCTGGATATAAGCACACATATGGGCACCTTTAGCCTTCAAACTTAAGTCTGAAGATGTTTTCTTTTGAGACATAATGTTATCTATGTAATTTTTATTATCTGAAGGAACAAAACCAATATGGCTTGAATATCTCTCCTAAAAAGAAAGACTGAGAGAGTTGGGGCTGTTTAGACTTGAGGAGAGAAGGCTGAGAGGAGATACAATCAGTGTCTATAAATATTTGAGGGGTGAGTGTCAATACAAAAGTGCCAATCACTTTTTGGTGATGCCCAGTGATAGGACAAGGAACAATAAGTACAAAGCTACAACACAGGAGGTTCCACCTCAGCACAAGGAGACACTTCTTCACAGTGGAGGTGATGGTGCACTGGAACAGGCTGCCCAGAGAGCTTGTGGAGTCTCCTTGTCTAGAGACTTTCATACCCTGCTTGGATGTGTTCCTGTGTGGTCTTCCCTAAGTGATCCTGCTTTGCCATGGGTTTGGGCTAGATGATCTCTGGATGTCCCTTCCAACCCCTAAAATTCTGTGATTCTGTGATTTTTTAAATTTTGTTCACTGATGAAAGAATTTTCACACTCCCATCTCCTACCAGTGTGCAAATTACTTTAACATAGAACAAATCATACTTATCTAATTCATTACTACTTCCAACCCCAAGACAAGTTTTGTGTAATTTTGAATACTATGCAATCTAATTTCCAAAACCTTAAATCTAGTCTAACTTATTGTTTAAAACCTACCTACAATCAAAAGCATGAGACAAATGCTTTCTATTTCATGACACCAGAATCCTTGGACTTTATTGTAAATTAACTTGTAAAATAAAAGTTGGAAAAGAGGAAGCTCATTTAAATATGATTATGCTTTATAAACAGCTTATATTTCTCACATATGTAACCATTTATAAATAGCCTGTCTTAGTTTAAGAAGATAAACTAATACATGTTTAACTGAATTTAAAATATTAATAATGATTGATCTAAATAGTTGTTATATTGAGCTCTAATAAGCATTCAAAATGGAATTCTATTCCTTCATCATTCACATGTTACATTTTTATGTGGTAAAGATGGTGCACTACCTTCAGAAAATAAAACCCTTCTAAACAGTCCTTCCCTCTTTGCAAGTATCAGTTTCAGCAAAGAACCTTTCATTCTCTATTCCTGCATCACTTGTGTGATGAAGTTGTCGCTACTGCACTGCAGAAATCTCCCAGGTCACTTGAGTCCTATTCTTCCAGTAGATGTTAGGGTGATAAAAGTAGTCCCCAAAGACCAGTGCTTGCAAATTTGAAGGTTCTTTCAGGGAAATATTTCTGTCTGATTAGGAGGTCTTGGTCTGACTTAAACTCAGTCAGCAGCTAAGTATTGCACAGCTGCTTGCTCATATTCCCAGTGAGATGTGGGAGAGAATCAGAAGTTTAAAGTTTTAAAAACTTGTGAGTTGACGAAAAGATAGTCTAATAGGTGAATTAATAGTTAAACAGGTGCAATTACAGAGACATGGTGGAGTAGCACACAACTGCAATGCTGTCATTGACAGCTACATTTTAAGAGAGTCAGATCAGCAAGGTGAGGTGGTGGAGTTGATTTTTATGTGGGGGAGCAATAGAAATATATTGAGCTCTGCCTAGCAGGGGAATTAGAATGTGTTGGAAGTGCATGGGTAAGAATTAAGGGACAGGCTAATATAGGTGACATTGTAGTGGGTGTTTACTACCTTATCAGGAAATGGAAATGGATGAAGCCTCCTACAGCTAACATCACAGAATCAAAGAATATCAGAGGTTGGAAGGGACCTCCAGAGATCATTGAGTATAATCCCCCTGCCAAAGCAGGATCACCTAGGGTAGTCTGCACAGGAATGCCTCCAGGCACGTTTTGAAAGTCTCCAGAGAAGGAGACTCCACAACCTCTCTGGGCAGCCTGTTCCAGTGCTCTGTCACCCTCACTGTAAAGAAGTTCTCATGTTGAGGTGAAATCTTCTATGTTCAAGCTTGAATCTACTGTTCCTTGTCTTATAATTGTGCACAACTAATAATAGATTGGCCTCCTCCACTTGACACCCACCCCTCAGATATTTATACACATTGATGAGATCCCCTCTCAGTCTTCTCAAGACTAAACAGCCCCAGGTTTCTCAGTCATTCTTTGTAGGGAAGATGCTCAAGTCCTCTAATGGCTTAGGCTGGAAGGGACCTCAGAGGGGACTCCAACCCACCTGCCATAATGGTTACTTGGGAAGACAAATTACGTAACTCTAAATATTCCCCGTTCTTCGTGCTTCCCCCAGCTTGCATTGATGAATGTGAGCATGTATGGTATGGAATATACTTTTGATGAGTTGGGGTCAGCTTTCCCAGCTGTATCCCCTCCTAACTTCTTGTGCACTCCCAGTGTCCTCACTGGTGGGATGATGTGGAAAGTGGAAGGGTTCCTGACATTGTACAAGAACTTGTTCAGCATTAATAAAATCATCCCTGTGTTATAAAAACTTTTTGTCACAAAATCATGCAAGCTATTGGGAATAAAATTGACAGTCACAGCCAGAACCAGCAAAGGCCTGAAGCAACATCTATGTTATCTTCCTACTTATATTGATCCATAGACTCTTGAAGGGATCCTGACTCATTCCAAAATGTTTCTCTGTGCACTACAGCTTCTGTCTTATGTGAAGGGTCAATCTCCCTCCTGTCCTTCTCAGTCCCTCTGTCTGGATTCATCCATTGCAGTAATCAAGTAGTTAATAACATGTTCAAGCATCATTTCTGCCAGTAAAATAATAACATAGGTATTTTTCACAGAGCTCTTCTACACTGCTTAGAATTTTCCACTAAATTACTTCACGTTGTTTATTCAAAATGAAAGGATGCCAAAGGCAGCAATGGACAACCATTTTATATGAAAATTAAAACTGCCACATTTAGTTCCAGAAATACAGAATCAAATGCCATTAGTACAACACGTAGATTGGAAAGACTTAAGAATTTCATCTGTCTGCTTAGATTTTCTGCAAATAATTTTTAAAATCAAATGGGCCAGCTAACTGTAACATTAAATGGCATGAAACCCTCTGGATAAATCTTTCATTTGTTTAAAAGATAGTTTGAAATTAAACATTGAATTTCTTCTTGAGAAGCTTACTAAAAATCTCATTTTACATAATCAGATAGATTTGTTTATGAACTTACATAGCCAAGAAACCTTTTCGACAGGCTTAGGTTAAAAAAATTTTAAAATAAATAAAGATTTCATTGAATCAAGACCATGGTTATCTTCCTTTCAAACAAAGAAAGAAATAAAAAGCACTTACTGATATATATGTTATTAAATAACCCACTCAAAGTTTTTAAAAGGCATGATTAGATTTTAATTACATAATCCCTTTTTGAGATAATGTATAATGAGAAAAAAATAGCTAAGTAGCTTGTAGGATGCTAATCAAATCAAGAACTACTGGTCAAACTAAAAGGCAAGGAACTGCACAGGTAATTCAAGCTGGGGCAAGTATGGGAAGAGTACAGAGATGGCTGATTTTGTAGGGATGAGGTCAGGAAGGTCAGGCTGCAAATGAAGCTGAACCTGGCAAGTGATGTGAAGAATAACAAGAAGGGCTTCTAACATGTACATCAACCAGAAAAGAAAAGTTATAGAAAACATAATCCTGATGAGCAAGAATGGTAAGTTAGTAACAACAGACAAGGAGATAGCTAAGATTCTCAACAACATTTTTGCCTTGGTCTTCACTGAGATAGCTGAGATTCTCAACAACATTTTTGCCTTGGTCTTCACCGGCAGCCTCTGTTCACACACCTCCTAAGTTGTCGGAACACAAGAAGGGGGCAAGGGAGACAAAGTCTCTCCCGCTGTAAGTGAAGGCGCAGTTTGTGACCACCTCAGGAACCTAAATATTCAGAAGCCTATGGGACCTGATGGGATGCACCCCAGAGTCCTGAGGAACTTGGCTGATGTAGTTGCCAAGCAACTCTACATGATGTTTGAAAAGCCATGGTAGTCCGGTCTGGTGACTGGAAGAATACACCTAGTGTATTCCGGTCCGGTGGAAGAATACACCTAGTATCAAAAAGGGTAGCAAAGGGGACCCTGGAAATTATCAACTTGTCACCCTCATTTCTGTGCCTGGGTGTCTGGGATGATCTTGGGACAGATCCTCCTAGAACCTGTATTACGGCACATGGACGACAAGGAAGTGATTCAAAACAACCTGCATGACTATATTAAAGACTCGTCCTGTCTGACCAGCATAGTGGCTTTCTACAATGGAGTGACCACATCAGAGGACAAGGCAAGAGCAATGCATGTCATCTATGTGGACTTCTGCGAGGCCTTTGACATGGTTCCTCCAACATTCTTATTTCTAAGTCAGAGAGATATGAATTCAATAGGTCGAGCACCTTTTCTACAAAGAAGCTGAGAGAGTTGGAGCTCTTCAGCCTGGAGAAGACCTTATAGCAGCTTTCCAGTACCTGAAAGGGGCCTACAAGAAATCTGGGGAGGGACTATTAACAAATGCATGTAGCATTAGGATAAGGGGCAATTGTTTTAAACTTCATAGAATCATAAAATTTTAGAATGGTTTGGGTTAGAAGGGACCTCCAAAGGTCATCTAGTCCAAATCCCTCTGCTGTAAGCAGGGGCATCCTCAACTAGATCAGGTTGCACAGAGCCCTGTCAAGCCTCACCTTGAATAGCTACAGGCAGGTGGCCCCAGCCACCTTCCTGGGTGACCTGTTCCAGTGTTCCACTACCCACATGGTAAAGAACTTGTTCCTAACACCCAGCCTAAATCTAGTTTGAAGCCATTGCTGCTCATTCTATCACTACAGGCCTTTGTAAATGGTCTCTCTCCATCCTTGTAGGCCCCCTTCAAATACTGGAAGGTCATTATTAGGTCTCCCAGGAACCTTCTCTTCTCCAGGCTGAACAACCCCAGCCCCATCAGCCTGTCTTCATAGCAGAGGTATTGCAACCCCTGGTAATTTTCATGGTGCTCCTGTGGACCCGCTCCATCAGGTCCCATGTTCTTTCTGTATTGAGGGCTCCAGAGCTGGACACAGTACTTCAGGTGAGGTCTCACCAGAGCTATTAAAGTGGCCATGCTTCTTTTGATGCAGCCTAGGAGGCAATTTACTTTCTGGGCTGCAAGCGCACACTGTTGGCTCACGTCCAGCTTTTCATCCATCAGCATCCCCAAGTCCTTTTCCACAGGGCTGCTGCCTATCACCTCATTCCCTAGTCTGTACTGATAGTGAGGATTGTTCCAGACCAGGCGCAGGACCCTGCACTTGCTCATGAGCTTTACATGGGCCCAACTTTCCAGCTTGTCCAGGTCCCTCTGGATGACATCCTGTCCCTCCAGCATTTCAACAACACTGCTCAGCTTGGTGTCATCTGTAAACCTGAGAAGGACAGATTTATATTGGACATTAGGAAGAAGTTCTTTACTATTAAGGTAGTGGAACACTGGAACAGGTTGTCCAGGGAGATGCTGATGGTCCCATCCCTGCAGACATTCAAATTCAGGATTGATGGGTCTCTGAACAACAGTTGGAAATGTCCCCTCTTCTCACTGTAAGGAAGTTACACTAGATGAGCTCTGAAGATCACTTCCAGCCCAGTGCATTCTATGATTCTATGAGTTTCCCCATGAGAGCATCATTCTAATATATGGCACATCCATAGGGAAGCATACCTGTCTGTGTGTAGCTGTAGATAAACCTTTTGAAAGATCTAAAATACAAAGTAGTTAGTGAGAGAGTTCCTAGTTGGGCTGCTGACTTGTCTCCAACTACCAGAGCTGGAGCACCTGTATCATAGCATCTACCAAGCCAAGCTAGGATTGGCTCCTTATCTGCTCTGATGTAATCTTTACGCACATTCCTCAATTCCTCCCTTGGTGACGAACAGCTCTCAATGTCATCTGACTCCTCCTCCTCTGCCTCATCTTCCTGAAGTTCTTGTCCCAATAATCTTACTGTCACTCTCCTAAGAATCTGCTTAAGGTCAGGAGTACCACCTTTAGTTGTTCTGCTATCAGCAATTTGCCCTGCATCTCCATCCAGTGATGATCTCAATAACTCAGCTATATCTTTAAGACAAACCTTTTCCTCCATCTCAGCAGGGTCTCTTTGAGCAGAAGTTCCCTCACCGGGATCCTGCTGCTCTTCCCCATCAGCATCTGGATCAGCTTTGCCCTTTCCACCTCTCGTTTTTAAAACAGCTACCTGCTTAACTGGAGCTGTGTTTGGATTTACAGCTGGCTTAATAGAAGCTGACAGGTTTTGAGACGAATCAGCTGCTGTGGAGGACACTTCCGGTCCTGCTGAAGAAGAAGGAGGAAATGGCTTTGCCCCATTAATGGCTGCCGAGGGCGTGGAAGCCATGTTAGGAGCTGCTGCTGCTGCTGGCTGATTGCCAGAGCCACCAACAGCACCGTTCAGAGCAGCCTTTCCGATGGACTTTTTAGCCTTGTCGTTAACTGATACAGATTCTGCATTCTCCTCATCACTAGATACTTCTGGGGTAGAGTTAGAGCTGCGCTTTCTCCGTTTCGATCTACGCTTAATTACAAAGCACGCCTTAGCCACTTTTTTCTCCCAATACAGAGCATATAACAAGAACACATTACTTATCACCAACAGCAGGATTGCACACATAAAATAAATCACCTTTGGATCCCAGCCATCACTTAAAACAACCTTTTCGCCTACCGGGATCTTAAACTCCTTTATCTCTATGGGCAGAGTGCTGGAGGTCACATTCCCATATCTGTTAAGCCAAAAGAATCCCAGGCACCGGTCATAAAGAAGCTGAATCTTAAACCATAAATACAATCTATACATCAAGTATCTGCCTAAGCGATCGAAAATCATTCCCATGAAGTACTTGTAGACCAGTACCGAACAAACTGAAAAGACCAAATGCTCTAAAAGCCAAAACACTTTCATGTTTGCAACTCCGACTCGAGCAGGCAATAAATCAAGCAACCTTTTAGCCCAGCTTCTGGACAGCAATTATCCACAAGCCGCACGTTGGACCGCCAATTAGAAATATGTGGTGGAGTAGGAAGGTTCCCCCACACACAAAAGAATTCCACAGCTAACTCAGCCGGAGAAGCAGATGAAAGCTGTATTTTACAAGCAGATATGGAATGCAATGAATATGTACAAAAACATACAATATTTACAATATATACAGAAATATACAGCAATGTATGTAATACAGGAAACCTTTCCCCAATTCCCCCCCTGCGGCCAGGGGGGGTTCGGCCTTTCCCTCCCTTCACCCTCCCTACCTCCCCTTTTTCCCAAAAGGGTTAGAGAGAGAGAGAAAGGAAGGTAATTAAAAGGGGAAAACTTTGTTAAAGCTCAAAGCGAATGCAAAAAGTTAGTTTTCTTATCTGGTTAGCAAGAATCGTAGAGAGAAACGAGCCAGCTCACAGCACAGGGGGAAGAAGAAGACGACTACTGACTCCCCCCGACTGAAAGACTAAACAAAAATCTACAGCCGGGTCCCACCAATGAAATTGGATTAGCATATCATTGTTTTCATTCTAATATCAAAACATTCGGCTAGAGTGTTCAGAAAGTGTCTCTTTCTTAAAGGCACAGCCTAAACCGGTCACAGTTAGACAACAGAAGTTATCTCATTATTCTAGTACATGCAATGACGACTCTATTCAAAACATGATAACAGCTTCTGAAGAAGCTGTTTACAGCATAAAATTCAAAACTGAATGATAAAAGAGTTACTTCTAAGTGACCTCTCATCTTCAAAGATGTCAAGCTATTTTCATCCTTTATTCAGCTAATGAATAATAGATGAAAACCAAACCAAAACAAAGCAAAGCAAACTACTTATATTTTACTGAATAAGCTGAGGAGAAAAATCTTTTCATATATATTTAACAGAGTGGGTAAAAGAAACACTCGTTCTCAGTTTGATCCTCCACACAATAATTTTTTATCTTACCTGATGCTGGTGATGTCTGTCATGTAAACTGTGATATTCATAGAGATAAAATGAAACACAGAGCAAATCTGTCTTTTAGCCAACCTGTGGTGACAGGACAGGGGTAACAATTGTCAAATATGAAGGGGTAGGTTTAGATCGGACATAAGCAAGAACATTTTTACAAGGCACTGGCAGGTTGTCCAGAGGAGTTACGGGTGCCCTGTTCAAGGTCAGGCTCGATAAGATTTTGAGCAAACCTGATCTAGTGCAAGATGTCCCTGCTCACAGCAGGCTTACTGGATTAGAGCACCTTTGAGTGTCCCTTCTAAACCAACTATACTATAATTCTGTGATTCTACATGGACAGAGTTGCAGAAGTTGCAGAAACATAAACTTCTCCTAGCAGCAACCTGAGTTCAGGAGGGAGAGTAGTACTGCCTATTTGCTTTGGCTGATGATTTGATTTAGGGATCTGCCTTATGGAAATCTACTGCCAGTTGTAATTTATTTTGGAAATCTACTCCCAGCTGTAATTTATTTATTTAAATCAATTAATTCAGTAATCATCAATGATATAAACAACTACATTGAGTGCTCCTTCAACAAGTTTACAGATGATACTAAGCTGAGTGGTGTGGTTGGTAAGATTGATGGACACAGGGACATGGACAGGCTGGAGAGGTGGGCTAAGGAGAATCTCATGAGGTTCAATAAGGTAAAGTGTAAGGTCCTGCACCTAGGCTGGGGCAACCCTTGATGTCAGTACAGGATGGGGGATGATGAAATTAAGAGCAGCCTCACAGAAAAGGACTTAGAGGGTACTGGTGGATGAGAAGCTGGACATGAGCTGTGTGTGCTTGCAGTCCAGAAAGCAAATAATATCCTAGTCTGTATCAAAAGGATTGTCTAGAAGGGCTTGTAGTGATAGGACAAGGGGCAATGGCTTTAAAC
Source organism: Picus viridis (assembly GCA_033816785.1). Lineage (NCBI taxonomy): Eukaryota > Metazoa > Chordata > Aves > Piciformes > Picidae > Picus > Picus viridis. The sequence continues at coordinate 54,571,953 of CM066566.1, forward strand.
TGGAGCAGGCTAGATTTAGGCTGTATATAAGGAAGAAGTTCCTTACAATGACAGTGGTAAAATACTGGAACAGGTTGCCCAGGGATGTGGTTGAGGCCCCATTCCTGGAGACATTCACAATCAATCTTGCTGTGGCCCTGGGCAGCCTAATCTCTTTGGAGGTGTCCCTTCTCACTGCAGGGGGACTGGAGAAGATGACCTTTGAGGGTCCCTTCCAACCTGATGCAATCTGCAAATCTGTTAACGTACACAGTGATTTCAGTGAATATTTCAGTAATATTATTTTTGTCTGGATCTCCATGGAAAGAAGAGGTACAAATTTTACATCTCCCTGAAAGAGTTTTTTCATGTGATATTATTTGAACCTGAAAAGAAGTGTTGGGTTTATCAGAACTCAGAAAAATTCTCGGTAAGATATGGGAGTACTGGTAACTAGACAGTTACCTGTCTACCCTAGACTGACACAACTTATGTGACACACTTGTCCCAGAGGGGGAAAAGGATCCTGGGGCAGGAATTGGCAGGGCTCATAGACAGGGCTTTAAACTAGATTTGAAGGGAGGAGGGGTTAATAGTCTCCTGATGGCCTGTGACAAACAGAGGGGCAGATCACCTGAGGCAGAGGGATGGAGAGCTGGTAAGGGCTCTCAACTTGCTGCCCTGAGGCAAGCCACGAATGATGCACCAGGACACCCTGTGGAAACCAAGGGGAGTTGGCACAAGAGGACGACAGGGCCAGCCCAGCTGAAGTGCTTCTATGCAAATGCACGCAGCTTGGGCAACAAACAAGATGAGTTAAGGGCCACCGTGCTGTTGGGACGCCATGACATAGTGGGCATCACTGAAACTTGGTGGGACGACTCCCATGACTGGAATGTAGGGATAGACGGGTATAAGCTTTTTAGGAAGGATAGGCAGGGAAGGAGAGGAGGAGGTGTTGCCCTCTATGTCAACAACCAGCTGGAATCAGCAGAACTCCACCTGGGGAGGCATGATGAGTTGGTTGAGAGTTTATGGGTTAGAATTAAAGGCAAGACAGGGGAAGGAGATATTACTGTGGGGGTCTCCTACAGGCCACCTGACCAGCTGAACCAAGCAGATGAGGCTCTGCACAGGCAAATAGAAGCGGTTTCCAGGTCACAAGCCCTGGTCCTCATGGGGGATTTCAACCACCCTGACATCTGCTGGAGGGACAACACAGCAAGGCATCAGCAATCCAGGATGTTCCTGGACTGCATAGAAGACAACTTCCTCCTCCAAATGGTAGAGGAACCAACAAGAAAAGGTGCTACACTGGACCTTGTTTTCACCAACAGGGAAGGGCTGGTAACCAATGTGAGGCTCAGAGACAGCCTTGGCTGCAGTGACCATGAAGCAGTTGAATTTAATATCCTCAGGGCAATCAAGAGGACATATTCTAAGCTTAGGACCCTAGACTTTAGGCGTGCAGACTTCGATCGCTGCAGGGATCTGCTAGCCAAAGTGTCGTGGGATGAAGCCCTGAAGGGAAGAGAGACCCAGGACAGCTGGTCAGTGTTCAAGGACCACCTTCTGTGTGTCCAGGAGCTATGTATACCAACAAGGAGAAAAGCAGGAAGGAATGCTAGGAGGCCTGCCTGGATGAACAAGGAGCTACTGGACACACTATCACTTAAAAAAAAACTCTACAGGAAGTGGAGGGAAGGACAGATAGAACAGGGGATATATAAGGAAGCTGCCCGAGCAGCAAGAGGCCTGGTTAGGAAAGCCAAAGCAGAGTTTGGATTGAATCTAGCCAGGGAGGTTAAAGGGAGCACTAAGAATTTCTATAGGTATGTTAATGGCAAGAAGAAGACTAGGGAAGGTGTGGACCCCCTCAGAAAGGAAAGTGGTGAATTAGTCACAAGTGATGTGGAAAAGGCTGAGGTACTCAATCACTTCTTTACCTCAGTCTTCACTGCAAGGGCCTCCAGCCACACTCCTGGTGTCATGGAAGATGATGCCAGGGACAGGGATGAAGAGCTGCCCATCATAAGTGAAGCTCAGGTTCGTGATCACCTGAAGAACCTGAAAGTGTTCAAGTCCATGGGACCCAACAGGATACACCCATGGGTGCTGAGAGAACTGGCAGATGAAGTTGCCAAGCCCCTCTCTATTCTATTCCAAAAGTCATGGCAGACTGGGGAAGTCCCCACAGACTGGAAAAGGGGAAACATTGCTCCCATTTTCAAAAGGGTAAGAAGGAGGAACCGGGGAACTACAGGCCAGTCAGTCTCACCTCTGTGCCTGGAAAGATCATGGAGCAGATCCTCCTGGAGGCACTACTGACTCAGAAGAATAGTGAAGAGGTGATTTGGAATAGTCAGCATGGCTTTGCCAAGGGCAAATCCTGCCTGACAAACCTGGTGGCCTTCTAGGAGCAGGTGACAGCATTAATAGATGAGGGGCGAGCAACTGATGTCATTTACCTGGACTTGAGCAAAGCCTTCGACACTGTCCCGCACCATATCCTCGTCTCCAAGCTGGTGACACATGGGTTTGATGGATGGACCACTAGATGGATAAAGAACTGGCTTGATGGAGGCACCCAAAGAGTGGCTGTCAATGGGTCCATGTCCCAATGGAGGCCAGTGACAAGCGGAGTCCCTCAGGGATCAGTCCTGGGACCCGTCTTGTTCAACATCTTTGTGGATGACATGGACAGTGGCATTGAGTGCACCCTCAGCAAGTTTGCTGATGACACCAAGCTATGTGGTACAGTGGACACGCTGGAGGGAAGGGATGCCATCCAGAGGGACCTGGACAGGCTGGAGAGGTGGGCACAAGCCAACCTCATGAGCTTCAACAAGACCAAGTGCAGGGTCCTGCATCTGGGTCGAGGCAATCCCAGGCACAAATACAGGCTGGGCAGGGACTGGCTGGAGAGCAGCCCTGAGGAGAGAGACTTGGGGGTGCTGGTGGACGACAAGCTCAACAGGAGCTCTCAATGTGCACTTGCAGCCCGGAAAGCCAATCAGATCCTGGGCTGCATCAGGAGAAGTGTGACCAGCAGGTCAAGGGTGGTGCCTCTTCCCCTCTACTCAGCTCTGGTGAGACCCCACCTGCAGTACTGCGTCCAGTTCTGGAGCTCCTCTTACAGGAGGGATGTGGACGTGCTGGAGTGTGTCCAGAGAAGGGCCACAAGGATGATCAGAGGGCTGGAGCACCTCTCCTATGAGGACAGACTGAAGGAGTTGGGGCTGTTCTGTATGGAGAAGAGAAGGCTCCGAGGTGACCTCATTGTGGCCTTCCAGTATCTGAAGGGGGCCTACAGGAAGGCTGGGGAGGGACTTCTCAGGCTATCAGGTAGTGATAGGACTAGGGGGAACGGAATGAAGCTGGAAATAGGGAGATTCAGGCTAGATGTGAGGAAGAAGTTCTTCACCATGAGAGTGGTGAAGCCCTGGAATGGGTTATCCAGGGAGGTGGTTGAGGCCCCGTCCCTGGAGGTGTTTAAGACCAGGCTGGACGAGGCTCTGGCCAGCCTGATCTAGTGTAGGGTGTCCCTGCCCATGGCAGGGGGGTTGGAACTAGATGATCCTTGTGGTCCCTTCTAACCCTGACTGATTCTATGATTCTATGATTCTATGATGAAAGAGAAAAAAGAACAATCTGATTTTAACAATTAACACAGTCGATCATGACTTATGAGTCATGCATATGGCAACTCTCCCACTCTTTTGATTAACCTTAGAAGTTGTGGGAATCAAAGATGAATGGAAAAATGACCCCTGTAGCATGTCATGTGTAAATCTACAGGAGGGAGAGTAGAGTTGAGCACTTTCCTAACAGTTTTAACATTCAGGATTAAACATGCTGAGATTGTCTTTAGGTTAGGTGATTTAGGCTATTTAATAAATACCTGTCCCCATTTGAGGCCAGGCAGATCCTCTCTTGCCTCCCACCGGGGCAGAAAAATGAGACTCACGCAAATGGATTGCAGAAGTGATGGAAAATTTAAATGGAAAAGCAGTGTTTTACAGAAAGCTAGAAGCACGGTGACAAAAGAGATCCCAAAGCATAGAATCCCCTTACAGCATACCCAAGAGCCTCCCAACATTTCCCTTCTGCCTACCCGAGGGTATACACAAAACTCTCCAGGGGTCTTTGTTCCCCCTCCACTGTTAGGCTAATCTCAGCTGGCCAGATCTGAGACCACCCATCCTCCCTCTCCTCTTGGCATTAGGCTTATTTCAGCTGGCCAGATCTGAGACCACTCATCCTCCCTCTCTTCTTGGCATTAGGCTTAGCTAGGCCTAAGAGGCCTTCAGATACTCCCCCACCATTACCAGACAGGGAAGCATCTCTCATGGGAGTAGGGAGAGAAGAAAGAGGAAGTGAGAGACTTTGCAGATAGATTTATAGGGAGCAGGACATTATGGGTATGAAATACGCTATTTCTTGTGTCCACCCACTAGGCTTGACACTCAGGACACTGAAGGTGTATCTTATGTGGCAGCAGTAGGAAGCACCCAGCCTAAACTACCACAATATGGCAAAGGAAAAACCCCAACAGACCTGTTAATTTCAACATCATCAGAAGCCCTTTTACGTCCTGAAGAAGAAGGAAACATGTACTTCTCCTAGGCCCATTTCCAGCCAGAGCATGTCTTAGTCTTAGAGTATGTTGGCAAATCCTTTCAGCAATAAATATATATTAACGAACAGGATGACATTCCCAGCTGAGAACTGTATATGTATCAGAATAGGCAGTCTAGAATGTTAAGTTTATCATGTTTGTGTTCAAAGGACAGAAATAATCAAATAGCAAAGGCCTTGTTCACCTATATAATGCACTGAGCATTGGAACTTCTACCATAAAGATTAAACCGCCTGAAATACAGCTAGTGGCTGAAGGAGAAAAAGGGAATAATAGAGGCTCAAAATAACATGATTGCTCTTGTTAGGGTGTTTCATACTTTGCCTACGTTTGCCAGAGTTCCTATATTAGACAAATATGTTTTGTATCTGCTGTTGCATGATATTATATGTGACATGATACGCACATCTGTAATAGCACTATTAAGAAAACATCTGTGAGACAAGTTTTATTAGTGTAGAAACAGAGCTGTTCTTATGCAACTACACTCCTTTTGGGACCAAACAAACACCTTTCATGCCCATTTGTTATGCATCAAGTGGAAGTACCAACTCAGGTCAGCTTTCTGCCTGTGCTCCATTAAAGTTTCTAAATATGCCTCAAGTCAGTACTGAATTTTTCTAGGTTTTACCTGATGTCATCAAAAAACTTTCCTGTTAGTAATTTATGTAAATTGCTAGGACAGGAGGTTTGCTTTGAAAAATCTGTTCCATTAGTTCCAACAAGTCAAAAATACTGTTTGAATATATGCAAGTGCAGACATAGTCCAGGGCTATTCACAGTCTCTCAGGGCTATTCACAGTCTCAAGCTGTGCCAGGGGAGATTTAGACTCGAGGTGAGGAAAAAGTTCTTCACTGAGTGAGTCATTCGTCATTGGAATGGGCTGCCCAGGGAGGTGGTGGAGTCGCCGTCCCTGGAGTTGTTCAAGGGGAGATTGGACATGACACTTGGTGCCATGGTCTAGTTGTGAGGTCTGTTGGGACAGGTTGGACTTGATGATCCTTGGGGTCTCTTCCAACCTTGGTTATACTGTGATACTGTGATATTCCTGCTATTTGTAGCACCCAACAGAATATTATTACATCAGAAGTGGAGGCAGGGTATGGACATCATTTTGTTCTCAGCACAAAAAAAAAAAAAAAAGCTCCTACAAAAAAAAAAAAAGGGGGCAAAAACTCAGAGGCTCAAATTTTTATTATTTCTTTTCTTTTTCCTTTGTGGTCACCACTTATAGGCAGTCTTACAGTCATGGCTCAACCAAATTCTCACCTTCAAATGTCAGGACTGAACCCAAAAAATAACTCAAATGGAAAAAGCCATTACATAGTATTGCAGTAGGCCTTTTGTGATAGTTTCAGGCTGTGCCTTTAAGAAAGATAGCTGCAAATTCTTTAGCTGAGATAGTTGGTGTGAAAAAGACAAAAAGATTGTTCTAAATGAATTTCATTGGTCAGATGTGAGATGTACCATAGCAATATCTCTGACATTCTTTTCTCATTCCGTTCTCTTCTGTCTTCCTACTGGCATGCTGACTGCTTTGCTGAAGGACTCTTACCAGCAAAACAAGAGATAAGCATTACTAACTTTCTAATGATGCTTTTGAACTAAATAAAAATCCTTCTAACATTTCTCTTTTTCTCCTTTCTTCTAATTAACTAGAGGGAAAAGAGAGGGAGAGGTGGGGGGTGGCAGGGTGGAATCCTCCTGCCCAAGGAGGATTTCCGTGTTGTTTTCTTTTTGTAAATACCTGTATAATATTGCAAATACTGTATATTTTTGTACATATTCATTGCATTCCATTATTGTTTGTAAAATACAGCTTCATTTGCTTCTCCGACTGGCTTCAGCTGAGTTTTTGTTTGATGTGTGTGGGTTAAACCATCACATCTTTTCTTTCTGTTTTCAAGTTCAATCCAGATCACAGCTAAAACTGAGTATGTTATGTAGAGAAGTTTATGTGGATTTGACTTATAGCTACTACAGGACTGAGAGTAATGCATGTTATAGTAAAATAATTGCCAGTACTTTGATTAGTTTTTCCTGGGCTTCTCTCTGGAGATGTGTGGAGTAGTGTTGTGAATTGATGAATATAAAAGCTGTCTGAACATAAATTCAAAGTGCTTTAAGAAACAGCAGTTTAAATATGGAACAGTATATAATATAATGATGCTCTTAGCTAGTGTATAATAAGATAAACTTTAATCATAATCAGAGTTGTATTTGTGAGTGCATTTACAGGACATTTTTTGCCACAATATTATGCAAAGTTATGGATTTATTTCTCTGTGTGTATATCATTTCAATAAGGTAGGCAAAATAGTCATAAGTACCAAGCAAAATCATCTTATTCATGTGAGCTATGCTGTGCTGAAAGCTCTCTTAAGGTACCTTTGATATGGCCTGCACTGGTCCTCAAAAGTAATCACACCTTTAGGAATTTTACAGCACAGCAGTCAGTATTACAAGACAAAGAATTTGCATTATGCTTGATGGAAGTTGTTCAACAATGGCATTGAAAAACTAATTGCTGTATGAGGTCTGTAATTTTTCTAGCATTTCTTTTCATTTGTTTCTTTCATAGAAATGAAGGTTCTTAAGCACACAAATTTATTTCAGATTGTTGCAGTGGTTTTGAATGATGTCTGATAAGCTAGGGGATATTTAGTTAATTCCTGAAGTATAAATGCTTGTGCATCTCTCCAAAAGACTTGTGAAAAAGTGTCTGTAGACAAGAAAGTTGTTTGCTGCTAGTTTCACAGATGTTGCTTTGCCAGAACAGCATTATTGCTAGCAAGGCAGAACAGACTGAGGACATTAATAAACATTAACTGAATATGTAAGATATTCAGATATTTACAACACTTTGTGGTTGTGGTTAACATTAAAAAACAAAAAAACCCCAAACAAACAAACAAACAAAAACCCAACAACTTATCTTGCTTTAATTCATGTTGCAGTACTTGTAGTTGATAGGTTTTTCCTTGCTCTGATTCACTTGTAATTTTTTTGTCTAGCTATTACACTACAAGTAACTATAAGTATATTGGCAAAATTATCTTTCTTTACATGATCAAGGGAGAAATGTTCAAGTGGTCTAAATTGTGGTCAATACTTTTTATTGCAGTTTATTATACCTAAAAGACTGAGTAATGATCAGGGCAAAGCTTCAAATACTTGTGTGTTGGTGTCAGCTGGGGTAAATTTTCTAAGAATTGTTACTATAGGACTATGTTTTGGATTTGTGACTGTGGTGAAGGCACCATATGCCCGGAATTATGCCCCAAATGCTGTAAACTTGTCCCAACATGTTTGGCCACATTCTCCCTTCCACCCTCATTTCTGCAGTGGGTACTCAGCCCAGAGCTGAAGGGGACAAAGACCAGGGTGCCAGCCAGATGGCAAAAACAACCCTGCTTGCTTTCTAAGGGGTAAATAACTCCATGAACCCATCACATGGCATGCTTGTGCTCCTGACAAGCAAGGGCATAATTCTAGTTTCACGCTTTCTATAGGCTAAAACTCATTGCTGACAAGATTGCCCATTGTCCAAATCCAGCCTTGAGAAACTTATAAGTATTACCCCAACTAGTAAACAAATCACTGTCCCTTTGCCTGAGCTTTGTAAGCTCTTTGCCTAAGTGCTATTGTCTTTCAAGCTCCAGGCCTAAGCTCCATAGCTATTGCTTCTATCAAGCTCTGCTTGCAAGCAAATTAGTGGCCTCTGCAGTACAGGGGGAAGCCAGCACCTGGGAAGGGCCATTGAGCCTCAGTTTAACCAAGAAATCTGCAAAAGTGTGTCCATCACTGAAGCAACGTGCTCATGGGCCCCATGCTCTTCAACATCTTTATTGATGATCTGGATGAGGGCATTGAGTCCATCATCAGTAAATTTGCAGATGACACCAAGCTGGGGGCAGCAGTTGATTTGCTGGAGGGCAGAGAGGCTTTGCAGAGGGACCTCGACAGGCTGGACAGATGGGCAGAGTCCAATGGCATGAGATTTAACACATCCAAGTGCCGGATTCTGCACATTGGCCACAACAACCCCAGGCAGTGCTACAGGCTGGGGTCAGAGTGGCTGGAGAGTGGCCAGGCAGAGAGGGACCTGGGGGTGCTGGTTGATTGTAGGCTGAACATGAGCCTGCAGTGTGCCCAGGCAGCCAGGAAGGCCAGTGGCATCCTGGCTTGCATCAGGAACAGTGTGGCCAGCAGGAGCAGGGAGGTCATTCTGCCCCTGTACACTGCACTGGTTAGGCCACACCTTGAGTCCTGTGTCCAGTTCTGGGCCCCTCAGTTTAGGAAGGATGTTGACTTGCTGGAACGTGTCCAGAGAAGGGCAACAAAGCTGGTGAGGGGTTTGGAACACAAGCCCTATGAGGAAAGGCTGAGTGAGCTGGGGTTGCTTAGCCTGGAGAAGAGGAGACTGAGGGGTGACCTTATTGCTCTCTACAACTACCTGAAGGGAGGTTGTAGCCAGGCAGAGGTTGGCCTCTTCTCCCAGGCAGCCAGCACCAGAACAAGAGGACACAGTCTCAGGCTGCGCCAGGGCAGGTTTAGGCTGGATGTTAGGAAGAAGTTCTACACGGAGAGAGTGATTGCCCATTGGAATCGGCTACCCGTGGAGGTGGTGGAGTCACCTTCACTGGAGGTGTTCAGGAGAAGACTTGATGGGGTGCTTGGCTGTATGGTCTAGTTGTTGGGTGGGTTGGATTGTTTGATGGGTTGGACACGATGATCTTGAAGGTCTCTTCCAACCTGGTGTATTGTATTATTGTATTATTGTATTATTGTATTATTGTATTATTGTATTATTGTATTATTGTATTATTGTATTAACAGACAGCCAGCACTGTATTGACAGTTCCCATCTGATCAGAAAATAGCCCACCATGTCTTAAAGAGGAGTGGACCCCCGAGGGTAAGCCTTTAGCCCAGACGGGGAGGACTAGCCTGAGTTTCAGCAGCGCACACATCTGCCACAGCCATAAAACAGCAACTGCGTGTGCTAAAGCAGGAACAGCTCCCAGCCACAGCCTGCATGACCCTGCTATTCATGGGAAATAAGGAGCCACCACTTGTGCTCACTCTGCAGCCCTGTTAATACCAGGGTAACTCAAAGCCAGGACCACCCTGAGAAAGTCCCACCAGCTCCTTTGAGCCAAGGGGAAGCTGCCGCTTCTCACCACAGCCCCCTACAGCGTGGGCAGTCGGCGGAAGGGCCTGCCACTGTGAAAGCCGATCCCAAAGGACCCCGCCTGCCACAGCGCAGGATTGGAGATATCTGAGCCTGCCCACAGGGGATCATTAGCCCGCCCCGTGGAGCTGACCCTGTCAGGGCTGACTCCGTCGAGGGAGCCAGTTCTAGCCCTGCAAGCCCAGAGCTTTCAGCAGGTACCAGTCCCTATGACAGCTGCAGCCATTCCAAGGGACCTCCTGAGCCCCGCAAAGAGGACCTGCTGACCGACTAGCCAAAGTCTCGTCCTCCCCGCTCCCGCCCGCCCCCAGCCGCAGCTGTGGGAGGAGAAGACTGCCCCCACCACCACTGTCCAGAGGGAAGCTCCCTCCTGGGCCCACCAGCTGCTCAGCTGCAGCCTCAGCCACGGGAGCTCTCCCCGAGAATGGACCAGCCCAGGAGGCAGCTCCAGCGCCTGCCGGGCAGGCAGAAGCCAGCCAGCACAGCCTAGCAGCTTGTTTCAGTACAAACAAAAGACATAGTGTATCTTTCCTGTGTACAGCACCCACTAACATTCATTTCAAAGCCTCCCGTGCTCCACTGCGTGACAGTTCCTAGCTTAAGCCTCTGACACATTGTAACACTTTCTGCATATAGTTGAAGTCGGGACCGTCTTGCCGAGTTGGTATCTGGTGGAATTGCACCCTTCATTCGTTTAATAGAAATTGATTCTGTAAATATTCTAATTGGGTATTCAATATTCAAACTGTAAATATGAAACCAGTTATGGGATATATCTCACAATCATGAACTAGAATGGCCTGCATTAGGAATAGTGTGGCCAGCAGGAGCAGGGAGGTCATTATGCCCCTGTACTCTGCTTTGGTTAGGCCACACCTTGAGTACTGTGTCCAGTTCTGGGCCCCTCAGTTTAAGAAGGACATCGAGACACTTGAACGTGTCCAGAGAAGGCCAACAAGGCTGGCGAGAGGCCTTGAGCACAAGCCCTATGAGGAGAGGCTGAGGGAGCTGGCATTGTTTAGCCTGGAGAAGAAGAGGCTCAGGGAGATCTTATTGCTCTCTACAACTACCTGAAAGGAAATTGTAGCCACGAGGGGGTTGGTCTCTTTTCCCAGGCAATCAGCACCAGAACAAGGGGACACAGTCTCAAGCTGCACCAGGGGAAGTTTAGGCTCGAGGTGAGGAGAAAGTTCTTCACCCAGAGAGTGATTCGCCATTGGAATGGGCTGCCCAGGGAGGTGGTGGAGTCGCCGTCCCTGGAGGTGTTCAAGAGGGGATTGGATGTGGCACTTGGTGCCATGGTCTAGTCATGGGGTGTGTGGTGACAGGTTGGACTTGATGATCTTCGAGGTCTCTTCCAACCTTAGTGATACTGTGACACTGTGAATCTGTATCTAAAATAGTGATTAATTGGTTATTAACAATTTTTAATCATTAAAATTCCTCATATTTTAATTTCATAATTAGTAAATTAATAACTTCTCCATCACAGTGATGAAGATGCCTCAGCTGTTGTTGAGCAGTTCTTACACAGAGTCAAGACTTTTTCTGTCTCTCACCCCATGCCACCAGCAAATAGGCTGGAAATGCCGTAATGAGTTGTGAAGAAACACAGCTAAGACCACTGACTCCAGCTGACTGAAAGGATATTTTATACCGTAAGACTTCATTCTCAGGAAAGAGTTGGTGGAAGAAGAGGGAAAGGGCGATGGTTAGAGTTACAGTGTTTCATCTTCCCAAGTAACCATTACACATGATGGAGCCCTGCTTTCCTGAATATGTTTGAATACCTGTATGCCAATGTGAAAAGGTGAACGAATGACCTGTTTTGATTTGTTTATGCATGTAGCTTTTGCTTTACTTATTCAACTGCCTTTAACTCAACTTATGAGTTTTCTCACTGTTACCCTTCCCATGTTTCCCTTATCCCATTACAAGGAAATGAACAAAGAGACTATGTGATGCTTAGCTGCCAGATGGGGTGCAATCACAACAATGTGCTGCTCTCTTTCCCAGTACATCATGGACATACCAGCACTTAGAGGGTTTGTTCCATTGTACTGCGTAGGAATATGATATTCAATCATTCCAGGTATCTGCCAATCCTAGCAGATCTTCATAAAATGCCCAAGAGGTACCCAAGTAGGATCCTGATAAATTTTGTCCTGTTAAAACAAAACAAAAAAAAAAAAGTCAAACTAAACCCAGGATGTTTTTAATGGAACAATTCCAATTTGCAGCTAGTACACACAACAAAAATATCTCACCAGCTTTAACAATGATGTACAATAGCACCATATGTTTATTAGATATGTTTTCCTCAGTGTTTAAAGGGAATGAGGGACATTTTTAGCATTCTGTTTTTGTCTGTATTTGGTGCTGAATTAATTTTTTTTTCCCTGGAAAAATGGAATACAATTTAAAGGTACACTTCATAAGATATATTTTCATAGATAAAATGTTCTTTTAAACATTTAAATAGTAATACAGACAAGTATACTCAAATACAGGGATGAAAAATAAATGCCCATTAAATTAAGTAAACCATCCTCTACTTTAAAATGAGTCACCTAAGTCTCTGGATTGTTCTTGTTTGGCAAACATTCAAATAGCTAATAATTTCAAATTACTAATACAAATATATTAGCTGAATTCAGGCTTATATTGATTAATTGAATCTTTTACCCTAGGCATCTTTGCCATATGGATTCTTTAATATTGTTTCCTATTAAGGAACTGTAAAGTAATAAATCTGCAAGATCTAAATGCAATGGTAGGGTTTACTTTAATATGAAATGTACTATTAAACTAATACAAGCAAGAATTACAATGCCATTGTTCTCTGACAAAACACAGAGAGATCAATTCACTGCTGTCATGAAATGAATTTCACAGTTTGTCTTAGAAAGGCTTGTAGTCACAGACTTCATTTAAGTTAAAGCTACAGAGCTTCCTCAAGCTGGAAGTCATGTATTTGCAAGTCCAATCCATGAAAGTATGCAGAAGCCCTGTTTTGATGTTTCTTGCAAGACCAACTAGCTAATATGTGCCAAAACAGTCTGAACCTATACACATCATTTGCACAGGCTGTAGACTTTTACTGAAGACAACAGTGCAATGACTTGGCAGTAATCACAGAAACAGGACTGCTGAACTTTGGAAGTGGTTTATACAAAACTTTAATAATTTATTAATAAGTCTAGCCAAGCAATAAGATTACACATTACTTGCTCACAAAGTGTAGCAAAATAAAAGATACTTCCATAAGACATAAAGTAACAAAAAATAGAAACTTTATCTTATTAGTAAGATAAAGTGAAAACGCCTGCATGCTATTCACATTATGCTTAAGAGTAAAAAAAAACAAAACAACAACATCAAAAAACAAAACACACACACACAAAGTCCTTATTTCTCATTATCTGATAAACCTTCAATTTTATTAAATTTTCAAGAGTAGTCTTGCAGTCCTAACATTCTGCACATTTCTAATCAAAGGTAGTTGTCTCTAAATTTCATCATATGTAATTTGATATCTGAAGCTATTGTTCACCTAATGCTTAGGTTTGAGAAATTCAGAATTTGTATGATTAACCTATTTTGTATCTCCTCTATGTTGTTCAAGTGAAAAATCTGGTAGGAAGAAGGTCATGTTTGAGATATTCATTATAACCCCAGGTTAGCATTGAAGACATTTTAAGATTACTATTATAAATATTTCCTTCTTTGTGTGTATGGTAGGGTGAGAAGGTTCCCCCCACACACACAAAAGAATCCACAGCTAACTCAGCCGGAGAAGCAGATGAAAGCTATATTTACAAGCAGAAATGGAATGCAATGAATATGTACAAAAGTATATAACATTTACAATTGTTTTGGTCTATAAAAGGATAAATTAATGTTCAATAAATGGGGCGATTAATAAAAAATATCAATAATTTTATTAATCACAAAAATCCCACAAAAAATATTAAAGAAAACCTATTTGCAGGTTCAAGGGGTTTCGGTCGTGGAACAGATACCTCACCAGCAGGAACAAATAACAATTTGAACAACATGCACAAAAATCCAGAAACAACAAACAGCACTTTAAACTGTAAAGAAAAGAAACCTCGGCAATGAAGCCGGCGGTTGCCCACAACGGGGGGAACCCCAGAATTCCCCAGGGCAACAGACCTGCAATAGATGCTTATAAAAAATCAGGTATTGTAATTACTCACTGATCCAAATATCTCGTCACACACGTTAAGATCTAGGCAAACCAAAATGGCGCTGACCACGTGGAAGCTGCAGGAGCAGAGTTTCACTTTCTGTTGGGGTCTGCAGCTTATTGCTGAGGCAGGATTTGCTCCCAAAGGGTTTGTAGCTAAAAGCTTTGTAGAGAGGAGGTTTCTCGGCTGTGATCCTTTTGCAGCAGCGCTCGCTCCTTGCTCCAATCAAACGAAACTGTCCCGGGGACTCGGCTCCTCTGGGGTTTCGCCTCTCGGCCCAGCAAGACAAGTATCTGTCCTCTGGGCTTTACAATGCTGAGAATAGCGAGGGGTCTTTGCTGTCTTGTCTGGGTAAACTGAAACACAGTTCAGCTTCCAAGTGAAGCTTGTGGTTCCTTCCAGAGCGTGGACAATGGCAAGACAATGCTCTGGCCCTTCGGGCTGATATTTATAGGTTTCCCGAGATAATAATGGCCAGTAGCAACACAAGTCTAGGGGTAAACCCTGGTATTGCAACCTATAGAAAGCCTTCTTTCCAAACGTGGCCAAAAGCACACCCACCTGGCTCATCCTGGCTCTGAAACATGTCCAGGCAAGCCTAAAGAAGCAGCTCTACTAGCTTCTGCCTCATTGTCTGGTTCAGAGCCATTTTGAGGCTTTTTTGTCCATCCAGGACACAATATATACAGAAATATACAGCAATGTATGTAATATAGGAGACCTTTTCCCAACCCCCCTGCAGCCAGGGGGTTCGGCCTGTTCCCCCTTCTCCCTCCCTACCTCCCCTTTTCTTTCCAAAAAAAGGGTTAGAGAGAAAGAGAAAGAAAGGTAATTAAAGAGAAAAATAAATTCTGTTAGTTCAAAGCGAATGCAGGAGTTAGTTTTCTTATCTGGTTAGCTCTGTTAATCCAAGGTCACTGTGCTCCACAAGCTGTTGCTTCAGAGAGAGAGAAACAGGCCAGCTCACAGGACAGAGAGAAGAACAGACTCAACAGACTGAACAGACTAAGCTAAAACTTGCAGTTACATTCTACCAATGAAATCAGTTTAGCATATCTTTGTTTTCATTCAAATATCAAAAACATTCAGCCAGAGTGTTCAGAAAGTGTCCATTTCTTAAAGGCACAGCCTAAACCGGTCACAATCCACCCCTGCTAAACAATTTCATTGGCTGTTCATACTGTCCATCCAATCTAAAACAATATCTACAATTTGTAAGTAAAGTTCATAGTCCATTCCGGCTATCCTCAGGTGTAGATGATTCAGAAGTCCAAAAAACAAGGAAAAAAATGGAAAACAGTTTATCTCTTCGCAGACGAAGCAAAGAAAAGGGAAACAGGGAAACAGGGAAACAAGGACTCTCAGTTGACTCAGGGTTCTCAGGGTTCGTGCACTGTAGATTCCTCAGGGATTCTTCCTTTGGGTGCGATGTAGCTGTACAACACTCTGAAATTAAACTCTTTCAGCTAAAGTTAGATTTCTTTGTGGAATACACTGAATTTCACCATTCTCTTGCATTACCCAATAAGTGTGACCAGGACCTTCAGCTGAAACCACCCCTCGGACAGGTTTAGCCTCTCCTGAGGGAGAAAATACCCAAACAGTTTTACCTAACAGATTCTTTTCTCTAACAACAGGAACTCTATTACCTTCTACTTTCTGTAGCAGATCTGAATGTGCAGGTCCAGCTCGGTTCACTGAACCTCTACTATTTACCAGCCAGGTTGCTTGTGCTAAATGTTTTTCCCAGTTTTTCAAAGATCCAACCCCCATGGCTTTAAGAGTGGTCTTCAGCAAACCGTTGTAGCATTCAATCTTCCCTGCAGCTGGTGCATAGTAGGGAATGTGGAATATCCACTCAATGTCGTGCTCTTTGGCCCAGCTCTTTTCAAGGTTGTTTTTGAAGTGAGTCCCGTTGTCTGACTCAATCGTTGTCTGACTCATAGAGAAGCTGAATCTTATACTTAAACCATAAATACAATTTATACATCAAGTATCTGCCTAAGCAATCGAAAATCAATCCCAGAACATGCTTATAGATAAGGGCCCCAAAAATCGAAAAAAAACAGATGTTCTAAAAGCCAAAACACTTTCATGTTTGCAACTCCGACTTGAGCAGGCAATAAATCAAGCAACCTTTTTGCCCTGCTTCTGGACAGGAATTATCCACAAGCCGCGCGTTGGGCCGCCAATTAAAATATGGTAGGGTGAGAAGGTTCCCCCCCCCACACACAAAAGAATCCACAGCTAACTCAGCCAGAGAAGCAGATGAAAGCTATATTTTTATATTTATAAAACTTACAGTTGGATTCTACCAATGAAATCAGTTTAGCATATCTTTGTTTTCATTCAAATATCAAAAGCATTCAGCCAGAGTGTTCAGAAAGTGTCCATTTCTTAAAGGCACAGCCTAAACCGGTCACAGTGTGGGAAAGGGCTTCACAATATCTGTTTCTACTTCATAGAAAACTTGACGACAACAATAAATAAATAAGCTTTGCACACAGAACATATGTTGAACATATAACATCTCTTGAACATATTTCTTCAAAGGCAATGCACAAAATAACATGGTGAAAATACTTACTTGCTTGTATATACACATCGAGCATAAATATCCTTCACTTCTTAAAAAGAATATGTATACAACAGTCATTTTATTACTGCAGGCAGCATCCAGTGTGAGAAAATTGAATGCAATGGTGTAATTACTCAGAAAACTTTTTTTTTCCCCTGTAGTATATTTAAGATAGAGAGAATTATGGCAGAAGGGTATGTAAATAAATTCAGTGACTTCAGATGCCTGACAATTCTCCTTACCCTTTTTAAATAACCTTTTTTACTGAGTTCAACTTGTGTTCTGTTTTTGATGACAATTTACTTTTATTTTGTAATGCTTTCCCCACAACCCACATTGCAGAGAACTAAGTTGTACATCACTGAAGGAACTCAGAGCTGTCAAGGCCCAGGGCAAGAGGTGGGTAGCTGGTGTAGTTGCAGTACCAGAAGATGCCCTGGAAAAGGGCAAATACCAAACTGCAGAGAAGAACTGCAACAGCTGTTAGGTACATTGGGATACTGCAGGAAGTATATTGCTGGATTTACTCAGAAAATGTGAAACCTGGGATTGGACTCCAAAGCCTGAACATCTTATAGGATGAACTGAACTCTTACCAGAGACTGGGTCCCTTACATCCACAAGATGCCTTAAGGGATGAATGGGCTTTTTCAGAGCATGCATCACACTGTGGGATATTCCAGGAGGGACCGAAAAACCTGAGGAGAGCCCTATTATTTTCATCCACTTCATTTAAGGACACTGAGAAAATGTACTCAGAATGGGAAAAGGGACTCCTGTCCCTAACCAGTGCTGTCAAAGAAGCTGAGAGACTATGCACTTCACAAGACATGGTGGTGCAAGGTCCTTTTTTCTGAAAGGATATTCCAAGAATGAAACACCTGCTGCTAAATGGAACCATCAGGTCAACTACCTAACAAAGATCAATGTGGTGGTGAAGGAAAGACTGGGAGAGATTAGCTGAGTGGCTCCATATTGAACGAGCGCACTCGGGAAAGACAGATCTCTATTATGAGTGTTGGTCTCATGGATGGCCAGTTTCCATGACAACATGTGAAACAATTATCACAGCTTGTCCACAATGTTGGATAAGGCTGAAGGCAAATCATCCAAACCAAGCCCCAGCCCAATATATCAGACAGGATAAGACTCTATTGAGCAACTGGCAAACTGATTATATTGGTCCCCTGAAACCATCACATGGCCAACAGTACTTTCTGGTAGGAGTAGAAGTAGTTTCAGGGTTAACCAATACTGCCATGGGAGCGCAAACAGTAGAAGCTTTAAAACAATGGTTCAGTGTCTTGCCTGTGTCTGAGTGTATCCAGAGTGACAATGGATCACACTTCACTGCAACCACAGTACAAGACTTTGTGCAAGGCGAAGAGATAAAATGGGTGTTCCATATCCTGTATTATCCACAGGCAAATGGTATTGTTGAAAGTAGCCTCATTGAAAAACATGCAAATGTCTCCTGAAACAGATGGAATGTGATTGGCCCAGGCAGTTTTTATCATCGATAACTGATGGGGTATTTATGGAAGCCCGAAAATTAAAGCATTTTCTCCTACTGAACAGTAATGGTACTAACCATGTACCAGATGGGGCAAGGGGTAAATCCCTAATCCAGATAGAAGTGGGCCAACCTGTACTAGTAAAACTACGATCCATTGGCATTCTGACCATGACACTGGCCAAACCCAGAGGCTTATATGCCTGGGAAGCCTTGGATGAGAATACGAAAACACACCACATCAGCATACAGTGGATACTTTCTGATTATTAATTGTAAACCCAGTTTCTTTACACTGTATCCAGTTTGGTCTACTTACAAGACAGAAACCATATGGAAGATTTGGTTCTAGTGAAGCGACCAGCACCTAGGAGGATGAAGACCCACTCATCAGTTAAGAACATGCATTAAGAGGTAGAGATTCAGATGACCATATTGATCCTGATTGTGACTCTGTATGATTATCCTGAGTATGTCACTTCAGGCAAAGAACTCAGAGCAATTGATGCTCCACCAGGATTACACTGGTTATGCAGAGTCATTGGTACATTTATGTATCTTATTGCAAAGTTCATTGTCTCATCCTATAGAGGTTTTATTGCACATGTTGTTCGCAGAGGCCGAGGTTAAAGGTGCTCATACAAACAAACCTTACTAAACTGCTACACCTTTTAACTTTGGAGGCAAGAGGTGATTGTCCACCACTCCAAGGTGCCACAACTAATGATGTGTCAAACATCAATGGGGTGGAGTGTGGCAGCACACCCAAACCCCCTCCCAATCCCACAAAGCAGGGATGGAGGGAAAACAGGGAAGTGTGGGATGAAGGGAGGACAGGAGAACACCTCCTTCTTTCAAGCTGTGGTTGGTGGATGCACTTGAGCCCTTCCCCCCAGCCATGGGCCAGGCAGAAACCCCGTGCTGGGACAACTCTGAGCATGTAGGCAGAGAACTGACAGTTATCAGCTTCTGGCCTTTTGTTTTGGCTTTGGACAAATGCTTATCTGGTGACTTATGACAAAAATTAATGTGGCTTGATTAAAATGGGGGCTGCAGAGCACAAGGCTCTTCTCTTTAGTTTTCCCCACCACATAGGTGGATTATAAGCAGCTGCAGCAATTCAGGAGGACTTTTTGATAAAAGAAGACGAAAGAGAAATTCCCACAATCAGCAAACAGCATTTGTGAATAATTGATATATTCCTAGAGCCTCCAGGAAATTTCTGCATTTTGCTAGTAGGGGTAATATACTGCTTTTGGATCTGTCTTTTCCAAATACTGTTTCTCAAACTACTTGTGACCATTCCTATGTTATGAAGGTATTCTCAACTGAATACAGAACCTTTATAATCTTTAAAAACGTTTGTATATAATTATGTGGGAAGTGGAGTCGTATTAGTTTGGTTTTTTTCTTTAATTAATTCCCTGCATTATCTCCCTTTATTTGTAACAGGGTATGAGATGGGCGGAGGGAGGGAGCTGAGCACTAACAAGGAGCTATATTGCTACCATATTCAAAACAACGAGGCTGGTCAGAGGCCTTGAACACAAGTCCCATGAGGAGAGGCTAAGGGAGCTGGGATTGTTGAGCCTGGAGAAGAGGAGGCTCAGGGGAGACCTTATTGCTCTCTACAGCTACCTGAAGGGAGGTTGTAGCCAAGAGGGGGTTGCTCTCTTCTCCCAGGTAATCAGCACCAGAACAAGGGGGCACAGTCTCAAGCTGTGTCAGGGGAAGTTTAGGCTTGAGATGAGGAGAAAGTTCTTCACAGACAGAGTTGTTAGCCATTGGAATGTGCTGCCCCGGGAGGTGGTGGAGTCACCATCCCTGGAGGTGTTCAAGAGGGGATTGGACATGGCATTTGGTGCCATGGTTTAGTAGTCATGAGATCTTGGGTGGCAGGTTGGACTTGATGATCCTTGAGGTCTATGATTCCATGAAAATGATGGCACATAAGACAAAAATAGTTTTAGGCATTTGTAGGAAAAGGAAGCAAAGACAAAGGAAACAGGACTAATGAATTACAAAGCCCAGATAGAATATACATGTTTCTGTAGGACTGACCCTTGTCTTTGATCTGACGAATCTGGATAAAATAACAGGGGCCTCTTGCAAGTAATGCATTCAGGACCTAGCCAAAAACTAACTGCTATCAATGGGGAGAAGACAAATTTTTAAAAATAATAAAAAAGCATGTTACAATTGTTATTCTGTGTCAAAGAGGGATTATGTTTATGCAGGGTGTGCACTAGAGAGACCTTCCCCATTGGCAAATAGCATGGATAACCAGCAGTGGCTCTGTAGAACAAAATAGTGTTGAAGACCTCAGAAGTAAACTCGCAAGTGTTTCAGTGAGGTTTGCTTCAGAGTAGCTTTATTTTGTGTGCATGTCAAGTGCTCATTCTTGTTACAAAGTAAAACACTATCAGAAATCAACCCAAAGAACTCCCCAAATCAACTATGACTTACTGAAAGGATGCTTCATGAAATACTCATGATGCAGACATGGTTTGAATCATTAAAAAACATATTGGAAAAACTCCAACAAGTATTCAAAAGCAAATGAATTATCTCTGAAGGGTGTGTATGAAGAGGAAAAAGAAAGAAAACAAACAAACAAAAAAACCCAACACTCAACTGAAACAAAAAATTCCCAACCAACCAGAAAAAAACAACCTCAGCAGATTCCCACACAGGCCATAAATTTGCTCATTAAATAATGATATTGCACTGTAGAATGTGTGTGTCACTGTCTCCCTTCTTATATTCCCACATTTATATATATATACACACACACACACTTGTGGAGACAATGGAAATAAGGTAACAGAAATTAAATCACGTTCTGTCTGACTGAGCCAATGTTCTAGTAAAATCTCTGAATACTTATTAGAATTAATTATTTTGGGATGAAGTTTTAGTATAATCTACACATTAAATTGGTGTCTTTTCTCTGTTTTTATTGTCTTAATATCAAATGCATATTACTGTAGATATAAAGGTATGGCTCATACTAGCATTTACATTTAGCCTAAAGTTTTGATGAGGGGATTATACCTAATTTCTGCCAATGTAGACTGCACTAAATCTTGTATATTGTCCTTTCTCCATCCACTTTGATCAAGATAAGTAGTTTCTAACATTAATTAGCTTCTTTGTACTATGCAGAATAATACCTAAAAGCAAAAATAATTTTTCTATAATTTATACTTAAGACATGACAAAAAAAAAGTGAAAAGTGAAGGACAGAGGTAGAGAGAAAATTCAGGTTACATTTATTAGAACAGAGGACAGCTGCTAGCATCCATACATCTCTATAGCTCTCAGACGCTGAATTCTGGATAGTCTAAATCCAGACAATTTAAATGTGTGTGAACTATATGCACTATTTTCATTTTGGGAATGTGGGACATTTTTGGACAAAAAAATGGCCACACTGTCCATCAGTAGACTAGATTAGTAAGGATATGAGAGTAGTGTGATGAACCGCAGTTTCCAGGAGTCTGATATCTGAGACTGTCATGTGAAATTTGAACTGCATATAAATCTCTTCTACCTCTGAGGTAAAAAATATCAAAAGTCAGATAGAAAAATGACAGAATACTGCAAAGAGAAACTATAGGTGATAACAGCTACAAATGGCATGATCATAAAGCCAAAGTATTTTTAAAATATATTAGCAGTGGAGAGTGATGAGCATGGTTAAATTATTGTCCCACCATTCCTCTCTGAGAATATCATTAGCTAGAGCTATTCCTGAAGATGGCTCAGCATCAGAGGACACAGGCAGCTCACTGGGCTTTGAAGCACTCTTAGGCCACACTTCAGAGATGGATATAGAAAACCACTGTTACCCACATGTATGTAGCTATCTTTGCAAGAAAGCATTTTACATCTTCATAGTGCACTACCCTTCTTGAACAGAAGCAGATTATAACTGCATAAAAAACTTATTTAACAAATAACTTCATCCATATGAGAGAGATTTTGCTGTTCTAACTGTCAGCGTAGCTAAAGTTATTTTATTTCTACAGAAGCAGAATCTTAGAAGCTGACAGAATGTAGTATCAGGCAAGTATTACTGTTCTTATTTGCAAGTGAAAATTGGAGGAGGGAGTGTGGCACTGGTTTCCCAAGGCCACATGCAAAGATAATGACAGAGTAGAGAATGAATCCATGTGTCTCTCTAACAAGTTCACTAATCTAAATTACTATCTTTTGTACATTTTACCATATATACACCATACTCTGAGGTCATCTATACTGTTCTGCTCTGAAATGATGAAAGCTTAACTACTAAAACTGCTGAATTTACTGGAGGAGTTTATAATATGAGTTTATAATATGTTTGGGTTTCCCACAGCTGTCATTTTTGCCTGACTTCAGTTATATTAATAAATCAAAATTGAAAATGAGACTAAACAGATAATTTTACTTCAGCAGTCTGTTTGGAAGAACATGAAGTTCAGAATGTTTTGAGTTTTGGCATCAAGCTCCTTATTTCTTTGATGGGCAGTTGAATAGTTATAGAGTTGAGTCATTTTTTAACTATCAACTCCTAGTTTTAAAGATTTATTTCTCTGTAAAATGACTCAGATTATACACTTGATTTATACTTTATTACTATGTGGGATGGATTTTCCCAAGGACTCTGTTTTTTTTTAAGGGTAAAGCTTTATTTGAATTTGTGGTGAGTGATATTTTAAAAAGATAACAGTGGTGAAAGAACAGTGGAGACCTATTATTTGTGAATATATTGCTATTGCAGATTCTGGGTTAATTTGCTAACTTTGGGTCATAATATTTAGAAATCTTTGCTGCTGGTAAGTATCATAAATGAGACTCTGTATTGAAACTTCCCTATGGCATTCAATAATATTTCCCTATTAAGATAGGTTTCCTAGAATTCATAATTTATAATTGTTTCTGCATTTTCTCTTGTTTGTTTCTGCAAGAACACAGAAACATTACAGAGAGCTTGTTCCCTATAGGTTTTTTGTTGGTGTTGTTTGTTTGGTTTGATTTGGTTGTTTTGTTTTGTTGTTTGCTTGGTTTGTTTGAGATTTCTGTTTATACAATACAATACAATACAATACAATACAATACAATACAATACAATAATACACCAGGTTGGAAGACACCTTCAAGATCATCGCATCCAACCCATCAACCAATCCAACCCACCCAACAACTAAACCATGCAGCCAAGCACCCCATCAAGTCTCCTCCTGAACACCTCCAATGAAGGTGACTCCACCACCTCCATGGGTAGCCGATTCCAATGGGCAATCACTCTCTCCGTGTAGAACTTCCTCCTAACATCCAGCCTAAACCTGCCCTGGCGCAGCCTGAGACTGTGTCCTCTTGTTCTGGTGCTGGCTGCCTGGGAGAAGAGGCCAACCTCTGCCTGGCTACAACCTCCCTTCAGGTAGTTATAGAGAGCAATAAGGTCACCCCTCAGCCTCCTCTTCTCCAGGCTAAGCAACCCCAGCTCCCTCAGCCTTTCCTCATAGGGCTTGTGTTCCAAATCCCTCACCAGCTTTGTTGCCCTCCTCTGGACATGGTCCAGCAAGTCAACATCCTTCCTAAACTGAGGGGCCCAGAACTGGACACAGGACTCAAGGTGTGGCCTAACCAGTGCAGTGTACAGGGGCACAATGACCTCCCTGCTCCTGCTGGCCACACTGTTCCTGATGCAGGCCAGGATGCCGTTGGCCTTCTTGGCTGCCTGGGCACACTGCAGGCTCAT
Source organism: Picus viridis (assembly GCA_033816785.1). NCBI lineage: Eukaryota > Metazoa > Chordata > Aves > Piciformes > Picidae > Picus > Picus viridis. Next base: position 54,595,814 of record CM066566.1, read on the forward strand.
GTTCAGCCTACCATCAACCAGTACCCCCAGGTCCCTCTCTGCCTGGCCACTCTCCAGCCACTCTGACCCCAGCCTGTAGCACTGCCTGGGGTTGTTGTGGCCAATGTGCAGAACCCGGCACTTGGATGTGTTAAATCTCATGCCATTGGACTCTGCCCATCTGTCCAGCCTGTCGAGGTCCCTCTGCAAAGCCTCTCTGCCCTCCAGCAGATCAACTGCTGCCCCCAGCTTGGTGTCATCTGCAAATTTACTGATGATGGACTCAATGCCCTCATCCAGATCATCAATAAAGATGTTGAAGAGCATGGGGCCCAGCACTGATCTTTGGGGCACACCACTAGTGACTGGCCACCAGCTGGATGTGGCACCATTCACCACCACTCTCTGGGCTCGGCCCTCCAGCCAGTTCCTAACCCAACGCAGAGTGCTCCTGTCCAAGCCATGGGCTGCCAGCTTGGCCAGGAGTTTGCTGTGGGGGATGGTGTCAAAGGCCTTGCTGAGGTCCAGGTAGACCACATCCACAGGCCTCCCCACATCCACCAGGTGGGTCACCTGATCATAGAAGGAGATCAGGTTGGTCAGGCAGGACCTGCCCTTCCTAAATCCATGCTGGCTGGGCCTGATCCCTTGGCCATCCTGTAAGTGCTGTGTGATCGCACTCAAGATGACCTGTTCCCTAATCTTGCCTGGCACTGAGGTCAGGCTGACAGGCCTTTAATTCCCTGGCTCATCCAACCGGCCCTTCTTGTGGATGGGCACCACGCTGGCCAGCTTCCAGTCTTCTGGGACCTCTCCAGTGAGCCAGGACTGCTGAAAAATGATGGAAAGTGGCTTGAACAGCTCATCTGTCAGCAATCTCAGCACCCTAGGATGGATCCCATCCGGTCCCATGGCCTTGTGGGGGTCCAAGCGGCTCAGAAGATCTCTAACTTCCTTCTGGAGCAGCGGGAAACTATGCATCTCTCTGGCTCCTTCTGCCAGCTCTGCAGGCCAGCTGTCTGGAAGACATTCTGCCCTGCTAGTAATAATTGAGGCAAAGAAGGTGTTAAGTACCTCTGCCTTTTCCTCATCCTTTGTTACAACGTTCCCCTCCGTGTCAACCAAGGAGTGGAGGTTGTCCTTGCCCTTCTTCTTGCTATTGATGTATTTATAGAAGGACTTTTTGTTGTCCTTCACAGCAGAGGCCAGTCTAAGTTCTAAATGGGCTTTTGCCTCCCTAATTTTCTTCCTGCACAACCTAGCAACATCCCTAAACACTCCATAGGTTGCCTCCCCTTTCTTCCAAAGATAATACACCCTCTTTTTTTCCCTTAGTTCTATTAAAAGTTCATTACCCATCCAGGCTGGCCGTCTGCCCCGGCGGCTCATCTTCCGGCACACTGGCACAGCCTGTTCCTGCGCCTTCAAGAGTTCTTCCTTGAAGTAGGTCCAGCTCTCCTGGACCCCTTTGTTTTTAAGGGCTGTTTCCCAAGGAACCTTCTGAGTTAGTTCCTTGAGTAGCCTGAGGTCTGCCCTCCTGAAGTCCAGAGTGGAGGTCTTCTTGCTCCCCCTCTTGGCTTGGCTGCATACCGAAAACTCTATTATCTCATGGTCACTGGTGCCTAAACACCCTCCGACCACCACATCACCCACCAGCCCTTCCCTGTTGGTGAAGAGGAGGTCAAGCATAGCCTCACCCCTGGTAGGCTCGCGCAGCACCTGGGATAAGAAGCTGTCCTCCATGCACTCTAAGAACCTCCTAGACTGCCTCCTCACTGCTGTGTTGTGATCCCAGCAGATATCAGGCAGGTTGAACTCACCCATGAGAATGAGGTTTGTGACAGTTTAGGCTGTGCCTTTAAGAAAAGATAGGTTCAAATTCTGTAGCTGAATAGTTGGGTGTAAAAAGGAAAACAAGAAAGATAATTCTAAATGAATTTCATTGGTCAGATGAGTGGAATGTAGTTTTATGATCTCACATTCTTTCTCACTCCATCTCTTTCTGCTGGCATGCATGCTGTCCTGGACAGAGAGAGACTGCTTATTAGAAAAACTTGAGATAAGCATTACTGACTTACTAAAGACGCTTTTGAGCTAACTGAAATTCCCCTAACATCTCTCCTTTTCTTTTCTTGTAATTAACCAGAGGGAAAAGGGAGGGAAGAGGTTGGGGGAGAGTGGGGCAGAATCCTCCTGCCCAAGAAGGATTTCTGTGCTGTTTGCTTTTTGTAAATTCTTGTATGATATTGTAAATACTGTATATTTTGTGCATTTTCATTGCATTCCATTATTGCTTGTAAAATACAGCTTCATTCGCTTCTCCGACTGGGTTCAGCTGAGCTTTTGTTGACGTGCGTGGGTTAAACCATTGCACTATTTGATTGTTTAACTGCTTCTAAAATCTTATGTGCTGGAGAGGGTGACCAGATGTGCTGGAAAAATTACCACATAATTTGCACATTTGTTCAGTGGACTCCTGAAACTATAGCTGGTTGTCTAAATTTGACACCTTAACATCCCCTCATAGTAAATACAGTTTATTGCACAATTCAGCTGACACATACTAGGCATCTACTTGGAATTAATTGTTTTCTAGAAGTGTTTATGATTTTTTGCCTTTCTCACCAACAGCATCAGATGACGACCACATAAGCATCTTCAATTGTTCTGATGTCATCATTTAGTGAGAGAAGTTCCACTATAGCAATTTTACTTCAAAATATTTCAAAGAAAAAAAAACCACAAAGAAACTGAACTTTAAATCTTCATTCTTCAACAAGATGTTTGAAGTGTTGTATTTACAAAATCAACTACTTAAGCCAATTAATCATGATCTAATTGTTGCATCTGCAGAAAGGGAAAAAATATTCACAGTAAAGAAGCAGAGATGTGAATTCATTACTATTAAATTAGAATTTACAGTGTCCTTCAGAGATCATTCAATGTTTGAATGACGTTGAAATATCACAAAAATGTTCATGATAAGATCTCATTACTAATCTCAACTGAAAAAAAGTACTCCTGATATCCAGTCATATTATATGAGTTCCCTTCACAGTTTTAAAATGATAATGAAATAGAAATATGTAACCTTCAATGTACAGGTCACTTAGAAACTAAAACCGACAAAAGTCAAAATTCAGCTAATGCTTCCTGCATGATCTATCATATAAAATTGGTATAAATAAGCTATATGCATATTTTTATACATTTTATATTTTGATTGTTATTTTCCTTATCATAGAATTAAGCAGGTTGGAAAAGACCTCAGAGATCATCAAATCCAATGAACCATGACTTCAAGTGCCATGTCCAGTTCCCTCTTGAACACCTCCAGGGACGATGACTCCACCACCTCCCTGGCAGCCCATTCCAATGGCTAACAACTCTGTGAAGAACTTCCTCCTCACCTTAAGCCTAAACTTCCCCTGGCACAGCTTGAGACTGTGTTGTCTTGTTCTGGTGCTGATTGCCCAGAGGAAGAGACCAACCTCCTCCTGGCTACAATTTCCTTTCAGGTAGTTGTAGAGAGCAATAAGATCTCCCCTGAGCCTCCTCTTCTCCAGGCTAAACAATTCCAGCTCCCTTAGCCTCTCCTCATAGAGCTTGTGCTTGAGGCCTCTCACCAGCCTCGTTGCCCTTCTCTGGACATGTTCAAGAGTCTCAATGTCCTTTTGAAATTGAGGGGCCCAGAACTGGATACAGTACTCAAGGTGTGTCCTAACCAGTCCTAACCAGTACAGGGGCACAATGACTTCCCTGCTCATGCTGGCCACACTATTCCTAATGCAGGCCAGGATGCCCTTGGCCTTCTTGGCCACATGAGCACACTGCTGGCTTTTGTTAAGCCTGCTGTCAATCAGTACCCCCAGGTCCCTTTCTGTCTGGCTGCTCTCCAGCCACTCTGACCCCAGCCTGTAGCGCTGTATGGCGTTGTTGTGGCCAAAGCAGAACAGCACCCGGGACTTGGACTTGTTGAATGCCATCATGTTGGACTCTGCCCATCTGTCCAGCCTGTCTACATCCCTCTGGAGAGCCTCTCTGCCCTCCAGCAGATCAACTCCTGCCCCCAGCTTGGTGTCATCTGCAAATTTACTGATGATGGACTCAATACCCTTGTCCAGATCATCCATAAAGATATTGAACAGGATGAGGCCCAACACTGATCCCTGGGAGACACCACTAGCGACGGGCCCTCAGCTGGATGTGGCACCATTCACCACCATTCTCTGGTCATGGCCCTCCAGCCAGTTCCTAACCCAGCTCAGAGTGCTGCTGTCCAAGTCACGGGCTGAGAGCTTGGCCAGGAGTTTGCTATGGGGAATGGTGTCAAAAGCCTTGCTGAAGTCCAGGTGGACTACATGCACTGCCTTCCCCACATCCACCAGGTGTGTCACCTGGTCATAGAAGGAGATACTGACATGAGAGAAGATTTGTGATAGGGAAACATATTAGGGGAGCCACGAGTTGAAATCTGATGCTAGAAAAGTCAGCTCAGAAAAGAGAAAAAGATTGCCTAATGTTTTGTAGACTTGGTTCTGTAGGGGGTGAATATATTTGGCTGAAGCAAATGTTTCTGAAAGTGTTTCATTGAGTGTAAAATCCAAGAGCCTATCAAAGTAGTTTTAGTTCAAACTTTCAGCCAGGCCTAATAATAATAATAATAATAATAATAATAATAATAATAATAATAATACAATACTTTTCTGACACCTCCTGCTTAAAACCCAAAAAGCCAGAAGGATCGTGAGGCCCCGCTTTCACGGTCTGTATTCGTACTGAAAATCAAGATCAAGTGAGCTTTTGCCCTTCTGCTCCACGGGAGGTTTCCGTCCTCCCTGAGCTCGCCTTAGGACACCTGCGTTACGCTTTGACAGGTGTACCGCCCCAGTCAAACTCCCCACCTGCCGCTGTCCCCGGAGCGGGTCGCGCCCGGCGCACGCCGGGCGCTTGGCGCCAGAAGCGAGAGCCCCCTCGGGGCTCACCTCCCCGCCTCACCGGGTAAGTGAAAAAACGATCAGAGTAGTGGTATTTCACCGACGGCCGGGACGCCGGCCCGACGGGTCGCCCCGCCGGGCCCGGCGTGCGCCCGGCCTCCCACTTATTCTACACCTCTCATGTCTCTTCACAGCGCCAGACTAGAGTCAAGCTCAACAGGGTCTTCTTTCCCCACTGATTCTGCCAAGCCCGTTCCCTTGGCTGTGGTTTCGCTGGATAGTAGGTAGGGACAGTGGGAATCTCGTTCATCCATTCATGCGCGTCACTAATTAGATGACGAGGCATTTGGCTAGTATCGAACATACCGGGGTATGTTACTTTCCGGGTTAAGTGAGGGTGGCCCGTCCACCCATTTGGTCATAGCCGGTTGGAAGTCGGCATTACCGATTAGATGTCGTTCATCGGTATGTGACGGCGTCATGATACATGTAATCATTACGAGATTCCACTGGTTAAATAAAGGCTGCTCCTATTCAACCATCTGGTGCTTGTTGCACAGACCGGATTAAGTCCATGCGCACCTTCATATGGTTTTAAAGAAGTCTTCTGCCTGGGGTGTCTTATTCGGGATTTGCTGTCACTTTCCTGCCCTTGCCTGCAAACATATGAACTATGTCTACTGACGTGAGCAGCGCACGGGATGCTAATCGCCGTGCAACTCTGTTTTGATGAGACTTTGAAAGCCCAAGGTCTGACAATACTTTGTAGTTACCTTCATACCATTTCCCTCGTGCTCCTAATGGAAACCCTGCAAATTTAACATCATCTGCATTTGTTAATTCTATAATTTCCTCCCTAAGATGTTTATATTTCCTCACTTTTTCCTCTGCTGCATTTTTCAGTGTTGTTATGTTACCTTCATACCTCACAGTGACATCTACTACATAAGCTACATTTTCTTTTACAAACACTAAATCTGGCTTATACAAGTTTGAATTTTTGTCTCTAATTTGGGGTTCTTCATATATGAGCCAATCCTTTTTCTTAGCTTCTTCACTAATCATCTTACAAATATAATTATGTCTGCGTATTCTAGCATCCTGAACAGCAGGACAGTACCCAATGATATGAGCAGCTGATTCATTATCAGCTTGGCAGTGACGGCATTTTGTATTTTGGTCCTCTTTTCTACCCCTTGCCAAAAACTCTCTAGTTGGATACACATTTGCTCTCAATTGTAAAGCTGTTAGCAATTTTCTGTGGGGGACATTTTTATAATTCACGAGCCAATGGTTACTGGTGGAATCATTTTCAAAGTTTTTAGTTCCTATGCCCTGGGACATCAAGGCAGTCCATTTTTTGAACTCATTTTTTCTCCAATTGCAAGGTTTGGGAAAGATTGTCTTTGGGGCAGGTTTTTCCCATTCAGATAATTCCTCACGTCCCCCATATTCCATTACCATTATTGTTTGGGGGTTATAAATTGATGGTATTTTATCTTTGTCTCCCCCTGCTGATACCCACAGTTTTTCATAATCTTTATCAATATCATTATCTTTGACCACAGTTTTAACTGTGTCATCTGATGAATTAGCCAATCTGTGTAATCGTCTAGTTTGGATACTAGGGATTAACCCAGCCAATCGGGTTAAGCCTAGGCCTCCATCTTTAGTGCTGGAATACAAGATGCCATCACAGGTACAAGTTGGTGTAACCATTTTTTCACCCTATTTCTAATTGTTAAATCCATTTTGTCCAGATAGGTGGATTTTACATTTGCCTGGTCTGCTAAGTAGATCAATCTCGGCACTGTGTACACTTTTAATATGTCCAATTTTTGAAATGGTTTTAAAGGGGCTCTTTCTATACGATTGAGCCAAACTTCTAGATTATTCTGCAGTTCTGGCTTAACTATCCCCACCCAGGGGTCAATTTTCAAGCCTAGATATTTCTCTGACTCACCCGGATGAATCATGTTTAATGGGGTACCGCCAACGAGCCATGGAGGACAGTCATTGATGGTATAAGAGTCCTTAGTTGGTTGTATAAAGAAGCCATGGCATTTCTCACCCTGAGTTTTTAGTCCAGTTAAGTCACAAAATGCTTCTAAAATTTCAATGTTTTTCTCCATGCCTGATTGTGAACTACTCAATAGGACCAGGTCATCTGCAAAAGCCAGAGCTGTTAATTTGCCCTGCCCATGTTGGAACCCTTCCCCACATTCTTCCAATTTACATAACAGAGGATCAATGCACAGATTAAATAGGAGTGGTGACATGGGGTCGCCCTGTTTTACACCAGTTTTTATCCCTATAGACTCAGTCTCACCTTCTTTAGTTTTTATTACTGTGTGAATGTTCTGATAAAAGTCCTTAATTAAATCTATTATGTGGTCATCCACGCCCTTTTGTTTTAACACTTCTATGATGTGGGTGTGGCTCACTGAGTCAAAGGCTTTGGCCAGATCAACAAAGACCACCCTGAGGGGGTTCTTTTGTTTCTTTGCATTCTTAATTAATAACTGTAACAATTTTAAGTTCTCAGCACATCCAGAGGATTGAATGAAGCCTCTTTGTCTGGGATTAATAGGGCATGCCTTTGCCAACCTCGCAGTTAGGATTCTTGAATAGAGTCTCAGGATGATGGAACCAATAGTAATTGGCCGCCAATTGTTAATATCATTTTGGCGTTCGGGCGCTGATGACTTAGGTATTAGGATGGTTCGGCACCCCCTTACCACATCTGGAATTTTACCAGTTAACAGCCAGAGATTGAACAGTTCCCTGATCTCTTTACAATCTGGATCCATTTTAAGCAGGGAATTCAGGGTGATCCCATCCGGGCCTGGTGCCGACTTTTTATTCATGTCTTTAATATTTTTAAGGATCTCTTTCTCTGTAATCATTTCCTTAAATGCCGAATTATCCGCCCGTCCTACCGACTGGAATGTCCCGAGTCCTTGAAATATGTTCTCAGACTCCCATCTAGATTTAAAGGTGTTACCGACCTCCTCCAGAGGGATGGTACACTGTGCAGAGTCTTTTTCATCCAGAATGATGGTAGCCAGCTTCCCTCGATCTAATTGGAAGAGGCGTTGGAATCGGAGAAACTCTCCACGTTTCTTAGATCTTTTCCTCATCCACTCCTTTTTGGTTTTTTTTCTGCTGAGTTTTATGTTGGCTCTTTTTTGGTGCCTTCTGTTCAATTGCCTTCTCAAACAGGTATAAAAATTTGTCCTGAGCTACCTCATTGAGTATTTTTAATGAGTCTTTCTTGCCTTTGATTATTTGTTTATATGTATCTTGTAGGATGGGCAGCTTCCCTGATGTTATCTTATCTCTAATCGTTTGTCTATAGTGGGCTATTAACTCCCCTTCACCGGAAGATGGAATCTGAGTCCTCTCCTCTTTTAACCTGTTCTTGCGCTCTGGTGTTCCCTCTTTTTCTGGCATCAGAGTTTCTTTTAGTAGCCTTCTCTTGTCACTGATCTGCTTTGCTGTTTTAGTTGTTAACTTTTCAGCAATCAATTTATTAATGTTTTTCCTCCCTTCAAACTCCTGATTTAGTTTCTGCAGTAATTCTGTCTCCTCTTGGGACCAGACTTGTTTGTGGGCACCTCATTTAGAGGTGGCTTTGGGGCGAGATGCTTCAATTCTTTCTCTGTTTCTCAGGGCTGGGTGAGCTAGTCTTTTGTGTTGTCCCAGGCCAATTTTAGTCTTAAAACAATTCTTACATTCCTCACACATAAACCCCTCTATCTGGGTAGGCTCCTGGACCCCTTTACATTTTGGGATATGGCATGAGATACTATGATGGTTTTCATTTGTCCTCCCACAGCGAGAACACTGGAAGGTGAGCTTTCTTTTCCCATGGGCTCTCTTTAGGTGGTCAATCAGTCTCGTCATATTGCCTGCCCGAGTGGCACAGCATGGACAAGCCGGATTGTCATCTGGCATCCTCACCAGAGGAGTCCCAGGACAGGCGTCAGCTGTATTATCCAGCTCGGGCGATGCGGTTAGTAGTGAGAGCTGACTCATAGAGCACGGGGTTTCAGGACAGTCCACTTCCTCATTCCTGCTCCTCTCTAGGCTCTGATCTCGGATGCCTTTCTCCTGAGCTGGGGAAGTGGGCCCTTCATACGCCTCCGGCAATATCATCAGTTTCTCATTCCAGATGGGATTGTAGGCATTATTGTCCTTGGCTATCATTGAGTTCACAAACTCAATTCCAGTCCAACATACCCGTATTTCCTCATCTGGTGGTCTCGTATTATCTGCGGTCGCAACATCCAGCCAATCTTTAGGAGTGGTCTGGGTGCCTATGGTGGCAAAGAGGCTACGTAGTTGACGACCCATTTTGTCAAGTCAAAGTGAGGGAGGAATCAGTCAGGAGCTCTTCCCTCAAAGAGCAACTGACTTTGCCCAACTAACTATGCCGTGGGCTAGGCTAGCGTGTGGCAATTCAGTTGCCACTAAATTTTGTTTCGCCAAAATACTATCAGTCAGTGGCGAGCTCACTGATAGTTTGGAGCATCAAAGCTCCAGAGACTGGGGCAGAGGCCAACTTGGTTACCACAAAGGGCATCCAGCGGGACCACGTGGAGGTGTGGCCTCTGCAGCTAAGCCCAGTTAGTAACTATGATTTCTCAAGAGAGTCATAGTTACTCCCGCGGTTTACCCGCGCTTCATTGAATTTCTTCACTATGACTATCTTATTAGTTTAGTCTTATTAGTTATTAATTTCTATCTTATTTTTCTATCTTATTAGAATTTTCTATCTTATTAGATAAAAATTCTAGAATTTTCTATCTTATTAGTTATTAATTTCTTCACTATGACTATCTTATTATCTTAATGACTATCTTATTAGGAATTTGTTATGATCATAAGGAGGTTATGAATATTCAATAGGCAGAACAATTAATAAAAATATTAATAACTTTATTAATTTTAAAAAAATCCCACAGAAAAGATCAATGAAGCCTATTTACTGGTTCAAAATATTCATTTGTGGAACAGATACCTCACCAACAGGAACAAGTAACAATTTAAACAATATGAGCAAAAATCCAGAAACAGCAAACAGTGCTTTAAACTGTAAAGAAAAAAAAAAGGTAACATCAGCAACAGAGCCAGAGATTGCCCACAAGGGGGAGGAACTCTAGAATAGTCCTTTAACAGATGTTTAAAAAAAATCAGATTTCATAATTACCCACTGGTCGTGGCACCCTGCAGCACACGTGGGGATCTAAACACAACCAAAATGGCGTTGACCACGTGGAAGCTGCAGGAGCACAGTTTCGCTTTCTGTTGGCTTCTGCAGCTGGTTGCTAAGGTACATTCAGGATTTACCTCTGAAGGCTTTGTAGCTGACAGCCTTGTAGAAAAGAGATTGCTGCTGAAGCTTGCAGGGCTTGTTGGCTTTGCAGCTTTGCCTGTTTGGAGAGGTTCTTCAGCTGCAATCTTCACAACAGTGCTTGTTGCTTCTTCCTATAAAATGAAACTGTCCTGGGGACACTCAGCTCCTTCTGGGTTTTGTCTCTTGGCATGGTGAGACACGTCTGTTCTGCTCCTAAGCCTTACAACACTATATAGTGAGGGGTCCTGCAGTCTTGTCTGTGTAAACTGAAGCACAGCTCAGATTCCAAGCAAGGCATGTGACTTCTCCCAGAGCTTGGACAATTGTAAGGCAAAGTGCTGGCTCTTTGGGCTGGTATTTATAGATTTCCTGAGACAATGATGGCCAATGATAACAAAGACTGAGAGATAAAAACCTGATACTGTAACCTATAGAATGAGTTTTCTCCAAATGTGGCCAAAAGCACACACACTTGGTCCATTTGGACTCCAGGGCGTGTTCAGAGAAGCCTGAGCAACATGGGCATTTTCCTGAAAAAACAGACCTGCTGGCTCCTGCCCCACTGTCTGATTCAGAGCATTTTTGAGGCTTTTTGTCCCTTCAGGAAAGAACTCTAAACTGGACAGTGGGCACCTACATTAAGCCTGACTGACTCTGCTTCAGGTGAAAGTCCTGCCTCTGTTATGGAACCAGGCAGGCTAAATGATTAAAAGTATTTTCACCTGGTTTGCCAGATTTATTTTGGTTATAATATGTTGTTTAGGTGTATGCTGCTATATTATTTGTTGTTTTTTTTTTAATTTTCTTTCATTTTTAACTTTGTTTCTATGCCTCACTGCTCTGGGGTTGTGAATTAGACCTACTATTAAACACTGTGAAGTTCAATGAGTTCACTTGACAGCAGGGTAAGTATTTTCAGCTGCTCACCTTAGCCATCCATCCAGAAGCAGGAGCTGATGACGTCTCTCAGTGATGATTTGTCACTATTCAGGAACTGCCATCAAGACAGTCCTGAATACTATAATTTTCTCAAAAGTATAAAAAATGTATAAAAGACATTTTTTAAAGTGTCTTTTATTTAAGCAAAAAATTTAAATTAAAAAATTAAAATATTTAAACATTAAATAACATAAATAAATGTAAATAAAAATGCCTTTTATTTAAAATAAAAATAATATTTGAATTTTTTCATGTAAACCACATAGGATTCTACTTTATCTAAGAATGAAGAAGCTTAGATTATGTATCAGAAGGCACAGAGAAATGCTTAACTTTCATGAGCAGAAAGAAAAAATAAAGGGGATATGAAGGAGTAGTTTATCATGAAAGTCAACTGATGTAATGGCTCTTCTCAGGGTAATTGCAATGAGAATAGAAATATCTTTCAAACGAACAAAAGTGTCCATAAAAGTTATTGCACAGTACGATCAAATATAGACTGGAAACATTGTAGAAAGGGAAACTTCTAAGAGCTGTCTGATTTGTCTTCAGACTGGCATCTTTCCCATCAGACAGCTCTTCAGTGGGAAATGTTGCTGCAAGTATTCTTACCACAGAGGATAAGGAGATCCCTGCCCCTTCCTTGTCCCCCCAAAATGGGAAATAGGCTATGTGGACAAAAGAGAGTTTTCTTAGAAGAATATAATTAATTTATGTCCTGTGAATTTTAGTAAGTCTTCCTGGAGATATTCTGTAATAAACAACTAATCTTTGGTTAAACTATGCTAAATAAATCCTTTAGAACTTACATGTTCATTGAAAAGCCTGTCACTAATTCTCTGGTGTGAATGACAGAATTCATAATAATAAAAGATGTGTAGAAACAATGCAGCAGAACTACCATAACCACCAGCTGGAGGTGGGGAGATTCATGGTGAAGCCCTGGAATGGGTTATCCAGGGAGGTGGTTGAGGCCCCATCCCTGGAAGTGTTTAAGACCAGGCTGGATGAGGCTCTGGCCAGCCTGATCTAGTGTAGGGTGTCCCTGCCCATGGCAGGGGTTGGAACTAGATGATCCTTGTGGTCCCTTCCAACCCTGACTGATACTACGATACTATGATACCAGTTTTGATCTCTGAAAATCATATTAATATTATTTTAAAAGGAATATGACTTTTTTTTTCACCACTGATTACATCAATTATGAGAAGAATGAAATATCATCTTTTACCAGAGCACTATTTATTGGAGTCAAAAAATTCTAACTTCTATGTTTAGTCAGTTAAGCCCAGTTTTTCCACTCCACTCTTTTCTTCTGTTCCTTAAAGGTGAGCCACACTCCTGTTATGATTAGATAAAATAATCTTCACATTAAAAGAGCATCCTATAATATGTATTATATCACATGACATAATATGTTCTCAGGGAATTGCAAAAGGCAGCACAGAAAACTGGAGGATTGTATATGCTTCTATCTAGGAATCATAAACTACTCTGGACTCTGATGTAAAAGCTCAACAACTTAGATATCAGTAAAAATACTTTTTGTATAATCAATATAAAAGTGTAACTAATATTGTGAAAATTATTCAAAACACTGTCCAGTAACCAGGCAAGTTTGACAAGGACTTCAGAGTGTGGCTAACCCTAAACATTTCAAAACTGCACAAATTCCTTTCTTTTAGTGTCATATCCACAACAGAAAGAAACAACATTGTTCTGAAATAATTAAATGTTAAATTAAGGGATTAGGCCTTCTTGTATCTGTCAAGGGTTCATATGGACTTGAATTTCACTGCATTTTTTTGGCTGGATTCTTGAAAAAGTAGATAAAACATAATTTTCTGCTCTTGAGAGAAAGCCCCAAATAACTATCAGACTGTGTGTCTAAGCATATTAGACAAAATTTAGCCACTGAAACTTAAGGAATTACTTTTAAATTCCAGGTGCATAGGTATCTAATTAACTATGATTTCACTGTAAGTAAGTTAAAATAAAAACAGTATTAAAGGAATTAACGTAAATTTAAGAATGATTACATTTGAATGCAAGAATAGATAAACTCTTTGGGGATATAAACAAAGCTTTAAAAATGTATGAGCGATGCACTAATCCTAACATTTATATTTTACACTGTTCTTTGTCTTGTACCCTTTATATTAAATGCTGTATAGACAATTCATAGGCTCATAGTACTGGAGAAGGACGTCTATGCCCTCAGATACAGCTCTTTGCCACTGTGCCTTCATATTTTGTAGGAAAAGATTAAATGGAGGATGTCCCACAACTATGATCTCCGAGCAGTAGGTCTAGGAACCTTTTTGAATTTTCTTATAAAAGTGTAAATCTTAGCTGTTCCAAATTAAAACTGTTTCTGGGTTTGCATTTTGTTTGGTTGGTTGGTTTGGTTTGTTTTTCTGAATAAGCAGCTGCCTTGAGTCTCCACTCAAGTGGAGCAGAGGAATTTTTAATTACTTTATACGTTTAAGTTTCTTTTCAAAACAATTTCTGTCCAAAAATGTGAGCAGTCAGAACCTTGGCAGTGGCAAGTGGCAGCAGCCACATGGAACAGCCCTGCGTCCACAGGTCTCAACAGGCAGCATCAGCAAGTCTCAGTGGCCACATGGCATGGCCCTGAGTCCCCAGCACTCTGCTCAGCCCCACACCATTCAGCTCCCTGCCTCACTGCCTGTGTGTATAAATTTATGAATTTATAATTAAATATGTCAGATAGGGATATTAATAAAAATATTAATGGCTTTTTGTTAATATGAAAAATTGTGCAAAACTTATAAAATAGGTTGAATGTACAGTTGGAATATATATTTACAGTGGGCATGTACAGTATTTAGGCAAAGATAACAATTTTAACAATTTTAAGCAAACCAGGAGGAATAACAGGGGAAGAGAGAATCCCTGGGAGTAATATGGCACTTGACCACAGCAGAGGGAGACTTTACAAGAACTGTAAATACAGGAGGCAATGAATTAATTATTCACAGTTATTTCCACCCAAAATGGGGGGTTCTGCTGCTGCTGATTATTGGCCGTTGAGGCTTTTTGGGTGCTTTTGTACTCCAGGCACAGCTGTTTGCTGGCAGGAATGCCATGTGGTCTTCGATGGCTAGTCTGGCATCAGTAGAATGGCGGGCTGTTTACAACGCTATTACTGCAATGAGCTCTTGCATCTTCCTGGGTAAACTGAGGCATGGCAAAAGTCTAGTTGCAAGAGGAAGTGAGGCTTGTCTCTGGCTCCAAGGTTCATGGCTTCTCTAGCTTGCAGTGAGTAGGCTCATGGCTTCTATCCCAGGCTCTGGACCAGGCAACTCGAGGCAAGGCAACTCGAGGCAAGGCAGGCCCAAGCAAGGCAAGTCCAAGCAGGCAAGGCAAAGGCAAGATGAGGGCGACTACAAATCAGCCTGTGTACATATCTTGCCTGAGATTCAATTGGGCCAATAGGGCAGCTGGAGCAAGAAGTTACCCAGTGAAAAGGGGTTCTGCTAAGCTGTGACCATAAAAGGCAGAAACATAGGCCTGGTCAGAGAGAAGCAGTGGCCAGTGCATGTGCTCTTACCCCAAAAAGGAGCATTGTTTACCAGACACATTAGGTCCTGTCCCTTTGTTCCTTTTCCCATGTTACCCCGACTTCTGCAGGGGAGAGGTGGGAGATGGGGACCATGACTAGACACATCAGGGCCTGTCTGGGTTTGTGCTGGGCCTGTTTGGCCCTACCATCACACTGTGTCTCAGAGCATTACTGTTTGAAGGAGGATCTTTAGCCTAGTCCCTGACTGCAAAGACTAAAAGTAAAATAAATTAGCATTGGATGTAAAAGAAAAATAATGATAAGGTCTATATAATTCATTGGCTTACTAATGGGGATATAGAGTAGTGGCAGAAACAGTTGTTTCTCTCTTTGTTTCTGTTGCTTCTGCTTACAACTTCTCTCTCTCTTCTGTGGCCTTGTCAGGGTATCTCTGTTTTGACTACTGTATGAGGTAAAGACAAGAAGGGAGGGAGTGGGAAATGAGGTGAACGGTCCCCCTAGATTCATCCAGGGGCATCTGAAGAATTTCTATGTTGTTTACCTATTGTATATTTTATATATATTGGTTTCATTTAATTTCATCTTTCTAGATTCTATTTTGATTGTAAATATAGCTTCATTTGCTTTCATCCCAAAGGGAGTCAGTTTGGCAATTTTATTTTGGGGGGATATCTCTCAAATTAGTTGGGGGGTAATTTTAATCCACCACACAGAGTGAAGCTACATGGCACAGCCCTGCTTTGCCACTCCACTTGGCCTGCATACTAGAGACAAGCCACGTGGCACAGCCCTGCTTCGTTCTGCCTGCAGCTGAGAGAAGACCGTGTGGAATGGCCCTGCTCCCTCCTGCTGCTGAGAAACTTGGAAATGTTCCTGCAGCAGTGCCACCATTTTCAATCTAGGGAAACTGTGACATCTCTTCTCTTTGATATATATTTTTCCTACTGCTTTTCCCTCCCATATTCCTTCTGCTCTGGTGCAATTTAATAAACCCACTTAATTAGCTGTTTGGAGTCGTTTCACCTTCATTTACCCCAAGGGAATTGTTTGAACATTGGCACAGCTACACCCCACCCCCTGCTGACCAGGATTGATAAGGGGAGGACTGGGTCATGACAGGCAAGCATGATACTTGCAAAATACTGCAGCAATTTTTGTTTTACAGAGGAGGAAAAGCATTGCACCCATGACATTATTTTGTATAGTAAATGTCAACTCTTTATATAGGCTACAGTGAACACTTATATGCTTAATTATAAAAACTTACAAGGTGCTCTTTAGCCAAAGGAAGACTCCTAGAGTTTGACTCTCCACATCATCTTCTCTACCATGTTTTAAAGAACAATGAACTTAGGAAAAAAAAAAAAAAAAAAAAAAAAAGGAAAAAGAAAAAAGAAATTTCTTCCTTCAGTCTGTATGCCTTTGAATCTTAGTTTTTAAGCATTCCTATTTCACAGGCCAAACAGTTTAAAAAAATTGTCTAGGAGGAACAACACAGGTCAATCAAGTACCTGTGTGACCGGTTTAGGCTGTGCCTTTAAAAAAGGGACACTTTCTGAACACTCTGGCTGAATGTTTTGATATTAGAATGAAAACAAAGATATGCTAAACCAATTTCATTGGTAGAACCCAGCTGTAAGTTCTAGCTTAGTCTTTCAGTCGGGGGGGGGGCAGTCAGTCTGCTTCTTCCCCCTGTACTGTGAGCTGGACTGCTTTTCTCTCTGAAGCAACAGCTTGCTACGCAGGGACGATCTTTGCTAACCAGATAAGAAAAAAAAACTAACTCTTGCATTCGCTTTTGAGCTTAACAAAGTTTTACCCTTCTAATTTCCTTCCTTTCTCTTTCTCTCTAACCCTTTTGGGAAAAAGGGGAGGTAGGGATGGAGAAGGGGGGAACAGGCCGAACCCCCTGGCCGCAGGGGGGGGTTGGGGAAAGGTCTCCTGTATTACATACGTTGCTGTATATTTCTGTATATATTGTAAATGTTGTATGTTTCTGTACATATTCATTGCATTCCATTTTCTGCTTGTAAAATATAGCTTTCATCTGCTTCTCCGGCTGAGTTAGCTGTGAATTCTTTTTGTGTGTTGGGGGGAACCTTTCTACTCCACCACATACCTGTCAACAGCAGGTCAGCATCCATACTTTCCTCTGTGGTTCTATTTCTTCACAGTTCTGCTAACTTAATTGAATGTATTCATACAGCAAGCATCTAGTCAAGCAGCAACATAAGACATTATTAGAGGTATCTAAAAATTCACTCTGCTCCTGTCAATTTGCACTGATTGATCAAATACCAGTAAATAAAAATTACCCTTAATTAGCTCTTCCCTCCTCTTACCCATGACTTGCTTTCATGAACAAGAATTTACCTCTAATATTCATAAAAACTCTATTTTGAATGTAATGTTTCTGGCAAATTCTTAAGGAGTTTTCCTCTTTGCCCAGTAAGCTATCTCAGTCTCCATTTCAGGCTAGATACTGATATTGGTGTGAAAAACCTAGAATTCCAATAAAGAGGTCAAATTTAAAATCAGTGGTTACAGTGAACATCTCTATGCTCAATGTCTCCCCATTCACAATTTGTGTATTGCAACAGTAGCCAAGTTAAAAAAAACAAACAAACAAAAAAAGTGCTGTACTTCTTATTTCTGCAACAATGAAAGTAAAAGCAGAGTAATGGCTCTTAGATTTGTGGTTAGAATGCAGTAAAAATGTAGAATTTTACTGATTTAGAATAACATGTGTCTCTTTATAAAGAAAATAGTGTAAACATTTTAATAAGGAAGATCATCTGAATTCAGCAATCTGTTATACACTACCACATACTAAGCCACTGGTAAATATAATGAGAACAGCAGGCCAGGACAATTCAGTGAAAGCTATGCAAGTATTTAAACTGACACATTTAGATGGTTTCTGTACTTCTCCAGGAGCAGTGTAGGAGACAAATTGTGTTAATGGAAATGTAAGACTTCTTTCTACAAGATCATTTCTTCTCTGAAGTGAATACATGCAAAACTTTGGAAAAGAGTACTGCTACACAAAATACCCTGACTAGCAAATCATTTTACTCTACTACACAGCAATCATCTCCATAGTCCAGCTAATTCTGCTTAAAAATCAGATTAAAAAAAGTGTTGAAAACTGTCTTCCAATCCAAGTGTGGCCACATATATTCTGTATAAGGAACAAGTTCTGTGGTCATCCTAACGTTATGTTCCTCTTAAACACAAATGTCAGTGCTTCAAAGAAATGTTGCAGGTTTTTGTTGCAGTATTGACAGTTCACCTATAAATCAAAGTTTAAAAAAAAAGTAAATATAAACAATAATTTATTTGTTTGTACTCTGAAATTCATGATGACTACAGTGAAGGAAGCAGTCATAGTGATTATTATTTGCAACACAAAAATAGTCTTCATGCAATTTCTTTCCTGGATTTCTTCCTTCCCTCAAGATAAAAAAAGTGTGATTAAGAGAATGCTAAACAAACAAAAATCTGAGTTTGGTTTATCTCTAAATTGGAGAATGTCACAACCGAGTATCCTGAGACAACCCTGGGCAAGTGGGCAGGTCATGCTAAGGTTCAAACGTTCCCTTGGAGTAAATTAAAGGGGATCAACACTAAATGGCTGATTAATTGGGTTTACTAGAGAAAATGAAAAATCTCATTAATGGACTGGAAAAGAGGGGAAATGGGCAGATAAAGGAGAGGGGAAAACCAAGAGAAGGAGAGAGTTGAGAAGCCAGAGAAAAAGAGAAATATCTCCACTCCTTGGATCCAAGTCCTTCAGTGACTGTACACCCCAGAATGGTCTTCTGTGGTAGATGCAACAACGTGGTGGTCCTTTTACACTCTTTTGTCGGGGTGGTTGCAGGAAGTGCAGTCTCTCCAAATCACAGAGAGGTGTGCAGTAGGCCCTTGCAGTGCAATGTCTGTCACATGGTACTGTTACACATTGGCTTTCTGCAGTGATTTTAAAATAAGGAAAGAGATAATTTCCCTCTCCAAATAAATTATCTCTTCTCATTGTTGAAATCTTCTGCCAGGCCAGCAGCTTTCTGTGTTAAGCTATTCAGGCCCATCAAAAGCACTGCTTTGTCAGACCAGGTATGTCACAGCTTGTTTGAGATAATCCAGGCATTATTGTATTAAGGGGTGTGGCTAGTGGGCTAAGAGAGGTTCTACTCCTCCTCTACTCTGTCCTGTTTAGGCTGCATCTGGATTATTGTGTCCAGTTCTGGGCCCCACTAGTTCAAGAAGGACAAGGAACTTCTTGAAAGAGTCCATCTCAGAGCCATAACTTCTGAGGAAAGGCTGAGGGAGCAGGGTCTCTTTAGCTTGGAGAAGAGGAGACTGAGGAGTGACCTCATTAATGTTTATAAATATGTGAAGGGGGAGTGGTGGGAGGAGGGAGCCAGGCTCTTCTCAGTGATGCCCAATGGCAGGACAAGGGGCAGTGGGCACAGTCTACAACACAGGAGGCTCCACAGGAGGTTCCACTTTTTTCTCTGAGAGGGTGACAGAACACTGGAAGAGGATGTCCAGAGAAGTTGTAGAGATTCCTTCTCAGAAGATATTCAAAACCCAGCTGAATGCATTCCTGTGTGACCTACTCTAGGTGATTCTGCTCTGGCAGGGGAATTGGACTAGATAATCTTTTGCAGTCCCTTACAACCCTTAACACTCTTTGATTCTGTGACCCTGGACTATTAGCCCTGCCATGCTATGTGTATTATTTTGAAACAATAGAGGATTGAGCTATCACAGGGTTTAATTTCAGCAATATTGAGTCTAGATCTTTTTATTATATAACTGACAATTATAGATTTAATTAGACAATTTCTGCCATGCATCCATTCTTTACTTTGTCCTTTGTTCAGCAGGTCAGTCACAACAGGTAACAACATTTATATAAAGAATTAAACTACCTGTGACCTGAAAATATCAGGTCTTGAAACCAGAAGTATTCCTAGTAGCATTTCATATTTTTCCTAATTGGATCTCATGTGTACGATTGTAAAGTATGAAACCAGTCATTAACAATACATATATATTATATTTCCATATGTTAAATTTTATTTAAGGACTTTTTTTTTCAGGAGTTCTATGATTTTGAAATATTAACATATGAATTTATATATATGTATGCATGCATACATCTATTTCAGCTAGTAAGATTTTGATTTTTGCCTTACTCTGAATTTTTGTTCTGCTAACAAGAAACTTTTTTTTTTTCTTTAATTAAAAACTAAAACTTAGAGACATCAATGTTCTGTGATTTTTACCTTCAGGGTTTAAAAAAATGCTTTTACAACTGTTGTGGAAATTAGGTATTTTTAATTTTAAAAAAACCCAAACCTTATTGTGCAAAACTCCAATTTTCCACTGAAAATGAAGTGTATTTTCAGCTAATCCTGTTGTTGGTGTATTTGAAAGATCAATTGTTCTTAGCAAAAAACAGACTGAAGAGGTCATCTTTCTATTTGCATCTCTGTGTCAAAACCCTCTGCTTTTTTGCCATCTCCCAATTGCCTTCCTGCTGATTAAAAAACATACACAGCACAGTGTCTATAGAAAAATATTGAGTTCAAGGGGATGAGTGGGTCAGCCAGGGGACCTTCAATGTTATTAACATTGGAGGATCCTAGAAGTCACACAAAGCTCTGAGTGGAGGCTTTGAATTAGAGAGAAAGATGGCAAAATCATTATTCTAGCACTGAAACACACTAGGTCTTCTTTGTGATCTCACACTGTCACACTGTAGTGTCCATTAAAGCTGTAGTCAGAATCTAAACTATTTTCTTGAAGTGTACTTAGATAAGAGAGTAGAGACAATGACACTACTTATATTAAAAGTATGGCATATGAAAAGATGTGAAATTAAAAAAAAATCAAAACAGATTTAGGACTTGTCTTGTAGTGAACAGGAAATCCACTCAGTCCTTTTGGTATACTAAGGGAGCCTTTGAAATACACACACAAAAAAATGATAATTTAATTAGGTATGATATGGCAGGAGACACACAGAAGAAACAATACAAAACAAATTAACAACTACAACAACAACCACAAAAAAGCCTTGAAAAAACAGTGTACTAATTAAAAATAAGTAAAGGGTATGAAATTTGAGACATTTATACAAAGAGTTCTTCTATTCATTTGTAGCCTTAAAAACATGTACATGTTTAATTCTCATTTAGGGAGTCAGAACAAAATATTGCAAATACAACTAAGCTAAGTTAACTGGATGTAAGATAGATTTACATTTATGCAATATAATATTAGATACTTCAAGGTGAGGATACTTCAAGGTCTCGGACCTTGATCCAACAAAAGAAAATTTTACCTTTGTCAATAGAAGTGATCTGAATGTTTATTCTAATTCTCGCTATAATCTTTAGAACTGGCATCTCACATCACTGTCAGATGTCAGTCACCTCATTGTGAAATATACATTTTAGCTTCAAAATAATATTTATTGACCACCAGCTATATTCATTAAAATCAACTGATAGTATTTCAGAAAAATTTCCACACTATGAGTGACTTTGTGACTTTGTATCTCTCCATAGGATTGTGTCAGATTGCAGGTGCATCAGTTCATAGAATCACAGATTAAAAAAAAACCCTAGAATCACTGAATCATTTAGACTGGAAAAGACTTTTAAGATTGTTGAGTCCAATCATTAACCTAACACTGCCAAGTCCAGTACTAAACCATGTGTCTAAGAGCCACATCTCTATGTCTTTTAAATACCTCCAGGGATGGTGACTCAACCACTTCCTTGAGGAACCTATTCCAGTGTTTGATAGCCCTTTCAGTCAAGAAGTTGTTGGATATTTTCTAATATCCAGTATAAACCTGACACAGTACAACTCAAAGCTGTTTCCCCATGTCCTCACCAGTGCTGATTACAGAAGGACAACCACTTCCCTGGTTCTGCTGATCTGTCCCAGGTTGAGCCAGATCCTCTCTTGCCTCCCACTGGGGTAGGAAAAAAAAAAAAAAAAAAAAAAAGACTCAGACAAATGGATTGCAGAAGTGATGGAAAGTTTAAATGGAAAAGCAGTGAGTGTTTTACAGAAGCTACAAACATCCCAAAGCATACAGAGTCCTTCACAGCATATGCAAAAGCCTCCCAGCACTCCCCATAGAATAGAATAGAATAGAATAGAATAGAATAGAATAGAATAGAATAGAATAGAATAGACCAGGTTGAAAGAGACCTTCAACATCATCATGTCCAATACAATACACCAGGTTGAAAGAGACCTTCAAGATCATTGTGTCCAACCCATCAACCAATCCAACCCACCTAAACAACTAAACCATGCAACTAAGCACCCCATCAAGCCTCTTCCTGAACACCTTCAATGAAGGTGACTCCACCACCTCCATGGGCAGCCGATTCCAATGGACAATCACTCTCTCTGTATAGAACTTCTTCCTAACATCCAGCCTAAACCTATCATCCAACTAATAATAACTACCTCCCTACCTGAGGGTACACCCAACCCCCCCCAGGGTTCTTTCTTCCTCCCCCTCCACTGTTAGGCTAACCTCAGCTGGCCAGATCTGAGACTGCCCTTCACCCTTCTCCTCCTGGCATTAGGTCTATCCAGGCCCAAGAGGCCTGGAAATAACTCCTCTTCCATTACCCAATAGGGAGCATCTCCCATGGGAGCAGCAAGGGAAGAAAGAGGAAGTGTGAGACGTTGCTGATGGAGTTATAGGGAGCAGGACATTATGAGAATGAAATATGATGTTTTCTGTGTCCACCCACTGGGCTGAACCCTTGGGACACTGGAGCTGTATTTTATGTGGCAGCAGCAGTGGGCACCCAGCCCAAACTGCCATATGCCACCCCTTATTTCATACCATAATTCCTGCACCCAAAACATATCATCAAAATAGACATCTTCAGATGACATGTCTAGCAAAGTGCAAATCTTCATCTGGGCATCCTTCTAAACAATCTCTCATTCAGGCTCAGGTATCAGTCCATTTCAGTTCTCCCTCATCTGATGGAGCCTCCCAGAGACACAGAATTCATTTTTCTGTAGTGCAAGCTCTTCAATGGACATGCTGGAAGAATCTCACAACTTCTCAACCAAACCTTTATTTCCATCTACATCTACTCAGCGGCATGTTTCCACCCCTGGGGCAAGCAAGTTGGACTGCTTTTCGATCCCTCCAGGAAACAGCATGCTGAGCCTGTCATAAATCACACAGACCTATCCTAAGCCCAGTGCTGACCACTTCCAGCTGCAGCCCGAGGCTCTCCAGAGGGACCTTGCCAAGCTGGACAGATGGACAGAGTCCAACATGATGGCATTCAACAAGTCCAAGTGCTAGGTGCTGCACTTTGGCCACAACAACCCCATGCAGCGCTGCAGGCTGGGGTCAGAGTGGCTGGAGAGTGGCCATGCAGAAAGGCACCTGGGAGTTCTGGTTGACAGCTGGCTGAACATGAGCCAGCAGTGTGCCCAGGCAGCCAAGAAGGTCAATGGCATCCTGGCCTGTATCAGGAATAGTGTGGCCAGCAGGAGCAGGGAAGTCATTGTGGCCCTGTTCTCAGCACTGGTTGGGCCACACCTGGAGTCCTGTGTCCAGTTCTGGGCCACTCAGTTTAAGAAGAACATTGAGACTCTTGAACGTTTCCAGAGAAGGGAAATGAGGCTGGTCAGAGGCCTCGAGCACAAGCCCTGTGAGGAGAGACTGAGGGAGATGGGATTGCTTAGCCTGGAGAAGAGGAGGCTCAGGGGAGACCCTTATTGCTCTCGACAGCTACCTGAAGGGTGGTTGTAGCCAGGAGGGGGTTGGTCTCTTCTCCTAGGCAACCAGCACCAGAACGAGAGGACACAGTCTCGAGCTGTGCCAGGGGAAGTTTAGGCTCAAGGTGAGAAGAAAATTCTTCACAGAGAGAGTTGTGAGTTATTGGAATGGACTGCCCGGGAGGTGGTGGAGTCACCGTCCCTGGAGGTGTTCAAGAGGGAATTGGATGTGGCACTTGGTGCCATGGTCTAGTATTCATGAGGTCTGTGGTGACAGGTTGGACTCGATGATCTTTGAGGTCTTTTCCAACCTTATTGATTCTATGATTCTATTATTCAATGATGCCATGCACAGGCACACTGCTCCCTCACTGAGTGTTCGCGTACCAGGCATGATGGCATCCAGCTACACATCCCTCCCCTGCAAGAGGGAGTAGCCTCACTACAACCCACTGAGAAGAGAGGTGGAGCCAGGTGCTAGGCACCATTTTTGGATAGAGATCCCACATTCTTAAGCGTTGCCCCATGCCAACAGATACAGAAACCAACCCCTGCCACCTTAAAACAACAGGAAGGATTTCATGCCATCAGCTACACACGAGGTGTATCCCTGCAATCCGTAAGACACCCACATGGTCGCCGCGACAAAAATCTTTGCCCCAACTACCAAACAATCAACAATGCCCAGATTTCCCTTTTAACTTTTCCATCTTCCAGCAACCATCCTCTGCACTACCATTAATATCCCTTTGAGGAAGATCCTCCCTTGCCTCCCACAGGGGCAGAAAAATGATAAGACTCACACAAATGTTTTGCAGAAGTGATGGAAAGTTTAAATGGAAAAGCAGTGAGTGTTTTACAGAAAGCTAGAAGCACAGTGACAAAAGAGATCCCAAAGCATACAGAGTCCCTTATAGCATACCCACAAACCTCCCAACACTCCCCTTCTCCCTACCTGAGGGTACACCCAAAACCCCTAGGGCTCTTTCTTCTTCCCCCTCTGCTGTTAGGCTAATCTCAGCTAGCCAGATCTGAGATTACCTTTCTTGGTATTAGGCCTAGCCAGGCCTAAGAGGCCTGGAGATAACTCCCCTTCCGTTGCCAGATAGGGAGCATCTCCCACAGGAGCAGCGAGGGAAGAAAGAGGAAGTGTGAGACCTTGCTGATGGATTTATAGGAAGCAGGACATTATGGGTATGAAATACACTATTTCCTGTGTCCACCCACTGGGCTGGACCCTTGGGACACTGGAGGTGTATCTTATGTGGCAGCAGCAGGGGGCACCCAGCCCAAACTGTCACACAATCACACTGTTCGTGATACAGACCAGAATGCTGTTGGCCTTCTTGGCCACCCCAAGCCTGTAGCATTGCATGGGGTTGTCATGACCCATGTGCAGAACCTCGCACTTGGCCTTCCCAAGCTTCATATCATTAACCATCCTGTTCACATACCTCTGTACAGCCTTCCTACCCACAAGCACATCAACACTCCTTCCCAACTTGTCTGCAAACTTACAAAAGTACATTTGACAAGGGTGCATTTGATCCCTTTCTTCTAGATCATGTTAAACAGAACTGGTCTCTAAACCGAGCTGTGGGAAACATCACTTGTGATGAGCTGCCAACTGGATTTAACTGTATTCAACACCAGTCTTTGAGACCAGCCATCTAGCCAGGTTTTACCCAAAGAAGAGTATACCTATCCAAGCTATGAGCAGGCAGTTTCTCAAAGAAGATGCTGTGGGACATGGTGTCAAATGTAAACTCCTGGTAGACACTGAGAGTTTTCCCTGTTTCACTAGGCAGGTCAACTGGTCATAGGAGGTAAGGTTAGTCAAGCAGGATTTGTTGTTCATATGTGAATGGTGACTGGGCTTGATCCACTGTTTGCCCCATACAAAATATGTGATGTCACTCAGGATAATCTTCTCCATAACCTTCCCCAACACAAAGGTCAGCTTGCAGTTCCCTGGATTTTCCTTCCAGCCCTTCATGTGGTTGTGCATGACTTTTGCCAATCTCCAGTCAGCTGGGACCTCCCTGGTTAACCAGGACTGTTGATAATGATGGAAAGTATCTTTTTCTTCCACCAGCTCACTCAGTACCCTTTGGCAAATTTCATACATTCCCATAGATGTGTATATGTCTAACTATTGTAGGAGGCTGCTTAACATTTCCTTTTGAATGATAGGGGTTTTATTCTGTTCCCTGTCTGTCTTTGAGCTCAGGGAGCTGGGTACCTGGACAAAACCTGGTATTACTGTTAGAGACTGAGGCAAAAAATGCATTAAGTTCCTCCTCAACCTTGATCACTGTTTCCCTCTGCATCAAATAAAGGTCAGAGATTCTCTTTATAGAAATATTTTTGTCTTTTACACCAGTAGTCAGAATAATTTCTAATTGGGCTTTTGCTCTTCTAATTTTCCCTGTTCATAATCTCATGGCATCCTTACAATCCTCCTGAGTGTCTTGCCCCTTCTTCCAGGTGTCACGAACTCTCCTTTTTCTTCCTGATTTCCAACCAAAGATCTCTGTTCGGTCAGGCCAATCTTCTTCCCATCCTGCTCATCTTTAAGCACCCAGGGACAGCTGGCTCCTGAAACTTTAAGATTTGTTTCTTGAGGAACGTCCATCCTTTCTTGGTTCCTTTGCCTTTCAAGACTCCCTCCCAAGGGACTCTTTCAATGAGACTTCTAAGCAGGTAAAAGTCCAGAAGCCCAAGTTAACAGTTCTGCTAACACTCCTGTTTATTTCTCCAAGAACTGAAAACTTTTGTGGTGGTAGGGCCAAATGGACCCAGCACAAACCCAGACAAATCCTGACATGTCTAGACATGGTCCCTCCTCCCTGCTCCAGGAGGCCAGGGAAATGCGGGAAAAGGAACAAAAGAACAGGCACCACAAGCCTGGTAGACAAAATCTGCCTTTATGGTAAGAGCACATGCAGTGCCAATGCTTCTCCTAGACCATGCCTATGTCTCTGCCTTTTATGATCACGGCCTGGCAGATTCCCGTTTCATTAGATAAGTGTTTTCTGGCTTCAGTTGCCATATTGGCCCAAATTGAATCTTGAGCAGGTGATAAATACAGGCAGAATTGTATTCACCTCACCTCACCTTGACTTGCCTTGCCTTGTCCAAGATCTGGGAGAAAAGACACAAGCCTGGTAAGCCAAGCCTCACTTGTCTTGCAACTGGAATTTGTTCTGTGCCTCAGTTTACCCACAAAGATGCAAGTGCCCTTCCCAATACCCATAATAAAGCTTCAAGAGCCACTCGCCGTAGTGCTGAAGCCAGCCCAGCCATTGAGACAGCGTGGCACCCCTGCTGGCAACCAGCACCAGTCTCTTGCCATGCCGGGTATACAAGAGCACCCCAAAAAGCCTTAACAGCTAGCATATGGCAGCACCCTCTCTACATGGGTGGAACTCATTGTGAATAATGAGTTTATTGTCTCCTTTGTTTTGACAGTTTATGTCAAGTCTCCCCCAGTGGTAGAGCACCATATTGAGCTGAGGATTCTCTTTCTCAGTTATTTGTCCGGTTTCCTTAAAATTGTTTAAATTGTTAAATGTTGCCTAAATACTGTGCATTCCCACTGTAAATATATATTCCATTTCTACACCAAACCTAACTAATACATTTTTGGCAGTTTTTCATATTAATAGAAAGTTAATATCATAGTTGCCGTATTAATTTATTAATAAATTCATAAACTATAACAAGTCTATAATATCATGGTCGTTCCTATAACGATCACATCATCCACAAGCTCTTCTCTGTTCAAAAACAAGAGGTCCAGTGGGACACTTTCCCTACCTGACTCCTGTGAGAGACTAAATCTTGTCTCTTGATGTGACTCAACAAAGATAAAATCACCTTTGCTGCTTGCCCAGACAGTAGCTGATGTGTATTGGGCAGACACCACTGGAATGACTGTCTGGAAGGTGCATAGATAAAGATTGCTCACCAGACTGCAGCTGCCCTGGAATAATGGGCAGAGACCACTGCTATCAATACTCTCTGGAATACCTAAAAAACATATAAAAGATCTGAGCAACTACTGGCTCAGAAGAAGGAAAACAAGGGAGAAGGGAAACATGGAAAAGGAAAAGACCAGGGCAATGCTGCTCTGAAGAAAAACGGGGAGAATACCAGGAGGGAAAAATGACAGAGACATCACCATGTAGCCTGGAAGAAGCAGACCAAGAGGAATCCTCTCCATGTTCTAAGTTCTGCCTGCTACAACTCATGGAGCTGAAGAGGCTGCTCAGAGGACAGCACAGCTGAAAAGGACAACATGTCCTCCACGTCAAAGCTGCAGCAGCCTTCCTCCACAGACTCAAACTGTCTTGAGGGGTGAGTGATGCGGTAATATAATTCCTTCCCTCTTCTCTCTCCCTCTCCCCTTCTGATCCATTCACTTTATTTGTGTAATAAATAGCTTCGCTGTTGATATTTTGGCCTTGTTTGTGCCTCTCATTTCACAACATGGGAATATTCAAAAGAACGGAGTCTCTTTCCCTCTCTGGACCAAGACAACTCCATCAACAGCTGTGTCAGGAAATTAGATTCCATTTGTTCCAGGAAATTCCTAGACATTCTCCTCTCCATTGCATTGCATCTACAGCAGCTGGTAAGTTGAGTGTCTCACAAAACCATGGGCTAGTGAGACTTCAGCCAGGTGCTAATTAAATGTTTTGTCTGCATCTTGATTCTCTTTGTTGGTTTATAACAGACTCACACCATGATATCTGCCTTGTTGGCATTCTTCCTGATCCTTAACCATAACACTCAACCAACTCTATGGTTGCTATCAAATTCTAGACAATCAAAACACTCCATAACACAAAAGGCTACACCACTATCTCTCTTTCCTTCCCTAAACTGAAGAGTTTATAGTTGCCCATTGCGCATACCAGTTATGCAAGTTATCTCACTATGTTTCTGTGGTGGAAATGATGTCATAGTTTTCCCAGGGCACAATGGCTTCCATCTTCTCCTGTTTGTTGCCTGGACAACGTCCACAGGTGTAGGTGCACTGCAGCTGACCTGGTCACATTTTGGGGGGGGGGAAATCCCTAACTCCTACAAGACCATTCTCAGAAACTTCTGTGGTTTATAGCACATCAATAATCCTTCCATCTTTGGTGCCTCATGGATCTCCATCCTCTACCTCCAGAGATGGAAGACAGAAAGACCTTGCTTGAACACTCATTCCACAAACACTGGTGTGATGCCCTAGGTTTATCTCTAACAAGTGTGGTTTTATCCCCTTCCTCCTTCAAATCTGATGTAAAACTCTTTCAGTGAGCCCTGGTAACACCCATACAATGCTCCTTATCCCCAGCTGACACAGGTGTACCCCATTTGTTGCCAACTGGCCTGGTGTCATGTAAACCAACAAATGATGGGGGGGAAGCCTTTCTGTGACAGCAGGCTCAAAGACAGGTCTTAATCTGATCAATCTTCTGGTTTCTTCCCTCACCATTCCCTGAAACTGGAAGTATAGAGGAAAACATTACTTGTGACCCATTAATCAATTATCCAATGCCCTGAAATATCTCTTGATTACCTTCATTCTTGTAACTTCATTGTTATCTAGTTGAAAAATCAAGAATTAACAGCAATCTGAGGGCCATATGAGGGTTGGAAGCTTTGCCACAACATATTTAACCAACAGTGCAATTAATTTATCTCTATTTTGTATTAAGATTCTTGCTTCTTTCCAAATGTTTAATTTAATTAAGAAATTAATCTCTATCTCCACTTTCTCTGTTAAAGAATCATAGAATAATAGAATCATACAATCAATAAGGTTAGAAAAGACCTTAAAGATCATCAAGTCCAACCTGTCACCCAAGACCTCATGACTATTAGAGCATGGCACCAAGTGCCGTGTCCAATTCCCTCTTGAGCACCTCCAGGGGTGGTGACTATACCACCTACCTGGCCAGCCCATTCCAATGGCTCACAACTCTCTCTGTGAATAACTTTCTCCTCACCTCAAGCCTAAATTTCCCCTGGTGCAGTTTCAGACTGTGTCCTCTTGTTCTGCTGCTGGTTACCTAGGAGAAGAGACCAATCCCCTCCTGGCTACAACCACCCTTCAGGTAGCTGTCGAGAGCAATAAGGGTCTCCCCTGAGCCTCTTCTTCTCCAGGCTAAGCAACCCCATCTCCCTCAGTCTCTCCTCACAGGGCTTGTGCTCCAAACCCTTTGCCAGATTTGCTGCCCTTCTCTGGACACATTCCAGCAAGTCAACATCTTTCTTAAACTGAGGGGCCCAGAACTGGACACAGGACTCCAGGTGTGGCCCAACCAATGCTGAGAACAGGGCCACAATGACTTCCCTGCTCCTGCTGGCCACACTATTCCTGATACAGGCCAGGATGCCATTGGCCTTCTTGGCTGCCTGGGCACACTGCTGGCTCATGTTCAGCCAGCTGTCAACCAGAACTCCCAGGTGCCTTTCTGCATGGCCACTCTCCAGCCACTCTGACCCCAGCCTGCAGCGCTGCATGGGGTTGTTGTGGCCAAAGTGCAGCACCTAGCACTTGGACTTGTTGAATGCCATCATGTTGGACTCTGTCCATCTGTCCAGCTTGGCAAGGTCCCTCTGGAGAGCCTCTCTACCCTCTAACAGATCAACACCTGCTCCAAACTTGGTGTCATCTGCAAATTTACTGATGACAGACTCAATGCCCCCATCCAGATCATCAATGAAGATATTGAAGAGCATGGGGTCCAGAACTGGTCACCACTAGTGACTGGCCTCCAGCTGGATGTGGCACCATTCACCACCACTCTGGTCACAACCCTCCAGCCAGTTCCTAACCCAGCACAGAGTGCTGCTGTCCAAGCCACAGGCTGACAGCGTGGCCAGGAGTTTGCTGTGGGGAACGGTGTCAAAGGCCTTGCTAAAGTCCAGGTAGACTACATCCACAGCCTTCCCCACATCCACCAGTTTGCAGGCTAGTCCATCTGGCCCTTCTTGTGGATGGGCATCACGTTGGCCAGCTTCCAGTCATCCAGGACCTCTCCGGTGAGCCAGAACTGTTGGAAAATGATGGAGAGTGGCTTGGCCAGCTCATCTGCCAGCTCTCTCAGCACCCTAGGATGGATCCCGTCTGGTCCCATGGCCTTGTGGGAATCCAAGTGGCTCAGCAAGTCCCTAACTACTTCCTCATAGATTTTAGGGGCACTACACTGCTACCTGACCCTATCTACCAGTTCAGGAGGCGAGGCATCCTGAAGTCCTCCAGCCTTACTGTTGAAAATGGAGACAAATGTTATAGTGTTATAGGGTTACTAATGTATTACAGTAGCGATTCTTTTAAGGAATTATCTAATCACATTTTTAATATCCTTTTCTCTTCTTAGTATCTTTATTTTTAATAATTTATAAAACAGTAGTTTCATAATATATAAAACACTCACAGAGATCTGCTGCCATCATAATCAATGGAAAGTTTCTTCTTGGAGGCTATAATCAGAAATTTTGTGATTATGGTGTACATTCTGGCAGTTTCTGAATTAATAAAGGAAAAGCCTCAAATACTGATCCAAAATCATTAATTTTGTAGGTATTTTAATAGGGGTCATAAATAGAGTTTTGGCAGCTTTTTGGTTTTATTGTAACTAAAACTGCATATTTAAACCAGAAGGAATTATCGAACAAAGTTTTTCACTGCAATCATTTCTTTTTAGTTAGCAAAATGAATGCTCATAGAGAAGTAATAACTTTCACTGGAGCAGTTTTGGTTGATGTGTTTGGGCAGCTGTCAAAAAAGACTCTGTTTCCATAAAAGAATAAAGATGTCTGGATTTGGTGATATTCATTAGTGAAGATCTGTGGGTGGTTTATATTTCATTTAGATCTCTAACTTTTACTGATGGAATGGCATGTAAACATTTTTATTATCAAGGCTCTATGAACCGAAATTTTCCTTTTGCCACTTCTGTTACGCTCTTAACAAATAGAGAATATTTAACATTACCAAACAACAGCTGTAATAGAGAAGCAACTATTGAAAAATAAAATAACCCGCTTCAAATTAAATATAGCAGTTCTGTAGTTTCCAATTTTTTTTTTTTTTATTTTGATAGACAAGCATTAGGTTTTTTTGGGGAAAAAAAGAAAAAACCTTGTAAAAACAAATAAAAGTCAGACACAAGTTTGTAATGTAACTAATGAAAATAAAAGAAAAACTTCACCCAAACAAGCTTCTATTCTAGTGTACATTCATTTTTCTTTGGGTAAGTGCTTCTACTGTGACATAATGTGGCTAAATTCATCCACTGCTGGAGTTTAATACAACTGTAAATTTTTATGTAAAAATATAATGGATACCTGCAAATACCTAGAACAACTAACACTTTTACTGGCCTTTATTTGAGTTGTTATCCTTCAGCTATTACCTAACAATTTTTTGTGACATTACTCAGAGGTTTCCAATTACTATTGCATTGCTGCTGCTGTTTAGCTCCTCTTCTTTTTTCTCCACATCTCTATCTTAATTATAGATGACCAGCAAAGGAGATTGAAAATGTATTTGTAGTTACAAAGAGCTCAACCAGCTAAATGTCAAAATGCCCAATCTCACACTTGCTTCTCCATTCTAATCTTCCTAAAGTATGAAGTAAAGATATCCAAGATATGACCACTACTGTAGCTACTGTGAAAACATCAAAGGCAGAGTTAGAAGCAATCAGATCTAAGGATTGCTCATCAGAGGCAAATAGGTTTAAAGGCACAACTTACTTAGGAAGACAATGCATGTATTCTGAGGTGCATACATACAGGAATGTCCAGAATTTATGCGGATCAATCTTAAAATTACTTGCATCATTTCTTTACTCAGCTGATTTTTTTGTTTCCATGATGACAATGGCTGTTCATAAGCAGATAGAAGCCAGAAGAGCACAGGAACACCAGATAAATGAAAATATGCCCATGTAAAGGCATTTGAAAGCATACAGTCATGCGTATTTCTAAAGAAATCTATCAGGATTAAAGTATATCTCCAGAGTTTTACCTTTTGAAGTGTTTAGGATGCTAGACAGTCTCAGATCTGTGTTTCTAAGCCCCTTCTGTGTTTCTGAGTTTCCCCAATCCTAGATGCTGCCCGCATCTGTTACTCCCACTTGCACAGGCCTATATGCTTCACAGAGATTCTGTAACAGCATCAACATTTTCAGCACAAAGTATACTCATATAGCAAAGCCAGAAAAAAGTACAGTGAATCAAGTATCTTTTGCTTCTCTAGATCTCCTGAAAGCTTTCCTAGCAATTGAATTTTAAGCATCTTTTTAAATTTAGACAGGTAAGCACTGTATCTTCTGACTGACATTCATCTACTATCATGTTAGAGTGCTATATTATCCAGACTAGCTGTTCTCTAGGAAAGTTCAAAAGTATTTGACCTGCCACAACAATGACCAATTCCATGTTAACATCATGTTTACCTGTATCTGCAGGTTAGTGAGATAATCAAACTGGGTACATGCACTACAAGTTAGAGCAATTTTTTTCCAAATTGTGTTCATTTAAGAGAAAAAAGATTGTTCATACCAATACCTTTGTTTTATTGTTGATAGAAGAGATTTTTTTTAAAAAAATCATTCTTTATCATTATTTTTAGAACTGTGTCTTATACTGAGTCCTAATGAATCAAATCTATTAGTAATGAAAAAGAGAACAATGCGATATTACCTAGGTTATACCTAAATATAGGATGATCCTGCCTCTAGGAGATAGTTGTAACTTTTTTCTTCTATATACTTATTTGACACTCTGATCTACTTCAAGAAAACAAGTGATAAAATTTCCTTGTTTCATCTATACAGAGAAAAAAAAAAGGCAAAGAATCATAAGCGTTATGATCCTCTATCATACAAACAATTAAAACAGAGGTCCTTTCAATCTGACATTTTTTTTTAGTGTATATTCATGTTAAAAGAGACCATGTAGGTAACAAATACAGGGAACATTATATTTAAAGGAAATACTCTTAGTAGCACCCAAGATGGAATTACCTTAGGCCCTGAAACAGGGGTTTCATATTCCTTCTATAATTTTAAATCTAATATAGATTATGAATGATCGAATTTTCTGAATGGTTTCCATTATTTTCTCTTAATCACAATAAGTTCAAAGATAACTTGAGGTAGAAAATCCCAAAGGCTAACAATTATATCCTTTAATCACATTTAAACTTCTCCTTTAATGCTTTCACATATCTCTTGTTTTACGGGGTAAAAACAAAAAGTAAATATTATTTACTTCTTCCAATTTAGATATTCATTGTATTCTATGGCTCGTATCTTCTCTGTTTGGCTTAAAAAATGTTTTCAAAACTCCTGTGTATGTGGAGTCTTCCTTCATTTTCACCATAGAACTGAAGGCTTGAGACTCTCCCTGAGGTAATAACACCATTTTTCCCCAAATGACGTGTGAAAAACAAGAAAGAAGTAGAGTTGTGATAGGATATACATATTCCAAATGTACACTACACTTAAAAATAAAGGAAGGAACAAATATTTCTTTATTTCTTTAAAGTATAAACAATTTGCCAAACCTTTCTGTATTTGATTTGCAATTAGACATGTTGCACATATTTTGAGAGAATAACAGACACATTGGTAATGGTATCTGTATCACCTTTTCTGAAGAAAAGGTCAGCATCTCTATTACATATCTTAAATTTTAAACCATTTGAAAATTTTTAATAGTTACATATCAGGTTTTGGACAGCAAGTACAATTTTATGACAAGTGACCTTATCCTTGTCAGAAAGAGACGTACGATAGAGCTGTACATCAAAATGAAATATATTCTTTATAATTTTGTCACTGTCACTAAGGTAGAATAAGATCCCCATTTAATGCATACCATTTACCTTTGAAGACTGGAGTTCAAAAAAGTTAAAAGAAATAACACAATAGAATGTTATTATATAATATCATTCCTTATTTTAAGGTAAAATTGAGAAACAGCTTCCAGTAAGACCATTTTTATTCAGTATCTTGACTACTCTCCAATGTATTTCTTTTTCTACAGAGGGTATTTTCCTTATTTCATCTTACCTTATTTATCCTATGAAAAATAAAGTGACATTTCTTCAGCTGGAAGTCCCTATCAGGTCTCCTGAGTTATCTATGTTTTTTGAATGACAGTAGGTATGTTATACTTATCAAGGTACTGAGCTCTGATCCAAACCAGCTTATCTTTTGTTAAATTTCACATTTTATTTTTAAAAAAGGCAAAATTAATTATGTATCAGTTTTAAAACAATGTCTCAGAGTCGAATATCAGTTATCTCTTATTTGTAAGAAATAGTATTTCCTCTGGTGATTATATTGTCGTGATATTCTCTAAACTGGAGAGACGTGCATTTGATGAGTGAACTATTTGGTGAATGAGGAATTTGTTGGATGATCACATACAGAGTGTAGTGGTCTATGGATCAATTTCAAGGGTCAATACTTGAACCAATGTTGCTATAATCATCATTTACATAGACAGTGAGACTGAGTGCAGCCTGAGAAAGTTTGTAGATGACACCAAGATGAACGGTGCAGCCAACATGCCTGAGTAACACCATGCCATTAAGAGGGACCTGGACAAGCTACAGAAGCTGGCCCATGGCTTGGACAGGAGCACTCTGCGTTGGGTTAGGAACTGGCTGGAGGGCCGAGCCCAGAGAGTGATGGTGAATGGTGCCACATCCAGCTGGCGGCCAGTCACCAGTGGTGTGCCCCAAAGATCAGTGCTGGGCCCCATGCTCTTCAACATCTTTATTGATGATCTGGATGAGGGCATTGAGTCCATCATCAGTGTGGTGGAGTAGGAAGGTTCCCCCACACACAAAAGAATTCCACAGCTAACTCAGCTGGAGGAGCAGATGAAAGCTGTATTTTACAAGCAGATATGGAATGCAGTGAATATGTACAAAAATATACAATATTTACAATATATACAGAAGTATACAGGAATGTATGCAATACAGGAAACCTTTCCCCAACCCCCCCCCCTGGCCACCAGGGGGTTTGGCCTGCCCCTCCCTTCACCCTCCCTACCTCCCCTTTTTCCCAAAAAGGGTTAGAGAGAGAGAGAAAGGAAGGTAATTAAAAGGGGAAAACTTTGTTAAAGCTCAAAGCGAATGCAAAAAGTTAGTTTTCTTATCTGGTTAGCAAGAATCGTAGAGAGAAACGAGCCAGCTCACAGCACAGGGGGAAGAAGAAGACGACTACTGACTCCCCCCGACTGAAAGACTAAACAAAAATCTACAGCCGGGTTCCACCAATGAAATTGGATTAGCATATCGTTGTTTTCATTTATATATCAAAACATTCGGCTAGAGTGTTCAGAAAGTGTCTCTTTCTTAAAGGCACAGCCTAAACCGGTCACAATCAGTAAATTTGCAGACAACACCAAGCTGGGGGCAGGAGTTGATCTGCTTGAGGGTAGAGAGGCTTTGCAGAGGGACCTCGACAGGCTGGACAGATGGGCAGAATCCAACGGCATGAGATTTAACACATCCAAGTGCCGGGTTCTGCACATTGGCCATAACAACCCCAGGCAGTGCTACAGGCTGGGGTCAGAGTGGCTGGAGAGCGGACAGGCAAAGGGGGACCTGGGGGTGCTGGTTGATGGCAGGCTGAACATGAGCCTGCAGTGTGCCCAGGCAGACAAGAAGGCCAATGGCATCCTGGCCTGCATCAGGAACAGTGTGGCCAGCAGGAGCAGGGAGGTCATTCTGCCCCTGTACACTGCACTGGTTAGGCCACACCTTGAGTCCTGCGTCCAGTTCTGGGCCCCTCAGTTTAGGAAGGATGTTGTCTTGCTGGAACGTGTCCAGAGAAGGGCAACAAAGTTGGTGAGGGGTTTGGAACACAAGCCCTATGAGGAAAGGCTGAGGGAGCTGGGGTTGCTTAGCCTGGAGGAGACTGAGGGGTGACCTTATTGCTCTCTACAACTACCTGAAGGGTGGTTGTAGACAGGCAGAGGTTGGTCTCTTCTCCCAGGTAGCCAGTACCAGAACAAGAGGACAGAGTCTCAGGCTGTGCCAGGGCAGGTTTAGGCTGGATGTTAGGAGGAGTTCTATACACAGAGAGTGGTTGCCCATTGGAATGGGCTGCCCGGGGAGGTGGTGGAGTCACCTTCATTGGAGGTATTCAGGAGGAGACTTGATGGGGTGCTTGGCTGCATGGTTTAGTTGTTTAGGTGGGTTGGATTGGTTGATGGGTTGGACGCGATGATCTTGAAGGTCTCTTCCAACCTGGTGTATTGTATTATTGTATTATTGTATTAAGTGAACCTCAGGCTCAACATGGCCAAGTGCAAGGTCCTGTACGTGAGTAAAGCAATCTCATGTATCAATACTGTCTGCGGGAGAAAGGATTGAAAATAGTCCTGTGGAGATGTAATTGGAGATATTGGTGGAGAAAAAAATGGGACACAAGCTGGCAATTTGATTGCACCGCACAGAAGGCCAGTCATTGAAAGTGGCATGTCCAATAGGTTGAGAGAGGTGATTCTTCTCTTCCAGTCCACTTAGGCGAGACCCAGCCTGGAGTACTGTTTCCATCTCTCGTGTCCTCAGTACAAGAAATATGTAGATTTTTTAGAGTGGCTCCAAAGCAGGATCACAAAAATGATAGGAGGGCTGGAACACCTTTGCTGTGAAGAAAGGTTCTAGAGAAACCTTGTTGTGGTCTTTCAACATTTAAAAGGGGCCTATGAGAAAGGTGGGGAAATTTTTTTTTTTTAAGTGGGCCTGTTGTGACAGAACAAGGGGCAATGGTTTTAAACTAAAAGAGGGGAGATTAGGACTAGATATAAGGAAGATTTTTTTTTCTGTGGTGAGGATGGTGAAACACTGGATCAGATTGCCCAGAGAGTTGGTAGATGCCTCTTCCCTGCATGCATTGAAGGTCAAGCTAGATGGGACTCTGAGCAGTCTTATGTAATAAAAAATGTCCCTGCTCATTGCAAGGTGGTTGGATTAGGTGATCTCTAAAGGCCCCTTCTAACCCAAAGCATTCTATGGTGTTCTGATTCTATGATTTTCTTTAAGTATTCACTGTTGTGGTAGTACAGGATTAATCCATTCCAGGTAATGGAACCAATATATAGCCAAGAATTAGAGTGACTTCTAGAGTTATTCTAACCTCCAAAATGGGAAACAAATAATATCTTTGCCAGGTGTTCAATTTATATTGTCTCTTGCAAATATCTGTTGAAGTCCTTGAAAAGAAACTTTCCTCCAAATGACATAAAAATCTAGATGGACTCAGAAATTCTGACCATGAGATTGGCCTTCATTTAAATACAAAATGGAGAGGATGGGACCTTCTCCAATGCAGAGAAATAGCTCAGCTGTAAAAGTACAGCAATTTTCAGCCACATCCTTGAAACTGGACTGAAGGGAACATGATGAGCATCAAATCCACATTGCCACCCAGGTGTTCTGGTCTGTGGAAAGGTCCCAATGGCAAATGTGGAACTTACAATGAAAGTTGGGTAGGCATACAAACATGTTTTTACAATTTTCTGAAAAGTATAGCTTACATACTTGCTTTAAATGCACTGAGATTTTTCCAGACTTTTTATTCAGCCTCTTCTTTGATAATTAGTCACACAACAGAGACTTCTGTGTGTGATGGGTTAGGCAGCCCCCTCCAAACCCTCCCCATCACGGGCAGAATAAAACAACTCAAAACAAAACGGATTGCAAAAGTGATGGAAAGTTTAAAGGAAAAGCGGTGAATCTTTACAGAAAGCCAAAAGCAGAGTGACAAAAGAAATCCCAGTCCCAAGATAATCCCATCCCCACCTGGGGGTACATCCAAGACCCCCAGGGCTCCTTCTTCCCCCCTCCCCACTGCCAGGCTAGTCTCAGCTGGCCAGATCTGAGACTGCCCATCCCCCCGTGGCCTTGGGCCTAGCCAGGCCCATGGCCGGGAGACAACAACTCCCCCATTACCGGGCGACGGCGAGGAAGAAAGAGGAGGTGCTTAGACCTCGCACTAGATCTTATAGTGGTGCAGAGAATTATGGTAGAAATACCCAATTTCCTGTGTCCACCCACTGGGCTGGACCTCTGGACACAGGAAGCAGGGGGGGCACCCAGCCCAAACTGCAACATGCCACCCCTTATTTCATACCATAATCTCTGCACCCCAAACATATCATCAACTCAGAACTCTTCCGATGACATGTCCGGCGAAGTCCTTATCTTCATCTGGGCGTCCACCCAAACAGTCTCTCTCAGTCAGGGTCAAGTGTCAGTCCATTCCAGTTCTTCTCTCATCTAATGGAACCACCCAGCGGTGCAGAGTTCACTCTTCTGCGGTGCAAGTTCTTCATGGATCCGGTGGACATCCTGGCCACCTGGAAAAGAGCCTCACAACTTCTCAACTAACTTCTATTTCCATCTCCATTTACTCAGTGGCATATTTCCACCCCTGGGGCAAGCCAGTCAGAGCAATCAAGCTCTAACTGCTTCTCCACCCCTCCAGGAAAATAGCACACTGAGCCTTCCTCAACCCTGCACGGACCTATCCCAAGCCCAGTGCTGACCGCTTCCAGCCGCGGCCCAAGGCTACACAAATGCATGTCACAGGTACACCGCCCCCTCTGGGCGTTCGCGTACCAAGCCGTGACAAGCATTCAGCTACACAACTCCCCCCGGAAGGGGGAGGGACTGCACCACAACCTACTGAGAAGAAGGGAGGTGGAGCCAGGTGCTCGGCGCCATTTTCAGAACTAGTCCGAAAAAATAGTCAGGGAAGAGACTAGGACCGGCCCCACTACAGCCCGAGCGCACGGCTGGGGCCGGGGCCGGGGCCGGCACTCCGAGGGCACGGCCGAGGCCACCGCCGCCGCAGCCCGAGCATACAGCAGAGGTCCGGCCGCCTCTATCGCCGCGGTACAGAATCAAAATCGCCTCCACCCCTCGGGCATTCAAACGGCTTCTCCAGCGAAAGCCATAAACGCGTTCCCAGAGCCCTTGAGAACGGCTTTGCAGCTGGGGTCCCCGTTCGCTTTCCTGAGTTTCGGGAGCTGAGCTCGCCCGCTCGCCACGGCTGGCTCTTTCCCGCAGCGAAAACGGGCCTGATCCTGATCTGCTCGCCGCTGCCCCTCCCCCGCCTCACTCCCCGCCGCTTCTACCGCCTGCAGAGAGCAAAGGGTGGAGGAAGGGCAGGTCCCGCGTTCTTAAGCGGTACCCCAATTCCAATGGTCAGGAACCACCCCTGCATGGAAGAGCAGGAGAGGGCTCCGTGCCATCGGCCACGCACCAGGTGTCCTCCTGCAATCCACAAGAATTCACACAATCGCCCCAACAACAAAACTTGACCCCCCCAACTTCCAAAACCCAAACCGACGCCCAGAACTGAATTTAAACTCTCCGTTTTTTGCAATCCGATCTGCAAAGTGGCCACAATAACAAACTCCTACTCCTGCCTGGCTCGCCAGGAATGCAAAGGGGTTGAGGGTAGACCCCCTCCCCACCACAACCATCCTCTGCTACCAATAATGTGATGGGTTAAGGCAGCCCCCCTCCAAACCCTCCCCATCATGGGCAGAATAAAACAACTCAAAACAAAACGGATTGCAAAAGTGATGGAAAGTTTAAAGGAAAAGCAGTGAATCTTTACAGAAAGCCAAAAGCAGAGTGACAAAAGAAATCCCAAACAGTCCCAAGATAATCCCATCCCCACCTGGGGGTACATCCAAGACCCCCAGGGCTCCTTCTTCCCCTCCTCCCCACTGCTAGGCTAGTCTCAGCTGGCCAGATCTGAGACTGCCCATCCCCCGTGGCCTTGGGCCTAGCCAGGCCCATGGCCGGGAGACAACAACTCCCCCATTACCGGGCGACGGCGAGGAAGAAAGAGGAGGTGCTTAGACCTCGCACTAGATCTTATAGTGGTGCAGAGAATTATGGTAGAAATACCCAATTTCCTGTGTCCACCCACTGGGCTGGACCTCTGGACACAGGAAGCAGGGGGGCACCCAGCCCAAACTGCAACACTGTGATACCTAAATTACACTACAAGATAAACTAGAATTTAGAAGGGGATACACACAGTATTTGCAAGTATCAGCTGATTTTCTTTAAGAAAAGATGCTGCTATACATTAGGATAAGAAGTCTTGTAAAACTGAGATCCAACAGTTACTTTGTAATTTTAAACAAGATTATTCAGGTGAAATGAAAGTTACTCTTTCAGACGTTTATTATTCGTTGATTGGATTTCAGAAGTCACATTCCTCTATGAAGTAACTTTCCTTTTGGCAACCAGCAAATGTCCGCTGAAAAGATAATTACTAAGGACAGAAATCTGGAAGGACACAACAGACACAGCTTGAGACACTAATTTTCTACATTTCTGCATTTTTGAGAATGCAGTGGCTGTACACCTTCTTTTCTGTGTTCTGAAACACACAGTGTAATAATGATAATTTAAATCTGAAAGAAGGATTGAGAACATGAATAGTAACAACATATACTTGAGGACATTATATATAACATTGATCTCAGTCAGCCTAGATATAGATGACAGAACACAATGATGTAAGATTTGTAATTTCAGTGTTGTCTTATGGACAGAGTTGCATTTATACTGAAATGTGTAAAATTATTTGGTTTAGCTGTTCATTAGCCACATCCTTCTTGCTTTTATGACACTACATAACAGAATATTTTATATTATGGACAGCATCATTCTTCTCATTCTGTTTAATTCTTTCTAATTACAATACAATAATACAATACAATACAATAATACATACACCAGGTTGGAAGAGACCTTCAAGATCATCGCGTCCAACCCATCAAACAATCCAACCCACCCAACAACTAGACCATACAGCCAAGCACCCCATCAAGTCTTCTCCTGAACACCTCCAGTGAAGGTGACTCCACCACCTCCACGGGTAGCCGATTCCAATGGGCAATCACTCTCTCCGTGTAGAACTTCTTCCTAACATCCAGCCTAAACCTGCCCTGGCGCAGCCTGAGACTGTGTCCTCTTGTTCTGGTGCTGGCTGCCTGGGAGAAGAGGCCAACCTCTGCCTGGCTACAACCTCCCTTCAGGTAGTTGTAGAGAGCAATAAGGTCACCCCTCAGTCTCCTCTTCTCCAGGCTAAGCAACCCCAGCTCCCTCAGCCTTTCCTCATAGGGCTTGTGTTCCAAACCCCTCACCAGCTTTGTTGCCCTTCTCTGGACACGTTCCAGCAAGTCAACATCCTTCCTAAACTGAGGGGCCCAGAACTGGACACAGTACTCAAGGTGTGGCCTAACCAGTGCAGTGTACAGGGGCACAATGACCTCCCTGCTCCTGCTGGCCACACTGTTCCTGATGCAAGCCAGGATGCCACTGGCCTTCCTGGCTGCCTGGGCACACTGCAGGCTCATGTTCAGCCTACAATCAACCAGCAAATATAAATTGTGGGAAGGGAACGGGAAGGGAAGGGAAGGGAAGGGAAGGGAAGGGAAGGGAAGGGAAGGAAGGGAAGGGAAGGGAAGGGAAGGGAAGGGAAGGGAAGGGAAGGGAAGGGAAGGGAAGGGAAGGGAAGGGAAGGGAAGGGAAGGGAAGGGAAGGGAAGGGAAGGGAAGGAAGGGAAGGGAAGGGAAGGGAAGGGAAGGGAAGGGAAGGGAAGGGAAGGGAAGGGAAGGGAAGGGAAGGGAAGGTTTGGGAAAAAGGGGGAGGGAGAAAGGAGGAAGAGGGAATCATAGTTTAGATTTAACACAGGAAAAAAAGAAGGAAAGAAACCAACCCAAGCATCAAGGCAATCATAAAAGTTTCTTCTCTAAAAACAAACAGTAAATATCTGTACTAACAATATGAAATGAAGCATGAAGCTGAGATAAATTGCATTAACTGCCAGACACAGTCTACTGATTTTCTATATTAAATGGTAAACAAATTGGCAAGTAAACCCAGAAACTTGACCTTGTGTTTGAAGAAGATAAACAATATATTTCACATGTGTTTTCTGGCATACTTAGGTAATTCACTTGTAGCAGTGGTCCAAGTTTCTTAAACAATTTAATAAGATAGAATAATATTGCATAGAAAGGTAGGTACGGTTTTTTGTTTGTTTGGTTGGGTTTTTTTAATGAAGAGATATAGTTAATTAATGATGGTCAATTACTTAGCAATTACGTAGCAAGAAAAAATACAGAGAATGCAGGTATATTGCAGGTATTTTATAGTGAAAGTGGGAAGAACTGGGAGCATAAAAAGACAATTTGAAAGACCATGAATGACTCAAACACCAGTATCTCCATATTCACACAGGGTTTAATCCCCATTAAGTGGGGAAGCTTTTCAGAATTCCATGATTTCCCTCGAAGAATTTACTAAATACTCCTCATTCATGCTCAGTACTAAACTTAGTCATTAGGTGAAGAATCAGAAACAATTCTGGAAACAGGAAACTACTCCAATATTTTACTCAACAGGGTAAACTTAGAACTAAATTCTTTTTGCTCTGATTCTGTTAATTTCCACATCAATCTTATTTCATTGATTTTGAAGCAAATAGATTTGTCATCCCTTTGGCATGTTGTAGGTATGCCATCTCAATGTCAGTGGCAGATAAACAGCTGCAAAAATTTTCCCTAACAATGAAGCTATATAATGAGAGCAAATCTGATAAATAATAATAATAATGAAGAAGAAGACTTAATTCCCTGCTTTCTTTATGCTCCTTTTTAATGCTCTTATTCCTTGTCTTGTAATTTTACTGTATTTCCATGAGTAAAAGTTTCCATGCACTTTCACTGGTGCTTTCTGCAAGCCAGTACAACCACCACGTAGGCTGATTTTGTAGATAGTGTTCTCCAAGGCTAA
Source organism: Picus viridis (assembly GCA_033816785.1). Lineage (NCBI taxonomy): Eukaryota > Metazoa > Chordata > Aves > Piciformes > Picidae > Picus > Picus viridis. The sequence goes on from CM066566.1 coordinate 54,639,220, forward strand.
CACCTCAATTCAACTGATAGCAGTCTCAGAAAAGTGCCAGAGTAGGTGCAAGTTATGTGACAATAACTTATGTTTGGAAGCAAGGAGCAGAAAAATGATAGGAAAGACTTCCTTTTTTAGTGAGAATCTCCTGGACCCACTTATTTTCTTACCATGATTTAGACCATGCAACAAGCTTGCTAGAGAGCAGTAAAATCTACAACAGAGCTTTGTTCTGGATCTGCCTCTTTAAAATACAACTTCTGTTCTCCCTGTAAAAAAATCTTAGGTGTGCCACTTTATATGTAGCATGTTTTACTGTAGAGCTGTGTGCCATAGAAAGTTGTAGTACAGGATCATACCCTTTATATCTTAAGGAATATAATAATAATCCATGCAATCTGCTTATTTGTTTCAGCTTCATAATCTGAAGTAGGATGTGAAAGGGGAAAAATGGTAGGAGTAAAGGGAAAAGAGCGGTAGAAGTAAGATGAAAATCTCATTTAAATGTCATATTTTGTATGAGCAATAACTCATAGTAAAACAACTATAACCTGTCTGTGTTTGTTTTCAGATTACCAGGAGGGCCTTTCTGAAAAGAAAAAGTCATGTTAGAGAAAAGGAGATAAAAGAGCAATCTGTAAAACTTATTAGATAGTAAGGCATTGGTCATTTCAGGAGGAAAAAGTCAGAGTAAACACAATTGCACTCAATTTTATTCCAGATCTCCAACTCCAGGCTCCTATGACATTAAAAAAAAAAAAAAAAAAAAATCAATCCAACTCTAAATGGGTCATATTTCATATTTCTCTTCATTTCTTTATTGGGAGCTTTAAGATGTCTGCCTTTTTTGCTACTATTTTCGTTTCACAGATTGAATAGGAGATTTTTAAGACTTGAAGACTGAAATAGTAATTTTTTTAAACCCTTTTCCCCTTTCTCCACTCAAAAATGTACAAGGAAAGTAATGCTAAATGTTCATAACACTATCTTTAATTACTTTACTGGAGGCTGAACTTGACACTCAAACCCTCTTGAATGATAGGAGAGTAAACGTGGATCTGAGCTATTTCTGACTCTTGTCTAGAGTATGCTAGTACTGCCTTCTAGGTTTCATAATTTCATTTCTTTCATCTAAACACACAGCTATTAGCAGGGTAGGGCTTATTGGCAGCAAACTTTACTGACCTCATTGAGGTCAGTCTCTGAAGCTGAAAATGGTTGATAATAGAGAAAGAGGCTTCAAAGAGAACTTCAAGACATTTTGAAAGCAACAGGGGCAAATTTAAGCGAGTTAATCGACACTGCCATAAAAATGGGAAACACCTGAACAAATACATCGTAGATCAAAAGAGAGAGAAATGGCCTACAGAAAGTCAGAAGGAAAAGGAAAATAAAATGTGTTCCAAACCCTAAGAAATTCTACATGTAGCTTTGTTACATTAGTTATGGAGGTACAATCAAGATACAAAAATCAGATTTTGTACACCCCAGAGTTCAGAGTATTAAATGTTTTGATTCACACTCTTTTGTACTTGATAGTATATGCTTACTGAAGAAAAATAATTTTCTATGTCCTGTGATAATGAAAACATTACCACTGAAGAGCTTTTGTCCTTAATATTCTAAAGATAAAAACACATTTTCATCACTCAGTAGGGCCATACTGGATGGAGAGCTGATTGGGACCACCACTGGGAGCAGTGTGCTTGAGCTGAGATCTTTCCCTTTTGGTTTCTTTTTGGGGCTTTGCGGGTCGGAAGGACCCCTGGCAGACGGTAAGGACTGACAGGGTCATCTTCTCACATGCCTGCTCGGGAACCCAGCGGGGCTGAGTACACGATGGCATTTTGGCTGGAGAGCCTTCTTGCCCACCTGCATGTTGTCAGAGTGCAGAAGCCTCTGTGGTAGCTTAGATAATTTATAGTAGTCAGGTGGAATATATATTTTTAACAACTAACAATAAAACCCCCAAACCACGGTAACAACGTGGCCAAAGGCTGTTAGAAAATCAGTAGGTACCCAGACAGATTTGGTGCATAAGCACATGGGTGTCCAGGCTGCTAGCTGCAGAGAGTGCTGGAGTCTGGCACTTGGAATGGAGGGGGAAGGAGACAACATCTGTGTCAGGTGTGACCAGGTGAATTTTCTCCTCAATCTGGTGGCTGATCTTAAGGATGAAGTGGCTGAGCTAAAGGATGAAATATCTAGGCTCAGGACTATACGGGAATGTAAAAGGGAGTTAGATATCTGGGAGGAGGCTTTGCAAACCTCCCCTGTTGAGGGAGGCCTCCCTGGAAAAAGGGGCAACTTTTACTGCACCCAACCTGCTGGACCTTGATGGGGTGAATTTATCTAGAAAGGGCAAGAGGGTACTAGCATTGGAGTTGGCAGGGTGCATTGGAAGGGCTTTAAACTAGGTTTGAAGGGGGTGGATGAGGAAACCAGTCTCTCTGGAGAGGAGAGAGCGGGACATAAATTAGGGTTAATTGAGAAATCAACAGCCCAGCTGAAATGCATGTACACCAACACATGCAGTATGGGTAACAAACAAGAGGAACTGGAAGTCTTGTTTCACCAGGAAGACTATGATATAATTGTCATTACAGAAACATGGCGGGATGATTCACATAATTGGAGTACTGCACTGAGGGGTTACAAGCTCTTTAGGAGAGACAGGTGAGGGAGAAGAGGAGGAGGGGTGGCCCTGTACATTAGGGAATCTCTTGATGCCTCAGAGCTTGAGGTTGCAGATGAAAGGATTGAGTGCCTGTGGGTTAAAATCAGAGGAAGGCTTAACAAAACCAACATCCTGATTGGAGTCTGTTATAGACCACCCAACCAGGTTGAGGAGGCAGATGAAATATTCTACAAGCAACTGGAGGCTGTCTCAAGATCATCAGATCTTGTCCTTGTGGGTGACTTTAACCTGCCAGACATCTGCTGGGAACTTAATTCAGCAGAGAGGAGGCAGTCCAGAAGGCTCCTAGAGTGTATGGAGGACAGCTTCCTGATGCAGCTGTCAAGTGAGTCTACCAGGGGTCAGGCTTTGCTTGACCTGCTATCCTCAAATAGAGAAGGGCTGGTGAGAGATGTGATGGTGTGAGGCTGCCTAGGGTTCAGCAATCATGAGATAGTGGAGTTTTCAATATGCAGGGAAATAGGAGCAGTAACAGAACCCTCACTTTGGACTTCCGGAGGGCAAACATCAGCTTGTTTAAGCAGCTTATTCAGAAAGTACCCTGGGTAGAAGCCCTTAAGAACCAATAGGTCCAGGACGATTGGACCTACTTGAAACAGGAGTTCTTGAAGGCACAGGAACTGGCAGTTCCCACATGCCGAAAGATGAGCCATCAGGGAAGGCAACCAGCCTGGATGAGCAAGCAGCTCTTGATGGAATTAAGGGAAAAAAAGAGACTGTATCGCCTTTGGAAAGGTGGGGAGGCAACTCGCAATACAATACTTACTGTGGAAGGCCAACGTACAAGGTGAAGAAAGCTGGGATGGATTCCTCATGCTTCTCCTAACAGGGACCTGTACCCATTCTCCCCTGTTTCCAGGGCTGCCTCCCTGAACTGAGGGGATCTGTAATGCATCTTCCCATATATCTAACTCCCTTTTGCATTCCTTATAATCCTGATTCTTAATCCTTCTTCCTTTATTCAGCCACCAGATTGAGAAGATAATTCACCTGGTTACACCTCACACAGGTGTTGTCTCCTTCACCCTCCATGCCAAGTGCCATACTGTTTTTAAACTGTGTTTTTGTCTTGAACATATTTCCAGTACTTACCATATACTATTAAAAATTAAAAAACCCAAAACTCTACAACCGGAATAATAATATCTAATACATAGCAAGTACTTAGAATTGTAGACAATATATGAAGCAAATAAAAAAAGCCCCACCAAACAAAAAAAAAAAAGAATACACAAGCACCACATGATATTCTGTAGGATTCCACAGCCATACAAGAATCCTGTTTGACTTAGCACATCTGTACTTACTAATGAGAAATATATCCAAAACTAAGTTTAGAGTCTTTGTTCCTCACTAGAATCAAGCCACATCTCAGTCTGTAGCTCAGCTAGACTTACTAAGTGTCTAGTTATTCCACAAAAGTTTTGTTGAGAAAAAAGATATTTGTGCAGGAGATTGCAGGGCTCAACCAGCTTAAACCAAAGTTGAATTGGAAAATTAATAAAGATGGGCTCACCAGAGAAAAGGCTGGGGATGGCATTCTTATATTGGTGGAATGGTAAGCTAGTGGGATGCTTTGGTTTGTCATCTCTGTGGAGGTTGGGGATGCAGTCATGTGACAGAAAAGATGCAAGGGTTATTGGTGGGTTAATAGCCATGGAAGCACCTGAGGGTGGTCAGGCAGGAATTTAGGCTTCTTATAAAAGGGTGGTAAGACCATCAACCCAGCTGAAGTGTGTCTACACTAACACGTACAGTACAGAACACAAACAGGAGGAGCTGGAAGCTATTGTGCAGTAGCAAAACTATGATATAGTTTCTAGCACAGAAGTTTGGTGGGATGACTCACACAACTGGAGTGCAAGGAATGTCTATAAAGCCTTCAGAAGGGTTTGGCAAGGACAGAGAGGCAGAGATGCAGCCCTGTATGTTAGGTAGTGTTATAAATGCCATGAATGTAATGATAGTGACAACGGAGTGTACAAATCCATGGGACCCAATGGGATATGCCCATGGGTACTGAGGGAATTGGCAGATGAGATTAGTAAACCACACTCTATTATGTTCCAAAAGTCGTGGCAGCCCAATGCATTCCCCACTGACTGGAAAAGGGGAAACATAAGCCCCATTTTCAAAAAGGGAAAGAAGGATGCCCCAGGGAACTATAGGTCAGTCAGCCTCTCCTCTGTGCCTGGTAGGATCATGAAGCAAATCCTCCTGGAGGCACTGATGATGCAGAAGAATAACAAAGAGGCAATTAGGTACAATCAACACAGCTTCAATAAGGGCAAATCCTGCCTGACAAACCTGGTGGCCTTCTATGGCAAGGTCACAATATCAATAAACAAGGGGAGAGCAACCAATGTCATTTATCTGGACCTGAGCAAAGCCTTTGGCACTGTCCTACACAACATCCTGATCTCTAAACTGGTAAAATATTTGATGGATGGACCACTCGGTGGACAAAGAACTGGCTTGAGACGTGCACCCAAAGGTGGTTGTCAGTGGGTCCATGTCCAAGTGGAGGTCACTGACAAGTGGAGTCCCTCAAGGATCAGTACTGCAACCAGTCTTGATTAACATCTTCATCATCAACCTGGACAATGACACTGAGTGCAGACTAGGGAGGTTCACCAGAGACACCAAGCTGTGTGGTGCAGCTGACGTGCTGGAGGGAAGGGATGCGGTCCAGAGGGACCTTGAGAGGCTGGAGAGGTGGGCACATGACAACCTCATGAGGTTCAACAAGACCAAGTTCACGGTCCTGCATATGGGTCGAGGCAACCCCAAGCACTAACATAGACTGGGCAATGGCAGTGACTGACTTGAAAGCAGCCCTGAAGGAAAGGATTCAGGGGTGTTAGTGGATTAGAAGCTCAACATGAGTCACCAATGTGTACTTGCAGCCCAGAAAGCCAACCACATCCTGGGTTGCATCAAGAGAAGTGTGGCCAGCAGGTTGAGGGTGCTGATTCTCCCCCTCTACACTGTTCTCGTGAGACCACACCTGGAGTACTGTGTCCAGTTCTGGAGCCCCAATTACAAGAAAGATATGCATGTGCTGGAACTTGTCCAAAGAAGGGCCACAAGGATGATCAGAGGGCTGGAGCACCTCTCCTTTGAGGACTGAGAGAGTTGGGGTTGTTCAGTCCAGAGAAGGCTCCAGGGAGACCTTATGGTGACCTTCCAGGATCTGAAGGAGGCTAAAAGGAAGCTGGGACTTTCTTTTAGGGAGGGACTTTCTAGGGTGTCATGTAATGATAGGACTGGGGGAAGGGATCCAAGCTAGAGGAGGATTCTTCGCCATACGGGTGGTAAGACACTGGAACAGGTTTCCCAAAAGAGATGATGGAAGTTTTTAAGGTCAGGATGGATGTGGCTTTGGGCAACTTGATCTAGTGGAAAGTGTCCCTGCCCATGGCAGGGAGCTTGGAACTGGATGATCCTTGAAGTCCCTTCCAACCCTGACAATTCTGTGATTCTGTGATATGATGAGAGTCTGTTACAGATCACCCAACCAGAATAACGAGGCAGATGAAATATACTGTAAACAGCTGTAGAATTATCACAATTACTTGCTCTTCTTCTCATGGGGGACTTCAATTTACTAGATCTCTGCTGGAAATACAACCTGACAGAGAGGGAACAATCTAGGAGATTCCTGCAGTGTGTGGAAGATAAGCTCCTAGCACAGCTGAAGGAGGGGCCAAGGAGGGAAGCTGCCCCGCTGGACCTGCTGTGTGTGAATAGAGAAGGACTTGGGGATGATGTGACTGTTAGAGGACATCTTTGGCAAGGTGAACATGAAAAGACAGAGGTTTTGCTTCTTGGAGAAGTAAGGAGGGAGGCTAGCAGAACTTCAACCTTGGGCTTCCATCAGGCAGTCTTTGGCCTATTTAGGAGTCTGGTTGACAGATTGCCTTGGGAGACAGCCCTGGGGGGCAGAGAAGTGAAGGAAGGCTAGTCATTACTCAAACATGAAGTGCTCAACAAACCACTTTTCATTTATCAGCAGTCCTGGACAGCCTGGGAGGTCTCAGCTGTCTGGCGATTAGCAAATGCAACACCCATGTACAAGAAGGGCTGGAATCCAGGGGACTACAGGTGTTTCAATCTGATCTAGGTGCCAGGGAAGGTAATGCAGCAGATTATACCGAGTGCTATTATAAAGCACAAGCAGGACAGCCAGGTTCATGGGTTTATGAAAGGCAGGTCCTATTTAACTAACCTGATCTCTTTCTATGACCAGAAGACCTGCCTAGTGGATGAGGAGACTGTACATATTGTTTACCTTAACTTTAGTAGGGCTTTGACACCACGTCCCACAGCATCCTCCTTGCTGCTTGTGGCTTGGATGGGCATATGCTTCACTGAGTTCAAATCTGGCCATATGGCCATGTCCAAAGAGTGGTAGCGAATAGAGTTAAATCCAGTTGGCAGCTGGTCACAAAGTGGTATTCCCCATAGCTCAGTATTTGAGCCTGCTCTCTTTAGTATCTTTATCAATGATCTGGATGAGAGATTTGAATTCTCACTCAGTAAATTTGCAAACAACACTAAATTGTGTGAGGGTGTTGATCTGCTTGAGGGCAGTACTGTTCTGCAGAGGGCAGGCTGGATCAATGGGCTGAGGCCAATGGTATGTAATTCAACAAGGCACTCAAGGCACAGCAATACCATGCAATAGTACAGGGTTAGGGAACAGAGGCTGGAAAGATTTCCATTGGAGAAAGACATGGGTCTGTTGATTGACAGCTGACTGACCATGAGCCAGCAATGTACTTAGGCAGCCGAGCAGGCCAACAGCATCTTAATCTGTATCAGGGATACTATGATAAGCAGGTCCAGGGAAATGGTTGTTATCCTCTACTCGCCACTGGTGAAGCAACATTTTGAGTGCTATGCTCAATATTGAGACCCTTACTACAAGAAAGATATTGAGGTCCTAGAGTGTGTCCAGAGAAGGACAAAGAGGCTCATGAAAAGTATGGAGAACAGGTCTGAGGAGTGACTGAGGGAACTGGATTTTTTCAGTCTGGAGAAAAGGAGGATGAAGGGAGACCTTATCACTCTCTAGAACAACCTGAAAGGAGGGTGCAGTAAGGTGGATATTGTCTCTTTTCCCTACAAACAAGCGATGAGTAGATATGGCCTCAAGCTGCACCAGAGGAGGTTTAGATTGGGTGTTATAAGAAACGTCTTGACTGAAAGGGTTATGAAACACCGAAATAGGCTCCCCAGGAGGTAGTTGAATCACTGCCTTTGGAGGTGTTTGAAAGATGCATAGATGTGGTGCTAAGGAACATGGTTTAGCATCCGACTTTGGAGAGGTATATAATGGTTGGACTCAATGATCCTAAAGGTCTTTTCCAGTCAAAACATCTTATAATTCTGAGTGGCTACAAAGCTGCATAGCTGGAAGTGTTAGTTGACAGCTGGTTGAATATGAGTCAGCAGTGTGGCCAGGTGGTCAAGAAGGCTCACAGCATCCTGCTCTGTATTGGAAACACTTTGGCCAGCAGAAGTAGAGATGATTGTCTGCCTGTACGTAGCACTGGTGAGGCCACACCTTGAGTACTCAGTTCAGTTTTGAGTCACTCACTACAAGAAAGACTTTGGGATGCTGAAGCCTCAAGTTGTACCAGAGATAGGTTGGACATTAGGAAAAAATTCTTTACTGAAAGTGGTGTCAATCACTTGGTCAGGCTTCCCAGGAAAACACTTAAATCATCATTCCTAATAGTATTTTAAAGATTCATATACATGGTGCATGCACCATATGTGTATACACCATGTATGTACACCTCTGTATTACAATCTGTTCAACTTTTTAATCTACTGATTCTACAAGGACAATATTGAAGATGAAGTGAAGATAGATGGAAGAGGAACATGAAAATTTCACAGGTACATTGTTTGGTGTCTAATCCAGGAAATCATTGAAGACTGTTCAATAGGCAGGACAGAGTGTTTTCTCTCTCTCTCTCTTTCTTTCTTTCTTTTTTTTTTTTTTTTTTTTTTTTTGACAGATTAGCTTCAGAAATAGGAGAAGTTATTACTTTGTTCATTCCAGAAAAAGGAAGAGAGTTTTCTTCCTCAAGACACTGAGTCTTTGCATATCAAGGCTTTAATATCACTAGTAATTGTTATTCTTTCTAGATCTCACCCAGTTCATGTATTTTAGAATCATAGTAATTTTCAGCTGCATACTGTAGTCGTCCTTTGATAACTACCATATACAATTCATTTTTCCAAATCTTATAGCAGAAATTCTTGTTAGTAGTCCTTGCAATATGGACAGATAATTTTTATCACATTTTGTAACATTAGCATAATTCACCCCTTCTGGACTACTCCACAATCTTTCATCAGTGCCTGTCGGCCCAGCTTCTTTCCATGCCGTAGAGTAAGGCTTTTCATGGAATCACTGAATCAATCCAAGAAGTTGTTTCCCAGGAACATACACTGAGGCCACTCTGAAAGAAAACTATTTTTTTGGGTGGTGGGTTTTTTTTTTATTCCTTGCATCTCGATAATCAAATGTCCTTAAACTGCACTCGTAGCTCTACTATGATACTAGGGGTGACTTTTAATCTTTAAATCTCTTTATTTCTGTATCCCTAGGAAGCCTTCTGAATTTCCATTTCTACAGCTGAATATACTTACACTTTTGCTCTTGCAGGGCAGTTATCCCACCGACAATGCAGTTCAGTAGCATTTTCCCTGCTGTTCTATCCAATTCAGCCTTAGGTGTACCTTAGCAAGATCCATCAACTTGTTCCTGGCAGACAGCAGAAAATTAAATTTCCTGAATCAGCTCTAGTGTTGGGCTGCAAATTTTTCTTAACATGCAGGTTTCAGTAATACATATTTGGCTCCTTCTGATGTGCATGTGCGTGTGAATTCTTAGGTTTTTGTCTTCTGTCATTTTACAGCACAATCCTGTCTTCAGTTCTTCTGAATTTCAGTTTTACTCATTTTGGCTCTCTCTCACTACCATTGATAATAGTTTTTCTTTTGTGGAGTAGGATTTGGTTTCATGTTGTTTTTAAACATATTTATTGAATATATTGATTTTATATTCCTGATTTCTTTTTCCTTTTGCTCCCCTGTTCATGCATTTATCTTCTTTTATATCTTAACTACTAAAAATAACATGGTTTTATGTGACCATTTATACAGGAAAAAAGATTAAAACAAAACTAGCTATTGTTGATGACATCATACAAAAGCATTCATAAAGTATATAACTTCATTTCCTTGCAAACACCAGAAATATGATGTAATGTATGTCCTTAACATCTCTGTCCTAAACTAGATGCAACTGTGCTTTGCAGAAATTATGTTGCACAGTGCAAAACATTTTAAAGTCAAATGACAAGTCCTTTCCGTGTTCCTTGGATAAGAGTGCTGGGTTTGGCTGGGATAGCCACAGTATTTGCATAGCTCCAAGATTTGGATTTGTGATGAAAACAGTGTTGGTAACATGGTGATATTTCATAGAATCATAGAATCATAGAATCAGTCAGGGTTGGAAGGGACCACAAGGATCATCTAGTTCCAACCCCCTGCCATGGGCAGGGACACCCTACATTAGATCAGGCTGGCCAGAGCCTCGTCCAGCCTGGTCTTAAACACCTCCAGGGACGGGGCCTCAACCACCTCCCTGGATAACCCATTCCAGGGCTTCACCACTCTCATGGTGAAGAACTTCTTCCTCACATCTAGCCTGAATCTCCCTATTTCCAGCTTCATTCCGTTCCCCCTAGTCCTATCACTACCTGATAGCCTGAGAAGTCCCTCCCCAGCCTTCCTGTAGGCCCCCTTCAGATACTGGAAGGCCACAATGAGGTCACCTCGAAGCCTTCTCTTCTCCAGACTGAATAGCCCCAACTCCTTCAGTCTGTCCTCATAAGAGAGGTGCTCCAGCCCTCTGAATTATTGTGGAGTAGTGTTTCAAGAAATTCAAGGCTGTTTCTGCTTCTGAAACCACTCCAACAGTGAGAAGACTGGGGATGCACAACAAATTGGGACCAAACTTATATTCCATACAATATGATGCCATGCTCATAACATGAAGCCAGGGGAAAAAGAAAGATGGATCAGATGTTTGTGTTTATGGCATTTATCTTCCTAAGTAACTGTCATGTATGACAGAACCCTGTTTTGCTGCAGATGGCTGAATATCTGTTGGCTTATGGTAACAGGTGAGTGAATGCTTTAGTTTGCTTTGCTTGCTTGTTTTACCTATTAAATTGTCCTTATCTCAATACAGGAGTTTTCTTATTTTTAGTTTTCCAATGCTCTCTCCCAGCCCACAGCGGGGAGTGAGCAAGCAGCTACATGGTGCTCAGTTGACAGCTGGGGTTAAATCACAATGGTTAGATCAGCACAGTAATAAAAAAGGACAGTTCAAAGTATTTTCACTGAAGACTAACCCCAGAATTTCTGCCCTGGTGTTGTTGTCTAAGGCTTAACTGCCCAGGACTTGCACCTGCAATGCTCTGATATCCTCTGTCCTCTGTCAGATACTTGCAGCTCCTCCATAATCACAAATATAATTTACTAGAGAAATGGGCTCCACCTGCACAAGAGCCACATTTTGGAAAAAATATACTGTGCAAGGAGTGGAGATTGTTAGTGTGGCTTCTGTTTGACTATATTTATGTCCTATTGTGTACTTCACCAAACTACTTAAGGATTTTCTACTCACATTCTTTATTTTTAGTATTGCCTACCTATCCATCCCTTTAAATGTTTCAGATGCATTTCTTAGCCAGACCAAGAAATAAGCAGATAAGAGTTCAATCTAAAATACTTAGTGTTTTCTTCTGTCTGCAGGGATGCAGCCTGACATTCCAAAATGGCATGCATTTTCCAACTTAAGCAAGCCTAAAAATAAATCTCTTGTAGGAGTAGACTCCTAGAAAACATTTCACATCTCTTTGTCTCTGAAGATACAAACTTCCTCATTTTCTTTTTGTATTTGAGACAGAATTCCTGATTTCTCTTTGAGAAACACCTACAAATGAGTTTTGGATTTACAACTGTGGGTCAGTTACAGATAATTTGTATACATACTAGTTCCTATTAAAAAATTTTAGTTGGATCATCCCATTATCAAGAGATGGAACAGGTTGAAAAGTGTGCTCTGCCTCAGACTTCTTCAGTGGCTTTCTGCAGGTGACAGATAATTGCATATGTAAAGAAATTGACTTGATTTGTCATGGGCCTTTTTTTACCACCAAAGGAGATTTTCCTCCTCTTTTTACCTCCGTTTCCCACTGGATCACAATGTTGATTAGAAAATTAAAGCTACTGGCAATTCCTGTCAAGATAGCTACAGAGTTCTAGTATCAATACAGAATCTGGTAGTAATTTTGTGGTCCTTTGGTTTTCCTCAAGAATGACAGTAAGGCCAAAGTGAACACTCTTAATGATTTATCAACCTTTGAGACGTCTGTTTTATATAAGGAAATAGCCAAATATTTACTTAATAGGTCAGTATTCCTGAATACCTCTTCTCTCTGAATCCACACTTGCACATTCTATGGCCTTGACAGATCAGCAGGCCTGACACCAAGTTCCTAACTTCTAATAAAAAAATCTCAGAATATCTTACAGTCCCACAGAAGGTGACATCCTCTCGAAGGTGATGTTTTGGAGGAAACATGCTTTTAAGCTGCTTATTATCTGTTTATACTGCCAGCATGAAATCTCAGCAGCTGGTTGGATCACTTGTTAATTCTTGTTCTTAAAAGAAACGTGGCCATCTTTGCAAAAGTGCTTTAAATAAAAAATATCGCTGCTGTCCTTGTGGGGAAAAGGTAAAAACACATATTCCAATGATACTTTTTAAATGGAAACTATGTAACACTACTTAATCCAAAAGAATGATGTTGAAAGGTATATGGCATAAGTTGAAAGTTTGTGTCCCTGCTTGCAAGAATACATCTCATGACATTATTTCTATGGTCACCTGTTGCATTTTCACAGAGTATCCAGTTAAAAAGAAATTCTATTTTCCATAGTGCTTTTAACACAACACAATGATTGTATTCATCAATAGTTATCTTTTTTAAAACGATGGCACTGTTAAAATTAGGGTATTTGAAAATTATGTCTTTATCATTTGCAGTTTTGAGCAACAAATAAAATTAAGTTTTATGTTTGGGTTTTTTTTGTGCATTGTAGTTAAGTGCAATTTGTTTCACATACCTAAGAAACAGCAATAAGCCATTGAGGGTATTTGATTTTTTTTTGTTTGTTTGTTTTTTAACTGTCATTTGATTTGAACAGCTACATCTTAAAAGATTAGTTGCAAGAAATTAATTGTAAACAATCTTCAAATCATGGACAACTCTCTACTACACAAAAATGAGGCATATTTGGAAAAGAAATCATAATTATTCCCCTCTTGCAAACTAGACAGTTGTACTTTAGAAACACAAGGGCTTTTAAGTGGGAGCTAAATTAATCTTTATTAATCCTTGTTATCATGATTGCATAATGTCTAGATTTAAATGTCTGATGTACAGCTCCGTGTTTCCTGCTTCTTTGGCAATCAGAAGTGTGAAAATAAACCTTACACTTTAAAAGAAACACTTTTCTTGAAAAAAAATTAGAAATAATCATCTGCACTATTAAAAAAAAAAAAAAAAAAAAGAGTTTTACTTCACAGGAGAATAAATATACAGTACGTCAGAGTTTCAGGCTTGCTATTTTATGTTAAAATATGCGCTGTTACATGTCAGAGCTGTGAAAATGGGAGGTAAAACAAGAAGGCAGTTGGCCAAATAGGTATAGCAAGAGTTTTTTCCATTAAGATTTTTATCTTTTGAGAATATTGCTCCTACAATTTAATTACAGAATTTAAAACACCCTCTAAAATGGTCTCCATGTGCCCTGCTAAAATTTCAAGCTATCCTAATTAATTATTAGACCAGGGTTAAAAAACAAAAACAGCTTTAAGTTTGGGTCTTGTGCTTTTTTTGCAAGTTTCTATGATGCAGAAGTGATCCATAATTCAAATAACCAGGTTCAAACAACAGACACAGTGTATAATACTATTTAAAAGACTTTCTGCAGGCACATCATTAGTTTATAGTCAGGTTTACCTGACTTTATAATTGCAAATCTAATTGTTGAGGAGAAGGGGGGGGTGCTAACTTTATTACAAACATGTTCTGTTTAAACAAGCTTAAAGAGAGTATTCAGCTGGTATAGATTTCTTACTTAAATACATTAATTCTCAGAAATTAATGCATATTTTAGGTTAAAAAGTACTGTCAAAAGAATATTTTCCCAGACTGTATTTGGAGTCTTAAAATAATCTTCCAAGTTAATTAAAATTATTATAGTTTAAATTCCATTTGGTGTTGCAAACTTAACACAGCAAGTAACAGAAGTGTATTTCTCTCACTCTAAGCTTTTTGTTTGGGTTTCTTTGTTGATTGTTTTTTGTTGTAGTTTGTGAGGTTGAGAGAAGTAAATTCAAACTGTAGTTTCACATGGGTGAAATATATGGTATAAATAATTGATGCCATATTACCAGAGGAAAAATTACTACTGACTCCTGTTTAGACAAATAAGTTGCTACAGGACTCTTACTAATTGAAGTACAATGTGCTATGGAAAATGTGCATTTACTACTTAAACAATAATACAGACATTGTGCAAATGTCTTTTACAGCCTTTTATGTCTTCAGTGCTTTATTCATGATCAATAGCTGTTTAGAGTTTCTCTAACAAAGTAATCATTTCTTAAGATTTGACAAAACGTGTTCAGTAAGACTATGTCCACACTGGCACAAGCTGCTCTTGAGAACAACTCCATAACAGCATCCTAGCTTAGATTACATGTTAACTAGCTTCATTTATGCCCTCCATTTTGCATCTTCAATGCATTGTTCTTAGGGGCAGCCTTGACAGTGACTACAACACAAGTTGCAGGATTTTCCTCTAACATTTACAGCACTATGTATGACCTATGACATCTTCTCAGCATCAAGTTAACATAACACTGTGCACACGCTGTGCACCCCATAGCCTTTGTAGAGACAGACTCTTTGAAAACTTTCCCATTCTCATGTTGCAGTTTTGAACCATAGAGCAGGAGAAGGAATCCTCATAGAGACAAAGATCTTCCAGTTGAGAAGTTGGGAAAAATGTTTCTCCCTTGCTGAAATAAATATCCATTATTTCTTCTATATATGGGGGTGGCAGGAAAATTATGTATATTTATTGCTTAAACTGCAAACATAGTTGGAGGGCTTCATTGCATTTTCTTTGAAGACATACAACAGCCTTGGTAGACTCTTGAATCCTAAAATCAAGCATTGCAAATAAAACACCATTGTCATTCCCACATTGGACATCATGGTTTGTCCATTCTTAGAATCACAGGATCACAGAATATCTTGTTTTGGAAAGGACCTTTAATGTTGATCTGTTCCAATCCTTCTATTGTGACTAAAAGTGTTCATATAATGGCAACATAGGTTCTCAGTCAAGAAATTAAAACCAGTAAAAGACCACTGAATTTTATACTTGTGAACTTGAAGTAGTACGTTCAGTATTAAGAGTAGGGGGTTGGGTTACATTTTGTCTATTCCAAGTTCCATCTGCTGTGGTTTGGGTTTTGCACATATTAGAGTGACTAGTATGTTTATGCAAAATATGTTAGAATATATTAATGCAGGCTGTCAACTGAATTTCAGTGATGATAAAGTCATAGCTTTAGTTACCTCTCCTTTAAAATAGTAAGACTTCATTATTATTCAAATATACCTCAGATATGAGTTGTTTTGTATCACTGGTTATTCATATTATTTTTTTCTGGACTTTCTTCATCATTCTCTAGAGTAATACTCAAAAATCAACATATTAACGGAGTTAAAATGTTGCTTATACTTCTGTATGTGACTGCATGAGTTGTATGACTAACTGTATAGGAATAACTGTATATAACTTTTAATTTCTTCTGGAAATTTTTTTTTTAAACCAAGAATCTGACATTTCTGTCTCATTTTAGGATGCCATTCACAGGATTTCAATTTAGAAAACCATGCTTGTTTGATGCACAATGGATAATCCCTGGTGTCATGAAAAAAGGAAAACAAAGCAAAATTTTATTAAAGTATCACCACATGTCTTTCTCAGACTTTCCCCTTGAAGGACTCCAAATAAAAATCACTACATTCTCAAAAGTAAAGCTTTTGTCTGCTTTACCAATTGAGACTTTGTTTGATGAATATATAGAATAGAATAGAATAGAATAGAATAGAATAGAATAGAATAGAATAGAATAGAACACCCATCCACAAAAAGGGTCGGATGGAGGAACCCAGAAATTACAGGCCAGTCAGCCTGACTTCAGTGCCAGGGAAAATTATGGAGCAGATTATCTTGGTGGCAATAACTGCGCACTTGAAAAATGGCCAAGGGCTCAGGTCCAGCCAACATGGATTTAGGAAGGGCAGGTCCTGCCTTACAATACAATACAATACAATACAATACAATACAATACAATACAATACAATACAATACACCAGGTTGGAAGAGACCTTCAAGATCATCGTGTCCAACCCATCAACCAATCCAACCCACCCAACAACTAAACCTCTCCAACCTGATCTCCTTCTATGATCAGGGAACCCACCTGGTGGATGTGGGGAGGCCTGTGGATGTGGTCTACCTGGACTTCAGTCCCCCACAGCAAACTGCTGGCTAAGCTGTCAGCTCGTGGCTTGGGCAGCAACACTGTGCTGTGTTAGGAACTGGCTGGAGGGCCGAGCCCAGAGAGTGGTAGTGAATGGTGCCACCTCCAGCTGGAGGCCAGTCACCAGTGGCGTCCCCCAGGGATCAGTGCTGGGCCCCATCCTCTTTAATGTCTTCATTGAGGATCTGGATGAGGGGATTGAGACAGTCATCAGCAAATTTGCAGATGACACCAAGTTGGGAAGAGATGTTGATCTGTTAGAGGGCAGAAGGGCTCTGCAGTGGGACCACAACTGACTGGACAGATGGGCAGAGTCCAATATGATGACATTCAACAAATCCAAGTGCCGGGTGATGCAATTTGGCCACAACAACCCCATGCAGAGCTACAGGCTGGGGTCGGAGTGGCTGGAGAGCTCCCAGAGAGGGACCTGGGGGTGCTGATTGACAGCCACCTAAACATGAGCTAGCAGTGTGCCCAGGTGGCCAAGAGGGCCAATGGCATTGTGGCCTGCATTAGGAATAGTGTGGTCAGCAGGAGTAGGGAAGTCATTGTGCCCCTGTACTCTGCATTGGTTAGGCCACACCTTGAGTACTGTGTCCAGTTCTGGGCCCCTCAGTTTAGGAAGGACATTGAGACACTTGAACATGTCCAGAGAAGTGCAACAAGGCTGGTGAGAGGCCTTGAGCACAAGCCCTATGAGGAGAGGCTGAGGGAGCTGGGGTTGTTTAGCCTAGAGAAGAGGAGGCTCAGGGGAGACCTCATTGCTCTCTACAACTACCTGAAAGGTGGTTGTAGCCAGGAAGGGGTTGGCCTCTTCTCTCTAGCAACCAGCACCAGAACAAGAGGACACAGTCTCGAGCTGTGCCAGGGGAAGTTTAGGCTTGAGATGAGGAGAAAGTTCTTCACTGAGAGAGTCATTCGTCATTGGAATGGGCTGGCCAGGTAGGTGGTGGAGTCACCATCCCTGGAGGCGTTCAAGAGGGGACTGGACGTGTTGCTTGGTGCCATGGTCTAGTCATGAGGTCTGTGGTGACAGGTTGGACTTGATGATCTTCGAGGTCTCTTCCAACCTTGGCGATACTGTGATACTGTGATAGAATAGAATAGAATAGAATAGAATAGAATAGAATAGAATAGAATAGAATAGAATAGACCAGGTTGGAAGAGACCTAAACCAACTAAACCATGGCACTGAATATTCCATCCAGGCTCTTCCTAAACACCTCCAGTGATGGTGACTCCAGCACCTCCCTGGGCAGCCCATTCCAATGGCCAATAAGCCTCCCATGGTACAGCTTGAGTCTCTGTCCTCTTGTTCTGGTTCTGGTTGCCTGGGAGAAGAGACCAGCCTCCACCTGGCTACAACCTCCCTTCAGGTAGTGGCAGACAGCAATAAGGTCTCCCCTAAGCCTCCTCTTCTCCAGGCTAAGCAACCCCAGCTCCCTCAGCCTTTCCTCATAGGGCTTGTGTTCCAAACCCCTCACCAGCTTTGTTGCCCTTCTCTGGACACGTTCCAGCAAGTCAACATCTTTCCTGAACTGGGGGCCCAGAACTGGACACAGTACTCAAGGTGTGGCCTAACCAGTGCTGAGTACAGGGGCACAATGACCTCCCTGCTCCTGTTTGCCACACTAAATATACAGCATATTTAGTTAAAAAGCTTAAGTTTTGACACACATCAGAAGGTTCAGAGGTGCAAGAGATGCGATTCCTTGTATTAAATACAACAGTTTCTTTTCTAATACTGAGATGAAATCAAACTTTATTCATTATTATGAACTTTAAAAGAGACCTAATATTCTGAAATATTCAATTATCAAAGAAAAAAATAATGAGTATCAGTAAATTTCTTCAGGATTTGTAACCAAAATTTGCAGGAAAACTTGGGTGGCATGCCTTTAAATATCACTGGCTTTAGTAACTTCAAAATGAAAATTAAAAAATAAAAAAAAAATTAAAGAAGAAGAAAACAAGAGCTCCACCAGGTCACTTTGTGGCTTTTCCTTGGTTAAATTGGACTCTCTTCCTGCAGCTATGATATCATGTTGCATATTTGGAAACCTGACATATGTCACTTTGAGGACAAGAAGATTAAAGTGCTTTCTTTTTCCACTGTTTTCCTGACAATTAATCCTGTATTGCCTCAAGATCTAGAGTATGCAGCTTGCTTAATAATGCTCTTTGAACTTCGCAGTGATTGATCTACTGCAATTAAACTTTGAACTTTGAATATCACGAGGTCATCTTATTCTGTGAGTCCTCTTTAAAATCAAATACTATGGTTAAGTTACTGACCCAAGAGAAGACAAAAATCATATAATCTAAATGACCAGCCATGCCCTCCCATGCAGCAAGAAATTAAAACCTGGAAAATAATAGTAACATTGAAATGGGAAAGTGTTTCTAATTCAAACACTGAATTGTGTAATGATCATGATTAAATAGCTCTATTATGTCAGTATAACATTTCAAAATAAAATAAATTGAACAAAATGCTATATTAGAAACCAAAGTTCTCACAGGCTTTGAATAGGTAATTTTCTTTAAAATGCCAGCTTACTGGTACCAGAATTTTGCTGTCATATCCAAGCTCTCCAGTCAGATTGAGACAGAAAATAATCTGTCCCTACAGTAACATGCATTTCCTTAGCAGTTAATATTGTCAGGTGAGACATGGCAGAAAGTAAAATTCAAGCTTCTCTTCAGCGTCAGGTAGACCAAGGAAAATCATGTCTATGACATCTCACTGGGTCCTCTGAACATTAACTTCTGTGAATCTTTCTAATGCTAAACATATTTCTTTACACATTAGCTTTAGCTTTGAATTTTTTCTCAGTATTTCAACAACAGCAACTTTCAGATTTTCTTATAGAAGGCTTGCTATTACTTTTTACCTTCTGCTGTTTCAGGAGGAAGTCATAATCTTCTTATATTTGTGGTTTGTTTTGTAGTTTTTTTTTTACACTCATATAAATGAGAAATATTCAGATAGTTTGGATACCTCCTTCTGAATTGTGGCCTGAAATACATGTTGCACAGTGATCATGAAAGACAGATAAAGGAGTCTGACTTGCTTTAATTCTAAATACTTGGAAGTTCAAATATTAAACAAATTATTCAGGTATGGAAGAAAGAAGTGGCTATTTTTCACCTATAGATTGTCCTAAACTATTTCAGTGATGCCATGTCTTTAGATAAGCCCTTTTAAAGATGAGGACAGTCAAACAATCCAGAGAAGGCAGTAGAATAGTTGAAAGTCTTGAATGTGCAATAAGATGTGACACAGACTAAGTTTAAAGAATAAAGTATCAAATATGTTGGCAGAAACAGACAGAGACTATAGAGAAGGATATAAAAACTGCTTCTAATATGTTTCTTTTAAAGAAGAAAATTAACTGGTTTTTAAGATGTTCATCTATCATGACGTTGTGCATATTTAGAATTCCACATCATGTTCATGAGTACCCATATTCCTTCAGTATCTTCTAACAGCCTATGCCACCTTCTGTTCCACTTGACTTTACATATCTAAAAACATGACAGAGAAAAAATGTCAGTTCTCAGGTTAGTTTTCTAGTATTTGAATTAGAATTCAAGAGTAACATATCCACATCAACTGTTTGAACCTGTAGGTTTTCACAGATATCTAAAACTCTATTTACTCTATCAAAATCACAAAGAAACAGGGATAACTCATAAAACAAGAAAAAAATTAGTGTTTCTTAAACTTTGCAGTATATTTTGCTTTTTCCATTCAGAAAGATGAAATTAATATTCACCAAGCCCATACAAACATAGTTTTCTCTATACAGGTTGAAACATGGGAAGGCAATACTATTTATTTTGGGGACCTATAAAATCCAAAGGTTGTTCCTTCTCACTTTCTTTCCAAAACATGACTGTACATAGGATATATAGAAAGTGTAGGTAAGCTGCACACTTGTATCATATTGTTTGCTTCCTAAAGCAATCCCTACTTCTTCCTCATATTTTTTTTTCTATGAAAAAATAAAACTGTGAACAGTTTGTTGCTGCCATACTTTTGTTTCATGTAGCCATCTACTGGTTGCTGTCTTGGCAAAAGTGCATTCTGGGCTGGGTCCTTCAGGATGTTTTAGATGAGATGCTTCAGAAATGACTGTCAGCTTTCATTCTGCAGTGCAAGACACAGGAGGATGTATGCAGCCTCAGAGAAAGAACATTATTTTTATAAAAGTAATTCAAAAGAAGAAAAAAAAAATAGCAAAATGCTAATGAATTCTCCTGTACCATTAGTTAGAAAAGAAGCAGGAAAAAAACACCAAACATCAAACCACCAAGAACACCAAACAGAAACATGAAAGCATCACTGACTGAGGAGAGGTTTAGATGCCACCCAGCTAGGAAAAGATGTAATTGCTGAAGAGACAGATAATCATAATACACTTATGAAAATCTGGACAATGACAGTAGAAAAGGGAATTAATCATGGCACCATTTGTTACATACAGCTTTGGTGTATAAATAGCATACAGCTTTTTTCTTTAGTCAAAACAAATGCATTTTATAGATGTCTCATGTTAGCCAGTTAATTTTTCATTTTGCTCATTTACTTTTCACAAAAATAAACTTGTTCTTTTTGACTGAAAGACAGTGCTTTTTATCATTCATATAGGTTAGATGAACTTATATCAGGCTTGGGTGTCTTGACATGATTTAAAACATGAATATGTCATTCTGAAAGAATGATTCCCTTGAATGAATTCAAGGTCCCATTAGGGAAAATGAAGAGCAAGATAGTGAACTCCAGACAGCATGTTCAAGGGTCTATCAGGAAGAGTAGAATAGATCCTCAGCTTCTGAAGAGAATTATATTTGGTGAAGATTAACAGACAGGAAAAGGAAATTAGGGTTTCTAGATTTCTGGGGCAAATTCTCAGAGACTAATCTACTCCCAGACTTGAGTAATGAGATCACTGGAGAAAATGAGTAAGTATATTCTTGCTTAAGAAAATTCACAGCAGAGTGCAACAAGATCATCCAATTACATATACAGTTCCACTTTAACCACAGCAATTTTTCCTACATTTTATACACCATAGTCAGAAAACATTAAGGAAAGCACATATTCGGAAAGCACGTATTCAAAAAGCTTATGAAACTTTCATACTAGCTCTCCAAAAACACCCTTTACTTCCAAAAATTATGCAAGATTTAGAATGGCTAGAGAAGAGAGTTTTAATTGATTAAGATATTTTTAAATCTCTTCCCAATGTCTTTAATGATTTTTCTCATTTACTATTAAAAAAGTAACAAAAAACCCCAATCCACTTACCAATTTCTTACTTTTAAGTTATTTTCAACTGTATCTCGTAGATAATACATTTTAATAATGATCAGGCACCATTCTCAAAATGAAAATATTCCTTACAGTTCCAAAGAGGCATAATTTTTATGGTTTTGGGTGCATTTTCCTGTGTTTCAGTTCCCACATTTAACTTTACCTACATGTCAAATATTCTTAGATGTGAAACTCAACGTGTTAGCCAGTCTTTGCTGGTCATTGTTTCTTTCAAAATGATCCAAGACTGAAAGATTCCTTCATCTTTCTTCCCCTTCGTGCTGACTCACCTTCCACCTTTACAAGAGATATGTTATTATCTTGTTCAGTTGACTTTACTACATCATCTCTAACAGGAAGATGAAGTTTCCAGTTCCACAGTATATGCAATTTCACAAGAAACATTGTCTGCAGGGCACATAAATATAAATTATTTTTTAAAAAAACCTCCTGACACAGCGAAAGTTTTCAGAAACAGAAGATATTTTTTTCCAAGGTTGAGCAAAGGTTTTAATTTATGGATGTGATTTTAATCAATGAAGAACTGTACTGAACAATGATGAGCAGTCATGCAACTACCATGATAAGAAAGATGAGGATAAGATAGTAAATCTAACGCAGAATGCACACAACCTACATGCTAAGGGAAGAGTAGTTGTCTTCTCTACATGACAAATATCTTCACTTGTCCACTGATACTCAGATACTGTGAAATTTTATAAAAGTTAATTTAATCTGAAAAAAAAAAGATGAAAAATTCTCCTATCTTACACAAAGTACAGAAAGTTTTGTATCAACTGGTCTCTGTGAATTACTGATATCATGAGTTTTATGACCTGACACAATCAAGAGGCCCCAGTTTAACACGTAGAGAATGAGATAATATTTCTTCTGTGACTATCATCATAGAAAACAATTTTCAAATTATATTTGAGAGAAGGCTTCAGTAACTAGGTTTAGTAGAAAGATAATTTGAAGACTTACAAACATATTTTGCATTTAGGTGAACATTGAGTATCTAAGGAGAATCATCCTGGATCAAGAATCCTGGATCCAGAACCTAGATGTCCCACAAAGACACTCACATTGAACTTAACTTTTCTTCTCTCTCCTTTTCTTCTCCACCACTCTAGAGGTGCTGGAACATGTCCATAGAAGGGCCATAAGGATAATTAGAGGGCTGGAGCACCTCTCCTATGAGAGGACTGACACCAGATCCCTGAACACCTTCACAGCTCATTTTTACCATGAATCCCAGCACATATGAATAAAACTTAGATTAAATTCTTATGCTTCTTCAGCAACCCAAATTTTAGGGCTGTCTGGTGGCATAAATCCTGGAAATGCATAGACATGCTTTAAGAAATTAATGTTTTTGTGGGATTTTTCTGCTTGGATTACAGGGAGGTCCCTTCCAACCTTTAATGTTCTGTGATTCTAATAGACATAATAACAACAATGTGTTGTCTTGTTTTTTAACTGTGTTTGGTCAGCACTTCAAGGGAGATGATTGTTCCCCTTCAGTACATTCAGATGATACTCCATGTGAAGTATTGTGAACAACTCTATGCCCCTCAGCACAGGAAACAGATTAACCTGTTGAAGTGGGTCCAGACAAGGACTACCAAAATGATCAGAGGGATGAAACACTTCTCCTGTGAGAACAGGAAGCAGGTGATGTTTTCAGCTTTGTGAAGGTTCTGAGGAGATATTATTGCAGTCTTTTAATATTTAAAGAGGACCTATAATGAAGATGGGAATGACCTTTTTAGAGGGCCTGTTATTACAGGATAAGGAGTTACAGATTTAAACTGAAAAAAAGTAGATTTACAATAGATATAAGGATGATATTTTTTTACAAGGAGGGTGGTGAAACATTGGAACAGGTTGCCCAGATATCTGGTAAAAGCCTCATCCCTGGAAACAGTCAATGTCAGGCTGGACAAGGCTCTGTGCAATGAGATCTAGTTGAGCATGTCCCTTCTCACTGCAGGGGAGTTGGGCTAATTTTACCTTTTAATGCCCTTTCTAATCCAAACTATTTTATGATTCTATTTCTGAAAGCAGAATTTGAGTTTGGTCTTCTTTGGTTGTTTAATAGTATCTGTAATAGACATTCAGTAGATGTTGCTGCTTAAACAAAAACTCTCAGAGAGAGAGGCTATAAAGAAGGCCACATTCTAGGAATCAGCACACACTGCAAATTAAGCTATTTTTCCTCACTTATAGACATAGAATTAACTACTTTTTTCTGTTTAATTCCTAGTGTTTGAGGACATGTTAATGAAACAACTTAATCATAAAGTCATGTCATTTCAGATTTTTGAAACAGTTATAAGAGATTGCACATAATTTTATTTTTTTTCCAGGAACCAACCAGCACAATCAAAACTAACACATGGAATCACGTCATCTTAATTTCAAATATTTAATCAGAATAATGTGTCTTGGGGAAAACAGATGTACTCCTATATGTAGAATGTGTCTCCAAATCCATGAAAAATCAATTAGGCTGAATGCAGTACATGTGTGATCTAGTTTTTGATCAAATGGATAAGAAATACGATAAAATATGAATATGATTTATTAAATATATAAAAAAAATTTTCTCTGAGACAATTTGATCCAGGTTCATTTACCTGATTGACGATAGGTTAATTACACACAATAGGATGCTAATAAACAGTGGAATAACAGTCTAGGAAAATCAGAACTTGGAATACAGAGGAACAAATTGGAAACTCCTTATAAGCACAAAACCAAACAGCATTGCTGCCCCAGGTGGCAAGATGGATCACTTCAGGTTCACAAAGAAGCTAACCAATAGGTAAACAAGTTATAAACCATAGAAATAACCAGGTAAATTAGCATAAGTTACTCACAAACTGCCAAGTTGTTAACTACCAAAGCCTTTGCTGAATAAAGCGATGCTCTGAGTTCGTATTTGTAATCCAAAAGGCAGGAATAATCCAAAAGGTAGCATGCAAAATCAGAGGAAGTGAGAGAGGGGGAGAGCATGCTGCTGTGGTGGAGGTCTGTGATTCAAACACTATGCTGCTAGGGCAAAAGAAGCTAATTGCCCTGAAGACAGTAGTAAGTAGATGCTTGTTGCTGCCTTGAATCCCGTTAATGAAGGTTTGGGGGGAAGGTGAGGAGGGGGAGAGAGAGAGAAGGTAAGAGAGAGAGACAAGAGAAAAGAAGAGAGAAGGGAAGGGAAGGGAAGGAAGGGAAGGGAAGGGAAGGGAAGGGAAGGGAAGGGAAGGGAAGGGAAGGGAAGGGAAGGGAAGGGAAGGAAGAAGGGAAGGGAAGGAAGGGAAGGGAAGGGAAGGGAAGGGAAGGGAAGGGAAGGGAAGGGAAGGGAAGGAAGGGAAGGGAAGGAAGGGAAGGGAAGGGAAGGGAAGGGAAGGGAAGGAAGGAAGGGAAGGGAAGGGAAGGGAAGGGGGAAGGGGGAGGGGAGGGGGAGGGAGGGGAGGGGAGGGGAGGGGAGGGGAGAGGTTCAGAGAGGAGAGAGGAGAGGTTCGGAGAGGAGAGGAGAGGTTCGAGGAGAGGTTCGGTTCGGAGAGGTTCGGTTCGGTTCGGAGAGGAGAGGAGAGGTTCGGTTCGGAGAGGTTCGGTTCGGAGAGGAGGGGAGAGGAGAGGAGAGGAGAGGAGGGGAGGGGAGGGGAGGGGAGGGGGAGGGGAGGGGAGGGGAGGGAGAGGAGGGGAGAGGAGAGGAGAGGAGAGGAGAGGAGAGGAGAGGGAGAGGAGAGGAGAGGAGAGGAGAGGAGAGGAGAGGAGGAGGAGAGGAGAGGAGAGGAGAGGAGAGGAGAGGAGAGGAGAGGAGAGGAGAGGAGAGGAGAGGAGAGGAGGAGAGGGAGAGGAGAGGAGAGGAGGAGGAGAGGGAGAGGGAGAGGAGAGAGAGAGGAGAGGAGAGGAGAGGAGAGGAGAGGAGAGGAGAGGAGAGGAGAGGAGAGGAGGGAGAGGAGAGGAGAGGAGAGGAGAGGAGGAGAGGAGAGGAGAGGAGGAGGGAGAGGAGAGGAGAGGAGAGGAGAGGAGAGGAGAGGAGAGGAGAGGAGAGGAGAGGAGAGGAGAGGAGAGGGATGTGGGCTCTGAAATCTTCCCCTATACATTCTCTTTTTGAAAACTGAGTGTCCCAATGGCAGATTACCTATTCAAATCCTGCCAATCAGTTCAACATGTTGTATGGCGAGCAAACCTGCACATGCCTTCTCATATAGCCTCTGACATGGGCAGTCACCTCTCTGAAACGTGAGGCTCGGGGTCCAGCTTCCACCCCTCCAGGAAGCCTTAACGGCACCTGCCTATTGGCTTCTCAACCTCAAATCCGGACCCTGCAACATGGAGGGAGGAGAAAGCGCAGTGGCCAAACAAGTTTAGCTGGCTTGTTAATGCCTCTTCCAGGACAATGTTGCATACAAAGTAGCAAACTTCCAACATATTTTATTGCAGTACTTATAAATTTAGCATATGTTTATCCAGGTTCAGTTTCTGTATCTGTGCATCCGTTGTATAGAAGCAATATCCATTGCTGAAGTATTTGATACACTGGTAGCGAACTTCTTTTTCTCCATATTTCTGCCGAAGTATTAATCCCCCGTAAAACAGATGCTTTCTTTTCCTTATATAAAAATGATTATTGTTTCCATGCTTTATTAATATTACTAGTATTGTCTCCCAGGTAAAAGATTAATTACTTAGCTATGATTCATAAAAATGAAGCTACAACTAAATTAATTAAATGGCATATCGAACTCTTCCTTTGTTATATTATGACATACTACTATTTAAGAAGGGAAACCAAGAGAAATTATTTTTCCTGTAAATTACCATACTCATATCTTGGAAATAGCATCAATAACCCTATCAGTGAAAGATTATTAACCTGCAACAAATGTTTTCTATCATCAGCAAGCTTCATATTTAGTTCTTTCACCACTTCAGTGCTCATTAATTATATTTAGGTCAGTTAAACTTGTGCTAACCTTCCACAACAGAAAGTATTATTTTTGTTTCAAGTAGGTGGTGAGGGGAATAGATATGCAACTAATTAAAACAAAATGTTGACTTCTGTTTCTAAAGAATATTATGCATTTCTATAACACCATTTTTTCCCAATTAGGTTATACATGGCAGGGTCCACTGAGAATAAAAGCAGGTAGAGGGAGCTTGCACTCTTGTAATAAACAAGAATTTGTTCACTTCTCATACATCAATGAAAGTTGTGTGCTTGTGTCCTGGTTTGAGGCCAGGCAGATCCTCTCTTGCCCCTGAGAGTGGCAAAAGAATGACACACAAATGGAGTGCAAAAGTGATGGAAAGTTTAAATGGAAAAGCAGCAAGTGTTTTACAGAAGCTGCAAGCACAGTGACAAAAGAGTCCCATAGCACACAGAATCCCCTATACCATGCCCAAAAGCCTCCCAGCATTTCCCTTCTCCCCACCTGAGGGTATACACAAAACCCCCAGGGCAATTTCTTCTCCCCCCCCCCCCACTGTTAGGCTAGTCTCAGCTGGCCAGGTCAGAGGCTGTCCTTCCCCCTTTTCCTCCTGTCATTAGGCCTAGACAGGCCTAAGAGGCCTTGAGATACTGCCCCACCATTACCCAGCAGGGAACATCTCCCACAGGAGCAGAGAGGGAAGAAAGAGGAAGAGAATGACTTTGCAGATGGATTTATAGGGCACAGGATATTATGGGTATGAAATACACAGCTTCCTCTATCCACCTTCTGGGTTGGGCATTGGGAACAGCAGAAGTGTAACTTACGTGTCAGGAACAGGAGGCACCCAGCCTAAACTGCCACAGTGTGTGATGAATTGTTCTTTTATTGACACACATTTTGCATTGTGTGTCAATAAACTGTCTTGACATTCTTACCAAATATTTACAAAAGCAAAAATACTGAAACCACATATTTATAAAACAACTAATATAATCACTGCATTATCTGATTCACCTTATCTGTAGCCACTGTTGATCCATTAACCAATTCTGTAAATCTGTGTATTGAGACCCGAGAGAGTCCAGAGTCCTGAGAGAATTGCCACTCCTCTCTCTATACTGTTTGAAAGGTTCTGACAGGTGAAGTTCCTCGAGACATTAGACACATTTTTAAAAAGGCTACTGTGGTGGGTTGTAATTACCCCCAAAGAAATTGCAATACTAGCTCAGTTTGAGATGGAAGTAAATGAAGCTGTATTTACAAGCAAACTAAAATCTAGAAATACGAAATGCAACGAATGTGTACAAAATATGCAATATATGTTCAATATATATATTCACAATTTATAAGCAACACAGAAACTCCTCAGACACCCTCTGGATGGATCCAGGGAGACAATTCACCTCCTCCCCAACTCCCTCCCTCCTTCCCATTACTTCACACAGTAGTCAAAACAGAGATACCCCTGGGAAAGCCACGGAAGAAGGAGAGAGAGTGAAGTTGTAAGCAGAAACAACACAAGAAGAAAAAAAAAGAAAGAACTGCTTTGGCCACTATCTATATCCCCACTAGCAAGCCAATACACCTTATCATTATTTTTCTTTTACATACAATGGTAATAACTTTACCTTCAGTCTTTGCATTCAGGGACTAGGCTAAAGTTACCCCTTCAAACTGTAACAGGTACAAAGGAAGACCCTGAGTACTACCAAACTGCCAGTCCCAGCTCTGTGCATGGGAAGATCATGGAGGATACTCTCCTAGAAGCTCTGACAAGCCACAAGGAAGACGGAGAGATGATCAAAGGCAGCCAACATGGCTTCACTAAGGCTTTCTATGAAGGGAGTGACTATGTCAGTGGACAAGGGACAACCTATGGATGTCATCTGTTTGGACTTCTGCAAGGCCTTTGACACAGTTCCCCCACAACATCCTATTTGCCAAGTTGGAGAGGTACAGATTTCATGGGGGAGTTGTTCAGTGGGTAAGGAATTGGCTGGATGGTCACATCCATAGGGTAGTGGTGAATGGCTTGAATTCCAGATGGAGATTGCTGTCCAGTGGAATCCCTTAGAGGTCCATAGTGGGACCAGTACTGTTTAACATTTGTATCAATGATATAGAGAGTAGGATTGTGTCCACCATCAGCAAGTTTGCAGATGACACTAAGCTGAGTGGTATTGTCAAAATGCTAGAGGGATATGATGCCATCCTGAAAGACTCAGAGAAGCTGGAGAGGTGGGCCCAGGTGAGTCTCATGAGGTTCAATGAGGCTAGGTGCAGGGTCCTGCAACTGGGCTAGTACTTGGGGATGAGGTGATAGGAAGTAGCCCTGTGAAAAACAACTTGGGAGTTTTGGTGGATGAGAAGGAAGTTCTTCACCATGAGGGTAATGGAATACTGAAATAAGTTGCCTAGGGAGGTGTCACTCCCCTGGTCCACGGGAGCTGAATGTAGTTGTAGACCTCATATGAGGAGGAACCATTGGGTGACGAATGAAGGCATGAACCCTGTTGCCATGTAGCAGTAAGATTCCAGTAATGCAGAGAATCTCAGAATTCCTCCCAGATGTCCTTTATTGTTTCATTATATAATCCCATATAGAATCTCAGAGTCCCATTTACAGAAGTCCCTGAAGCCCTTAACAGATGAAGCAGCTAACAGATGCAGAAGTCCTGAGTGTATCCCAAGCAGTATCCCTACACTGAAGCCCTAGCTGAATCCCTAATCAATGTCCCCAGGGAAGCTCTAATCCCCCAATCTGTTCCTAACCTAAGTCCCTAACCCAAGTCCCTAACCCAGGGTAGCTATTGCTCAGAGTGACTGTTTTTATACTTTTTGTTTTCAGTCCCTTAACCAGTAAAATCCAACTACATATATAAGCTAAAATCTTTTCCCATTAAGAGGTGCCAACAAGGAGGTGGCTTCTGCAGCATTTTCCTATCAAAGGGTGCCAATGTGAGGATGTTGTTCTTGGCATAAACGGAATGTTATTGTTTTGTTCTACGTAGAGTGCTGAGGAATTGGTCAGCTAAGGAATCATGCACTCTGCACATGTCCAGGAGCTGCCCTCAGTACAGTGGCTGCAACAGGAAGGTAGTTAAGGCCCTATTCATGCATATATTCAAGGTCAGGCTCAATGGGGCTCTGGACAACCTGATCTAATGGAGGATCACAGAATCACAGAATGTTAGGGGCTAGAAGTCTCTTACTTAACTATGCAGGTCTCCTGGCTCCCTTTCTCAGTTTCCTACTTGTTGGGATGCTCTAATCTTGAGGTCCTTGAATATTAAACAACTATCATGGGCCCCTTTGCCTTCTAGTAACCTATCCCATGATATTTCCCCTATCAATTGCTTGAAAAGGCCAAAGTTACCCCTGATGAAGTCCAAAGTTGTGATCCTGCTTGGTATTCTTTTCCTACTAGACAAGATCCTGAACTCCACCACCTCATTGTTTGAGCTTGTAGGTTTTGTCTGCATACTTCCAACTCAATGATGGTCAAAGGGCAACTTTTTCTCCCCTGTACTTTTTCTTTTTTCCAAATGCTTCAGTGATCAGAGAACGGAATATCTGTAATATAGTCATGTAGGAGTTACTTCAATGCACCTACATTTCCAAACCAGTAAACGTTCTTTATGCTAATGCCAAAAAACCCAAAACAAAACCAAACCAAATCAAAGCCAAAGCAACCAAACAAAATGCAACACAAACCAAACAAGTTTCATAGATTTTTTTTTCCTCATTTATTAAAAAAAAAAAAAAAAAGACCTTTTAAAAATGTGTGAGAGCATTTACCTTGTAGGAAGAGAGTATGAGTTTGGGACAGAGACTGAATAGCTGATACTTTGCGTAGTGTGCCTAGTAATGGAAGCGATTGGAAGAACAGGTGTTTTAACTGTTACAAATTGACTGAACATAGGAAATCAAAGCATAACACAGTTAAGCAACATTTGTACTTAACCAGTTTCAACACTCAGTTGTATCATGAGAAATCTATTACAGAGATAATAATCTATTACAGAGATAATAATCTATTACAGAGATAATAGCGTTTTGATATAGAACAGCTATTTAAAGAATTAGATATACCTTCAAAAGTGACATGGTATACTCTTAATATGGTCCACATTTCTAATATTATAAAAGTATTATCATTGCCATCCATTGCAGGTAGGAATTATAATTTACAAAGACTAATTTTGGCATCCTGGCCTGCATTGGGAATATTGTGGCCAGCAGGAGCAGGGAAGTCATTGTGCCCCTGTACTCTGCTTTGGTTAGGCCACACCTTGAGTACTGTGTCCAGTTCTGGGCCCCTCAGTTTAAGAAGGACATCAAAACACTTGAACGTGTCCAGAGAAGGGCAACAAGGCTGGTGAGAGGCCTTGAGCACAAGCCCTATGAGGAGAGGCTGAGGGAGCTGGGATTGTTCAGCGTGGAGAAGAGGAGGCTCAGGGGAGACCTAATTGCTCTCTACAACTACCTGAAAGGTGGTTGTGGCCAGGAAGGGGTTGGCCTCTTCTCTCTAGCAACCAGCACCAGAACAAGGGGACACAGTCTCAAGCTGCACCAGGGGAAGTTTAGGCTCGAGGTGAGGAGAAAGTTCTTCACCGAGAAAGTGATTCGCCATTGGAATGGGCTGCCCGGGGAGGTGGTGGAGTCACTGTCCCTGGAGGTGTTCAAGAGGGGATTGGACGTGGCACTTGGTGCCATGGTCTAGTCATGAGGTCTGTGGTGACAGGTTGGACTTGATGATCCTAGAGGTCTCTTCCAACCTTGGTGATACTGTGATACTGTAATTGATTTAAATGGATTTATATGATGAAATAATTTTTATGACCCCTAAAATCTAAAACTGATTCTGGCTCCACAAGGTGCCATAGACACATCTAAATTTATGCCTGTAAATAGTTTTTCTGACAGTAGTTCATAAAACTGTATAGCGTAGAGTGGGAAGCAAGAGGGAAAGTAGCCCAAGATAAGCAATCTGTTATATACTTAGTTTGCAAGAAACACAGAAAGGTGTGTTACCTCAATATACACAGCATAGAAATATCTGAACAATTAGCTATCTAAATCCAAACAAATCCAACTAAGAGTTCAACATAGTAAGTACATTCAGAAATGTAATATACTCTATTCAGAGATAGTGTTTTGGCTAGGTGATTTCACTAGATATCTACTTAGTATTCTTGATTTGTCTTCAGAAATCACTGTTTACAGTGAGGAGAACTTTATAGTAATAAGACAGATTGATCAGTCACTTTAATTAAAATTAAAACAAAAAATAAAAAAATAGAAAGGGTCCAGGAGACAACACACTATGTAAGTCTCTGCCATGAGAGTGAGAGGCAAAGTCAAATAACAAAAAAATTGCCTCTACACCAGAACAAAGTATTCAAAACAAAGTGTTTCAGCATTTAAGGAGAAAAGGAAAAAAAAATATATTACAACCACATTACTTTGACTTTTTTCTTTCCCCCGCCCCAGGATTATGCCATGCTTATTCATTTTTTTCCCATGCTTTTTGTATACTGTGAATTTCATATGTATTCAGATGTATGCTGTGGCAGTTACCAAGGCAAAAGCTAAGCTTTTCTTCAAGAAGCTTAGAACTTCTTCTTGACCAAAATTCTTTTATCACTTTAAGATCTCCTAGATCTTTATGTGTGGATCTGTGGGTGGAAAACATCAAGATATAATGCTTTTTTCATTCCTGTGGAAAATGTGAGGCCAGTTTAGACAGACTTAAGCAATTCCTTCCCATTTAGAAAACTTTGCATTAGGTATTTCTGTCACCATACACTTAGAAAGTATGAACCCCTGTCACATACCGACAGGCAATAAATACTGAAAACAATATAATTTTCACCACGGCCAGAAACTAAAATATCCAAGATTTTGCTACAGATGTAGACCTATTCCCTGTTACATAGAGTATTTCAGCTTGAAAGTACAATATCCCGCAGTCATACCAACAAGCAAAGACTTATCTACAACCAAAAAAAAAAAAATAATTGCCCTGTTGAGAAAGCTTAAAAGTGATCTCAAAAGTGAAAGCACTTCCATGGGTAGTGATACCAAATGAATGCTTATAAAATAGATGTCATCCATTCTTAAAACAATACAGTCTTTTGATGAAAGAATTTTAAGCATCAGCCATATTTCATCTTTTTTTCCTATCAAAGTACAGTACTGTTTTCAACTATGACAGAAGTTTTTAAACCAAAGAATATATACAGAACCATCTGTATTTTGGCTAAATTGTTTACATGGTGATTATTCTAGAAAAAAAAAAAGTCAAAGCAATAAGTATTTTGTTAGGAAAATAAAATGCCACTTTTCAAAAGACACTCCTATCTCTATATATCTGATAGAACATCTAAGCTGCAGAAAAAGATATTAAAAGTCATTCTTTCCTTTTGACTAATTTTTAGTAGGTTGTAGAAAACTGATTGTGACAGAACTGGCTGTGAAACAACATTCTCTTTTTTTTTTCACAGACGAGTGAGATATAATTCAGGATTAGATCTGTGAATTGAGCAATGCCTATAAACAAGGGGCAGGTCTATGATGTGCTGGATGCTCTTTCCACACACACGCCACAGTCTCTGAAGGATGTAAAGCAAAGTCAACCCTGCCTTAAAGCAGCAGGTAATTATTCTGCCACCTGAGGAACTCAGAAATTTTTGAATCAGATCAATAAACATTTGATGAGTCAGGAGGACAGTTTAACCTCCTAAACCATAATTTTAGCAGAAGTTATCAAGGGAAAGAAATAAAAATGTGGATGGCTGCTGCATAATCAAATTGTTTACTAAATAAGACAGACCTTTAATTTTCCTACAGTTCTGTCAAATGTTTTCCCCAAAAAGCATTCCAAACAAAATCAATAACATATCAAGTACACAGTGCTACCAGGCGGTTTAATTTCAGAAAGTCTGCAAATCAATAGCTTTAGAGAGGTATACAGTTCTTCAGAATATAAGTGCCTACAGTTCTTCAGAATATAAGTGCAGGAACTAATGTTGAGGACTGTATATATAAGTGTGTGTGCATGTGTGACTCAAAGAGAAGCTGAGATTTACATTCATTGTGTTTCAGTTGATACTTTTACTGTTGCTTTGTTACAATATTTTGGAGTAGGATTTTTTTTCATTCCTTCAACTGAAACAGTTACTTGATTTAAATGGCTACAGAAGCAAGCTAATTTCTTCTACATTTTAGATGGAGCAGAACTTCCATTACTATGATGATTCAGAAGTTTTTAACATGCCCATGCATTTGCCACAGGTTTGTCGCTAAGATTTATTGGATTGTTTATCAGGATTAAATTATTCCTAATTATGTCAAAGATAAGGGTGGGATGATTTTGTTGTTGTTGTTGTTGTTTTGTTTTTTGGTTTTGTTTGGTTGGTTTTGGTGTTCGCTTTGTTTTAATAAAAATTACCTGGTACCATTTCAAATGTGCACAACTTTGTCAGAACAAAATTATATTTTAAATGTTCAATCAACAAATTCAAATAATTTTATTTTAGCACCTGAGCCAAATGGATAGGAAAGTATTGAAGTCTTACAGCATAGTTAAGCTCTTGATTTTAAACTTTTATGCTAGTGAGGAAAATATCCTTGTGAATGTATTTATGTCTTCCCATTGACTAGACAGGAAATGTAGACAAGACACGAACAGCTGGCCAGCTGAAACCTACTTTTTCTTGTGGCACTCTCATGTTCATAACAAAATAAGTTCAGAACACAGCAATTTGCTGAGCAAAGCAAAATTTCATAGCCATTTATTCTGTTTTTGAATTAAAGAAATAGAATCAAAGAAAACTACTGTTACAGCTCATTTGTCCTTGGATTTTCTTCCTTTTTTTCTCTTCATACTCCATTAATAAGATATTAGCACTAAACGCCAAATAGAAAGCAAATGGATATTTTAAAATTATTTATGTTTGTTTAAAACTGTTTCTGAAAGTGGAGAAACATATATCATGAGGTCTTGATTTCAGGGATACATCCTTCTTAACTTCTGTTTGTTCAAGGAAATTATGCAAAATTATTTCAATCTGAAAAGTCATCTTAAGGGCTGAGAATAAGAAATCATAATGCACTGAACGTCATAGGCAGCTCACCACCTGCTTAACCATAACAAGATAAGGAATCTCTTTGATTTTAAAATGGCAGCTTATTACTTCATGAGTAAGCACTCGTCTAGACAGAGTCATAATAACTTTCAAAAACTACCTAATATCCCTATTATTTGTCTGGAGAAATCACAGTTAGGTTCAACCACTCCTGGCATCAGGAATTCACTTTCTGGATAAGTATGTGGAAAATGATTCATTAGGAGAAAAGAGAGTTGGTCACAGGTAGTTTCATATAACTGCTTCTTCTTTCATTTCCTTTCATTTCCTACAACAAATCTGCTAACAGTGCTACTCACTGTTTAAAAAGCATTTCAGTCCTGCAAGAAGTATCTCACATGACTTCCCATTCAGAGAGACAGTCTAACCTATAACTCTAAACAGGTAATAGGAAAACTTCAAAGGCTCTGGAGCTGTGATGTCCACTTCAATGAACTGTGTTGATTCATACCAATGGAGTGTCTGGAACAAAACCTCATTCTGTATAGAGTGCTCCCTACAATACTGCCATTATAATTTTCAAATGTCTCAGTGATGCACCTGTGGAAGAATATTTTCTTAAAATCTCACCATCGATTTCACTGCTCACAATGTTAAAGGAGATAACAGCTGGTGCTTAAGTCTCCTGTGTTTCAGGCCCAGCCAGCAGCAAAGCCCCCTACTGCTACTCACAAAACTGCCCCCCATTCCCTCCCTGGTGGGATGGAAAGGACAATCAGGATAAAAAGGCAAAGCCCCATAGATTGAGATAAGGAGAGTTTAGTTGAGCAGCACAACAGCTAAGGAAAGAAGAGTGACACAAAACACAGTACTGAGCAGGCCAGTCTGGCACCACCACTGCCAAGTCAGAGTCACCTGCTCAAAGTACCCACACTTGTCACAGACAGACATTCTCTTACATAGTAGCCATGACATCAGTATGGTAGTAAATACCCACTGTCTGGTTCAGCTGCCTGTTTTGGCTGTGGCCACTTCCAGCTTCATGTGAAAGGTAAAAAGAAAAAAAAAAAAAAAAAAAAACAAAAACCAGACCCCAGATATCTCTTCGCTTAAAATCCAGCTTCTATCATGGTAGGAAAAAAATCCCCAAAACCAACAACCAAACAAAAAAAACCAAAACCAAACACCAAAACAAAACACCAAACCCACAACCATCAAAACCCAAAACAATAAAACCACACACACAAAAAAGGCACCAAAAAACCCCAAACTGAAACAAACCCAAAACCCCAACATTTTAATAGAGTTCAAATCTTGCAATATTATTGCTTTTAGGTGAGACATGCTTTTGTAGATGAAACACTGAGAAGGGACTGCCATGCATTTAAAAAAAAAAAAAAAAAAAAAAAGGATTTTTTCCCCCCAATAATAATAATGCAGTTATAAATCATAAATTTTAGTCAATTATACATCAGCAAGTACTTACACTCAATTATGCATCATCCTTGAATTATGTATAATACTCAGATTGGCTGTTCACACTGACAGCAAATTATGTAATTCTTACATGATCATTCCCCCACACCAATCACTTGCACAGATAAAGTTTTTTTATATCAGCTTACTGTAAGGAATTCCCAAATCATATTTTATTAGCTACAGGAAATATACAACTTTCTTAGCTACTGCAATAATCGTTGCCTTACTTTCTCTGGAAACTCATTGAAAACATATAAAAGTTCTCAGCACTTGCTCATAACGAAAAAAATGTGCAAAGGTGTTAGATGAGCTGAAAGGGTAAAGAGGTTGAGATGATGTTTTGAGTATCATTGACATAATCTTTTATATATGCATATCTACTTTCACAGAATCACAGAACCATCCAGGCTGGAAATCATCATGCCCAACAATTTTGCCTGCTCCACCAAGTCTGTCACTACATCATGTCCCCAAGCACCAGATTTATATGGCTTTTAAACACATCCAGGGATGGAATGAGGAAGTGATCAGGGTAAGTTCCTCACATCCCAGATAGGCAGATGACTTGTCACAGGAATTAATACTAATTCTACCACTGTTCTGCACTCAAAATTTACCATGTTAGAAATTAAAATGGACAATAAACTAGGGAAAACAATCATTACAAGTGCAGAGGTACACAGAGGCGTTTTAGATATAGAAGAACAAATCACTGTCTTGAAAACTGAACCAAACAGACAGAAAATCATCAGAATGGCAGAGTCAGTAAAGCTACTGGCTGACAAATTGCAAGAAAATGAGTACCAAAGGGAAAGGAAAAATACAACACTCAATAACAAAAAGAAACAAACAAACAATTTAAGACTGATTGAATATCCAAAATACACTGTAGAAAAACAACCATATCTTTCTTTAAACAATTGATTCCTGCTCTCCTTAAAATTAGGGAAGAAAGGAAGGAAAAAATAGGATAAATGCACAGAGAATTTATTCACCATCACATGAAATACTCAGAGAATTTGTTATAGTATCCTACATAGAGATTTAAAAAAATAAAGAAATTATTCAAAATGCAGAAATTATAAATAGATTATAATATGTCAACTGGATCATTCCATTTATCTCTAGTCTGTGATATTCAGCACCTTATATCCATCTCTAAAAACAGGCTGCATCATAGAAAATTCCACCAATTAATTTGTGCAATATATGCAAACTGTACCGCTATTATAACCAGCAGACTTAGATGTTTCAGTATATTTTTCTGTATGTTTCACAGGCTTTTGAAAGCAATATTTAGATAAGAATTTTAACTTCTGAAACACACTTCTGTTTTCTTAATAATGTTGAATAATATAGACATAGAGGTCTGGCTGTGCATAATTACTGAGTCTAGGAACTAGATTATAGTGTTAGATTATGTAATTTGTTAATCTGCTTCTAAATTCACTCCGTTCTTGTCTCTTTCCTATCTTCTTTTTAAATAGTGTGCACATTTAGCAGTATTGTAAACTAGTGAACATGACTACATCCTGTTGGATTTGTATTTCAACCCACACTGCTGAGAGAATATATTAATTTCAGAAGTAACAGTAAGACTTCCAAAAAATAGATCCTGAACACAATATAATTGTAAACCCAAAGTAGTAAACAAAGCTACCACCAGAACAAAATACAACAGGAAAGTGATTTACTTATTAGCAAATAGTCTACTTTTCTATTTATAAAGTAACTACATCAAAAATAGATTTCTTAGGAGAAAAGTGTTATCTATTTAGTATGCAGAAAACTGAGGCTATATGAACTGAATACAAATTATGGAAACTCCTTGTGTCCACATGCAGAAAATGAATTGTTCTAAACAGTTGCTGATACAATAGCTTAGCTGTCTGGAATGCAAGCATCACTTCACAACTACAATATCACAATACAGTACAATTTATCACAATGAGAGTAAAGAGTGGGTGCCTCTTGTCTCTGAAATAGAAGTAGTGCTATGTTATACCTATGTAACCAAACCATGTCTAAAAATTCCCTTTCCCCTCACTTTTCCTCCAGCAGATAAAAATGTATGTATTAACTTATACACATCTCTGAAGACAGCGGAATACTTCTGCACAGTATTTGGCTTAGTATATGAGTCTAGGATTAGTGAAATCTTGGCTCAGACACACAAATTCTAGTTTGAACAGGACTTAAGTCACTCATTAAAACAAACAAACAAGCAAGCATGTTTGTTCCTTCTCCACAAAGGCTACAATGCCATCTTCTCCACTTGTACACACTGATCACAACTCAACTCACTCAGTGTTAAAAAAAAAAAAAAAAAAAAAAGAAAGAAAAGTTAAGTGACTTATCAAAGCACAAAGAAAGGTTCTGATGATGCAGAGTAGTGCAGCTCTGACATTTGACTGCAAAGGAAACAGGAGAAAGAAGTCTATTTGACCAAGAAAAACTCAAATGGCATCTTGTGATAAGTGGCAGGGAATTGGAAGAGAAAAAGAAAATGAAGCAAAGCAAATGATGCAATGTAATCAGAAGCCACCCTTCACTTGTAATCCAGTATAGAGACGGTTCCCCTTATTCTAGTCCCTTAGAATGAGAAACAGAGAAGGGATTGATGCTGTGCAAACACTGCTCAGCAATAGCTAAAATATTGGTGTGCTGCAAACATAAAGCAAATTAACTCCATCTCAGTCTAACTCAGTACAACAGGTTTGATGCTTAAAGCACTGGAAATTTGTGAAAAAAAAATATACTCGTATTTGTGGGAGATGTTAAAATCAAAATAACACTGAATTAAAAGAAAAACAAAAGTCATTCTTATGCACAGTGTGTAACATTTGATTCTTGTTTTATCAGGAAGAGATGCACTACTTTCAACTAAAAGCCACATCACACTGCCTTTCTAACAATAACTACGGTTTCACAATCTTAGACATATAGATTATTAAAAACTCTGGTGAGTGAGGAAAAAGCTAACTATATAAAAGCTATATACAAAGATATTATCTCATGTTATTTCAAACTCAGAATTACATTTAGCTCCTGTGGCAGAGAAGCTTAGAGGAAAAATATTTTTTAAAGTAAACAAAAAAGGTATCTGTTAGATTTCAGTATTTTCCTGTTTCTGTTGGAACTAATTAAGTTATAAGATGTGAAATCAATAACTTGCCTCTGTATCAATTGCTGTATTTTCATTCTGTTGTCACAGGTTGGTGAAATGAACACAATTTGTGAAAGCTGCTTTCTTATTTTTAGAAGTTAGTCCCATAAATATAATCAATGGCAACATGAGAAATTGGGATGCATCTAATGCTTAATCTAAGCATTTTAAAATATTCAAGGATTGAGTTTAATGGGTAGCTTATAGACATCCACAAATGAAATTTAGATACAGCTTTTTAATATATAATTATTGATTGTTTTACAGCACTCACAAGTGTGGTAAGTGTTCCACAGGAAATATAACAAACTATTCCTTCTCAGGATGGAAGCTCTGAACAAAAAAGCATCTTCCAGCTAAAATTCACTTCCCCTGTTTACCAGAGATCAGCGAATACTCAGAGGAAGAATATTAAATGTCTCTAACTTTCATCAGACTCAGGTTGCCCATTTCTGAGTCCAACAGAGAAGTTTGTGTTTTTTGCCATGTTCTTGAAAATTAGATGATATGAAGCTGTATGTGAGGGTACATTTTCTTAATTTTTCTCCATTTTTCTTTCTTTTAGATTACTTTTCTGTTTCCTACTTTCTTTATATTTTTACCATTTTCTTTATGATGCTCTTCATTATTATACATTCTTTTTCTATCTTCCCTTCACTGAGCTTTCTTCTTCTTGAAAATGATAGTTTACATCCATTTCTTCTCTTACTCTGTCTTGCTAAATAATTTTCTTTTATACTTTTGTGGTGGTTTGAGCCTAAACTGGGATTTAAGAGCTCAGATGGGAGCCAAGGCTGAGAATCCTTCCCCTGCTTCCCTCCTCCTCTTTCCTAATTGAGAGGAAAAAAAGAAAGGGAAGGAGCAAATCTACCAAGAAATGATTTGAAGTTGGTTTGGAAGTAGAGAGGTAAAAATTTTCATTAAACAATACATATATATATATAAAAGTAACAGGAAGTGTTCACAAGGGTAAGGAACAAAGATAGATGGGGAAAATATGTATACAAAACCAGTCCTTTGGAGAGGCGTGGGTGTAGCAGGGAGGAGGACCAGGCCTTACCATGTGGCAGAGAAGCAGGAAGCCAGCAGAAGTCCTCTCGTCCAGGCAAGGCAGAAGCCAAAGAGAGAAAATGGCTGCATCTCACTTTTCATAGGCTTGCTGGACAGGGAGCGGGAGTAGAACAGACTCAGTTCCCCAGGTGGAAAACGCCCTTCAGAGAGAGCAAGAGTCTCACAAGCCCTCCTCCCCTCCACTTTCAGGATGGGCGTAACCCATCACAACTTTGCATCAGGATTCTAACTCAGCGCTTCTGGTCCAGTCTTCTACATCACAGAAAGTGTTTTCTGCATGTAGGTATTTTTCATTCTGTCTTCCAGATGAGCTTTCTAGTTTTCTTTCACTTAGCCCATATATTTTCCTAAAGAAACCATTGTTTTCTGTACCACTTGCCTGAAGATGCTCCTATTAAAAAACAAAACAAAACAAACCTCTTTTATTTGGAAAGGAATTAATTTAATCCAATCAGATCTATTTCTGTTATCTTATTGCTCTATATGCACTTTGGTGCTATATTCTATTCCCTCTTTTCTTGTGCATTTCGTTTTGTTGAGGTCATATTTGTCTTTTTCCTGGTCCTTACTCTTTGCCACAAAGTCTTTTTTTGATTTTGCTATTACTCCACTCTTAGCTGTCTTCCCTCACTTTTCTCTTTGATTCCAATACCACAAAAAAGCTGTGTGATTTTTTTCTTAATTTTCACCTTGGTTTAGTGTCTTTGGGTTTTGTTGGTTGGTTAGTTGTTTGGGGTTTTGTTTGGTTTTGTTTTGGGTTTCGTTTGGTTAGTTGTTTTGGGGTTTAATACATATTTTTGTTTTTGTGGTGGTTGGTTGGAGTTTGGTTTGATTTTGGAGCTGATTGTTTCAAATTATCCCTTCTCCACGTAGTGTTTCTCTGGTCAAGGTTCTTGCTGTTACTCTGCATCTTCTCAACACCATATCCTTTTTTTCCACCCACTCTGTCTCATTGCAATGCATGGCTGGTTCAGAGAAATTAGCACTTTTACTGGCAATAGACTCTGGAACAGTTATCGCTAGACTATTCCCATACTATGTCTCACTTGCAGACATTTCCATTACATATTCCTTTGTGTAATCTCCTCCTTTTCAACTCATTTTTTAACATTTATTTTCTTTACTAAAGGACCAATTTCAATACTGTTCTTGTTTTCATAAATGTGGCTGGGAGATGGATAACATGACAAGAATAAACACAGGAATGTAGACAATCATTTATGAACAAAGTTGTTCAACATTTTAAGCATGTTTATGTATACATTTATTCTGAATGAGTAATAGACCTCATGAAAGCTAATGCTTAAAATGATTCTTAATGCATGAGGGGAAAAAAATGCGGCAAGTTATTCTTTCCCTGCTAGAAAATGAAGTATAAGCTATTATCGATGTTATAAACTAAGTATGTATTCACATATGTTCTCTGATATGCAGAAGATAAAGGAAGTATTTTTTAAGTGCCAGTGAAAACTGTACTTTTTAGATCATTGAAGGAGGGACCACTTTGCACAGTGCCTGGAATTAAAGGTTCAAAGCAGGAAAGAAAAAAAAAAAAAGAGAGAGAAAGAAATATGGAGAGACAAAATGGAGACCAATAGTTAGCCATTGCTCATGGTAATTACTGTCATCCATCTTT
The DNA here is from genome assembly GCA_033816785.1 of Picus viridis. Classification (NCBI taxonomy): domain Eukaryota; kingdom Metazoa; phylum Chordata; class Aves; order Piciformes; family Picidae; genus Picus; species Picus viridis. The sequence continues at coordinate 54,681,325 of CM066566.1, forward strand.
CAAAAATGCCAGCTTTTTTTTCTGCTTCCACATTTTGCATTCATTGCTGCATTTCCACAGCTCCCTGAGCAACTCAGGATTGAAAAACTTACACCTCCAATACTAAGTCCTTTCTTTCACTCTGCATAATAATCACTTTTGTTTTAATAGCTTGTGATATCTCATTTGTGCATTCTTATTAAAGAACAGTACTTGTCTTAAAAATATCATGAAAATACACAGAAGAAGGAACCCCTGGTGGTAATGAATGAATTATTTGCAAGCAAGTTCCCAATATCATATGCATACACATGCACAGAAAGGAGTCATAGGAAAAGAGTGATGCTATTTTCATGATTTTTTAGGTAGCTATTCTTCATCTGTGTTGCAACAGAAGAAACCACACTGAAGATCATGATTATGGTGGTGACTGTAGACTGGGGAATAACCTTCTACTGGCATTGGATAAATTTGCAATAGATAAGTTTTCCTTGTAGATATCATTCCTGGCCTAGCAAATATATATAAATAAAAAAAAATTACTAAACAAAAACACGAGTTAAGTAAATAGTCAAAGTAAAACATCTCCTCTGTAGAATAAAGTTACCCATGCAATGTTTCCTAACATATAAGAAGCTACTGCTTGTGAAGGGTTTCTCTACCATATTAGCCTTCACTTATTGTCTTTTCTATGAGAAAAAAGAAGGAAGAGTGTTCTGCAGAGTGAGGTTTATGGTCTAAAACTATATAAAATAGTAGGCTAATTGTGAATGGCATATTTTATAATATTTTAGATGTGTAATTAAAGAATGGGCTCAAGAACATAAAAAATATATGTTTCACAGTTGTTACTCACAGACTAGGTCCAAATTATTGAACTTCAGCATTTTAAAATATAAAATCATGTTGTAAATAGTAAACTACCTTATGAAAATGGTAATTAAGCAAATTTACTGCTGCTGACAAAAGTCTAAATACTCACATCTCATTATCAAATTGGTTAATCTCCCATAAACTTCTTTTTTTTTTTCCCCACAGAATCATAGAATCACAGAATTATTGAGGCTGGAAGAGTCCTCTGAGATCATTAAGTCCAGCCTATGACCTAACACTACGACATCAGCTAAACCATGCCACCAAGTGTCACATCCAATGTTTTCTTAAAGACCTCCAGTGATGGAGACTCCACCACCTCCCTGGGCAGTCCATTCCAGTGCCTAATTACCCTTTCTGTGAGGAAGTGGTTCCTAATATCTAACCTAAACCTCCCCTGGCACAGCTTGATGCCATGCACTCTTCTCCTGTCACTAGTTGCCTGGGAGAAGAGCCTGACTCCCACCAAACTACAGCTTCCCTTTTGATAGTTGTAGAGAGTAGTAAGGTCCCCTCTAAGTCTTCTCTTCTCCAGGCTGAACAAAGTCCCTCAGACATTCCTCATATGACTTTCCCTCCAGACCCCCCACCACTCTCATTGCTCTCCTCTGGAACCACTCCAGCACCTCAATATCCTTCCTGAAGTGAGTGGTCTAGAACTGCACACAGTTCTCAAGGTGAGAAGTGTCAAGTACAGGGTCAGAATTACATCCCTAGTCCTGGTGGACACACTGTTCCTGATACAGGCCAAAGGACATTGGCCTTCCATGCCACCTGGGCATACTGCTAGCTCACATTCAGCAGGTTGTCAACCAGCACTCCCAGGTCCCTCTCTGTCAAACTGCTCTCCAGCCACTCATCCTCCAGTCTGCAGAGATGCATGGGGTTATTGTGGCCAAAATGCAGCCAGCACCCTGCACTTGGCCTTGTTGAATCTCATACCATTGGCCTTAGCTCATTGACCCAGCCTGTCCAGGTCCCTCTGCAGCATCTTCTGACACCCTCCCCCATAGCAAACTCCTGGCCAAGCTGGCAGCTTGTGGCTTGGACAGCAGCACTCTGCACTGCGTTAGAAACTGGCTGGAGGGCCAAGCCCAGAGAGTGGTGGTGAATGGCGCCTCCTCCAGCTGGCAGCCAGTCACCAGTGGTGTCCCCCAGGGATCAGTGCTGGGCCCCATGCTCTTTAATATCTTTATCAATGATCTGGATGAGGGTATTGAGTCCATCATTGGTAAGTTTGCAGATGACACCAAGCTGGGGGCAGACATTGATCTGTTAGAGGATAGGAGAGCTCTGCAGAGGGACCTTGACAGGCTGGACAGATGAGATTTAACACATCTAAGTGCTGGGTTCCACACACTGGCCACAACAATTCCATGCGGTGCTACAGGCTGGGGTCCGAGTGGTTGGAGAGTGGCCAGGCTGAAAGGCACCTGGGGGTACTGATTGACAGCTGGCTGAATATGAGTCAGCAGTGTGCCTAGGTGGCCAAGTAGGCCAATGGCATGCTGGCCTGTATCAGGAATAATGTGGCTAGCAGGAGAAGGGAGGTCATTCTGCCCCTGTACTCAGCACTGGTTAGGCCACACCTTGAGTACTGTGTTCAATTCTGGGCTCCTCAGTTTAGGAAAGATGTTGACTTGCTGGAACATGTCCTGAGAAGGGCAACAAAGCTGTTGAGGGGTTTGGAGCACAAGCCCTGTAAGGAGAGGCTGAGGGAGCTTAGCCTGGAGAAGAGGACGCTCAAGGGAGACCTCATTGTTCTCTACAACTACCTGAAGGGAGGCTGTAGGCAGGTGGGGGCTGGTCTTTTCCCCCAAGCAACCAGCATCAGAACAAGAGGACACAGTCTCAAGCTGCACCAGGGGAAGTTTAGACTGGATGTTAGGAAGAAGTTCTTCATAGAAAGAGTGATTGGCCATTGGAATGGGCTGCCCAGGGAGGTGGTGGAGTCACTATCACTGGAGGAGTTTAGGAAGAAAATGTATAGAGTGCTTGGTGCCATGGCTTAGTTGATTAGATAGTGTTGGATGATAGGTTCGATTTGATGCTCTCTAAGGTCTATTCCAACCTGGTTAATTCTATTCTATTCTCTTCTATTCTCCTACGCTCCAGCAAATCCACTCTCCCTCCCAAATAGGTGTCATCTGCAAATTTATTAACAGTTGACTTGATCCCCTCATCCAGGTCATCAATAAAGATGTTGAATAGAACCGGGACAAGTACAGATCCCTGGGGGACACCACCGGACACTGGGGGACACCAACTGGATGTTGCACCATTCATGACCACTCTCTATGCCTGGTCATCCAGCCAGTTTTTGACCTAGCAAAGGGTACACCTGTCCAAGCCATGGGCTGCCAGCTTTTTCAGGAGGATATTGTGGGAGACTGTGTCAAAGTCTAGGTAGACTACATCCACAGCCTTCCGTCATCTACCAGGTGGGTCACCCAGTCACAGAATGAGATTAGATTAGTTAGGCAGGACCTTGCTTTCCTAAACCCATGTTGGCTCAGCCTGAGTCCCTGTTTTTCTTGTACATGCTGTTCAATGGCTCTCAGGATGACCTTCTCCAAAGCCTTTCCAGGTACTGAGGTCAGGCTGATGGGCCTACAGTTTTCTGGATCCTCCTTCCAGCCCTTTTTGTGGATGGGTGCCATATTGGCCAACCTTCAGTCATCTGGGACCTCCCCAGTTATCCAGGACTGGTGATAAGTGATGGAGAGCAGCTTAGCCAGCTCTTGTGCCAGCTCCCTAAGCACCCTAGGATAAATCCCATCTGGACCCACAGACTTGTTAGGGTCTAAGTGGCACAACAGATAACTAACTACTTCCTCCTGAATTACAGGAGGGATATTCTGCTCCCCATCCCTTAGTTGCCATGGGCATCATCAGTCTTTTTGTTAAACACTGAGGTAAAGAAGGTGTTAAGTACCTCAGCCTTTTCTTTCTCTTCTGTTACTGTGTTCCCTCCTTCATCCAGTAAGGAACAAAGATTTTCCCTGACTCTTCTTTTGCTATTAACATATTTATAAAAATCTTTTAATTATCCTTGACAGAATTGGTCAGATTAAGTTCAAACTGACCTTTGGCATCTCTAATTCTCTTTCTACATGACTTTACAGTATCCTTAAATGCTTCTTGGTTCACCTACCCCTTTTTCCAAAGTTGGCACACTCTTTTTCCCACCCCTGAGATCTTGTAAAATCTTCTTGCTTAGCCAGGCTGGTCTTCTTCCCTGCTGGCTCATTTTATGGCACATAGGGACAGCCTGCTCCTGCACCTTTATAACTTCATTCTTCAAGTAAGCCCAACCTTCCCTGGCCCCTTTGCTTTTGAGGGCTGCTTCCCAAGGCACTCTTCAAATCAGCACCCTGAATAGACCAAAGTCAGCCCTCCAGAAGTACAAGGTCCACATATTGAAAATTCTATTATATTATGGTCATTGTGCCCCAGACAACCTCCAACTACCACATCTTCCACCAGCCCTTCCCTGTCGTAAACAGTAAGTCTAGCGGGGCACTACCCCTGGTAGGCCCGCTTACCAGCTACAATAGGAAGTTGTCATCCACACATTCCAGGAACTTCCTGGACTGCCCCTTTCTGCTGTGTTGTAATTCCAGCAGACATCTGGGAAGTTGAAGTCCCCCACAAGAACAAGGTCCAGGGAATGTGAGACATCTCCAAGCTGTTGAAAGAATGTCTCATCAGTGTCTTTATCCAGGTCAGATGGTCTGTAGCAGACTCCCACCAAGATATCAGCCTCATTGGCCCTTTGCCTTTAACTTTATCCTTAGACATTCCACCTTGGTGTGTCTAACATTGAATCCAAGACAGTCAAAGAACTCCTTAATATATAAGGACACTCCTCCACCTCTCTTCCCTTGTCTATCCCTCCTAAATAGCCTGCAGCCATCCATTGCAACACTCCAGTCATGCAAATCATCCCAACACGTTTCCATGATGGCAATTATATCATGGTTTCCCTGGTGCACAATAGCTTCCAATTCTTCCTGTTTACTGCCCATGCTACGGGTGTTGATATACATGTACTTGATCCAAGGTAAAACCCGCCAACACCTCTGACACAGGTGCTGGCATGTCACAATCAGGTTCTTTCCAAGAGACCCTAATTTCACCTCTTGCACTCATTCATACCTAGTTTAAAGCTCTGACAATGAGCCCTGCTAACTCCCTTCTTAAAACCCTTTGCCCCCTGTGGGATAGGTTATTCTTATCTGTTGTCGACAGATCTGGCCTTTCATAACAAAGCCATGGTAAAAATACCCAAACCTCTGCCAGTGACACCAGGTTCAGAGTCTGCTGGCATATCCTGCCTAATCCCTCCAGGTGTGGTCTCACAAGAGTGGTGTAGAGGGGAAGAATCACCTCTCTTGACCTGCTGGCCACACTTCTCTTGATGCAACCCAGGATGTGATTGGCTTTCTGGGCTGCAAGTGCATACTGGTGGCTCATGTTGAGCTTCTCATTCACCAGCACCCCCAAGTCCTTTTCTTCAGGGCTGCTCTCAAGCCAGTCACCATCCAGCCTATATTGGTGCTTGGGATTGCCTCAACCCAGACACAGGACGCTGCACTTGGTCTTGTTGAACCTCATGAGGTTGTCATAGGTTGGACACGATGATCTTGAAGGTCTCTTCCAACATGGTTTATTGTATTGTATTGTATTGTCATGGGCCCACCTCTTCCTAGCCTTTCAAGGTCCCTCTGGAGTCCATGGAGTGTTCCATCCATGAAACATATATTTTACCAGTTTGGAGACCAGGATGTTGTGTGGGACAGTGACAAAGGCTTTGCTTAGGTCCAGATAAATCACAACAGTTGGTCTCCTCTTAGTTATTGATGTTGCAACCTTGTCATAGAAGTCCATGAGGTTTGTCAGGCAGGATTTACCCTTGCTGAACCTGTGTTGGTCACACAGAATCACACAGAGTTTCAGGGGCTGGAAGGGACCTCAAAAGATCATGTAGGCCAACCTCCCTGCCAGAGCAGGATCACCTACACCAGATTACACAGGAACGCATCCAGGCGAGTTTTGAATACCTCCAGAGAGGGAGATTCCACAACCTCCTTGGCAGTCTATTCCAGTGCTCTATCACCCTCACAGTGAAAAAAATCTTTCCCATATATACGTGAAACTTCTTATGCCTCAACTTCCACCCATTGCCCCTTGTCCTGTCATTGGGCATCACTGATTTTACCCAGATGACTCTGTTATTCTTCTGCCTCATCAGTGCCTCCAAGTGGATCTGCTCCATGATCTTGCAGGGCACAGAGGTGAGACTAACTGACCTTTTTTCCCTTTTTGAAAATGGGCATTATGTTTCCCCTTTTCCAGTCAATGGGGACTCCACCAGACTGCCATGACTTTTGGAGTATAATAGAGTGTGGTTTACTAATCTCATCTGCCAATTCCTTCAGTACCTGTGGGTGTATCCCATTATGTCCCATGGACTTGTACACTCTCAGCTTCTTCAGATGGTCACAAACCTGATCTTTGCTTACAATGGGCAGTTCCTTCTTCCAGGCCCTGCCATTATCTTCTGTGATTTCAAGAGTATGGTTGAAGCCCTTGCCAGTGAAGTCAGAGGTAAAGAAGTCATTGAGAACCTCAGCCTTCTCCACATCACTTGTCAAGGGTTCTCCCATTTCATTTCTGAGGGAGCCCACATCGTCCTTAGTATTCCTTTTGCCATTAATGTACCACTTGCCAAAATGCTTACCACTTCTATCTATGCCCAGGTGATTTATGCAACAAACTTATATTACAGTTAACCCAACTTTCACATGCAACTCCTCTTTCCATCACTGGGAAAACAGACCCCAAAAGTGTCTCTTGCCTGTGCCTTTCATTATGGAAATAATCTAAATAATGCATAGGGATGGGATATTAGGTGTCTTTCCACAGTTACAGAATGATTAATTACAATGGCTAAGCCTCTAAACATCAAGTTGAATACTAATTTGGTGGTAGAATTTGGAACTGGTAAAGTACAGAGGCCACATTGTCTTTTATGCTTTTAATGCCACAGGAGTAAAAGACAATGACAGAACTTTGGCTGCTACTTATAGATACCATTTGCATAGATTGAGATTCTGCAACTGTATATTTTTGAAAGAAAGAGGAGCCTTATAGATCCTCTTCATTCAAAATGATGTGCAGACCTGGGCTATACAATGTTTCATAAAGCTCACTGTCCGCCAGGAAATGCTTCATATGCACACATCAATCAATTGCTTTGTGGAATGAAAAGGGCAAGGGTCTGGCCAGATAAATCACTGGTTTATTAAAAGACATAATTATTCAGGGTGCAACTGTCAAATTATAAATGACCATCTGATTCCAGAGACAATGTTTATGCAAATGTTGCCATGACAATCTGGTTCCATTAATATGCATTGTGTAAATTATCATGTTTTCAGTTTGTAGTAAGGCTTATATGACTATATAAGAACAATGTTTAAGCCATCAAATAAACAATTTTATTTAATTTCCATTTCCTCAAATACACAGTACCAATGACTAACTGAAATATGCCTTACCCAGACTATGAAGTGCTCCAGGCAGTTTCAGACACAATTTGCTTTGTATATGGGGGCCCCATAGATTTGTAATTAAAATGACAAGCTGAAGTTTTCATAGCAGGAAAAGAAAACACTAAACCAGTCAATCTGACTTTCAGTGAAGACTGGTAAAAAGGCAATGGTTGTTAGCAAATTAAAAAAAAAAAAAAAAAAAAAACAAAAACAACAACCAAAACCCAACAACAAACACCAAAAATCCCCACCATAAAAATCCCCAACTACTCCCATAGAAACTGTAGTTGGCATATCAATCTGCCCATTGGACACATGCCAATTCCACTAGCAGTAAATCTGCTCTATGCAGCACAGATCCCAGGCCAAATTCAACAAAGGGTCTGGATGATGTGCTGCCACAAGTACCCCAGTCAACACTCCTTTCTCAGGCCTGCCTGGGATCACTGGCTATTCCTGCTGCATGACAGGTTTTCCTGTATCATGTACCTTCAGTGTCTACTGCTAGAAGGTGACAAAAGCAAAAAACACTCAACTCTATTCAGCTCCAAGGCTCTCCGTGACACTTCATGAAATGAAGCAGAGGGATGGTTGTTTTCTCACTTCTAATGTATGATGAATTCCAAAATCTCCAATAGTCCCAAAACCCTCTCACAAATATGCTCAACATCTCCAGTCCAGCCTAGTGATACTGTGGCAGTTTAGGCTGGGTGCCTCCTGTTCCTGACACACATAATACACTTCTAGTGTCTCGAGGGTCCATCCCAGTAGGTGGACACAGGAAGCTGAGTATTTCATACCCATAATATCCTGCACCTTGTAAACCCATCTGCAAAGTCATTCTCTTCTTCTTTCTTCGCTCTCTGCTCCCATGGGAGATGCTCCCTGTTGGGTAATGTTGGGGGAGTATCTCAAGGCCTCTTAGGCCAGGCTAGGCCTAATGCGAGGAGGAGAAGTGGGGAGGGGCAGTCTCAGACCTGGCCAGATGAGACTAGCCTAACAGTGGGGGGAAGAAAGAGCCCTAGGGATTTTGGCAGGTTGGGAGGCTTTTGGGTGTGCCATAGGGGATTCTGTACGCTTTGGGATTTTTTTATCACTGTGCTTGTAGTTTCTGTAAAACACTTGCTGCTTCTCTATTTAAACTCTCCCCCACTTCTGCACTCCATTTGTGTGAGTGACATTCTTTTGCCCCTCTCAAGGGCAAGAGAGGATCTGCCTGGCCTCTAACCAGGACAGATACCTATTTGCCACCAGAGGCCTGTAAGTATCCAATACAAAAGAAAAGCAAATTTGTCATATAATGAGGTATAACAAATAGGGAATTGTATTTCTTTTTCTTCAATTTGCTTTTGCCATGTCATATTTAAAAATGCGGAGGAAAGTTTGCTGCTTATTTTGTGCTGGATGCTATCCTTTGGCAGGAGGGAGGAGGAGAAAATAGAGTCATAGTGTCTAGATTTGTCCCATGTATGTTTCTAAATTTTTCTGTTTGACACCAAACCTACACAGGAAATAAAAATGAAAAAAAGATGTATAAGACAGTAATCTATCTCTTCTCTCTTTAGCAATATACCACAGATGTTTCAGAGTGATTTTCTACAACAGGTCATACATGAAATATATAAAATGAAAGCTTTTGCTGGTAAATGGGCTATCTGTTCCACAGAAACTATTTTCTTTTGCCCTTTTCCTATGGCTCCCACTTTGTAATATAAAGGGACATTGTCAGCTTATGTTATATGTTTGTCTGAAAGTGCTGAGCTTACTACACTACACTAACTACAAAGACCACAACTGAAAGAAATTAACGGGAAATAAACAGCTCTTATTGTTGCAAGACAGTTAAGGCTGTGTATGTGACAACATAAGAGGTTTCACTTTGTTCTCTTGTAAAACTAATCCTGGGACTGGTTAAAACTATCATCTGGGAAACACATTTTTAAGACACTAATAACATTAACAGAACACACTGTTTGAAGGCCTGTAGCAGATAATACATTTCTTTCCAGTAAGTCATAAAAAATTAAATAATAAATTACTTATTCTTCTGCCATCCCTTTGAGCTGAAAACACACACACAACCCCCCCCAAAAAAACCCAAACCAACCAAACAAAAAAAGACCCCAAACAAACCAAAACCAAACAAAACAACAAAAACCAACCAACCAACAAACAAAAAAAACCCATACCAAAACCCCAACCATATAAAGCAAAGCATAGCTTATTTTCTGTAGAAAGACTGTCCCTGACTCCGTTTTTATCAAACACTCATTGTTAGCATCCTTTTTCTTCTCTGGCGTTCTCTGCCACAATTACTGGTGATAGTCTGTTATTTGAGGAATGTCTGCATGGCAGCAACTTCTTGTTTCTGTGAGAATGGACTTATCAGTCACTGCAACACCTTCTACAAAACACACTCCTTTGAAATATGCGCTCTATAGAAGGCAGTTGATAAAAAGCACAGCTATTTGAAAAGGTGAAATCCTCAAATCCCTCTTGAGTTGCCAGTACAGTAGTCTCTTTGTACTCAAACACAACAACAGACTTATCTTGATAATAACCTTCCATGACAGTCTTGGCCTGTGCTGAGTCCTCAGTCTCTGTTTTACACACACACACAAGTTATTGTCCTAGATGGACTAATTCTACTTAACTCCTGCTATAAATATAATTTTATTCCTTATGTTATGCATTGAGATCTGTTTTTGTGCCAGATGCAGAGTAGAGAGGTTTAGCCATTTTGGTAATTTTCTTTTATTTATTCCTCTCTTGAAGATAGAGATCAAAAAAAACTACTTTACGAATGAGGGTACAAAAATGAAATAGAAATTAAATATTAGTTCATGTTTAAAATTTGAGTTTTCTCTATTCCTGTAGTGAATTGAGTTGCTAGTTTCATATAGTTGGTCAGCTTTTAGTGGGGTTTTTCTATTGTTTGTGGGATTTTTTTTTGGTTGGTTGGGTTTTGCTTTGTTTTTTGGGTTTTGCTTTGTTTTTTGGGTTCTGTTTGTTTGTGTGGTTATTTTTTTTAATTTGTTTGGTTTTAATAAGGAATATTGAGTAAATTAAACTCACATGCAAAAGTTCATGCTGAGGAACAACATGCTTCTCATACAGTTCTCACAAGTCTCCCCAGACAAAGTGATAAAGAGCCTCAGGCTATTCTCTCTGGTTACAGCCACTCTTCAGACTGACATATTGAGTTGGGATGCCAGTGCTGCATTCACTTGACTTCCAGATGTGAAATCCAAGACTTTGTAACTTTGAGTAGTATAAAGACTTGGCATAGACTAGTTGCCAGAGACTTGCATAGTTGGGTATGTCTTACTGTTAGCTTCCCAAAGTCCTTTGATCAAGAATTATGTAATCAAATTACCACTTGTTCTGTATGTTGTCAAAAAAAAATTTCATCTTTTATGTTGTCCAAATGAAGTAATATTCCTTTTGCAGCTAAGAAAATATTTCTTAGTTATTGAAATTCAGTAATTACAAGATACTTTCATATGAAATTTCTATCTCATTCATTGTATAATTGGATCTTTGAACCTCTAAATAGCTGCAAAGATTCTGAAAGTCTAAACCACATACAACTGAAAGCATTATTTTTTCTGATTATTTTTTACTGCTTAGATTTCAGTAAGTATCATGAGTTTTTCTACTAAAGAAACACCAATAACTCAATCAGTAATGTTTGATATAAATAATTTGTTTATTTGCCTGACAATGATTCCTAACACATGATGACATGCATTGCATCCATAATGTGCATTTCTGTGTTCAGGAACACTATGATCTGAATTCTCAGGAAAATTGCTCTGCATATAGATTGATCTTTGTCTTCTAAACATAATCTTTTATTTTGTCATTTAAGACACCAGAGTAATTTTAGAATATGTACCCAAAATTAGTAGGGAAGAGATTCCCTTCTTGGGAGTTATATATTCATATAAATGTGACCATAACTTCAGTCAAAGTTAGAATACATCTGTTTGTTGTTGATATGGATTTTTTTCACCCCATGAAAGAAACAGCTGAACAAAAGTAAAGTTAGTACCATTTAAGTGAATTCTTTGCAGACCTCTACCAAAGATATTATAAACCTCAGCTAATCAATCTCTCTTCATGGTACAAAGCAATATCCTTTAATCAAAAATGAGAAACCTATATTTTTTGACTTGGTCAACTAGAATTTAGGTGCAAGCCAGTGACCACAAGAGCACAGAATGATATTAGTAAGTACCAAAAATATTTAACATAATGAAATTATCAGAATATATAACATGTGAATAATTAACAAAACTTCCTAAGCTCTGTAGCCTGTAGTAACAGGGACTTCATCTCCTATGTGAAGGTGAAAAATATCAAGTTAAATACCAGGTAACATTTTTAGTTCCATAACCTCTACACACCTTTGCCAGTCCTTCTGTACTCACTACTACAAGTTGTGTCTAAAGGCTTTCATTATCTGAAATCCCCAATAAGTTGGGCTCTGGGTATCATAGAATCATAGAATCAATAAGGTTGGAAGAGACCTCAAGGATCATCAAGTCCAACCTGTCACCAATCCACCACCTCCCTGGACAGCCCATTCCAACTGCTAACAACTCTCTCTGCTAAGAACTTTCTCCTCACCTCGAGCCTAAGCTTCCCCTGGTGCAGCCTGATACTGTGTCCTCTTGTTCTGGTGCTGGTTGCCTGGGAGAACAGACCAACCCCCTCCTGGCTATAACCTCCCTTCAGGTAGTTGTAGAGAGCAAGCAGGTCTCCCCTGAGCCTCCTCTTCTCCAGGCTAAGCAACCCCATCTCCCTCAGCCTCTACTCATAGGGCTTGTGCTCAAGGCCTCTCAGCAGCCTCATTGCCTTTCTCTGGATACATTCTAGAGTCTCAGTGTCCTTAAATTGAGAGGCGCAGAACTGGACACAGTACTCAAGGTGTGGCCTAAGCAGTGCTGAGTACAGGGGGAAAATGGCTTTCCTGCTCCTGCTGGCCACACTATTCTTGATGTAGTCCAGGATACCATTGGCCTTCTTTGCCACCTGGGCACACTGCTGGCTCATGTACAGCCTACTATTGACCCCCAGGTCCCTTTCTGTTTGGCAGATCTCCAGCCACTCTGACCCCAGCCTGCAGCACTGCATGGGGTTGTTGTGGCCAATGTGTAGAATCTGGCATTTGGATGTGTTAAATCTCATGCTGTTGGACTCTGCCCATCTGCCCAGCCTGTCAAGGTCCCTCTGCAGAGCTCTCCAACCCTCTAACTGATCAACACCTGCCCCCAACTTGGTGTCATCTGTAAATTTACTGATGAGTGATTCAATCCCCTCATCCAGATCATCAATGAAGATGTTAAACAGGATGGGGCCCAGCACTGATCCCTGGGGGACACCACTAGTGGTTAGCCTACAGCTGGATGTGTCACCATTCAGCACCACTCTCTGGGCTTGGCCCTCCAGCCAGATCCTAACCCAGCACAGAGTGCTCCTGTCCAAGCCACAGGCTGCCAGCTTGGCCAGGAGTTTGCAATGGCAGATGGTATCAAAGGCCTTGCTGAAGTCCAGGTAGACTACATCCACAGCCTCCCCCACATCCACCAGGCAGGTCACCTGATCCTAGAAGGAGATCAGGTTGGAGAGTCAGGATCTGCCCTTCCTAAATCCATGCTGGCTGGGCCTGATCCCTTGGCCATCCTTCAGGTGTGCAGTGATTGCCCCCAATATGATCTGCTCCATAATTTTGCCTGACACTGAGGTCAGGCTGACAGGCCTGTAGTTTCCAGGTTCCTCCATCCAGCCCTTCTTGTGGATGGGCATCACATTGGCCAGTTTCCATTGGATAAGTTTAAAGGAATTAAAATGTACTTTTTTGTAGAAATAAATAAAATCAAATTCAATTTTGGTTTAATTCAATTTAAAAAAAAATATTGCCAGTGAGAGTAAATGACCTTGTTAATACGCATATAATTTTACATTGACTTCTCAAATGATGACACAAAATTTTTATTTAAATGTAAAAAGATCTAGAGTTATGCACACAGTAATGATATCACTTAATTTTATACAACCCTGGAAAAAGAAAACAGAAAGCAGAAAGTTATCTGCAGGATAAGTAGAAAGAAAGGGAGTTGCATGAATATGAATTTTGAAATAATATCAGAATGCACAGTAGGGTGTTTGCATTTTTTTTCTGCTTTTTTCTGTTTAGCTTAACAAAAAATATTAAAAAGGAAGCAAAAACTAACTTAACAAAAAATGTTAAAGTGCATTAAGACATTTCCTAAATTATTTCAAATATGCTGAGTGTTTTAGCAGGCTACAAGAGTAGTCTACAAGAGAATAAGATGAATTTCAGTCTCATGTACTGAGCAAGGAAGCAGCAGCTTCACTCATGAGAAAAGGCTCTGAAAATATCTATGTAATGGTCAAACAAACATACATGGTAAAGAAGCTCATGGAAATGTATCTCTTAGTGTGTGACAAATAAACATTTCTCAAAATCACAAGTAGAAATATGTCTGTAGATTCCTTGCATTCTGAAAACATACATCTTAGAGAAAAAGTTAATATCCAAAGCTGCAACATACCACACAAGTTCATCTTCCAATCTAAACAAAAAGAACCACATGGATACAAATCAAGCCACAAATTCTAATGAGTCTATGAAAGCAAAAAATGTATTGATAAAATCCTGGCTTGCATATTTATTTGTGGGTCCTGAGTAATTGAGGGCACTTGTCAAAATAGGCTCTGCTTCCAAGACCTCCCACTTTGATATAATTAACTTGAATGATCTCTTCATCATGAAGACAAAGGTGGGAAAAGTGATGTAACTGTGATCCATCTTCTACAGGGTTTGAACAACCTTTTCTTTATGACTGGCTTCACACACTGACTAATAGACACTTTCCACTTCAGATTTTAATTAAAAGCTATAAAAGCAGTCAGCTGTATGTCGTGAATGTGTTGGCAACAACCAAAAAAAAAATAAAAAAGCCATTATACAGTGGTAAGATCAAGAACTGTACAAATTCAGTGTGAAGGCATGTTAAATAGATCCATATGCCTGCATTTAATGTAATTCTAAGATCTACATGGTAGCAGTGGGAGTACTAAAGTAAAGCAAAATGTCAATTAAAGCCAGGACACACAGTTTAAGTATAATCATGCTAATGCAGTGATATATGAAACATATTTCTTTCCAAATGTTTGCAAAGGAATCACAGGAAGTGATTTTTTTCCCCCTGAATTTTTCCCTGAATAGAAGTAATTTAGGGGGAAAAAAAGGTATACTTAGAAATATATTGTCATTAAATGTAATTTATTTATTTATTCATGCATTTATTACAAAATTTAATAAAACTTTTACAGTGTGGAGCTTCTCTACTTTCATCATAGACATTTCGTATTTGGAAGTCAGTCTGTTTTGACTGGGAGAATAAATCTTGCTGTGTGATTTAGCTGCCTGTTAAGATCAAGGGAAGATTTAGTTGCAGCTTCTTAGTGCAATAAATGTAAATATTTTTTATTTAATAATTGTTCCAATCACTAAAAGTGTACATCTTCATTTTTTATTAAACAAAAAGCAAACAAACAAAAAGCTCCCAAATGAAACCAAAGGAGCACATGACCACCAACACAATTCATACCAAAATTCTTAGAAAATACTTTTACTTGGCTTTTTAATTTAATTATTTGAATAATTAAATTTACTGTTTAAATTTACTGTTCAACAAGTTGTGGACAATACTGTTATGCAGAATATGTTTCAGAACATCACAATGGGATATAATATCTGTGCCACATGCTCAGAGAATGGAAAATTATCTCCTTTATTTATCTCTAAATATTTACTGAAAATTACTTACTGAAATTTGTTGTAGTTACAGAAGATGTGAAATTTACATAGGAATGCAACTTCAAATTCATATTCATGAACATGAGCTTTAACTTATGCCTGGTTCACCAGCTCAGCTGCTATTGATGCTAGCAAAAGAACCTAGTCATTAAAAGAGGGACTTGGTACATTAGAATTTACTATGCTATTTTGCAGCAGCTTGTCTGCAGAGTCTTCCTGGGAACACCAACACAAATGATTTCTGAACTCTGTACTGATTATTTCATATCTCTGTTCAAAAACACAGTCATCAGGGAAGCTGTGTATATTGCACATAAAAGCGAACTCAGTGAAGCATTATAAGTCTTCATCCTTTAATTTCTCTCTCAAAAAGGAAACCACACGCTGACCTCTCAGAAGCCAAGTCAAATATCTCAGATCCTTTGCATTTGATTTCTACACAGCAGAAAGCTATTTAACATGCCAGGAATAGACATGCACAGTAGAAACAAGCTTAGCTTTGACATATAGGGGAAGATATGATCCACATACAGACTTATCCTCTAAATTTCTGAACCAGCCTTAACCTCCAGTAGATACTTCCTGGAGTAAAAACCTTTCTGAGGATATGCGCTAAAGATTCCACAGACAGCCTTGGAGATAAGTATAGGTGCCCTCAAGAAACTTGAAAGGTCCCACAATCATTTTGTGATGTGTAGGTTACACTGAAGAGTTATTTGATGTTAGAATTCCTTTCTACTCCATAAAATTATGTCCAAGATGAAAGCAATCTGGAGCTGTTTAGACTTGAGAAGAGAAGGCTGACAGCAGATATTATCAATGTCTATAAATATAGAGGTGTGGGTGCCAAGATGAAGGTGCCAGTCTGAGGACAAGGACCAACAGGTACAAGCTAGAACACAGAAGGTTCCACCTCAACACAAGGAGACACTTCTTTTCAGTGGATGTGTCAGAGTACTGGAACAGGCTGTTCAGTAAGCTTGTGGAGTATCTTTCCCTAGAGGCTTTCAAAACTTTTCTGGATGCATTCTTGGCAGGGCAGTTGGACTAGATGATCTCTAGAGGTCCCTTCCAACCTTAACATTCTGTGATTCTGTGATGCAAAAACATTGCTGTTTTAGGAATAAGAGGCCCTTACCTAAGCTACAAAAATCTTGCCAAAACGCCACTAGGATGATGCTCATAATCTACTAGAAATATTTACTATTTAACTTGACTCTATTTAACTGTTATTGATAAAAAATAGCAATGATCAGAGCAGAGAGACTAGTTTATTAATTAGGAAGCACTGTAGCAGTCAACTAATAACCAATTATTATTTTTTTTTTCCCAGCCAGGTTGGAGGATGCTTCTCATTAATTATTTATGTAGTGTGTCAGTCACGTAATGCCAGAGAATGTCATCCTAATAAAATTAAGAGCAACATAAATTTCAACTTCTACAGAAAACTATTTTGAGGTGCAAACCACAATTTCAGGCCAGTAGAATGTGTTAAAAGATCATGATATTTTCTCTAATGTTTAAAATCACTACATCTCAAGATATAGAGCATAGGCTCTTATTTTCCAGACACAGAATAAGAACCTTGTTGTGTTTCTTCTGTGAAGCAATCAATTCAGTGATGGCAATATAATGCATATAACAAGCTATGTAGCCATCAGTTGGGCTTACGTACTATTTGTGAAACATTCTTTACTGCAGGTAATGAGATATTTCTATACATACAAAGAGGTAAAAAGAAAATGAGCAGTCAAAACTTATTTGCAAAAGAGGAAGTTTATTTTAAATATTTTAAAGAGTCTTCTATAATTGCAGACAAAAAGTTTTCAAAAGTTTCTCAATAAAATGTTATTTAAAACTGTGACATTGTACTGACCTCAGCATGTCAAATCTGATTCTGGAAAGTGCTTGACCAAGAATAGAAAAGAATTAAACGATACTTAGTGGAATGAACATTCCTGAAAACTGTTACAGAAAAAAAAAAAAAAAAAAAAAAAGGCACAAGGCACAACCAACAACTGTGTGCATGTGATGTAGGGTAGAAAAACCTGAAAATATTTCCTACTGCCACTTCTTAATTCAAAACATTTAATAGACCAATACTTATCTTGAAGTTTCTTCAACAGAATAAAGCAAATGGAATAGCTCTCTTGCATTTTTCAGTTCAGCAAACTGAAACTTCCAACAGAATATGCAGGAATCTGCCTGCTCCTTGCCCTTGAAAGCCTTCCAGATGGGGACTAGGTATGCCAACTGGTTAGGTGAAAGCTACAGAAAAAATTCATTTTGCTACACATTTGGATTCAGCGACAGGTGGTCAAGGGCTTTCAACAAGGGAACAGCAAAAAATTATTTCCAAAACTGCAGGAAACACGAGCTGTTACAGGATAATGTAAGGTCATAGCAAGGAAAAAATAAAAATCAGACCAAAGAGTATAGAAAATAATTCATTGTTCATGGATGGATTAAAAAAATATTTCTTTGTTTGCTGATATTTTTAGTGAAATTCATACAAATTTCTCTCTCCACTCTTAACAATTAGAAAGTTATTTTCAGATTACCATTAAATACTAAAATTTTTTCCTCATTTCAGTAGTGTTTCTGCTTCTGAATCATATAGACAAGGCAAATTCTTGCCTATTTGTTCCTCGTTAAGATTTTCAAACAATGTAATAGTTCTGTGCTAATTTTTTAAAATTTATTATTATCATTTATTCTTACCATCTGTCTATGAAAGGATGGAATTTGCAATTATTACAAGCTATGCAAAGATGGAATTTGCAACTATTACAAACTAATAAGATTTGTTATAGTTTTTTCAATTTCTTCTGCATAAAGGAGAGACCATAAAAGAATTCTGTTCCCCACACAGTACGAACCATCTCAGCTCTTCCCAGGTTCATTAATTGTTTTGAATTATTACATACTATGAAAAGATAATTCTGTTGGCTTTTGTAATGTTGTGTTGACTTCACAGAATGAACAGTTACCCTTCAGCACTGAACTCCTTGAAAAAGAGTGCCTCCTCGATAAAGAGTGCCTCCTCATCTGTCCTGTAGGCCCTTATTAAGTAATATTAAGTACCAGAAGGCTGCTAAAAGGTCTTTCCAGAGCTTTCTCCTCTCCAGGCTAAAGTACCCAAACTCTCACAGGAGTTGTCCTCCACTCCTCTGAACATTTTTGTGTCCCTCCTGCTATATCAGATCCATGTACTGGGGACCCTAGAGCTGAACTCAGTACTCCAAGGGGGGTGTCACAAGAGTAGTGCAGAGGGGGAGAATAATGTCCTTCAAACTGCTGGTCACACTTTTTTTTTGACTCAACCTAGCATGTGATTGTCTTTTTATACCATGAGTGTGCATTTCTGGTTCATTTTCAAGTTTTCTTCCACCAATACCCACAAGTCCTTCCATGCTGGGCAGCTTTCAATCTACTCATTATCCATCTTATAATTGTGTTTAACAACACTCACACTGAAAATATTTTTTTCTTATGTTGCAGTGGAATTTTCTCTATTTCAGAATGTGCTTATTGTCCCTGGGCAGTGTTTGACCACCTTCACAGTAAAATAGTGCTTTCATATGTTGAGTTGGAACCTCCTGTGTTTCTGTTTGCCTGTTGTCTCTGCTTTCATTTGGTACCACAGAGAAAAATCTGGCTCAGACTTCTTCACTTCTCTGTAAAGTATGCATATACATTGATAACATTCTTTGTTCCTCCTCTTCTCCAGGTGAGGAGTGTCAGATCTCTCAAACACAGAAAATCCAGGCCCTTCATGATTGCCATGCCCATCACTGAACTTACTCAAGTTCACCTTTTAGAAGTGCACTCACTATATTATATATATTAAATCTTTTATAGAGATATAGACTAGACTAGACTAGACTAGACTAGAATAGACTAGACTAGACTAGACTAGAATAGATTAGACCAGGCTGGAAGAGACCTTCAAGATAATCACGTCCAACCCATCTAACAATCCAACCCACCTAAACAACGAGATCATGGCACCAAGCACCCCATCCTGAACACCTCCAGTGAAGGTGACTCCACCACCTCCCTGGGCAGCCCATTCCAATGGGCAATCACTACTCTTTCTGTATAGAACTTCTTCCTAACATCCAGCCTAAACCTCCCCTGACACCTGAGAAGGTGTCCTCTTGTTCTGGCACTGGCTGCCTGGGAGAAGAGACCAACCTCTGCCTGGCTACAACCTCCCTTCAGGGAGTTGTAGAGAGCAATAAGGTCACCCCTCAGTCTCCTTTTCTTCAGGCTAAGCAACCCCAGCTCCCTCAGCCTCCCTTCATAAGGCTTGTGTTCCAAAACCCCTCACCAACTTCGTTGCCCTTCTCTGGACACGTTCCAGCAAGTCAACATCCTTCCTAAACTGAGGGGCCCAGAACTGGACACAGGACTCAAAGTGTGGCCTAACCAGTGCAGTGTACAGGGGCACAATGACCTCCCTGCTTCTGCTGGCCACACTGTTCCTGATGCAGGCCAGGATGCTATTGGCCCTCTTGGCTGCCTGGGCACACTGCAGGCTCATGATCAGCCTACCATCGACCCGTACCTCCAGGTCCCTCTCTGCCTGGCCGCTCTCCAGCCACTCTGACCCCATCCTGTAGCACTGCCTGGGGTTGTTGTGGCCAATGTACAGAACCCGGCACTTGGATGTGTTAAATCTCATGCCGTTGGATTCTACCCATCTGTCCAGCCTGTCGAGGTCCCTCTGCAAAGCCTCTCTGCCCTCCAGCAGATCAACTCCTGCCCCCAGCTTGATGTCATCCACAAACTAACTGATGATGGACTCAATCCCCTCATCCAGATCATCAATAAAGATATTAAAGAGTATGGGGCCCAGCACTGATCCCTGGGGGACACCACTGGTGACTGGCCGCCAGCTGGATGTGGCACCATTCACCACCACTCTCTGGGCTCCGCCAGTTCCTAACCCATCACAGTGTGCTCCCATCCAAACCATGGGCTGATAGCTTAGCCAGGAATTTGCTGTGGGGGACAGAGTCAAAGGCCTTGCAGAGGTCCAGGTAGACTACATCCACAAGCCTCCCCACATCCACCAGGCGGGTCACCTGATCGTAGAAGGAGATCAGGTTGGTCAGGCAGGACCTGCCCTTCCGAAATCCATGCTGGCTGGGCCTGATCCCTTGGCCATCCTCTAAGTGCTGTGTGATCGCACTCAAGATGACCTGTTCCAGAATCTTGCCTGGCACTGAGGTCAGGCTGACAGGCCTATAATTCCCTGGCTCATCCAACCGGCCCTTCTTGTGGGTGGGCACTACATTGGCCAGCTTTCAGCCTTCTGGGACCTCTCCAGTGAGCCAGGACTGATGAAAAATGATGGAGAGTGGCTTGGCCAGCTCATCTGCTAGCTCTCTCAGCACCCTAGGATGGATCCCATCCGGTCCCATGGCCTTGTGGGGATCCAAGTGTCTGAAGAGATCTCTAACTATCCCCTCCTCCTGAAACAGAGGGAAACTATGCATCTCCCTGGCTCCATCTGCCAGCTCTGCAGGCCAGCTGTCTGGACGACATTCTGTCCTGCTAGTAAAAATTGAGGCAAAGAAGGTGTTAAGTACCTCTGCCTTTTCCTCATCCTTTGTTACAATGTTCCCCTCCATGTCCAGCAAGGAGTGGAGGTTGTCCTTGCCCCTTCTCTTGCTATTAATATATTTATAGAAGGACTTTTAGTTGTCCTTCACAGCAGAGACCAGTCTAAGCTCCAACAGTGCTTTTGCCTCCCTAATTTTCTTCCTACATGACCTAGCAACTTCCTTAAACATTCCATGGGTTGCCTCACCTTTCTTCCAAAGATGATTCATCCTCTTTTTTTCCCTTAGTTCTTTTAGAAGTTCATTGCCCATCCAGGCTGGCCGTCTGCCCCGGCGGACTGGCACACTGGCACAGCCTGTTCCTGCGCCTTCAAGAGTTCTTCCTGGAAGCAGGTCCAGCTCTCCTGGACCCCTTTATTTTTAAGGGCTGTTTCCCAAGGAACCTTCTGAATTAGTTCCTTGAGTAACCTGAAGTCTGCCCTCCTGAAATCCAGCCTGGAGTTCTTCTTGCTGCCCCTTTTAGCTTGACTGAATACTGAAAACTCTATTATGTCGTGGTCACTGGTGCATAAACACCCTCCGACCACCACATCACCCACCAGCCCTTCCCTGTTGGTGAAGAGGAGGTCAAGCATAGCCTCACCCCTGGTAGGCTCATGCAGCACCTGGGATAAGAAGCTGCCCTCCATGCACTCTAAGAACCTCCTAGACTGCCTCCTCTCTGCTGTGTTGAGATCCCAGCAGATATCAGGCAGGTTGAAGTCGCCCATGAGAACAAGGTCAGGTGATCTTGAGACAGCCTTAAGCTGCCTATAGAATGTTTCATCAACATCTTCCTCCTGGTTGGGTGGTCTATAACAGACTCCAACCAGGATGTCTGCCCTGCTGGTCTTCCCTCTAATTCTCACCCACAAGCACTCATATGTATACACTTAGAACAAAAATAATGCAGGCCATTTGATTTCAGTAGCACTAGCTTTAATAAAGGCTTTTAACATCCTAAGTATGGCAACAGTGTGCCATATGGTTGACAAATATGCACCAAATGAAAAATTAGTAAGTGCTGGCCCTCTTCAACTGTGAGTTCAAATGTTATTAGAATGTTTTGGATATTAGCCAGTTTTGTCTGTCTGGGAAAAAGTTGAGTCAAATGGCATATGAATCTGATACAAAGTGGTATAACCAACCCTCTGTGTGTGATGAGACTGTGAGCTACACAGGGAAAAAAATGGATTTTGTTAAGCTGCCTAATCCATTATACTGTTTAACTGTAGAGAAGAGTGTGTTATCGAAATCCCAGTAAGAGATCTGATTAGATGGACTGGGAACTATTTTTTTCCAATGGACTTCTACATGTAAAGTTGTTTTTCTTCTACATGTAAAGTTTCTTGACTGCTTTCATTCATACATATGATAACAGTGACAACAGTGCATGGGACTAGAAGAGATACTCTGCTACTTTATTAATTTGCTTGATTTGTGAACTTCAGCAATTCATGACAGAAATTTAAACAATTAAGATCTCAGCATAGAACATACTAATAGCTATTTATGATAAATGAGCATTTTTTGCACATTTTAATCTATTAAGATAATTTTTTAGTGTAATGTCACATATTTAGTGATATGAACAGGCATATCAGGAGAAAAAGGTATCTGAAAACTCAGGAAAAAAAGAAAAAAAAAGATGCTTTAGAAAAGCTGTTAGTCAATTGCCCTCTGAAGAGAGGCTGAGGGAGCTGGGGTTGCTTAACCTGGAGAAGAGGAGACTCAGGGGTGACCTTATTGCTCTCTACAACTACCTGAAGGGAGGCTGTAGCCAGGCAGAGGTTGGACTTTTCTCCCAGGCAGCCAGTACTAGAACAAGAGGACGCAGTCGCAAGCTGCGCCAGGGCAGGTTTAGACTGGATGTTAGGAGGAAGTTCTATACAGAGAGAGTGATTCCCCATTGGAATGGGCTGCCTGGGGAAGTGGTGAGGTCACTGTCATTGGAGGTGTTCAGGAGGAGACTTGATGGGGTGCTTGGTGACATGATCTAGTTGTTTGATGGGTTGGACATGATGATATGGAAGGTCTCTTCCAACCTGGTTTATTGTGTTATTGTATTATTTTCCATTGTCTTCTGGTTCTTCTATTTTTTATTATCTGACTTCTTTGTCCAATTTATGAACCAGATTTCCTCTTCTTCAAAACATCCTGCCCTGAATTATTGTTGAATATAAATGAAGAGATACTCTGGTAACTCTAGTGTGTAAAATAACTCCATTTTAATTCTTGTGGAACAGAGGTAGCTTTTAAAACATGTAAAAAGGGCGAATTTGGATTATTTCTTGCCGACAAATGTCAACTGCCTATAACATTATTAGTTGTACAGTGAAGGTAATTTTGAATCAGAATTCAGTTTGTACTGAGTTGTAAAGAAACCTAATAAAGCAAAAAGTACAGAGGAAGTAGTTAAACAATGTTACAGAAATAATTGAGGAACAGCTATTGAAAACATAGCAGAAAACTTGAAACTAGATAAAATGAATCACTGACCATCATGCAGGAGAAACAAATACAAACATAAAGTATAAGCAAGAGAGAAAAGAAGTACAGTAGGAAAAA